>CM067334.1:97950000-99185000 GCA_034376525.1 Nicotiana benthamiana | reverse complement strand
TCCAATTACTTATACGCGAACGCAAAACACTGCACGCAAAAGCAAAGCACAAGATCAAGGCCCTCCACGAACGTTAGACCTCAAACTCGAACGTGAAGGCCAAACTCAAGCCATCCCAAATTCCTTCTACGAGATTACGAGGGACCTCACGCGATCGCAAAGGCTAATTTTTCTACAACAACTGATGATCAATTTCTGCAACATTTCAACATGGAAAATGGTCCGATTAACCACCCAAAAACTCACTCAAATCCTCTGGGACCTCAACCAAAAGCGCCAACACATCCTATAATCGCATTAAAACTTGTTCCAATCGTCAAAACACCTCAAACAACACTAAATCCATCAATTCACATCAAATTCAAGCTTAAGTTTTCTAAAAAATTCTGAAATACGCTTTCGATCAAAAATCCAACCAAACCATGTCCGAATGAACTAACATTTTGCACACACAACGCAAATTATGTAAAGAAGCTACAACAACTCTCGGAATTCCATTCCGATCCTCGGATCAAAATCTCACCTAACAACTGGAATTCACCAATATACAAACTTTACCAATTCAAGCCTACTCTACATCAATCTTCCAAAACCAATTCCGATCACGATCCTAAGTCTTCAATCACCTCTCAAGGCTAACCGAACCATCAGAACTCTCATCCGAGCCCTATAACTCATAAGTCAACATCTGGTTGATTTTTCCAACTTAAACCATCTTAAAAGAGACTAAGTGTCTCATTTCTTACCAGATCCACTCCAAGCGCAAACTAATCAACTCGACCACATAAAGCACGGATAAAGAAGAATATAAAAGCAAAAATGTGGGAAACAGAGCGGTAACACATGAGATGACTGGCATGGTCCTCACATCCTTCCCAATTAAAGTAATCGTTCGTCCTTGAACGAGTCAAGAAGCATACCTGAAGCCTCAAGTTGGTGTGGATATCTGCTCTGTATCTTCCGCTCGGTCTCCCGGGTAGCCTCCTGCACGAGCTAACCACCTCCACTACACTTTCATTGAAGCTATATCCTTTGACCTCAACTTGCGAACCCGACGACACAAAATAGCTATTGGATCCACATTAAAGGTCAAATTATCATCCAACAGAACCGTGCTGAAGTCCAAAACATGAGACGAATCCCCAATATACCTCTAGAGCATAGATATATGAAATATTGGATGCACGCTAGACAAGTTTGGTGGTAAAGCAAGCTTATAAGCCACCTCCCCAATCCTCCGAAGCACCTAAAAAGGCCCAATGAACTACATACTCAACTTCTCTTTCTTCCCAAATCTCATAACACCCTTCATGGGCGAAACCTTTAGCAAAACCTTCTCACCAACCATGTAGGACACATCTCGAACCATCCGCTTCGCATAACTGTTCTGATGCGATTGCGTTGTATGAAGCCACTCCTGAATCACCTTCACATTCTCTAAGGCATCCTGAACCAAATTTGTCCCTAATAGCCTAGCCTCGTCGGGATCAAACCAACCAACTGGAGATCTACATCGCCTCCCATACAAAGCCTCATATAGAGCCATCTGAATTCTCGACTGGTAGTTGTTGTTGTAGGCAAACTCTGCACACGGTAGAAACTCATCCCATGAACCTCCAAAATCAATAACACAAGTGCACAACATGTCCTCCAATATCTAAATAGCACGCTCGGACTGTCCGTCTATCTGAGGATGAAATGTTGTGCTCAAATCCACCTGAGTACCAAACTCTCCCTGTGCAGCTCTCCAAAATTGCAAAGTACACTGAGTACCTCTATCTGAGATGATGGAAATCAGAACACCATGCAACCGAACGATTTCCCAAATATAAATCCCTGCCAACCGCTCAGAAGAATAGGTAGTACTCACAGGAATGAAGTGTGCAGACTTGGTCAGCCGATCTACAATCACCCAAATAGCATCAAACTTCTTCAAAGTCATGGAAGTCCAACAACAAAGTCCATAGTGATCCTCTCCCACTTCCACTGGGGAATAACAGTCTCCTGATGAAGCAAGCCACCTGATCTTTGGTGCTCATATTTCACCTGCTGACAATTGAGACACCGAGCTACAAATCCCACAATATCTTTCTTCATTCTTCTCCACCAATAGTGATGCCTCAAATACTTATACATATTCGTGGCACCGGGATGAATAGAATACCGTGAACTATGGGCCTCCTCCAGAATCAACTCTCTAAGTCCATCCACATTGGGCATGATCCGGCCCTGCATCCTCAACACACTATCATCACCAATGGTCAAATCTCTGGCATCATCATGCTGAACTCTATCCTTAAGGACAGGTAAATGCGAATCTTCATACTGGAGCTCTCTGATGCGATTATATAAAGAAGACTGAGAAACCACACGAGCCAATATCCGGCTAGGCTCCAAAATATATAATCTCACAAATCGATTGGCCAGGGCATGAACATCAACTGCAAGGGGTCTCTCTCCAATTGAAATATAAGCCAAACTCCCCATACTCACTACCTATAGGCTCAAAGCATCGGCCACTACATTGGCCTTTCACGGATGATACAGAATTGTAATATCATAATCCTTAATATACTCTAGCCATATCCGCTGCCTCAAAATAAGATCATTTTGCTTGAACAAATGTTGAAGACTGCGATGATTAGTGAATACCTCACAAGATATGACATACAAATAATCCCTCCAAATCTTCAATGCATGAACTATGGCAACCACTCCAAATCATGAACATGCTAGTTCTTCCCATGGAGCTTCAACTGACGGGAAGCATAAGCAATAACTCTACCCTCCTGCATCAACACACAACCAATCCTAACTCTCGAACCATCACAATATATGATATATGAACTTGAAGCTAATAGCAAAACCAACACTGGAGCTGTGGTCAAAGCTGTATTGAGCTTCTATAAGCTCTCTTCACACTCGTCTGACCATACAAACAGAGCACCCTTCTGAGTCAACATGGTCAAGGGCGATGCGATGGATGAAAATCCCTGAAAAAACCGGCGATAATAGCCTGTCAATCCAAGAAATCTACGAATCTCTATGGATGAGGACGTTCTAGGCCAACTCCAAACTGCCTCTATCTTCTGCAGATAAAATTGAATACCCTCGCTGGACACCACGTGCCCCCTAGAAAGCCACTGAACCAAGCCAAAACTCACACTTGGAGAACTTTGCATAAAGTATCTCCTCCCTCAATCTTTGCAATACAACTCGCAAATGCTTCACGTGCTCCTCCTAACTACGCGTGTACACCAGAATATCATTAATGAATACAATAACGAAAGAATTCAGATAAGGACGAAACATATTGTTCATCAAATGCATGAACGCTGCTGGGGCATTGGTTAGCCCAGGAGACATAACAAGAAACTCATAATGACCATATCTGATCTTGAAAGCAGTCTTAAGAATATCTGAATTCCTGATATTCAACTGCTGATAGCCCAAACAGAGATAAATCTTGGAGAACACCCTCGCTCCTTGAAGCTGGTCAAATAAATTATCAATGCGAGGCAAATGATACTTGTTCTTAATTGTTACCTTGTTCAATTGCCTATAAGCAATGCAAATTCTCATTGTGCAATTCTTCTTCTTCACAAACAGAAACAACACCACACGATGACACATTAGGCCGAATGAACCCCTTATCTAGGAGTTCTTGAACCTGCTCCTTCAATTCTTTCAACTCCGCTGGTGGCATACGATATGGAGGAATAGAGAGGGGTTGAGTGCCCGGCACCAGGTCAATACCAAAATCAATATCCCTATCCGATGGCATGCTCGACAGATCTGCAGGAAAAATATCTGGAAAATCCTTCACAACCAAAACAGAATCAATGATTGGAGTCTCAGCTCCAACATCCCTCACAAACGCTAGATATGAAAGAAAACCCTTCCCAACCATATGATGGGCCTTCAAGAAAGAGATCACTCTGCTAGGAGCATAATCAATCACACCACACCACATGATCCGTGGTACACCTAGTAAAGCCAGACTGAATGTCTTAGCATGATAGTCTAGAATAGCACGACACAGAGATAACCAATCCATGCCCAATACGACATAAAATCTAATATCCTCAATAGAAATCGATCAACTCAGGTCTCCAGACCCCCAATAGTAACTACATATGACTGGTACAAACCGTCTATAATAACAGTATCAACCACTGAGGTAGATAGATGAATATGCAAAGTAAGAGACTCTCAGGGTGTATCCTAATAGTGAGCAAAGCACGACGACACATAAGAATAGGTGGAACTGCGATCAAATAATATAGAGGCATCTCTATGGCAGACTAAAACAATACATGTAATGACAGCATCTGAAGTAATGACATCTGTCACGCCTTGAATACATAGGAATGAGCCTAGCCACCACCTGATCGATCTCCCCGTCTGGGGCTACCCTTGGATGCCTGACCTCCACCCTTAGATGGTCGAATGGGTGGTGAAGTAACTAAAGCAGAAGTCGAGGGATGACCCCTCTGTTGAAGGTGACCATACCGAAGTCGAGGGCACTGCCTCCTCATATTTCCAAGTTCTTCGCACTCAAAATAACTCCCAGGCATTGGAGAAGGGGATGATGGGAACCCCTTGCATTGGAGTGGCTAGCAGATGCACTTGGCACAAAAGTACCCTGAGCTGATGGGGTACGAGATGAACTCTGACCTGGGAAGGTGTTGAGTGAAGCCTGGCCGTGCTGAGACCCTTGATGACCACAACCTAAAGATGCCCCAGGATACTCTAGACGGGACGACTGAGCAGGCCTGAAAGAATGACCTCTACCATGCTGGAACTGGCCCCTCGAAGGAGTACTAATTAAACTGCCCGATCCTCGAGGCCTCTTTGCCTCCCTTTCCTCTTGATCTCGACGGTGAACCATCTCAATCTCACGAGTGATATCAATCATTTCCTTGAATGTAGCACCCAAAGCTCTCTCTTTAGTCATTAGAATATGGAGCTAGTAGTTAAGTCCATCCACAAATCTACTGATCCTCTCGCCATCCGACAGAATCATCCAGATGGCATGACGAGCCAACTTAGAAAACCTCATCTCATAGTGGGTCACGGTCATATCCCCATGCATCAACCACTCAAACTGCCTACGTAGTTCCTCTCTGCAGGACTGCTGTACATACTTCTCCAAGAAGAGAGCGGAGAACTGCTGCCAAGAAAGGGGTGATGCACTGACAGGCCTACGCCTCTCAATATCCTCCCAGCAAGTAAAGGTAGCCCCCAAGAACTGAAAGGTGGTAAATGCCGCACCACTAGATTCAAGAATCCCTGCTGTACGGAGAATCCGCTGACACTTGTCAAGAAAACCTTGGGCATCATCGCCCTCAGAACCACTGAATGACAGAGGCTGGAGCCTACTAAACCTCTCAAGATGACGCAGCTCATCATCCATCATGGCTGGTATTACAAACTCCTGAACTGGTGCAACCGACTGAGCTGGAGGTGCCCCCGGTATCTGACCCTGCACTGCCTGCTTAGTTGTGCGAGCAACAATGGTCTGATTGCCTCTCCCCGGCCTATGAAGTAGCTGCTACGATAGAGGCTGAAACTGCCTGAGCCAAGCCAATGCAAACTAATAATATTTGTGCCAAGGCCTCCTGAATACCCGCAATCATGATGGGCACAGCTGATGCCTGAACTGGTGCTGCTGGAGCTTGATCTGGAGTTGGGGCAGCTAGTGGATCAACATGTGCTGCCCTCGCCGCTCTACCTCTTCCACCTCCATGACTGGGTCCACGACCTCTAGTGGCCTCAATGGGTGTCACTGGTGGTCGTCCACCTCATCCAGTAGCTCGTGTCCTCACCATCTGTGATAGAATAGAACAACATAAGTTTAATTCTTGGATCAACGAAGTTGCACAATAAGAACTTCAAGAATATGAAGTTTTTCCTAAAGATTTTGCAGCCTCTCGAGGATAAATACAGACGTCTCCGTACCGATCCGCTAGAATCAACCAAACCGGCTCATGACTTGCGAGACCTATGTAACTTAGGCTCTGATACCAACTTGTCACGACCCCAACCCTGATCGCAATGGGGCCCAACACACTGCTAGGCAAGCCTGACTAACTAACAACCTCAACCTATTCTTCTTATAAAATTCATTATCATCTAACATAGTTAAATTGCCAAATTACCATAATAAGGGTCTGAAACAACGAGTTAAATATGTGGAAATTCAAATGATGATACTACTACATAGTCCATACAGATCGGGTGTCACAAGCCTCAAGCCTCTAATACAAATTTAACAACCTAATACATATCATTCTAGGAAATGCAGATAAAATAAAAGGATAAAAGGGAGAGATCAAGGCTGGGACACCGTGTAGCTACCTCGATGCTCCCGGATATGTGCTGCTCAACTGAAAATCCTCACTCAGCCTCTGGAAGACCTGGATATGCACGCAAAGTGCCGGGAGTAATGTGGGTACTCTGACCTAGTGAGTAAAAAGCATAAATAATGACTGAGAATAAGAAAATCACGAAAAAAATAGAGTAATCTATAATGCAATAGTTATGACAAGTAGTATGAAAGAAATAAACCACTGAAAACAAAATAGGATTGTTCTACAACATATAAGCAGTTAGGTGACCGATAGTCAAGAAAGTTAACACATAGAACAGTACTATATAATAGCCGATGTGGCGTGCAACATGATCCATATATCTCGTCGACGGCTCACTAGGGGTGTGCAGACTCCGGGAGGGGCCACTTATGGATGAAGCACAATATCAAGTCATCTCCTGACATCAAAATCTAGGCTCTCCACCCCATATCAATATTAGAATAATAGTGCTGCAGCGCGCAACCCGATCCTATAGTATCCTGACATCTTGCCTTGGCCATACTCAATCCAGAAACCACCTAAGCCCCTCGAGTATTAGTAAAATAGTAGTTCTCAGCCTAAAATATCATTTAATATATCATTTAGTGTTAGATTAGATTTTAATAATGCAATTAATATACATGTGCAGATACTCAAGGAAGGAAGCAGAACCACTGAAACTAATGAAGCAAATCTTAATGGCAAGTTGCCACTACATCCAATCATGGAAGAGAGATTGAAGAATCAAATAAGGAAGGAAATCCTCGTTAAAGGAAGTCGTTGGCACACAAGGAAAAGATCAACTTCCCATAAGCAAATCAGGACCTCTCCCAGAAATCATATCCAGCCGAATGCATCAACAGAATCAACGCAAATCACTGAAGATTCTCCATAATGACAGACTTGAATGAAAGGCAAGATTGGAAGGCCCTCCATCTCCGTAAATTATATCTACAGCAAAAAGGAAAGAGATCTTCATCAAGGCAATGACCATTGCATTATTCTTGGAAAGAATCAACACTTTCCAAGGATCAAATCCCTTGGGTTGACAAGACTCCACCATAACCATACTGTATAAATTCCATAAGGCTTTGTATCAACCATATACTTTGATCACATCAATATTGCCCTCTTTATTTTACTGCAAACAAACATAGTAGTCTAGTTAGATTCACTGTATAATAGTCAAAAATAGAACGAGAGTTCTCAACAGGTGAGGCATTGTATCAAACGAGTAAAAGAAGACTGTGCGATAATCATCACTACTGTACTCGAAAGGAAACTATTGATATGAAGAGAAATCTCTTGCAACCCAAGGGGACTGGATTAGGATTAAACATTGAATCTGAACCAATATAAAATTCTGGGTGTCATTACATTTCTGCGTTTACTTTCAACATACTTTTATTTAAATATTCTCATCTGGTGCACTATCACATTAAGTCAACTAATAAAGTTTGAAGTCGACTTATTTGCGATTAAGTTTAAATAAGTAACAATTCACCCCTCTCTTGTACTTTCAATTGGTAGCAGAGCAAGGCTCACATTTTTTTCTTTTGCTTAACAGCTTGTGAGAAAAAGATCATGGCAAATCAGGTTATTGTTGGAGCTCTGTTTCAACAAGGAACTTCTCAAGTAAGACCACCTTATTTTAATGGACAACATTTCTCCCACAGGAAATTCGTGTGGAAGGTTTCACCAAGGCTTATAATACCAAAGTTTGGAGAGTTATCAAGAAAGGGAACATCCACTACCTGCAAGCGTTCCACCGCTTACGGATCCTGATGACACTGATTTATACTCAAAGGAACAACTTGAAGTTGTTCAAACAAATCATAAGGCAAGGAATCTACTTCACAATATTATAAGTGGTGAAGAATATGAGAAGATCTCCAGTTGTGACACAGCAAAGGAAATGTGGGACAAACTTGAAGTCACCTATGAAGGTACCAGCAAAGTAAAGGAAACTCACATAAATATGCTAGTTCATGACTATGAACTTTTCTCCATGAAAGAAGGAGAATCCATCGAAGAAATGTTTTCCAGGTTTAGCAATATAATCAGTGATTTAAAAGCTTTTGGCAAACCTTACACCAGTCGCAAATCAAGTTAGAAAGATTCTCAGAAGTCTACCAACCACATGGCAGACCAAAGTCGTCACACTGGAATTTCAAGATCCGAATACGCTAACTTATGATGAACTGCGAGGAGAACTCATTGCTTTTGAGAGAATACATTTGAAGAAGAAAAATCAAGAAGAGAAAAAGAAAACTGTTGCATTCAAAGCTACTACTGAGGCAATTGAAAATGAAGTTGATGATCCTGAAGTCTTACAAGAAGAAATTGCTATGCTATCTAGAAATATGGACGGACTAATAAGAAGATACAGAAATGCAAGGAAGGGAAGATTCCCGCCAAGAAGGACCAGACAATACACTGACCAAGACAAGAATGATGGAAAATGCTACGAATGTGGAAAAGTTGGGCACATCCAAGCAGAGTGCCCAGAACTGAAAAGAAAGGTCTCTAGAGGATTCAATAAGAACAGATTGTTTGGAAGCTGGAGTGACAAAGATGAATCAGACCATGAAGAAATTGCTAATCTATGCTTCAGGATGATTCTAGAAAATGATATGAACATGACTTCATGATGCTGGATTGATGAAGATGATTCAGAAGATGAAAACTGCTTCATGGCAAGAGGAGAAACCAGCGAGGTAAGATCCTATAACTGTAAAAGATGCAATGAATTACAAGACATCCTTGACTCCACCATTTCTGAATCTTAGAAAATGATGAATGAACTTAAAAAACTCACAAAGGAAGTCAAAGACTTGAAACTCAAGCTTGAAGTATGTGAAATTGAAAAAGAAGTACTTCAGGAAGAGTTTGAGGAAATTCGACTGTTGCTTAACAGCTTGCGCAAATCTACCAGTCACAGTTCTGTTTGGTCTAATCAGTCGGCTTACAAGTCAACTGGAAAAGAGCCAATCAGAACTAGATCGACGAGTCGATCGAACATGTCGACTTACATGTCAACTGGAAAAGAGTCAGAAAATCGTAGATCTGCTAACTCTAACTCTCAGAAAAATAGGAAAGTGGGCCCAATGTTAGATGTCATTATTGTAATAAAAGTGGGCACAAATTTTCAAACTGTCACTTTCGTAAATCTCATATGTCTGGATGGGTTTGGAAGCCTAAGAATTCCAAATCAAGTAACACTAACTCTCCAGGACCCAAGAAAGCTTGGGTACCTAAAAGAAAGTGATTATTCTATTTTGCAATAACACCACAGAGTAAAGCGCAAAGGAAAGTGATATCTAGACAGTGCGTGTTCCAGTCACATGACATGTGACAAAAATATGTTTAAGGAAATCACAAAATTGATGGAGGAAGTGTCAAGTTTGGAGACGACTCAAAAGGCAAAATTGTTGGGACTGGAACTGTTCCATTCAACAAAAACTGTGACATTACTGAAGTTTATTTAGTAGATGGATTAAACTACAATCTCCTCAGCATAAGTCAACTATGTGACTCGGGATATGATGTAAAATTCAAGAGAACTGGTTGTGCTATTGAAGATGAGTCAGGTAAATTAATCCTTCTAGGTAAAAGGTATGGAAACGTCTATATACTAGATGACTTTGAAAATATAGATGGTCACATTTTCTTAACATCCATGTCTGATGACCCTTGGCTATGGCACAGAAGATTAGGACATGCTAGCATGCATTTAATCAAAAAATTAGCCAAACACGATCTAGTCATCGGTCTACCCAAGATAAATTTCTTTAGAACTCATATTTGTGATGCGTGTCAGATGGGTAACCAAACTAGAAATTCATTCAAATACAAAGACATAGTCTCTACTTCAAAACCTTTGCAACTACTTCATATGGATTTGTTTGGACCTACTAGAACTGCTAGCATAGGTGGCAAGAGATATGCTTTTGTTATTGTTGATGACTTTTCTCGATTCACTTGGGTGATTTTTCTCTCTCACAAAGATGAAGCCCTGCGAAACTTTGAAATCTTCTGTAAGAAAATTGAACGAGAGAAGGGCTGTCAAATCTCTATAATTCAAAGTGATCATGGAGGCGAATTTGAAAGTAAGGCATTCAAAGATTTCTGCAATAGTCAAGGCTATACCCACAACTTCTCTGCTCCCCTATCTATTAAAAAAAACCGAGTGGTTGAAAGAAAGAATAGAACATTGCAAGACATGGCAAGAACTATGCTCTTAGAACACTCATTGCAAAATCACTTCTAGGCGGAAGGAGTTAGCACTGCTTGCCACATTCTAAATCGCTGCCTTATAAGACCTATTCTTAGAAAGACTCCGTATGAACTCTGGAAAGGTAAACGTCCTAACATCAGCTATTTTCATCCATTTGGAAGAAAATGCTTTATTCACAACAATTGTAAGGAAAATCTTGGAAAATTTGATCCTAGAAGCGATGAAGGTATTTTTCTTGGTTACTCATTAAATAGTTGATCTTTTAGAGTTTTCAATAAACACACTTTATATGTAAAAGAATCAGTTCACGTTGTATTCGATGAAAATTATCCCTTGGTCGAGAAAGGGTCCAATGCAGGTGATGAAGATTAGTTCAAGAGGCTTAGAGAAAATCTCAGGAGTCAACAACTCCCACCGAAGCTGTAGTGTCGACTGAACAAGCAAGCTCTAACACTTCAGAGCCACTTCCAGAGTCAACTACAGAATACATTAGACTAAATGAGTGGAGAAGTGAAGCTGAATATCCTCAGAAATTCATTATTGGAGATCCAAATGAAGGAATGAAGACCAGAGCAACTCTAAAAAAGAAGGCGAATATTGCACTAATCTCCCAAATAGAACCAAAGAAGGTAGAATAAGCTCTAAAAGATTCAAGCTGGGTCACTTCTATGGAAGAAGAGCTAGAGCAATTCAATAAGAATCAAGTATCGGAGTTGATACCCCGACCTGAAAATTCTTCAGTTATTGGTAGTAAATGGGTATTCGTAAATAAGCTAAATGAAGAAGGACAAGTTGTTAGAAACAAAGCTAGACTAGTCGCTCAAGGGCACTCACATAAGAAAGAAGTCGACTATGCTGAAACATTCGCCCTAGTTGCTGGATTAGAGTCAATACGAAATCTGTTAGCTTACGCATCATTCAAAGGATTCAAACTATTTCAAATGGACTTCAAGAGCGCTTTCCTCAACGGATTTATCGAAGAAGAAGTCTTTGTGAAACAACCCCCAGGGTTTGAGAACTCGAAATACCCATATCATGTGTACAAGCTTACTAAGGCCCTATATGGACTGAAGCAGGCTCTACATGCTTGGTATGAAAGGTTAAGTACATTTCTTATCGAACATGGATTCACCAGAATTAAAATTGATACCACGCTATTTATCAAAAGGTCATCCGAAGGTAACCTTATAATTCAAATTTATGTTAATGATATTATCTTTGGTAGTGCTAACTTTCTTATGTGTAAGGAATTTGGAAATCTCATGCAAAGCAAATTTGAAATGAGCATGATGGGGGAACTCACCTTCTTCCTTGGTCTTCAAATTCATTAATCTGAAGAAGGAACCTTTATCTGTCAATCTAAATATACCAAGGAGCTGATTCTAAAATTTGGTATGAGCAATGCAAAATCCATTGGAACTCCTAATGAGTCCTGCTACAAACTTATTTAAGGACGAACATGGTACTTCAGTTGATGAAACCAAATACAGAGGAATGATTGGATCACTTCTATATCTGATTGCAAGTCGACCGGATATTATGTTCAGCGTGTGCAAATGTACCAGGTTCCAGTCGGCTCCTAAGGAGTTGCATCTAACTGCTGTAAAAAGAATTATTTGATACCTTATCGGGACAATATCTTATGGTTTATGGTATCCTCGATCTAATTCGTTTAAATTGGAAGGTTTCTCAGATGCAGATTTAGCAGGTGACAAAGAAGATAGGAAAAGCACGAGTGGCACATGTCAACTACTAGGAAAATCTTTTATTTCCTGGAACAGTAAAAAGTAATCATCAGTCGCATTATCGACTATTGAAACTGAGTATATTGCTGTTGGACAGTGTTGTGCACAATTGCTTTGGATGTCACATCAACTGAGTGACTATGATCTTTATTTCAAACCTATACAATTTTTTGTGATAATTCTAGTGCCATTTGTCTTTCAAAAAATCCTGTGCATCACTCTAGGTCTGAGCATATAGATATTAAACATCATTTTATTAGAGATCATGTTCTTAAATGTGATATATAGTTAACCTTTGTTGGCACTTCTGATCAACTACCCGATATTTTTACTAAACCTTTATTAGATGAAAGATTTTGTACTCTAAGGAAACTACTTGGCATTATCTGTCTCTCAACTAACTCTTTAGGTCAAAGTGTAACTTTTTAAAATTCTTGTCATTATTGTCTTTATTAATTACGCCGTCATTCTTTCCCTCTCTTTATTTTCTAATTTCACATCAGTTGCAGCGAAGTTGGAAAGCCAATCAACGCGAAGGTCTAACTGACAACTTTTCCTTTTCCACTCAACCAGCAAATCTCTCTTCCTACTAAGTCCTTATCACCCCTTTCCCTTTCATCCTTTCCTCCAAAACCTTTCGCTTCCTGTTCAGAAACCCTCGTCTCCCCCATGGACAAACCCCCCATAAATCCCTCTGCTTCCACAAGAAAGAGCACCCGTTCCAAATTAAAATCCACCTCTGCTCCGCCTGAGCAGGTAGACCTAGGGTCCGACAGGCTTTTGGATTCCTGTCTGAATCAAATTTTGAATTTTATTAATTTATTGGAATTGATAAAATTAGTAGTTCATAAAGAAATTAAGTCTATATACCATGTTCAAATTACTAGCATTATTACTACTGATCGATAAAATTCGATAAAATCCATATCTGTAAAATAAACATAGGGAAATTCTTTTATGGTAAAAAATTCTGTCATTTCAGTTATTTCTCAAGAAGAAAAGAGAGGATCTGTTGAATTTCGAGTATTTAATTTCACCAATAAGATACAGATACTTACTTCACATTTAGAATTGCACAAAAAAGACTATTTATCTCAGAGAGGTTTGAATAAAATTTTGTGCCTCTTCTCAAGGTGCATATTCTGAGCACTCTCTGCTTCTTGGTGAAAAAGCCGCTGGTAAACGACCTATGGATGAATCCCCTATCTCCTCTCCCAAGAAACCAAAGTTTGATTTTTCTGCCTCTCTCGAATCTGACCTCAATTTCCGGGTCACCCCAAACAGGGATTTCTTTATTTCCCTCAAAGACAAACCTATTGCCCATGGTCGTGTGGTAGATCTAGATGGTATGGACTCCCTCAACTATAGGGTAAAAGAACTTTTTGTTTATCAGGGGTGGGACAAATTTCTCTCTATCTCTCCACCTAAAGTGTATGAACCTCTAGTCCGTATGTTCTATGCAAATCTTCGCTCTAGCAAGTCTGATAGGCTCGAAATCCTTCTCCTTGGCAAACACATTGTTCTTGACTGTAACCTATTTGATTCCATCTTTCTCTGTCGCTGTTATGATGAAGATTTCGAATCTCCCTTGATCATGCCAAACAAATCATTGCAGAAAACCCCTCTGACAACCTTCCCCATCAATTAGGACCCAGTAATGTTAGCTTTGAAACTAGAGTTATTGCTGACATTGTTGCAACCACTCTCCTTCCCAGAACTGGCTCTTTTTCAACTCTCTCTCAAATGGACACCTTCTTCGTCTACTGACTTATCTCTAAGCTTCCTCCTGGGTTATCAACTTCATGATTGAGAGTGCTGAAGACCCTACTAGCCTTCCTTATGGTATGGCTATCACCCACATTCTGAAAGCCCATAAAATTTTGCATTCAGACTACCCCTTTGTTCCTGTGTCTAAATGCTACAACTCCAGGTCCTTCTCTAGCATATGGTATGTATCTATGAAAGGGGTCTGGGTCAAGAAGAGAGAAAGTGAGGCCAAACCCACTCCTGAGGAAATCAAGCCGTCTTTGGTTACTCCGCCTCCGTCTATTCCCTTAGATCTCACCAAGAAGCTGCGTTCTATGGAGTCTCAACTCTCTGAAATCAAGTCAACTGTGGATGCCATTCATGCTATCTCCAAGGAAACATGGTTTGATGTTTCAATAATCAGGTGGCTGTGCAAAGAGTACGAAAGAATGCGGTCAAGCCGTTTAAAGAGGTGCATGGCAGGTTAGATGGAATGCAAGTTGCTGCAAACACCAGTTTTGACCAGTTGAAGGACGCTATCTGCAACACTCTTACTTAATTTCTATGTCGTGAATGATTGTGGGTTTCAGACATTCTTATGCTGTTTTTAACTTTTTGGTAGTGATTGGGCTTTGCGCGTGGATGATTTTTTTGTGGATTATGCTTTTGCTGCTCCCTTTTTTGCTGATGTCAAATAGGGGGAGACATATATATTCTATATTTTCTATGCAGGATGACTGTGATTTGATGTGCCTATGCTATGGCATAGTTATTATTATATCTGCACAGGACAAGTTTACTATTTGTCAAGTCGACTTCATCATGTACTTCGTATGTCTGTTAGATAATCCTTTACAGGTCCTAGTCGACTGCATCTAATGAGGGGGAGATACACATCGACTGCTCATAAATAGGGGGAGATCAAATCCAATTGACTAGACATTGAGGGGGAGCAATCCAACTGAATGTAAACAGGGAAATCAACCGTTGTTTACTCTAGTATATTAATTTTGCCATCATCAAAAAGGTGGAGATTGTTAGATTAGATTTTAATGATGCAATTAATATACATGTGCAGATATTTAAGGAAGGAAGCAGAACCACTGAAAATAGTGAAGCAAAGCTAAAAGGCAAGTTGCCACTACATCCAATCATGCAAGCGAGATTGAAGCATCAAATAAGGAAGGAAATCCTCGTTAAAGGAAGTCGTTGGCGCACAAGGAAAAGATCAACTTCCCATCAGCAAATCAGGAATTCTCCCATGATTTATGGGAAACCATATCCAGCCGGATGTATCAACAGAATCAATGCAAATCACTGAAGATTCCCCATAACGGCAGACTTGAATGAAAGGAAAGACTGGAAGGCCGCCATCTCCGTCAATTATATCTCCAGCAAAAAGGAAAGAGATCTTCATCAAGGCAACGACCAACGCATTGTTCTTGGAAAGAATCAACACTTTCCAAGGATCAAATCCCTTGGTTTGAAAAGCCTCCACCATAACCATACTGTATAAATTCCACAGGGCTTTGTATCAACCATATACTTTGATCACACCAATATAGCCCTCTTCATTTTACTGCAAACAAACATAGTAGTCTAGATAGATTCACTGTGTTATAGTCAGAAATAGAAAGAGAGTTCTCAACAGGTGAGGCATTGCATGAAACGAGTAAAAGAAGATTGTGCGATAATCATCACTATTGTACTTGAAAGGAAACTATTGATCTGAAGAGAAATCCCTTGCAACCCAAGAGGGACTGGATTAGGATTCACATTGAATCCGAACCAGTATAAAATTCTGGGTGTCATTACATTTTTGCATTTACTTTCAGCATACTTTTATTTATATATTCTCGTTTAGTGCACTATCACATTAAGTCAACTGATAAAGTTTTAAATCGACTTATTTGCGGTTAAGTTGAATTAAGTAACAATTCACCCCCTCCTGTACTTTCATTAGTTCCAAAATTGAGTAAAAGTGGTTGAGTTGTAAAACAGTAGAAAATAGTACAACTGAGTTCAAGTGTTAGGTCAAAACAATGAGGAAATAGTTTGCTTGAAGCCCAAATATGGTAATCAGTCAAAATAATGATGATAAAAATTAAGATTCAGTTAGATACGCGGTAAAAGCATCAATCGGGACGGACCAAGTCACAATCCCCAATAGTAAATGACCCCACGCTCATCATCAAGCTCGTGTCTCACCTCAATATAGTACTATGATGTGCAAATCCGGGTTCCAAGCCCTCAAGACATTATTTACAATCATTACTCACCTCAAACCGGCTATAACTCTTGCTCGCAACGCCTTTGCCCTCGAATCGGCCTCTGCACACATTGAATCTATCCAAAATCAGAATAAATATGTCACAATATACTAAGGGAACATAACCCAAGCGACAACAATCGAAATGTATCAAAACCCCAAAATTAGCAAAATCCGAGCTCCGAACCCACTTCTCGAAACTCAGAAATTTTTACATCAATGGGTTCCTTATCCTTTCAAGAGTTCATACATATGCAAAGTTCTCAAATTCACCATCAAATTATCCTTCAAATCCCAATTCAAAAGTTCAAAATCCCAAGCCCTAGTTCTTCTACTCTTAGCTTAGGTTCCATGAATTTCTAGGTTAATTTCACAATAGAATCACGTTTTTGGTGCATAAAACTTACCTCCAGTCAATTCTTCTTGAATCCGTCTTCAATTTCCCTCAAAGATCTCTCACAATACTTAGCTATGGTGGAAAAATGGCTCAAAATCGTGGATGGAATATTTGTAAACTTTTTGCCCAGCTTTGAACTTCCTTCGTCGCAATCGCGACCCAAGTCTCGAGATCCTGAAGCACTAAATTTCAAGCTCTCAAAATAACACTATGCGAATGCCACATGGCTGCTGAGAACGTGATGCTTAAATACCAGAGCTACGCGAACATGACCCCACTAATGCGAACGCAAAGAACAAAGCCATTGGACCCCCCAATTACTTATACATGAACGCGAAACACTGCACACAAACACGAAACACAAGATCAAGGCCCTCTGCGAATGCTAGACCTCAAACGCAAACGCGAAGGCCAATCTCAGGCCAACTTAAATTCCATCTACGAGATCGCAAGGGACCTCACGCGATCGCGAAGGCTAATTTTTCTGCAACAACTGATGATCAATTTCTGCAACATTTTGACATGGAAAATGGTTCGATTGACCACCAAAACTCACCCGAGGCCCCCGAGATCTCAAACAAAAGCACCAACATGTCCTATTACCTCATCTGAACTTGTTCAAATCATCAAAACACCTCAAAAAACACCAAATCCATCAATTCATATCGAATTCAAGCCTAAGTTTTCTAAAAACTTCCGAAATACGCTTTTGATCAAAAACCCAACCAAACCACGTCTGAATGACTTGAAATTTTGCACACACATCCAAAATCACGTATCGGAGCTTCAGAAACTCTCAGAATTCATTTTCGACCCTCGGATTAAAGTGTCACATATCAACCGGAATTCGCCAAAATACTAACTTCGCCAATTCAAGCGAATTCTACACCTGTCCTCCAAAATCAATTCCGATCACGCCCCTTAGTCATAAATAACCTCCTAAATCTAGCCAAACCATCGGAACTCTCATACGATCCCTCTAACTCATAAGTAAACATACGGATGACTTTCAAATTAAACCTTCTTAAAAGAGACTAAGTATCTCATTTCTTACCAGCTCCACTCCAAACGAAAAATCAATCAACTCGACCATATATAGCACGGATAATGAAGTATATAGAAGTAGAAATGGGGGAAATAGAGCAGTAATTCATGAAACGACTGGCCGGATCGTCACAATAGTTAAAAAATTTATTTTTAGATTAGTTGTTTAACAAGTTCTAAATTTCAAGAGTTATTTTATTAATAAATTTTTTAGATTGAAAAAAATCAAAAATAGACCACACATAGTGGTTTTTTCGTTTAGTTTTGGATAATAAAATTGGTAGAATTTTGAACCCGTGAATAATATATCACATTGAACACCCTGAACTATTTGACTGCCTCACTGAACTGTATTAAAGGTGTTCATAATATTATATATAACCATATAGAGTGGCATTGGGTGGCTATGCCACTGGTCAAGCTTATCTTTAGTCCCAATTGTTTAAAATTCTTAGTCAAATGTTGAATTTCATACTCAAGTTTCTGAAGTTGATACTAGTATGAAGTTCAAAGTTTCAATAATGACAGAAGTTTACCTAAGTTCATATCAAAATATCTGAAGTTCAAATACCAATTTCTAAAGTTCATACAAAATATCTAAAGTGATACCTCATACTATTAGATGCATATTTTTCCCATAATATTTTGGTTTAAATAAGCAATGGACATACACAATGACCATGGCTTTTGTGTGATCATGATAAATTAGTGAATCGGTTCAAAACATGACAATTCTTTTTTAGTTGAAAACAAAAAAGCTTTATGCTCACACATTGTTCTTTTAGTTAATACTAGGTGGTGATAGTCCGTGCCAGCTGCCAACACGGGTACAATGCTGTAAAATTTTGTATTATTATTATTTTTTATTAACTTTATTTTGATATGAATGACAATAAAAGAAATAGATGCATGTAAATGACTACAAAATTAGATATAAACTACATCGTGTAACTTCGTTTTGAAAATAAATAGCAAAAAGGGGGAATAGATGCATGTAAAAAATCAAACTTAATTAGATATAGACAATGTCATTTGACCATATTTTAATACATTTTAAAAAATAGATCCACTCATAGATGTATGGTTAAAAATGATTTTTATATCCATAGGAGCACAATAACAATCTACACGAATAACAATTGAAAATATCATGTCTTCCCTTATAATCAGCCACAATAGTAATAGAGGTAAATTAGGCATAAGCTTGCTCGGAGTTTAGGCTTGACTCTTGAGGATATTTACGATCTTGCAGGTGATATCAGGGTCATTTATTTTATATATGAACTCTATTTTTTGAATTCCCATAATAGCAAATGACCAATCAAACCTTCTAGACAAATAAAGCAGATATTTCAACAAAATATGCGAACTATAATGACTCGGTCAATTTCTTTGAGATCTAGCACGTTGTTTGGTAGTTTGAGTCCTTGATCAGTTTTGCTTCATGTATTATGACTTGTGCATATAGTCGGATTTGAATTTTGGGAAGTTTAGAATTGATTTGGAAGAAAAATTCTAAATTTGGAAGTTTTAAGCTGAAAAAATTGACCACTATTTGACTTTTGAGCAAACAACCTCGGAATTGATATTTGAAGGTTCCAATATGTTTGTATGATGATTTTGGTCTTGGACATATGTTCTGGTTAAATATCAGATGGTACGGGAGTATTTCGATGTTGATTAAGGAAAACTAGCATTTTAAACGTTTTAGAATTTCCTAAGTTCGATTTGAAGTAGACTTTGGTATTATTGATGTGTGTTTGTGATTCCGAACCTTGGATATATTGTGATTCATGACTAGTACGCAAAATTTGTCATCATTTCGAAATGTTTACGTGTATTCGGATGCGGTCGGCGAAGGAAGAATGTTTGAAAGTTAAAAGAGTTTAAGAAATTAAGTTTGATCCTTAATTCTTGGTTTCGATGTTGTAATTTCTGTTCTGAGCCTTCGGACAAGTTTACATATGGTATATATACTTGTTAGAATGAATGAACCGGGTTCCTAAGACATCGGGTGCATTTTGAGGGTGATTTCGGATCACTTTTAGGCCTTTTAGAATTGTTGATAACTGGTGTCAGAGGTGTTCTATGAAATCATGGAGATCTAGCCCGTGATCACGAAGATTAATGTGCGACCAAAGCCTTGTGAATCGCGATTGCAGAAGGAAGGCTCACAATCGCGTAGAAGGAATTTCTTCTCACAGTCATCTGGCTTCGGGAGCTCATATCTTACTATCTATAAAGAGTTACAGATGATTCAAAAAGAAATTGTAGCCCTTTGAATCTAGTTTTCAGAAAATCAAACTGTTTATCTTTTCAAATTTTTTACAAAATCTATGGCCATTACAGTGATATGTGTCTATGAAAAAGAAAATAAAATTTGCACATCGTGATATTATGATTTTGGCTGCGATCGCTATGAAGGAAATGATGCTGGAACTTTAGATAACCACGATCGCATGGGTGATGACCGCGATCATGAAGGAGGAGGTCTAATAGGTTTATTAAACATCTAATTTGGGATTTTGATGTCATTTTCTTCCTTTTTAAGTTCTTGGAGCACATGTGGAGATATTTGAGGTGATTCTTGAAGATAATGTTCGTCATATATCATGAGGTAAGTTATTACTACTTGTTATTAGATAAATACATGGACTATATTTGGATTTAAACATGGAATTTCTTGGAAATTATGGTTTTTGGAAGAAAACCAAGAATTTGGTATTTTTCGGATTTTGACCATGAAATTGGGCATGAAATTAGGAATAAATGATACATTTGAGTTCATAGTGTTATGGATAGTGTTTATCTTCAAACTTTTTGGAATCCGAGCAAGCAGTCTAAAAGGTTAACTTTGTTCAATTTTCGAGCAGAGTTAAGAATTATTATAAATTGTTAAATTATATGCATTGGAGTATATTTTGATTTATTTGCACCTTGTTTGACTAGTTTAAGATCGTTGGCTTTCAATTGAGTTAAAGAAGCATTGGAGCCAGTTATGGAACTTGGGAGCGAGTTAAGTCTCATGTCTAACCTTGTGAGGCGGAAACTACCCTAGGTGATGTAATTGTTATGTGCTACGTACGTACCTGGTGACGAAAGTCCGTATGTAGCGGAAGCATGTTTATGTCCATGTAGACTTAGGACTTTACCATGTAATATTTGAATCCTTTGAACTCATCATGCAGGCTTAAATAATTGAAATTATAATTGAACTTGATTTGGAAATAACATATACATTAGGCCGAGCCTTATCACCTTGAGTTGACAACAAGTTATTTAATTATCGGTAAAGGTTATACTCACCTTGTGTTCATATACTATATCGAAAGCACGTGACTCGTAGTTCGATAATATTTCTCCTTTCTTGTGAAGTGGGCCGAACGCCTCGACAAGATTATGTACTACACTCTCATGGGAGCATCATTTGCTTCAGTAGTATAATAAATGCATCTATGGTTCGTGCCGCTCGACCCTCGGTAGTGTACACATTATGATGGGATCAGGTCGTATGACCTCGATATAATCCTGCGTTATATCGCCAGTAGTCAGAATGTTCAGGAGTTTATCCTTCCTCTGATGCCCGACACTTTATATGATATTTCTTTATTCGTTTGATATTGGCATTTGATATTTCTGAGATGTTGAGATAAAATACCAGATTAAGAAATTGATATCGTTAAAAGAAATTTTGGAAAGTTGTGTTAGTTATAAATTTACCTATCTTCAACTATTGTGCTTCTTATCTGTTTATGATTTACCATATTGATTTATTGGATCACTAGTATGTGTTGATGTTGGCCCCTCATCACAACTTTTCTAGGATTAGGCTTGATATTTACTGGGTGTGTGTTGATTTACGTACTCATGCTGCACTTTTGCACTAAATGTGTAGGATCTAACAAATGCATTTGATGATCATCTTGGCGCGTAGGTGCAGCTGTTGAGGAGACTTATCCGAGTTGCATTCCAGGCTACACATTGCTGTCCATAGAGTCTCCATCGTACTATTTATTTTATCCCATCTCATTTACATAATAGACATATGTTGTATTATTATTCTACTCCTTAGTAAATGCTCATTCACTTGTGACACCAGGTTTTGGGATATGCTAGTTGACGCTTAAGGATTTATATATCATTATCGCATTTTATTTATTTTATAAACTACTAATTTTGTATGTTCCTGTGGTTTTAAAAGCATAAATTTCCTTCCTTAATAAGAATTATGATTTCTAAATGTAACAACACGGCTGGTCGTTTTAAGAATTTACACCCTGATCCCCTATTAACTGCATTTCCCGTGTTTGTTTCTACTATTATGATGTGATTTTTCAAAGACATCAAGGTATATCTGCCTCGTCCATATATCGAGGAGTCCCTTTCCATTCTCCTTTTAGACATTCTGGAGTTAGGCACTAGCAGTTATCCAATAGCTTGTGATTTCATGAGATTATGGGTTTTGGGAAAATGTTGTTTCAGTTTGATAGTTTGTATTGTACATGCCGCGCGACATCTTAAACGCTTCATTATATTATTTCTGTAGTTTATGGCTAGTTTTATTCTGTTGTTTTCTATTTTCGCAATTTGTTAGGCTTACCTAGTCGTAGAGACTAGGTACCGTCACGATAGTTCACGGAGGGAGAACTAGGGTCGTGACAAGTTGGGATCAGAGCTCTAGGTTCATAGGAGTCATGAATCATAAGCCAATTTATTAGAGTCTCAAGGATCAGTACGGAGACGTCTGTACTTATCTACGAGGTGCTATGTAACTATTAGGAAAACTCCACTTCATTTGATTTCCTTGTCGTGCAAGGTTTTGATATCACAATTCTAAACTTCTATCTTCTATTCTGTTGCAGATGGTGAGGACATGTGCTACCAAAGATGATCAGGCACCCGCGCCCCATACTAGAACCGTCAGAGGTCGGGACCGAGGTAGAGGCCAAGGACGTGAACGTGGTGTAGCCAAAGCACCCATGCGAGCCGCCATCTAGGTGCCACCGGTAGTTCATGCCGGAGTCCAAGCACCTGATATGCCTACTGCTACAACTACTGTAGTTCTCTAGGATACTCTTGCACAGTTCATGATCATGTACACCACTCTAGCTTAGGCAGGGTTACTTCCCCTTGCTGCAACTACATCTCAGGGACGGGAAGGAGCACAAACTCCCACTGCCCGCACTCTTGAGCAGCGAGTGAATGTTGACCAGGTCCGAAAGATTATTCCTGTACAACCTGCAGTCCCAAATCAGCCCGAGGAAAGGGCAGCAACTTCTGAGGATGAATAGCTGAGGCTTGAGAGGTTCAAAAAGTACAAGTATCCTGCATTCAATGGTCAAGCATCAGATGATGCTCTGGGATTTCTAGATGAGTGTCACATTATTCCCCATACCATGGATATATCAGGATCGAGTGGGGTTTCCTTCACTACTTTCCAGCTTGGAGGAGCCACCTATGAATGGTGGCCTACTTATGAGTTAGGCAGCTTCCCTGACTTGGACTCAATTTTCAGATATGTTCATAAGAGAGTATGTTCCTCAAAGCTTCAGGGACACATGGCGCACAGATTTGAGCATTTATGCCAGAGTGCTATGACTATCTCAGAGTATGCTATCTGTTACACTAGCTTGGCTAGACATGCACCAAATTTGGTTTCTACTATTCTCAAGAGGGTTCGCCTGTTTATTGAGAAGCTTATTCCCAGCATCAGGTCTGTCATGGATCATGAGTTGGAGATGTACATTTCTTATCAGCAGGGGGTAAGCATTGCTAGGCGAGTGAATGGTATGCATGCTAGGGATAGAGAGGACAGGGAGTCCAAGAACTCTCAAGAGTCGAGCCATTATTTTGGTGCCCGTGTTCCAACTCTAGTTCCTCATGGTAGGGGTTATATGAGTCACCCCGTTCATTCAGCTCTTCTAGCAGTCACTGGTATTCCAGCTCCTCCTAGGCCCAACAACCTTAGTATGCACCTCCAGTATCTAGTGCACCTCCTGCGCAGGTTACTTTTAGTGGTCAGTCCATCAGACTTGGCCCGAGCTAGTCATTGACGCCATGTCCTCCTATAGTTTGTTTTGAGAATAGTGGCCCCCGTCATATGGTGAGGGATTGCCCCAAACTTCGGAGGGGTGTACCTCTACAGACTTCTCAGGCACAACGTGCCGCGCAGGGTTCTTAGGCTATGGTTACAACTCCAGTTGCTACCCCACCTTCTCAACCAGCTAGAGGTAGAGGTCAGGGAGGTAGAGGTTGCCCTACAGGGGGAGTCAAGGCCAGATATTATGCACTTCCTGCTTGTACCGAGGCTGTCCCCTCCGATTCTATCATCACAGTTATTGTCGTGGTTTGTCATAGAGATGCATCGATATTATTTGATCCATGCTCCATTTATTCTTATGTGTCTTCTTATTTTGCCCCACATTTAGGCATATCTCAGGATTCTTTGAGTTTTCCTATTTATGTTTCTACTCTTGTGGGAGATTCTCTTGTTATTGATCGCGTTTATCGGTCGTGAGTCATTGCTCTTAGTTATTTTGAGACAAGAGCCGAATTATTATTGCTCAACATGATATATTTTGAAGTCATCTTGGGCATGGATTGGTTGTCACCCCATTATTCTATTCTTGATTGTCACGCCAAAACTGCGATGCTGGCTATGCCAATGCCAGGTGTACCATGAGTAGAGTGGAGGGGTACCTTAGATTATACTTCCAGTAGAGTTATTTCATTCTTTAAGGCTCAATGTATGGTTTCGAAGGGGTGTGACGCGTATCTAGCTTATGTGAGAGATGTTAGTATTAGTACCGTTATATAATTTATTCAGTCCAAATAGTATGGGATTTTTCTGATGTAATTCCACCGATCTTCTGGGCATGTCGCCCGATAGAGATATTAATTTTGGCATTGATCTGTTGCTGGGCACTCAGCCCATTTCTATTCATCCGTATTGTATGGTCCCTCCTAAGTTGAAGGAGTTGAAGGATCAATTACAAGAATTGCTTGATAAGGGTTTTATTCGGCCCAATGTACCACCTTGGGGTGCTCCTATCTTGTTTTTGGAGAAGAAGGATGGTTCTATGTGTATGTGCATTGATTATCGCCCGTTGAACAAAGTTACAGTGAATAACTATTATCCTTTGCCCCGTATTTATTATTGGTTGACCAACTACAGGGTGCACGAGTGTTTTCTAATATTGACTTGCATTCAGGTTACCATCAGTTGAAGATTCGGGTGCCAAATATCCCGAAGACTGCTTATAGGAATTGGTATGTTCATTACGAGTTCCTTATTATGTCGTGTGGGTTGACCGATGCCCCAACAACCTTTATGCAGTTGATGCACAATGTGTTCCACCCTTATCTTAACTCATTCGTCATTGTCTTTATTGATGATATTCTGGTGTATTCCCGGATTTGGGAAGATCATGAGCCGGACCTGAGGATAGTGCATCAATTATGAGAGAAAAGAAGCTATATGCAAAGTTCTTGAAATGTGAGTTTTGATTGGATTCCTTGGCATACTTTGGCCACATAGTATTGAGTGAGGGTATTCAGGTGGATATGAAGAAAGTGGAAGCAGTTCAGAGTTAGGCCAGACTGTCCTCATCTATAGAGATCCATAGTTTTCTTGGCTTGGCAGGTTATTATCATCGATTAGTTAAGTGGTTTTCATCGATTGCAACATCTATGACTAGGATGACCCAGAAGGGTGCTCCGTTCCAGTGGACGGGAGAGTGTGAGGCTAGTTTTCAGAAGCTCAAGAGAGCTTTGACTACAACCCCTATTTTGATATTGCCTATAGGTTCGGGGTTTTATACTGTTTATTGTGATGCCTCGAGGATTCCTTGGAGTGGTATTAATGCATGATGATAAGGTGATTGCCTACGTGTCCAGACAGTTGAAAGTGTATGAGAAGTATTATCTTGTCCATGATTTCAAGTTAGCTGCTATTGTTCACGCCTTGAAGGTGTGGCGTATTTGTGATATGTGACATCAAAGATTTATACTGATCGCCAAAGTTTGCAGCATCTGTTTATGCAGAAAGATTTTAATTTGCATCAAAGAAGCTGGTTAGAGCTGCTGAAGAACTATGATATCACTATTTTGTACACTCGGGCAAGGCCAATGTGGTGGTCGATGCTTTGAGTCACCGGGCAGAGAGTTTGGGGAATTTGGCTTATTTACCAGCGGCGGAGAGGCCCATGGAGATGGATTTTCAGGCCTTAGCCAGCCAGTTTGTGAGATTGGATCTTTCGGAGCCTAGTCAGGTTCTAGCTTGCGTGGTTTCTTGGTCTTCCTTGTTTGATCGCCTTAGAGAGCTTCGGCTTGATGAGCTTATTTGCTTGTCCTCATGGACAGGGTTCTGCATGATGATGCCAGAGATGTGACTATTGGTGATGACGGGTTATCAATGATGTAAGGTTGGGTTTGTGTACCCAATGTTGATAGGCTTCGGGAGTTGATTTTAGAGAATGCCCATATTTTGCGGTATTCCATTCATCCGAGTGCCGCGAAGATGTATTAGGATTTGAGGAAACATTATTGGTGGAGGTGGATGAAAAAAGATATAGTTGGGTTTGTAGCTCGGTGTCTCAATTGTCAGCAGGTGGAGTATGAGCGCCAGAGATCGGGTGGGTTGCTTCAGCAGATAGAGATTCCAGTGTGAAAATGGGAGCGGATCACCATGGACTTCGTAGTTGGGCTCCCATGGACTTTGAGAAAGTTCGATGCCATTTGGGTAATTGTGGATCGGCTGACCAAGTCCGTGCACTTCATCCCTGTATGTACTACCTATCTTCGGAGTGATTGTGGATATTTATATTTGGGAGATTGTGCATCTACATTGTATTCCAGTTTCCATCATTTCAGATAGAGGTATTCAATTCACATCACGGTTCTGGAGGGACGTATTACATGAGTTGGGTACTCGGGTATAGTTGAGTACAAACAATTTCACCCTAAGACGGACAGACAGTTCGAGCGTACTATTCATATTCTTGAGGATATGCTCCGTGCGTGTGTGATTGAGTTTAAAGGGTCTCAGGATCAGTTCTTGCCAACAATAGCTATCAGTCTAACATTCAGACGGCAACGTATGAGGCTTTATACTGTAGATGGTGTAGATCCCTGGTGGGTTGGTTTGAGCCGGGTGAGGTTAGATTATTGGGCACAAACTTGGTTCAGGATACTTTGGAGAAGGTTAAGGTGATTCAGGATAGACTCCGTGCAGCCCAGTTCAAATAGAAAAATTACAGAGATCGAAAGGTTCATGATGTTTCCTATATGTTTAGTGAGCGAGTTCTGCTTTGGATTTTGCCTATGAAGGGCGTTATGAGATTTGGGAAGAAAGGAAAGTTCCGTTCGAGGCTTATTGGTCCTTTTAAGATATTGCAGCGTGTTGGGGAGGTTGCTTATGAGTTTGCCTTACCTTCTAGCTTGGAAGGAGTTCATCCGGTATTTCATGTTTCGATGCTCCAGAGGTATCATGGTAATCCATCGCACGTGTTGGATTTCAGTTCAGTCTAGTTGGACAAGGATCTATCATATGTTGAGGAGCCGGTGGAAATATTGGATAGGCTGGTTCGGAAGTTGAGGTCAAAGAATATTGTATCAGTAAAGGTTAGTGGCGGGGTCAGCTGGTCGAGGAGGCGACTTCGGAGACCGATCAGTATATGCGTAGCCGTTACCGTCATCTATTCACTACTTTAGGTATGTCTCTATGCTCGTTCGAGTATGAACGAATGTTTAAGTATAGGAGGATGTAACGACCTGACCGATCTTTTTAAGAATTTACACCCCGATCCCATAATAACTGCATTCTCTGTGTTTGTTTCTACTATTTTGAGTTGCCGGGATAATTTATTTGGAGTTTCAGAGAGTTTTGGGGGGCACTTAGTCCCTAAATAAGTGTTTATGTTTTAGAATTTAGACCATAGTCAGAGCAGTATAAAGACGGCCTCGGAATGGAATTCCATCGGTTCATTTTGGGCTTATAGGCGTGTTCGGATTGTGTTTTGGAGGTCCGTAGCTTATTTATGTTTGAAATGCCAAAAGTTGTATTTTTAAAGTTTCTAGTTCGATATTGAGATTTTGATCTAAGGGTCGTTGTGGACTTTCGGAAGTTGGAGTAGCTCTGTAGTGTTGAATGTGATGTGTGTGCAAAATTTCAGGTCATTCGGACAAGGTTTGATCGACTTTTTGATCGAAAGCATAATTTGAGAGTTTTTGAAGTTCTTAAGCTTGAATCAGTGGTTAATTTGATGTTTCGATGTTGTTTTAGGTGTCATGAGGATTGGTACAAGTTTGGATAGTGGTATATGACTTGTTCGTGCTTTTGGTTGAGGTCCCGAG
The DNA here is from genome assembly GCA_034376525.1 of Nicotiana benthamiana. Lineage (NCBI taxonomy): Eukaryota > Viridiplantae > Streptophyta > Magnoliopsida > Solanales > Solanaceae > Nicotiana > Nicotiana benthamiana. Next base: position 99,156,856 of record CM067334.1, on the reverse strand, counting down.
GGCCTCGGGATTATTTTGGATGGTTAATAGGAAGTTTGGAGTTGGGAATTTTCAGCAGAAGCAGCTGAGTTTGCTGTCCTAACCTCACCTACGGCTTAGGAACTATAGGTGCGAGCCTGCAGAAGCGAAAGGGAAGCCGCATATATGGTCAAGAGGAAGAAAGGCTGAGACTGCATAAGCGGAAGGTGTGCCACACCTACGGGACTGTTGATGCAAATTCTAGGCTGCAAGTGTGGAGAAGGGGGCTTAAGTGAGAATCACATAAGTGGTTCCATTTACCGCAGTAGCGGATATGGACCGCAGGTGCGAAAAAACTGGGTCAGAAACTATAAATGAATTTGCTTCGCGAATTTGAGTATTTTTCATCTCCTTTCAAACGCGAAGAAGCTTTGGGGAGCATTTTCAAGGGGGATTTTCAGATGGATTTATTGAGGTAAGGTCCCTTGATCCTAATCTCGTTATTTTGGTGATTTTTATATGTGTAAGCATGAAATTTGAAGGAAAATCAGTGGTAGATTGGGGGTTAGGGTTTGATAATTAGAGAGCTTTGAGTGGTGATTTAAGGGACCATTTGAGGTTCGATTTTGGTCCTTTTGGTATGACTGAACTTGTGAGAGTATGAGGATTCTGAAAATATAAATTTAATCCAATTCCGAGACGTGGGCTTAGGGGGCGTTTTGGTCATTTTTCCTAATTTCGCGTATTAGCTCAAAGTTAATTAGTGGAATCAATTACTTGAAGTGATATTTATATTATGCAATTGATTTGAATATATTTGGGCCATTTGGAGTTGAGTACTCATGGCAAGAGAGTGGGTTTCGATTGATTATTTGAGGTGGTTCGAGGTAAGTGGCTTGCCTAACCTTGTGTGGGGAAACTCCTCTTAGGATTCAGTATTGTTGATATTTGAAATGCCTTGTACGTGAGGTAACGAGTGCGTACTTGTGCTAATTGTTAAAAGTCATGTTCTCATTAATTTAATATAATTAAGCTTCTTTTCCTATCTATACCACTCGCGGTTTAAGCTTACTATTAGCTTAGGGAAGCATGCCTAATTGACTTAATTGCTTTATTTGCTCAAACTACCTTGTTTGGATTCTATGTTGCATGCTAGGTTAGAAATACCTGGTTTACCTTGGTAGGTAATTTGAATTGGATTGAGTGTTCTTCGTGTTACTGCTATGTGTTTACTTTGGAACTACGGGACGATATCCCATGAGATTCCCCTGTGTTTACTTTGGGACTACGAATTTGTATTCCGGGAGATCCTCATACACTTTTATATTGGAACTATGGGACTGCACCCGGTATATTCCCCCAGTACTGGATATTTATGTTTGGGATTATAGATTGGTATTCTGAGAGATCCTCGTGCATTATGAGTTGGTCTACGGGACGGTACCCGGGAGATCCTCTGGATATTGATATTTGGGACTACAGGACGATATCCTGGGAGATCCCTGGTTGTTATCTCTATGTCAAGTTGTATTCCTTATGTGATTATTTGGCGTCTGTTATAGTTGTTGTTATTCTTACTATCCGGTGTTACTTCTTACAATTTGCACTTATTTGTACTCTCTTATACTATGCTGTTATACACTATTTTTCATCTAAACTCGATAGGGCCCTGACTTTCCTCGTTACTACCTGACCGAGGCTAGGCTTGGCACTTACTGAGTACTGTTGTGGTGTACTCATGCCCTTTCTGTGCATGTTTTTCATATGTAGATCCAGGTACTTCGACTCAGCCATATTACCCTTGAGGCAAAGAGATTCTCTAGAGACTTCGAGGTATATCTGCTGTATCCGCAGACCGAGGAGTCCTTTTCCATTTTCCCTTATAGTATCATCCCTTCTGTATTTACTTTTGTTTCGACATTCCAAAGTTAGGAACTTGTACTTATCCAATAGCTTGTGATTTCATGAGATTTTAGGTTATGTGAAAATGTTATTTCAGTTTGAGAGTTTGTATTGTACATGGCAAGCGACATCTTAAACGCTTCATTATGTTATTTCTGCAGCTTATGGCTAGTTTTATTCTGTCATTTTTTGTTTTTGCAATTTGTTAGGCTTACCTAGTCGTAGAGGCTAGGTGCTGTCATGATTGTTCATGGAGGGCGAACTGGGGTCGTGACACTAAAGTAATAAAATGAGTAATTATGTTGATCAATCACCGTTGGTTTACCTGGCGGTGGCGTGTGGCACCGTCATGAACTATAGTGGATTTGAGTAGTGGCAGCTTGGTGTTAGAGTGTTAGGTTCTCTTGGTTCTCACGAGTCATGATCAAGTCTAGTAGAGTCTTGTAGATCGGTACATATATGTCTATGCTTATATTTGAGAGGCTATAGGGCTTTTAGGAGCACTTCCCTTCTTTATTCCCCATCGTGCGATTTGATTCCTTTGAGACTTATGCCTTTATTTCCTTCCTACTCAATATTATGCGACGTGAAGCACTTGTTAGCAATTGGGCATCGGGGAGTTGTAGTGGTACTGCAGACGTGGTCTATTCAGGCAGGATATTATTGTGTCCTTGCAGAAGGATATTCTATAGTTTCAACTCTGTATATGTATTTCCTATGGTTTTGAGGCTATGCACAGATTGCTATGATGTTCATGAATTGTTATCGCACAATGTTTTCGTAATAGTAGGGTTCTGTATACGTGTTGAGGCAGTGAATGACTCAAAAGGAGGATCTTTCAGTGCATGGTTTAGAGGTTTGGCATTTAATTCCAGTAGAGGAAAGGCAATCTATTTATGGATGTTTAGATTTTGGTTGATGGAGTAACGATACTTGATATTTCGAGCGTGGTGGAATTCTCATTTGTGATGTGGTATCGTCGCCCTTTTTCAAATGTATTAAGGTTCGCCAGTGTTCTGGTCTTATTGATTTTCTCTTGGGGTAGGGTGTTGTACAACGGTGCCTGAGAAGAGATTGTCAAAGATGGCGGTATGTATCAATCTCAAAATCCAATCAGTGTTTCTAAAGATGATGGATCGAGAAAGATAGTCTTCGAGGAGGTTTAGAGTTGGTAGGAATTTATCAATTTAGGTTCTACAGAGATGGGTTTCGATTTGGGGCAGCATTTGGCACCGAAGGATAAGGAAGGACATGGTGGAAGGTATCTCGTGGTGGTTGAATTGCTAGCGTGAACAATAGAGGTTGAGAAGTTTCTTAAGGAGATGGTTTAACCAAAGTTGGAGTGGCAGAGTAGCGTTTGGATTCTATGGTAGGATACTCACGTACCTTGAGGAAGTTTAAAACGATTAGGGAGTCATGGTGGAAAGTGACTAGGTCTACAGAAGAGGTGTATGAAAACCTTATTATCATTTGAGATGCAACATGACTTTTAGTTTGGAATGTATTGTTGAACTTTTAGTTGATATCAACGGGGAATGAACAGACTCCTACAGCTGGTGGACGAGCATGGCTCAGGAGGGTTTACTGAATTCATGGTAGTTGTACCTAGTGTAGCGTTATTGGAAGATGTCTGCATAGAATTCAACATGTGGGTGATCTCTTGTGAGCAGGTTAGAGATTACGTGATATTGATGAAATTCTACAAAGAGTTATACTTACTACCCAACAGAAGGTCGAATATGCAATTGTGACTGATAATTCATAATGTTCAAGAAAAGTTTAACTAGAGACTATAAGAAATGTGACGGGTTAACGGTGCGAGATCATGGTAATTAAGAAAGAGGAGTTATTATTGGTTATAGATTTATATGATTGTTGCTTAAAGCTAAGTGGGGGTGCCCACCATCTACGATTGGATCACGCGGTTGTGTACCAATACAGTTTCGGGTTATCGGTGCATTGGTGGATCAATTATGACCAAGAAAAGGAAACATCAAGGGTATCTTAGGCAAGGAATTTGATGTATATGTTCTACATTTCACCTTATAGATTCATGTGAAAATGTCGAGGATGACTCAAAATTTATGCTTCATGTGGATGTGATGTGCAAGGAAAAGAATTCGCCTGGTTTCTACGTTGGAAGTGTTCATGTGCTAGCTAGTGATTAGTTATGTATTCGGGACCAGTTTAGAGTGGGTAACTCTCGGTAATAGTTCTAGTGGGTTCAAGAATTAAAGTTCAGTGTCTAAGGATTTTGGGGTCCATTATGTGACTGAAGACCAAGATTTTATAGCAGAGTTTGAGGAATACTTTGGAAAATTCCTATGTTATCATTGGTTCTGTGGGGAAATATTGGAAAATGGGAGAAACTACTTTGGACTCGTAGAAGATCTTTCAGAATGGGTGTACCAGTGGGAGATGCTATTGTGCACATAAGGAGGGTATGAGATAGTTCATGGGTATTAAGACGACGTGGACTCGTGATTCGGGTCACTCAAAATGAGTGCTGATTGAATTCGTTATGTTTTGAATGGATCTATTATTATTTCTAAGGCAAGTCAATAGTAAATTTGAAGAAGTTGGGTCGGTTAGTAATGGTTTGAATCAGCATGATTGTGGCAATTATAAGTTCATTTGGTATGTTAAGCTATACCAGTGATTCATGGTTGTATGTACGAGCTTGATGCCTACCATAATTTGATTGATTTGGAGGTATTTGATTGTAATGGACTGTTATGTGTGGATGGATCCCGGAAGAGTTATGGTGGTTTAGACCACAACTTGAGGTTTCTATTTTTTGCGGTTATGGGAATTCGATTGCGTGTTGCCATCGTTCTTCTGAAATGTGTTTTGTGAAAGGGGTTCCAGATGATGAAGTATATATTCTATTGGTGGTTCAGCAGTTATGACGAGATTCTTTACTCTAGCATAGTGGCGTGATAGGTGCAGTGAGCGGCATGCGAATTGGAGTTAATGATCAATGTTGCGGCTCGATGTTGATAAGAATTTTAGAGCTTGGATGATCAGGAAAAATTTCAGATGTTTTGAGGACATCATTATCTTTGTGTCACCTAAAAATGGTGTCCTGGGTGAGAGATATTGTATTAATTTGTGGACTCTTGGTTAGCTTTACAGAATTAGTACGACCGGTGATGTGGAGGTGCAAACTTTTCTACCTAATGCGGGAGGTCGTGGGAGAGTATCTAATGGGGGATTTTTTATAAATGTGACGTGTTAGTCACTTACTTGTGAATGATTGAAACTAAGTATGGACATTTTAGGTACAATCGCTTATGTGAGAGTTTATGCCTGAAAGGCACTCTAGTCATTTGGTTGCGGATTATGGGAGCTAGGTCAAATTGGACGGCTGCTCATGTGTGGTAGGAATATGGCCATTGTAGATCCTTGTATGGTTATTCACCCAGTATGGGATGATCGGGACCGGCTTGAGGTCCGTTGGTAGATCTAATGTGAATATATGCTCTACATTAGGTCATATGTGTTCATTAAGCATAACATTTCTTATGGAGGAGTCTTCAGGCGTTGGATGTTATTTCCGTCATCAACTATTCTATGTGGTACTCTATTATTCCATGTGGGTTGTGAGGCGTCTTGATTATTCACACATGTATTGTGATCTCATGTAGCTTGTGGTGCTATATGATCAAGATGACTCTCGAGATACAAGTCATTTATCGCACCTTAGTCATGCTTGGATTTTGTAGTGTATGGCGCTATCTGTCTCCCTGGAAATTGTATTATGCATGTGGCATGCTTGTGATCGATATTCGGGTATTTCGTAGGTATAAGTATTTTCGCTTGATGGGTACTTACTTATTTATTGTTATATGTGGATTGGGTGGCACGCAGCCACATGTATCATATTTGGACTGGGTTGCATGCCACAACGGTATCATGTGTGGATCGTGTTGCATGCCACAACAGTGAGATGCTGCGTATGGTTCCCCATATCTATTCTTGTATATTTTTTTCATCCTCTAAGAAGGGTTCATAGCGCATGTTCGACCATTTTATTCGTTACGTGGGCTGGGTAGTTCTTTTCTAGAATTTGTTCCTCCTTATGTGTCATATTCAAGTTGTATCTTTTGGCACATTGATGGCGTCATGTGCAATGTTGTTTAGTTTTTGAGGTAGCTTATTATCTGAGCACCTGGTACTAGGTGAGACGAGGCTATTGGACCTAAAATCGATGCGATCAAATTTATGTAATGTATATAAAGAAAGAATGTCAGTATTCAGCTCTAAATGAGGTACCGGTCCTTGTCAAGCGAAGAAACACAACGAGTTATTGATTTGACATGTGGTTATGAGTTCTTACACTATCTCTCATTTTTGCAGTATTGTGGGGGTTAAAACTGGATTTATGAGGTATACTACGGTCATCGAGTTAGTGAATTTGCAGCTGTTGTACTTGGAGGAGGTTATCGTGAGCAAATGAGTTATGCGATGCATTGTGTGATATCAGCATGGGTGCATGATCATGTGTGAGTTTAGCATGTGGAGATTAATACAATGTTCGTATGTTAGAACCAACTCTAATAGAGAAGCTTAGAGGTTTGAATTTGGTTCTAAGGCTTATTGAGAAAATAAAAAGGGAGAATCTTCAGTCTAGCTTGAGCTAATATGCTCACGTGGGTTGTGGTGGCACAGGTAGGTGTACGTGGTGTCAAGCAGTGATTTTGAGCAACTGTGGAACGATTCTTGTCACGTTTGAGGATGAACATATGCTTAAGTGGGGAAGAATGTAACGATCCAACCGGTCATTTTGAACTCTAACACGTCGTTTGGCAGTTTGAGGCCTTGCACAAAATGAAAGCTTCCGTTTTTCAGTTCAGAATCCGATGTGAGGAAAAGAATCCTAGGTCAAGGCAGTAGCACGGTACGGGATCAGTCCCTTGTTCTCAGTGCAACGTGTGAAATGACTTAGTCAAGAGATCGATCTTAGGATACCGGCAGGGGAGGCAGAAGGAAAGACATTCAGGGCTGAAAGAATGGAACTCGCTCTAAGGGACCCCAACTGGATAGGAATCTTCTGCCTATGGGGAGTCAACTGGCGCCTTCTTAAAGCACCTGCCCGGCTTTCTTCCTTTGCCTTCCCTAACTCTTCTGAGAAGAAAGGGGATCCTGCGCAAAGAAAGCCTCTAACAAGAGGATGCAGGCTGCACTAGGTTCACTTCATGTATTATGACTTGTACATACAATCGGATTTGTATTTCGGGAAGTTCGAAATTGATTTGGAAGGAAAATTCTCAATTCAATTTTAAGTTGAGAGAGTTGACCAAGATTTGACTTTTGAATAAACGACTCAGAATCGAGATTTAAAGGTTCCAATAGGTTCGTATTATGATTTTTTACTTAGATGTATGTTTGGATTAAGTATCTAATGGTCCATGAGTATTTGGCGTTTATTGTGGAAAGATGGAATTTTGATGGTTTTAGAATTTCTTTCGTTCGAGTTGAAGTAGACTTTGGTATTATTGATGTCCGTTTAGGATTCCCAGCCCTGGAATAGGTTCATATTGTGATTTGTGACTTATACGCAAAATTTAGCGTCATTCTGAAATGTTTATGTATGATTCGAACACAGTCGACGAAGAATGAATGTTTGAAAGTAAGATAGTTTAAGAAATTGGGTTTACCCTTATTCATTGTTTCGATGTTGTAATTTGCGTTCCGATCCTTCGGAAAAGTTTACATATGGTATACAAACTTGTTAGAATGATTGAACAGGGTTCCTTAGATCTCGGGTGAGTTTTGGGGTGGTTTCGGACCATTTTTAGTCCTTTTGGAATTGCTGATAACTGGTGTCCAAGGTGTGCTATGCAATAGCGAAGGTCTGGTCCACGTTCGCAAAGAATAATGTGCGATCCAGGCCTTTTAAATAGCTATCGCGGAAGGAAGGGTCACGATCCCGTATAAGGAATTTCTGCTGATAGTCATCAGACTTCGGGAGCACAATCTTGCAATCTATAAGGAATTTGGAGATGATCCAAAAAAGAAAGTTGTAGTCTTTTGAATCTAGTTTTCAGAAAATTAAACCATTTATTATTTGAAATTTTTTACAAAAATATATAGCCATTATAATGATGGGTGTTTGTGAAAAAAAATAAAATTTGTACATTGCGATAACATGATTTTGGCCATGATCACGATGAAGTAAGCAATACTGGAATTTTTGTTGACCGCGATTACATGGGTAATGACCACGATCATGAAGGAGGAGGCATGGCAGATGTATTAAACATCTAATTTCGGGACTTTGAGCTAATGTTCTTCACTTTTAGGTTCTTGGAGCACACGTGGGGAGATTAGGGGCGATTCTTGATGACCATTTTTCTTATACATCATGAGGTAGGATATTACTTATTCTTGTAAGATAAATACACAGATTATATATGAATTTGAATATGGAACTTTGTAAAAATTGTGGGATTTGGAAGAAAATCTAAAATTTGGTATTTTTAGATTTTGACCACTAAATTGGAAATGAAATTAGGAATAAATTATATATTTGAATTTGTGGTGTTACGAGTAATGTTTATCTTCAAAAAATTTTGGAATCCAGGTACGTGGCCTGAGGGTTGACTTTGTTGAGATTTCGAGCAGATATGAGAATCATTATAAATTGTTAGAGTATATTTTGATTTATTTGCACCTTGTTTGACTAGTTTCGGGTCATTGGCTTTGAATTGAGGTGTTAAAGAGGCGTTGGAGCCAGTTATGAAACTTTGGAGTAAGCTAAGCCTCATGTCTAACCTTGTGTGGGGGAAGCTTTCTCCTAGGTGATATAATTGTTATGTGGTAATAGTTATGGGTGTTGCGTACACACGAGGTAACGAGAGTCCGTACGTAGCTAAAATTTTATATCCGGGTAGACTTAAAACTTTACCATGTAATATTTGAATCATTTGAACTCGTTCTGCTGGCTTAACTTATTGAACTTGATTTGAAAATTACATATATATATGAGGCCGAGCCTTATCACCTTGAGTTGTTGGCAAGTTATTTTAGAATCACTAACTGTAATATTCACCTTGTGTTCATATGTTGTATCGCAAGCACGTGCTTAGTAATGCAATAATTCCTTTCCTTCTTACGGGGCGGGCCGGATGCCTCGGCAGGATTATATTCCACGCTCTCATGTGAGCAAACCGTTCTCCTCAGCAGTATAATAGCATCCATGGTTTGTGTCACTCGACCCTATGTAGTCTACACGTTATGATGGGATCGGGCTGTTCGTGTCACGCCCCAAAATCCGAGTAGCGCGCCCAGCGCTCAACCAAGTAAACCCGACCGAGCAAGCCTGTTAGGTCTCATTTTACCAAGACTAACTCATGAATAAATAGGAGGTGGACTCCACTAATCAATTCTTGTAAACATATAATTAACAATGTTCATTCCATTTTCATTAGTAACTTCATTTGCCACTTTAAAGATATTAAAAATTTTGTACATCATTGCCAAACATCAACATTTCTAGTTTAATTTCCAATAACCAACACTGCCCACAACATATCTATGGAGCCTCTAAATACAACCAAAGAAAAATATGGAAATGCCGGCAATTAGGCTCCGGCAATACCTTAGACAAATACCAAATAGACTCCGGAATAAAAATGACATGAGACACGCAGGGCCACGAGAGGAATGGGGCTCACTAATGCAGCTGTCGGAAGTGGAGGAGGTGCTACTGTCGGAGGACTGGAGTACCTGCTATGGAACCACCTACAATCATAACACGAATGTAGTGCCCCCGACAAAAGGGACGTTAGTGTCATTGAATAGCACTAGTATGTATAAGTAAACACCGGCTAATTAGAAAGAACTATCAAACAAGAATAAAGAAATCACAAGTAAAACTCAAACACTTTATAAATGATCACAATGTTTTAAAATAAAAGGGATCACGTAGCGTCCAGATAAATTTCTATACCTCTAGGTTGTGTTTCATAGCCCGTCCAATGAGTTCACGTATCAAATTGTACATCTATACGTTTCATAGACCATCCATAGGGTTCACACACCATATTATATTATAAACTTATGCGTTTCATAGCCCGTCCATAGGTCCCACATGTTACAGCACACACCTATGTGTTTCATAGCCCGTCCATAGGTCCCACATGTTACAGTACACACCTATGCGTTTCATTGTCCGTCCATAGGTCCCGCATGTTATAGTACACACCTATGCGCTTCATAGTCCGTCCATAGGTCGCAAAATAAAACACATCAAGAGCATCACCAAGTACATTTATAATTCAAGTTCTCAAGAATAGCACATTGATCACGTCAGAATGTATTTACCACAAATATATGGTCAAAACACCAATTCGTGTAAAGTAACAACTAAAGCAAGAATCCAAAATTCAGTCTTACCACATTTACATAAGCATCGATATAGCTCAATTTCTGAAAGACGGGGTAGCCATTCATACCTCGATTGAGCTTTCTTTAAGTTACTACAACACTACAAAAAACTCTAGCAATTCCAATATGTTATGAGACATAACAATATTAAACACATATTAGAAAGATATTCGTGAAACTGGCTCATTTGTGCATTTTATCAAACACTAGTTGAGCATCTTTGATTACAGATTCCCTTTTCAAGGGTTTCCTCCATTCCCCAACCAAACCTTCACTTAATTAGTTTCGATAATCTTCCCATAAACCTAAGTTTACATGCAGGTAAGAAATCCACTCTTATACTCATGAATCACCTCTCTAATTACTCGCTATAACTAAGAATGGAGATAAGAGCTAGGGTGATGAAATCTTACCTCTTGGGACGAAGATCTAGGGCCTTCACTTGATTATCTTCAAGGAATTAACAAGATTTTTGTGGAGATATTTGATGGGAGAAATTTTCCCTCTCTAAAAACCCTCTCTCTCACTCTAGAAATACTCAGAAAATGCTCAAAATGAGCTATGGGGTCAAATATAACGATAGGGGTTCGGGTTTAGAAATTAAAAAAATAACCCTACGATGTTGATTTTGCTGTAGCAAAACAGACCTCAGAATCGGAATGCGGTCTGTAGAATGCTTCGCAGAATCGAAGCCCAAAACTTGGCTTCTTTGGACCATTCTGCGGCCAAAATGCGACCGCAGAGTGCATTCTGCATTCCAAAATGCGGCCTGCAGATTGACACAGGACATCAATTTCCAGCCTTTGGTAATTTGATCATAACTTCGCGTAGGAATGTCCAAATGATGAACGGTTTGAAGAGTTGGAATCTAGACTCAAAGAACTTTTATTTGATATACTATTCACCACATAAACCTCCTACATATTTAGATATGCCCGTTAAAAGTGGAGCCTTGTGCATTTCCATTAGAAATTTTAGCCTATTGCGATATTTTTCCCATTTGGCATACACTTAGGCTTCCATTTGGACCTCACATCACTTAACATAAGACTTATACTCATATTTAACAAGTCTAATTGATGTACACCGGGTTAATAGAATATAAAATATAATAATTAGCCTACGTGGCACCACAAAATCCTAGATTGCTTAGCAAAATTTTCCAGGGCCTTACATTCTCCCCCTTAGGATCATTCGTTCTCGAATGAAGAGTGTAGTCTTCCCCAAAACTTCATCACACATGTCTCTTCTAACCTACCTCAAGTCCCTAAATTCTTTTTTTACTAACTCCCAAATTTTCTTGTTGAAATTTCGGCAGAGTCTCCTTTGTAACTATGCCCATCCACATGCCAGAGAATCACAAAATTCGTCTCAACAACACATCCACAACTATACATAGCACCACAATGAATATATCCACAATCCTAATCCCAGTATTACGAGCACTACATTATCATAAGGATACCAGAACATCGGCTGCACAGTTTTATATCAAAACACCTATATTGTACATTACAAGTCAAAACTAATCAGTATTCAATCAAGCGAAAATATTTTCCTTCCACGACACATTTAGCCTTCCAGGTGACTTTATCTACTTACAAGAATTGTCATGACACCTCAAAAATAACATCCACACCCAAACATACATTACAAGGATGACAGATAAACATCTTGCATGAAATAACTATCCATTGACTTTACCTTTCAACAATTTCCATTGTACAATTTACATTTCACCGGATATTTCAATTCATGGTAACAACATCAACCCACAATTCCCTCACATAGAATCATACCATCAAGAATGTCATGTTATAGTAAACAAACGATCATGTGTTCATTATAGTCCTTACCAGCCATTAATGCAATCACAAAAGTGTTCATCAACAAGAATATAATTTTATTTCAATCAACAGTCTATATGAAGTCAAGCCATCACGATTCTTTCTAGTAATGCATCATATAGGATATTTTCATGATCATATAGTTCGTTCAAACCAACTCATTACCTTATTAGACATAACATATGGAAACACAAAGTACATGAGAAACAGTTACGGGAGATATCATACTTCTATTGCAACCTAATGTGTAAAACAGTTATGTTACCTTTATTATCAACCACACAACATTTTTAGGGGAACACTCACACTAAATCCTTGATGACCCTTAATAGTTACTCTAAGGTGTGATACCATAAACTGACCATAAAACTGACCACACTATGAAGCTTTATCCTTGACTTGTTTGATCTTACGGTACCCAATGGATATAATACAATAAGGAACAACAGAGTTCAAGATCAGGCTGGAGTTATTCAAGAATCAGTTAATGCGCTAAGTAGGGTATTCCATGAAGTTACATGTTAAGAGATAAGAGGATTTCTATTCATGATGCTAATGTGGTAAATCATTGTGATGCCATCAACTATTAGGCAGTTAAGGCATAGAGGTAACTCGTACATTGGGAATAGGAACCATTAAGGAGAAGTGCCCAAGTATGTGAACCACTTGTTTCCTATAGTGAAGGGTAATTTTGTTTATCAAGAATAAAAGTATTATGGCACCTTGAATGCGATATGGATTTCAAAATACATGAAGTCGAATAACACTCTTAACATTACTTGGCACATGGAATCTATGCCACAAGACCATGAGGATGAAAAAATGTTGAACGCTTACGAGATTATCATATTTCAGACAACTTACGCCTTTCTGATGATTAATCATATACAAGGGAACTACAAGTACAACCACTTGTCATTCAAATCAATATGCTCAGGATATTTGCAAAATAATCGTGGAGGGTTTGTATATGTTCTTGATGAAATCTCCATAGATTTTGACTTGAGAAAAGGAGTGTCACAGTGACACATTGAATGGGTATGTTCTCTCATGGTTATCGAACAGGTGTTGGGATCTAGAACAATGAATTCACTAACCAAGGAAAACAATTAACACGTTGTAGAGGTATAAGGAGAAAATAATCGTTTTTTATGAGCTGGGCATGTCTCTACTATATTAACTCACAACTGCAATATGCGACCATGCCACGGGCAACCTTAATACTAGAACAAAGAGCTACATACAGTGGGAGGTACCAAGTGGACACGAAAGTGATAGCAGCACAACATTTTCCTATGACGGGGATGTGAGTACCCCAATTTTCAGAGAGACTTTATGTGCACGGTAACCATTTCGATTTGCATGCACTAATGTGATAGGTGTTAAGGTATGCCCTTATGTTATTAGGAAGTAGGAAGCTTTCATGATGATATTCACAAGAGAGTAGATTGACTATCCAAACCATTTTTCTATATATGCAACTGAGTAAAACAGTGACTTGAGAATGATCACAACGTTGGGATACTTTTCATGGGACTTGACCACACATAGGAAAACTTGACATGTACAAGATCAAGCGAGTAAATTTTTATCCAATTAAATAAAAAGAATTTGTAAAAAAATTCTTCGGATATAATCCCTTGGTGAGAATTTAGGAAAATCAAGTGGGAAGTATTAATAGTGTTATAACTCAATTCATGATCGTACTTATAGAGCCTAATTCCATAGGAGGTTATGAATAATAAAGCTGTGATTGGGAGACTATGTAAATAATATGCCCCATTCAAAGAGTCGTTACACAAGATGTTTTGTTATTCAACACTTTGTTTGGACCACGTTTATGAGAAATCTTCAATATAGATGTACATATACAATGAGTAGAAATTATGATTTTGACTCACTTAACAATATTAGGTTGATAGGGAAGTAGCTTAATCAATACCCCTAGACTTCACATCTCTAACGTAGGTAGGTAACATGCTGATATACCACCTACTCAATATAAAAACATCCTTTCTAAGCACTTAACTCGTGTTGTAAGCGTGTGTAAACACCTCAAATCCCATTCGCATCTCACCTGATCATTTCTATATGAGTTAAACTTACCGAGTTTGGAGGTCTAAACATGTAAGAAAGTATCACCCCATGGTCAGTCTTTCATGACATGAAATTAAATGGTCATACCAATCCACATACATCATCGAACAAATGGGGGTTAAAGGAATTACTTGTTGCTCTTCAGTTGTTGGGGAAGTGCCTTAGCTGATGTCCCTTAACTCCGCACCCGAAACACTCGTCAGTGCCCTTATGACACACCCCTAGGTGGTGCCTCCTACATTTAGGGCAACGGGGTTGCTGCTGCCTCTGATGGCTCCCACTTGAGTGGACCTGTTGGTTAGATTTCATGTTGCCTTGGTCTTGCATATTATGGCCACACTGCTGCTGATCAGGCCCTGAGGGTAGCGCCATAGCTGAGGTCTGAAGGATTGACTGTGAGGGTTCGAATGACACTCCCATGTGTGATTCTTTCTCACCATAACCATTACCCCCACTGTCGGAGCCATTATAATTGCTCGCCGATAGGGTCTTTTTGTTACTCTCTCTCCATTCCGTTCTTCAATTTACGATCCTCTGTAGCCTGAGCAAATGCTACCATCTTCCCATAATTCATGTCCAAATTCAATGTAGCTTTAAATGCCTCATTAATAGTTAAAGGATTGAGACCCTGAACACACGAGCCCCCATTATGGGAAACATATGAATAGCATACTTGGACAGGCGAGCAAACTCCATATGGTACTCCCACGTACTCCTACTACATTGCTTCAGATTTTCAAACTCTGCTGCACGAGCTTCCCTTATCTCATCAGGTAGGAAATGATCTAAAAAAGCATCAGCGAACTCTCTCCACCTCGCCGGAGGGCTCCCCTCCTCTCGGGAACCTTCCCATAACTCAAACCATGCATAGGCCACCCCTTTATGATGGTAGGCAGCAACCTCTACTCTCTTTGTCTCAATCACACGCATCACCATGAGGGTCTTGTGCATCTCATCAATAAAGTTCTGAGGGTCTTCTTCTAGATTGGCAGTTGTGAATACCGGAATGTCTAACTGAAGGAATCTGTTAACCCTGGAACTAGTAGAATCTCCTGGCTGACTGCACGAACTGGGCGCAACATTTGACCTCTGGGACTGAGAGGCCACCAACTGAGTCAACATCTGAATAGCTCCCCTCAGATTCCCATCGGAAACACCAGAACCGGAAGTTGGCGCTGGAGGCGGGATAGGAGTATCAACAGGAGGGATAGTGGTACCCTCAGTGGGTGTAGGAACTATGGTAGTCTGTCTCAGAATAGAAGGACCCGGAAGAGTAATAGCAGGGCGACTACCCTCACCTGCATCATCAAATAGTGAATCATCAGCCACTTCTAGGGAGGCGCTGGCTTCTTGGCCAATTCTCGCTTTCTTTTTAGGTGCCATCTACTGAAAGATAGAACAATGTAGTGATTAGGAGAGAACAAGTTTCATCGCACAATCCTGTATCAAATAAGGGTGTTATTCCTAAATGTCTGAATAGCCTCCAACTTATAGATGTGGTTGACAACACACCGATAAGAATGGCTCTACTAGACACGACTCCGAGACATCCTAGGACACTTCAAAACCATAGGCTCTGATACCAAGTTTGTCACGCCCCAAAATCCGAGGAGCGCGACCGGCGCTCAACCGAGTAAACCCGACCGAGCAAGCCTGTTAGGTCTCATTCTACCCAGTCTAATTCATGAATAAATAGGAGGTGGACTCCGCAAATCAATTCCTGTAAACATATAATTAACAATTTCCATTCCATTTTCATTAGTAACTTCATTTGCCGTTTTAAAGATATTACAAATTTTGTACATCATTGCCAAACATCAACATTTCTAGTTTAATTTCCAATACCCGACACTATCCATAACATGTCTACGGAGCCTCTAAATACAACTAAAGAAAAATATGGAAATGCCAGCAACATGGCTCTGGCTATACCTTTCACAAATACCAAATAGACTCCGGAATAAAAGTGACATGAGCCAAGCAGGGCCCCGAGAGGAAAGGGGCGCACCAATACAGCTGTCAAAAGTGGAGGAGGTGCTACTGTTTGAAGACTGGAGTACTTGCTATGGAACAACTTATAATCATAACACGAAAATAGTGCCCCCGACAGGTAGTGCCATTGAATAGCAGTAGTATGTATAAATAAACAACGGATAATTAGAAAGAACTATCAAACAAGAATAAAGAAATCACAAGTAAAACTCAAACACTTCATAAATGATCACAACGTTTTCAAATAAAAGGGATCACGTAGCTTCCACATAAATTTCTATACCTCTAGGTTGTGTTTCATAGCCTGTCCAATGAGTTCACGAATCAAATTATACACCTATGCATTTCATAGACCGTCCATAGGGTTCACACACCACATTATACTATACACCTATGCGTTTTATAGCCCGTCCACAGGTCCCAAATGTTACAGCACACACCTATGTGTTTCATAGCCCGACCATAGGTCCCACATGCTACAGTACACACCTATGCATTTCATAGTCCGTCCATAGGTCTCACACGTGATAGTACACACCTATGCGTTTCATAGTTCGCCCTTCGGTCCCTCATGTTACAGTACACACCTATACGTTTAATACTTCATCCCTGGGTCCCACAATAAAACACATCGAAGGCATCACCAAGTACATTTATTATTCAAGTTCTCAAGAATAACACATTGATCACGTTGGAATGTATCTACCACAAATATATGGTCACAATACCAATTCATGTAAAGTATCAACCAAAGAAAGAATCCAAAGTTTAGTTTTACCACATTTACATAAGCATCGATATAGCTCAATTTCTAAAATACGGGGTTTTAGCCATACGTACCTCGATTGAGGTTTCATTAAGTTACTACAACACTCCAAAAACATTAGCAATTCCAATCTATTATGAGACATAACAAGATTAAAAATATATTAGAAAGATGTTCGTGAAACTAGCTCATTTGGGCATTTTATCAAACACTAGGTGAGCATCTTGATTACAAATTACCTTTTCAAGGGTTTCCTCCATTCCCCAACCAAACCTTCACTTAATTAGGTTCAATAATCTTCCCATAAACCTAAGTTGATATGCAAGGAAGGAATCCACTCTTATGCTCATGAATCACCTCTCTAATTACTCGTTATAACTAAGAATGGAGATAAGAGCTAGGGTGATGAAATCTTACCTCTTGGGACGAAATTATCTTCAAGGAATTAACAAGATTTTTGTGGAGAAATTTGATGGGAGAAACTTTCCCTCTCTAAAAAACCTCTCTCTCACTCTAGAAATACTCAGAAACATGCTCAAAATGAGCTATGGGGTCAAATATAACAATATGGGGTCGGGTTTAGAAATTAAAAGAAATAACCCCACGATGTTGATATTGCTGTAGCAGAACGGACCGCAAAATTGACATGCGGTCCGCAGAATGCTTCGCAGAATCGACGCCCAAAATTAGGCTTCTCTGGACCATTCTTCGGCCAAAATTCAACCGCAGAGTGCATTCTGCGGTCCAAAATGCGGTCCGCAGAGTTGACACATGACATCAATTTCCAGCCTTTGGTAATTTGATCATAACTTGTTGTAGGAATGTCCAAATGATGAACGGTTTGATGCGTTGGAACTTAGACTCAAAGAAATTTCATTTAATATGCTATTCACCACATAAAACCTCATACATATTTAGATATTCCCATTCAAAGTGGAGCCTTGTGCAATTCCAATCGAAAGTTTAGCCTATTGCGATATTGTTCCTATTTTGCATACACTTAGGCCTCCATTTGGACCTCACATCACTTAACATAAGATTTATAATCATATTTATCATGTATAATTAATGTACACCAGGTTAATAGCATATAAAATATAATAATTAGCCTACGGGGCACCACAAAATCCTAGATTACTTAGCGAAATTTTCTGGGGCCTTACAGTTTGCCTCGGCAGTATCAATTCCTTCTGAGATCATGCCATACTACCTAGGCATAATCGTGTGTTATATCGGTAGAAATCATAGTGTTCATGAGTTTATCGTTCCTCTGATGCCCGTGATTTTATATGGTATTTACTTATTCATTTTATATTGGCACTTGATATTTATGAGCTGTTGAGATAGAATATGAGATTGAGAAATTGATATCGTTAAAATAAATTTTGAAGATTGTGTTAGTTACAGATTTACCTCACTTTTATTGCTGTGTTTCTTATTTGTTTATGATTTACTATAATTGATTTATTGGACCACTAGTAAGTGTCGATGTCGAACCCTCGTTACTACTTCTTCGAAGTTAGGCTAGATACATACTAGGTATGTCTTAATTTACATACTCATGCTGCACTTCTGCACTTAATGTGTAGGATCTCCCATGTTCATTTGGTGACCATCTTGGTGTGTAGGCTCAACTGTTGAGGGTAATATATGTAAGCTGTTGAATCACGTTCTCAATCTAAACGTGTGTTGATTCATGTAGGTTTTGATAAATGACAAACCAACGAGGATGGAACAATAACAGTCCAAGTACAAGAGAAACAGTACAAGGTCGAGAATTGCAAATGAAGTTAACTGTTGAGTCGTCCTATTTTGTAATCTTGACTCAACGACATATTCTAATATTGGCTGTCACATAAAATCATTTTTCATCAAATCAAGCATCTTTATGTTCAAACAAATAAGTTGCATTTTAGCCAAAATGATTTTCAAACTTGTATATTGAATCTGGACTAACAACAATCGATTGTCATAGACCAACAATTGATTGTCATAAAGACTGTGCTTAAATGTATTTTTAGAAATAGCTAACAATCGATTGTCAGTGGTAAACAATCGATTGTCATGAGACAGTGTCTCAATGAATTTTTCAAAGTAGCAAAACAATCGATTGACATAACTAAACAATCGATTGTCTTGAGGCAGTGAGTTACTAAAATTTTTCCAAAATGCAAAACAATCGATTGTCATGGTTTAACAATAGATTGTCACGAGGCAGTGTGTTTTCAAAATCTTCTATAATTCACAACAATCGATTGTCATAGTCTAACAATCGATTGTCGTAGTACCGTTGTCAAAAATGCTTTTGAAATTCAAATTGACAATCGATTTTCCTCATGCAACAATCGATTGTTGAATCTGCAAAATCCCAAACAGATTTTTACAATCATTTTTGTTCTTAAAAGTCAAGATCTGTTAGTTGAGAATTTATTACACAATCTGGTTTATTCAAAACGTTGTCAGAAATATTTTGAATTTGTAAACCACAATCGATTGTCAAGGGGTAACAATCGATTGTTGAATTTCCGAATCTGACACAGATCTTTTACAATTGATTTTCAAAGATTTGTCTGTTGAAATATTGGTCTAACAATCGATTGTTAAGGTCTGACAATCGATTGTCATAGCACAAATTCAGGGATTTTGTTTGACAATAAGGCAACGGTCAGAAACTCTTTAATTCTATAAAACACTCCCCAGAAACACGTTTTTACTTAACACAACTGATCCAAAATCTGTGAAAGTTTACAATCTACATTTGCATATCATATCATTCAAATACATTATTTTTTTGAGAGCCAATCTTGATTAAGTTGTTGTGTTCTGGAGCTGATTATTTGTACTCATATCCACTCTGTAAGAGAGTATTGTTTAAGTGAGTAGAAAGTGTTTTGTATACACTTGTTGCAAGAGGGAATATTGTATTTCTTCTTGAGAAGTCTTGGAGTGAGGTATCTCCAAGCAAGGTTGTTTGAGGCTTGTGTGATTCAAGTTCTCAGGTTGTAACGGTTCTTTAGGCACCAGTAAGCTTAACAGAGAAGTCTTGGGGTGAGGAATCTCCGAGCAGGTTGTTTGAGGCTTATGCGACTTAAGCTCTCAAGTGTAAAGGTTTGTTAGGTACCCGTAAACTTAATGGTTTGCTGAGGCTTGTGTGACTCAAGCTCTCTGGTTGTAACGGTTTGTTGAGCACCCGTAAGCTTAACGAAGTTAGTGGAAATCTCGAGAGAGTCTCTCGGGGACTGGACTAACCACAAGGTGTGGCGAACCAGTATACATCGGTGTGTTCTTTCCTTACTCATTTAATTTCCGCACTTATTTAATTCCTGCAGTTTTCAATTCCGCAAATCGTATTTAATTTCGCAAAATTTTTATAAACGCTATTCACCCCCCCTAGCGTTAAGCACTCGTTCCAACAATTGGTATCAGAGCCTAACTCTCTTCAAGACTTAACAGTTTGAGAGGATCTTTCTATGGCTTCTATTAGTAGTGCTTGTGCAGGAACAGGTGAAGGATTTTGCACCTTTTACCTCCAATATTTGATGGGAGCAACTATACATATTGGAAGGATAGGATGAGAATTTCATCCAGTCGAACAACTTTCGTCTATGGCAAATCATCAAGTATGGTGAGCAGATGACGACACAAGTTGGGAAAGCCATGGTAAGTGAATATAATACCAAGGCAAAAAATATGTTGTGTAGCTCTTTGAATCAGGAAAATTGTCGGAAAATTTCCCACTGCAAAACTGCCAAAGAAATGTGGGATATGAAAATATGCCTCAAAAAGTGGACAGTCCATGTGATGAACCGACTGTCCGATGCTTCATGGCCGACGAAGAACAAGAGGTAAGTACTTCTAATTCTCACTCGTTTGAAGAATTACAAAATGCATATGAAGAACTATATAGTGAATTTGTTAAAGCTTCCGGGATTATCAGAGACACAAGGAAAAACGCCTCTTTAAAAGAAAAGGATTTTGAAAAACAACTTTCTTCAAAAGAAAAAGTTTTTGAAAAATCGACTCGTGATAATGAGAAGCTTAAGGAAGAAAATCAGTTTTTGGAAAATGACATTGTTGATCATAGAAATAAGATTAAGACAATGAATGAAGCTTCTTCAGTTGAGACAAGTTCTATTGGTCAATGTTCTAAATGTCTATCTTGTGAATCCTTGCAATTAGAAAACGCAGAACTTAGGAGCACACTAGAAACACGTAATGTAGACGTTCCTAAGGTAGTTGAGGAGATTAAAAAGAAAATGCCTAAGAAAAACAAAAGGCGTAAGAAAAACAAGAATCACGTTAGAAATTTTACTGCACCACCTAGAAATAACTCTAGGTTTTTCAATGAGTCTAGAACTAATACTTTTAGACCACCTAGAAACGATTCTAGGAATTATACGAATAAGCCTAGAATTAATAATTTTAGGCAACATAGAAATAATCCCAGGAATGAGACTAGATCACCTGGAAATGATACTAGGTTCTTCAAGTCTAAAATTAACCATTTTAGACCACCTAGGAGCAATTCTAGGACTTTTGTTGATAAGTCTCGAATAAACTACACTAGATCACCTAGAAAGGATTCTAGGAACTTCGACGCTTCTAGGAACGACTTTAGATCACCTAGAACATATTTGGCACAACCTAGGCATAGGCACAACCCGAACGTGGTATGTCACTACTGCAACCGGGTAGGACACATTGCTCCTATATGCTTTGCGAAACATAGAGATTTATCCTTTGGTTATAATTATTATTTGCCTAACCCTCAAGGACCCAAAAGTGTTTGGGTACCAAAAACCCATGTTTAGGTATCTTTGCAGGTGTGCTTGAAGGCTACAATTTTGTAGTAGATGCAATCAATCACGACACCTTAATGCATAAAGGGGGAATTTCGGTTAGTTATTCATTTTTGATAAGAACCGAATTATTGATTTGTGCCAGAAATTGTTATTAACATATGTGTTGATAATTTGGCTCACATCTTGAAATTGTTAATGTGCTTAATTGTATTAGTTGATATGAGTTAACTATTAAGATGTCTTTGTTAACAATTGGTATCAACCCTTCTTCAATCACGTTTTGATAATTATTGTTGTTGATTTGGTTCTTATTACTGTTAATGTGCTTAATAGCAAAAAGTTGACATTTGAGATATCATTATTGACAATTAGTATCAATTATCCTTGTTGATTCACGTGCTGAATATTTCGTTGTTGATTTGACTCTCATCGTTAATATGCTCAATCGTGACAGTTGATTGAGATATTCATGTTGACAAATTGATATCTATTATCCTTGTTGATACTTATGTTGGAAATTTGCTGTTAAGCAACTATTAGAATCATTTGTGGTTGATCCATGTCTTGATACTTGTTATTGGCATCAATTATTTCTATTGATACACGTTTTGATAAATGCCCTTAAATAACAATTAGTATCAATTACTTTTGTTAATTTTTGACTAGAAATTAGGTTGAGTTACAAGTGGCTTCAATCTTGTTTTTGAAATACTTGTTTCACAACTGATATGTGTTACTTGCTAGCATTTCACTATTACGTTGAATACTATCTTTTGGTTGAATAATAGTTGACATTTGTTTTGAAAAATTTACAGTTGACATTTGTTTTAATATGGTTTGCTGAAAATAACAATGTGTATCACTGTTAATAAAATAACATTTGATGCATTTGTTATGCTTTCCATCAAATGGATTTATCGTTGCTTTTATAACAATCGGTATTTCCTGAAAAATGTCAAATTGATATGTTTTGTTTAAAACAGTTGGTATGCCTTGAAAACTATTATCAATCATTCATCATGCATATTCCTCAATGTCTTTCCTATTTGTATTGTGTCACTCGGAGATTTATCGATAAAGGAAAGTAGTCTTAATACTCTATCTTTGTGGCAAAAGTAGAAGCGTTAAGGCGATATGCTTCAAATAAGGGGGAATGCTTTCTTTTAGTATGCCTTATTTGATGGGAAATTTTCATTGAAGGGAAATAGACTGCATGAATTCTTATTTGATGATGGTATTCTTGCATTTCAACATGAATCTATTTTTGGTAAAAATTTCTGTTGATTGATGATATTGTTATTATTATTGTTGTATCTCAAAATGATTTTCATTGACAATATCATTCCTTGATTTCAGCATGAATTTTTTTGTCTTGATAACACTATTATGTTATGATAATACTATGATTTGTATTGATGATATTATTTTCATATATATCGATGATGATATTTTTGCATGTTAATAATATTTTTGGGCAACTAATGAGTTTATATGCAAGGAGTTTGTATGACTCACTATCAACGGTGAAAGAGCCTAATTCACGTTTGGAGCTGCAAGTTAAGCAAACGAAAGAGGAAACTTTCAGTTGTCAAACTAAAAATTGCAAAGAGTCGCTGAATCAATTTGATATAAGCAACACCAAAAGCAATGGCAAATCCAACGAGCATCGTAACATAGTTGAAATAGGTAAAGAGGTTGACATCAAGATATACCGGGTATGATCGTTCCCTACTTTACCTTACTGCAAGTGGACTTGATACTATATTTGGCGTATATTGATGTGTTAGATATAAATTATGTCCAAAGGAGTCATGCGGTTTAAACGGAAAATGAAGTTTCAAATTGAATGTTTAAATGTGGGACTTTGATATCCCAAAGCATCTTCATGTCAATTAATTGGCCATTCCGACTCTAATTTCGCTCGATGCAAATTAGGCCGCAAGAGCACAAATGGCACTTGCCACTTGCTCGGTAACTCCTTAAATTTCTTAACTTAGTAAGAAACATGTTAATTGTCGCTTTGTCCACAACCGAGGCCGAATATATTGCCACGGAAAGTTGTTGAACACAAATCCTTTGGATGAAACAACAACTTTAGGATTATGGTCTTAGTTTTAAATCGCGTACCTCTTCGATGCGATAATGCTAATACCATAAGCTTGACAAAGAATTCAATTCTTCATTCAAGACCAAAGCATATCGAAATTAGGCACCATTGTATAAAAGATCACGTTCTCAAAGGTGATGTCAAAATTGAGTTCGTAAATACTAAACTCCAATTAGATGACATCTTCACCAGACCATTTAGATAAAGAGTTGCTCTTCCGTATTCGAAATGAACTCGGAATTCTTAACTCTATGTTGATCAAATGCATTCTCTTAGGCTGCATTCATTTGTTTTAATAAATACTAACTTAAGCGTTGGAGGCGCTTAATTGTGTTTTTGCAGAGATATCCTCAAAGCCAGGGGGAATTTTATTCTGGTGTTATACAATCGATTGCTTACTAGCCACAATTGATTGTGTCTAATATTTATGGTGTGCAGGTGTTTTTGGCGAATATCGATTATCTGTATCAAATAATCAATTATGTTAAACTTCAGTTTTATAAATTTTTGCTATAAAATCAAGTTTTAGATTTGCAAAAATCAATTGTCTTGTGTTGTCTTTGTCGTTCATTTGGCACTGCCTTCCGACAATCGACTATCATTCTTCAATAATCGATTGTCAAAATATTCATTAAGGTTCTTATATCGTTTTGCCTACTCACAATCGATTGTTACATATCCACAATCGATTGTCATCCTTCATTGGACCCTATAATCGATTGTCTCACCATCACAATCGATTATTCAACAGTTTTTCAGGACCTTAAAACTCTCTGCCTCAGCTACAATCGATTGTCTCTCAGCTACAATCGATTGTTTCAAAATCTCTGAAAAATGAAATACTCACTGCCTGTCCACAATCGATTGTCCATATACAACAATCGATTGTTGCTCTTCTTACCAAAATTCAAATCACTTAACAATCGATTGTTTAGGCTCCACAATCGATTGTCAAATTCAAATTTTTACCGTTCTGGCTTCTGAAAGATTCCACAATCGATTAATTACTGACAAGTCAGAATACCGTTCAAATTATTCCATAACAATCGATTGTGACAGCTCAACAATCGATTGTTCAACTGCAAAAATTCAAAATTTTTAACGTTTCAGACTTCAATTTCTGCCCAATCTTTTCATTTATTGTTATCTACTCCCACTCTATAAATTGGGGCTGATTTCTTCACTTTTATCACTTCAAATCAAGATCAAAACTTTAAAACTCTCCCAATTTCTCACAAAAATCTGTCTTTAACTCTCTATCAATATGTCAAGACACCACCAAAAACGTTCCCGATCAGGCAAAGATGTTGCCTCCTCCTCTACTCCCGTCTTTCCCTATCAAGACGGTTCATATTTAAAATTCTTGTCTCAAGAAGAATACACTCGGTTCATGTCCAAATTCGAAAGCCGAGACATCCTCGTTTTTCTACTACCCAATTTCTTGAATCGAATGCTCTCGCAGCGAATATGCTTCGGGGAAGCAATCTTGCTGATTTTTTTTCTCCTTACACATCCACACGTTCATCATCCATATATTAGAGCTTTTTATTCCAATCTTAAGAAAGATGATGATGGTGATCTTACTACAACCATCAATGGTATCCAAATTCTCATTTCTGATGAAAATCTTCAAACACTGTGTGGACTTCCTTAAGATGGGGAAGATCTTTCTAGATACTTTCAAGATGGGGTTTGGGATGAGCAACCCACTCTAAATCAAATCGGGCTTGGGCATTTTGATCCTAGAGTCACCTCTCATCGTCCCACCATCACGGGGATGCTCCCTGAGTACCGTTTGATCATTTACTTCATAACTCATGTGCTCAAACCCTGTAAGCATAGCCACACTACTATTTCTCAAGAGGACGCCAAAATTCTTCATGCCATAATAACCGGAGCTCGCATCAATTGGTGCAAGTTCATTAAAGTTCACATGTTCAATGCCACTGGAGACGATAAACCTCTTCCCTACGCTCTCCTTATTATGAACTTTCTTGAAGCCACTGGTTTCATCACCGCCAATGGCCCGATCAACAAATCTACTAAGCACTGGGAAATTTCAGAATCTTCTTTTCCCACTGTTGGTGAACAAGTTGCTCCTCCTCCTCCTCGTCCTCAACCTCGTCGTACTCAAGAGCCTACTCTCCAATCAATCTCAGACCAAATTTCTCAACTGAGATTTGAACTTCATGGATATTTTGATTCTGTCAATTATCCATATGCTGCTCTTGTTCCATATCAAACTGCGCCAGACAACGTCAACGACGAAGAGGATAATGATGATTAAAAATTTTCTTGTTGTATTTTGAAATTTCAGCTTATGTTCTACCCCGTTTAATTTTGGTATCTTGTTGATCATGTACTACTTTATCTTTTTAAATAATAAAATATTTCTTTTTATACTTTTTGTTAATGTCAAAAGGGGGAAGATAACGGGCTATGCATGCATACATACTATAATATATTTCCCATGCACTCTTTGATATATTTGCATACATTGAGGGGGAATCATAAATTGAGGGGGAACACGTATCTTGAACTGTTATGCATATAGTCATATCTTGAACTGTTATTATTATGCATATCCCGATATAGGTTTGCCATTATCAAAAAGGGGGAAATTGTTGAATCACGTTCGCAATCTAAACGTGTGTTGATTCATGTAGGTTTTGATAAATGAAAAACCAACGAGGATGGAACAATAAAATTCCAAGTACAAGAGAAACAGTACAAGGTCGAGAATTGCAAATGAAGTTAACTGTTGAGTCGTCCTATTTTGTAATCTTGACTCAACGACATATTCTAATATTGGCTCTCACATAAAATCATTTTTCATCAAATCATGCATCTTTATGTTCAAACAAATAAGTTGCATTTTAGCCAAAATGATTTTCAAACTTGTATTTTGAATCTGGACTAACAACAATCGATTGTCATAGACCAACAATCGATTGTCATAAAGACTGTGCTTAAATGAATTTTTGGAAATAGCTAACAATCGATTGTCAGTGGTAAACAATCGATTGTCATGAGACAGTGTCTCAATGAATTTTTCAAAGTAGCAAAACAATCGATTGTCATAACTAAACAATCGATTGTTTTGAGGCAGTGAGTTACTAAAATTTTTCCAAAATGCAAAACAATCGATTGTCACGGTTTAACAATCGATTGTCACGAGGCAGTGTGTTTTCAAAATCTTCTATAATTCACATCAATCGATTGTCATAGTCTAACAATCGATTGTCGTAGTACCGTTGTCAAAAATGCTTTTGAAATTCAAATTGACAATCGATTTTCCTCATGCAACAATCGATTGTTGAAGCTGCAAAATCCCAAACAGATTTTTACAATCATTTTTGTTCTTAAAAGTCAAGATCTGTTAGTTGAGAATTTATTACACAATCTGGTTTATTCAAAACGTTGTCAGAAATATTTTGAATTTGTAAACCACAATCGATTGTCTAGGGGTAACAATCGATTGTTGATTTTCCGAATCTGACACAGATCTTTTACAATTGATTTTCAAAGATTTGTCTGTTGAAATATTGGTCTAACAATCGATTCTTAAGGTCTGACAATCGATTGACATAGCACAAATTCAGGGATTTTGTTTGACAATAAGGCAACGGTCAGAAACTCTTTAATTCTATAAAACACTCCTCAGAAACACGTTTTTACTTAACACAACTGATCCAAAATCTGTGAAAGTTTACAATCTACATTTGCATATCATATCATTCAAATACATTATTTTTTTGAGAGCCAATCTTGATTAAGTTGTTGTGTTCTAGAGCTGATTATTTGTACTCATATCCACTCTGTAAGAGAGTATTGTTTAAGTGAGCAGAAAGTGTTTTGTATACACTTGTTGCTAGAGGGAATATTGTATTTCTTCTTGAGAAGTCTTGGAGTGAGGTATCTCCAAGCAAGGTTGTTTGAGGCTTGTGTGATTCAAGTTCTCAGGTTGTAACGGTTCGTTAGGCACCCGTAAGCTTAACAGAGAAGTCTTGGGGTGAGGAATCTCCGAGCAGGTTGTTTGAGGCTTATGCGACTTAAGCTCTCAAGTGTAAAGGTTTGTTAGGTACCCGTAAACTTAACGGTTTGCTGAGGCTTGTGTGACTCAAGCTCTCTGGTTGTAACGGTTTGTTGAGCACCCGTAAGCTTAACGAAGTTAGTGGAAATCTCGAGAGAGTCTCTCGGGGACTGGACTAACCACAAGGTGTGGCGAACCAGTATACATCGGTGTGTTCTTTCCTTACTCATTTAATTTCCGCACTTATTTAATTCCTGCAGTTTTCAATTCCGCAAATCGTATTTAATTTCGCAAAATTTTTATAAACGCTATTCACCCCCCCTCTAGCGTTAAGCACTCGTTCTAACATGAGCTACATTCCAGGCTATGCATCGCAGTCCACAGAGTCTCCATCGTACTATATATTTTATTGATCTCATTTACATTCTAGACATATTTTATATTACTATTATACTCCTTAGTAAATGCTCATGCACTTGTGACACTGAATTTTGGGATATGCTAGTTGACTCTTATGGATTTATATATCATTATCTCCTTTCATTTCTTTGATAAACTACTAATTATGTACGTTTCCGTGGATATAAAAGTGTAAATTTCCTTTCTTAATAAGAATTATAATTTCAAAAGTAATAAAATAAATAATTAAATTAATCAATCATCGTTGGCTTGCCTAACGGTGGCGTTAGGCGCCATCACGACCTATTGTGAAGCTTGGGTCATGACACGAACCAAAATCCATGAAAGAGATACTGGGAGTGAACAAGTAATTAAGGATAAAACAACATCCTACAGTTGATATAGTTTTTTGGTCTAGGTAGTACTTTCTTACTTGTTTGATTTATATAACTATCACTTATAAAATAAAATTACATTAGAACATGTATCTCTTTGATTCAAAGCAATAAGTAGTTCGCAAAAAAGCTAAAATTTCCTATATCAAAGAAAAAGCTAAGAATTCTTTTATAAGTATAGTCAAAAGAAAAGATGACCAACTCTGTATCAAAATGTAGAAAGGGCCTCAAAAATCATTCAGAAACCAAAAGTGATTGTTATTTGATCGTGAAAGCGTGAATTTGCATGCACGGAATAATTGAAACTTGATCCACATTCATATGTCAACTTGAGGTATCATTATTTCTCTAAAATTGGAGAATAGAATACTCAATCGGAAAACTTTAACTCACAATTCATTTCCTTTTCAAACTCTGTCCAAGTTGGATAGAAAATCAAGTTATTAATTAGTTTTCAGTTTAGCCTCATTTGAAGGAGCCTAAAGTTTATGCAAAGAACCAGTGGGATTTTCAAAAAATCTCGCTAACAATCTATGTACTGTTCTTGATTATAAATATGACACCATAAGGGAAGAAAGAGTAATCTTAAACTACTTAGACTACTCAATACATTAACTGACATTTTAAAATCTTAAAAGGCGAAAAACAACAAAGGTCCATTCCTAAGAAGAAGTCCTTTGTTGCGAAGAGTATACGATTCTTGAATAACAGATATAGAGACAACATATTTCAACTGCATTTTTCAGGAGTCAGTGCCAGTGCGTGTTTAAAAAAATTAAGTTGTCATTCTTATTCCTCCTCTTACTACTATGTCATTTGTAAGGAATACCTTATGACTCAATCCCTAGTGCTACATGAATCTTAGGTATAAATATGAGGTCGGATGATTCAAAACTCTAAAGAATGTTTTACTTAAGCAACACATTTCTTGAACAATTAGGGCATATTCAAATATTTTACATGAAAATGTTGCTGGCTTGAGAAAAAGAACCAGCAAAAAGAGCCAACCTAATTTAGATTATCATCTGAGCAGTTGATCCTCACATAACTTCAAAAGATAGTTTAGCAACTTGGTAGGAATTCATAACAAAGAATTGGAATCTGTTAAGGAAGACTCTTGTCATAGGATGTTGTTACGACATCTAGTTTTCATGACTAGGTAAGTCTAACAACATGCATAAATAAAGGAAATAATGACTATATCTCAACATCAACAGATATATATATAACTAAACACAACCGCTCCGCATGTACAAGTAAATCTCAAACTCGGAGTAAAAACAACTCCCAAAACTAGGCAGTTACATGCCACAAGCTCTAAGAAAGTACTAAATATCTCAATACATTAGAGTCCAAGGGAATAAAAAAAAGACAACATAACAAGGATAGAGTGGGACTCCAAGGTCTGCGGACGCTGACAGATATACCTTGAAGTCTCCAAGTAGCAGCACGACGCTCTACTATTGAGGCTGATAAGATGTACCTGAGTCTACAAAAAAACATGTGAAGAAGTATAGTATGTGTCCACAATACAGTACCTAGTAAGTTTCAAGCCTAACCTCGGTAGAGTAGTGACAGGTCAGGTCAGGGCCCTATTGGAATATAAGGAATAAGGCAGGGGGCGAAATGATAAAAATAAATGGCAGGTTAATGAAACAATAAGAATGTACGGAAAAGCAACATCACGGGAAAATCAAGGAGACAATTACAACATGTATAGGAACAAACATGTTACGAGTAAAGAAATACTAACAACAACAAACAATAATATAACAAAAAGGAAATCAACAGGGGTACCCCGAGGTACCGCCTCGTAGTCTCAAAAGTAAATATCTCACAACGACACGACATCAACCTCGTGCAATAACACTCCTCACGGTACAACCTCATGCCAATAACACTTCGCATTGAAGAAACTTCGTGCCATATAATACTCCGCATGAAAGAATCCTCATACCACATAACACTCCGCACGGAAGAAATTTCGTGCCAATAACACTCCACATGAAAGAAACCTTGTGACACATAATGCTCCACATGAAAGAAACCTCGTGCCAATAACACTTTGTATGGAAGAAACCTCGTGCCACAACCAAACAGTCATCTCAACAAGAATCACGAATGTGAAGACGTAATAAGTGAAACAATGCTATTACAAGCAATGTATCTTATAGTTAAAGCACAAACACGAAAATCAAGGAAACAACATGTTGTATAAATTGCAATTAAGATATGAGACATGGAAACATGTGAAATTAGGCTAAACATGATAGCTACATGTGCTAGAATAACTCAATTAAGCCATAAATAGGGAAGTACTTAAAAATGATCAGAATTTCAACATTTAGCCTGTATACGCACTCATCACTTTGCGTACAACGACACTTTCATGTCACAAATTGTTATATCAGTAACAAATCCTAAGGGGATTTTCCCCACACCAAGTTAGACAAGTCACTTACCTCAAACCAAGCTTAATTAATCAATAAGAATGCATTTCCCTCGACTTTCCAACTCTGAACTACCCAATGTAGCCAAAATAATTTACATACTAAAATATAACTATAAGAAACTAATCCAAATAATGAAATGATGAATTCAACAAAGAATTAGAAAATAGTTCCAAAAAAGTCGACCACTCGGGTCCACGTCTCGGAATTGGTTAATGGTCATAAAATCCGAACACCCGTTCAACCACGAGTCCGCCCATACAAAAATTACTCAAATTTGATACATAAACCTCGATCAAAAGCTCAAAATTCGGTCTACAAATCTCACACCTTTTCCCCCTAATTTCACAACCCAAATCCTTAATTAATTGAAGAAATTAATGATAGATTAGTGGAATGTAATAAAAAATAATTCAAGGGTCCTTACCCAAATGTTTCCTTTGAAATTCCCTTAATTAATCGCCTCAATCCAAGCTGTCAAGGTCCCAAAATGAAAATGACTTCAAACCCCCATTTCCCCTTTTTTCTGCCCACTCAAACCGCATATGCGATCCAAGAATCACTTCTATGATGCCCGCACATGCGGAAAAAAACAATTGCAGGTGTGGAAAACACTTAAATCCAGGGCTTCCGCTTCTGCAGACAAGGGTTTGCTTTTGCGAGGCCGCTTCTGCGGAACAAGGATCGCACCTACGACCACTAGCATTTATGTGCTTCCTCCATCGCCCCTGCGAGTTTGCTTTTGCAAGACTCTGACCGTATTTGTGGTCCCAATTGGGCAGGTCCAATCTCGCTTCTCCGACTTGGTGGCCTCTTCTGCAGCCCAAATTGTGCAGGTGCGATTGCTCCTGACACATAAATGCTTCAGCAAACTAACACAACTTTAATTTGATTAGTTACAAATTCGAACTCCTCTCGATGTCCCCGGGACCCCAAGCAATTATAACAACAATTCTTAAAATATCATATAAACTTAGTCGAGTCTTAAATCACATCAAGCAACATAAAAAACGTGAATTGCACCCCAATTAAAGCCTATTGAAACTAAGGAAATTCCAGCTTCTATAAACGATGCTGATACCTATCAAATCACATTAGATTGACCTCAAATTTTGCACACAAATCAAATTTAACATTACTGACCTACTATAACAGTCGAAATCAGAATCCAACCCCGTTATAAAAAAGTCCAGTCCTAGTGAAACTTCCCAAAAATTCTTCCAATTTCCAACTTTCGCCAATTAACACTTAAATGACCTACAAACTTCCAAATCAACCTCAAAGATTATTCTAAGACCAAAATCACCATATGGAGCTATTGGAATCGAAAAAACTATATTCCATACGGTCAATGCTTACAACTTCACCTTTAAATTTAGGGACTATATGTTCCATTCCACTCTAAAACTCATGGGAACCCAAAACCAAGCACCCGACATGTCAAATAACCACAAAATGAAACCATGGGAGAAATAAATAAGGGATTGGGGATAATACTCTCTAAACGACCGACCAGGTCATTACATCCTCCCCATCTTAAAACATACGTTTGCCCACGAATGGGCATAGAGAAATACTTGAAGTGGTGAAAAGATGAGGGTAAAAGCTGCACATATCATGCTCGGTCTCCTAAGTAGCCTCCTTAATGGATGACCCCTCATTCGAACCTTCACTGAAGCAATGTTCTTCGACCTCAACATTTGAACTTGCCTATCCAAAATGCCCATCGGCTCCTCGACATAAGACAAATCCTTGTCCAGCTGGACTGAGCTGAAATCTAACACATTAGATGGATTGCCGCGATACTTCCGGAGCATAAAAACATGAAAAAGTGGATGAACTCCTAGTAGACAAGGAAGCAAGGCAAGCTCATAAGAAACCTCCCAACTCGCAGCAAAACCTCGAATGGGCCAATAAATATTAAGCTCAGCTTGCTGTTGATACCTAATTTTTCCCCAAAATATTTTAAATTTTCATATATACCTTCAAAATCATGCATTAATAGCAACTGTTTTTTTTCACAATTTTCCCGTTTTTTTATTAAGTTGTCCAGCATTTTATTTCCAATAAATAACTACAAAATTGCATCAGAAGTAATTTCAAAAGCATTTCTTGATTTATTTTGTTATTTGTAGTCCTGTTTAGACCAAATTATTCCATAATTAGCCAATTTGGCACCTTTTGGCTATAATTGCAATAACTTTGCAATTATAGCCGAATCATATGATTTTGTACTATTATTATCCAGAAATTAATCATTTGTATTTTTAAATACTAAGCAATCATTTTTAACTATTTTATATATATGAAATTCATCTTGTACAATTATCAGCTATTTTTGTAAATTATTGTATTTAATTTAATTGGGTATTTAACCAATAACCAATTTAATTTTAATTTTAACCAAATTAAATCAGCCTAGTACCCCAAAGCCCAATTCCTAAATTACCCGACCCAATCCCTGGTCCAATCTAAACTGTCGATCCATTCTAATCAATGTTCCAGATCCCCACTTTCCTAATTTAACCTAATAGAATACCCCCTCCCCTTAAACCCTTATTTTCTCTCGTTCACTCAGCCGTTGCACTCTCTCATTCGCTGTCAAGCTCTTTGCATTACCACGACTCATACTCGTCGGCCGTTGGCTCGCCGGTATTGATGGTGGTTCCACCACCGCCCCTAGCCTCCATGGCTCCCTCATATGCCAGATCCTTGCTACCTTGAGGCCCTAAAGGGAACCGTAAGGCGGTTCACTCATCCCCCATGGTTTCTATGCCGTTCTTAGGTCACCCTTGGCCATCCGAGTAAGATCTTTATATTATTCGGCTAGATCCATGGCTTCTAAGACGGAATTTCTTTATCTCTGGGTTATCTCTCTCTGAAACCCTAACTCATCTCTTGACTCTTCAGATCTACCGTAGATATGAGTATATTTTGAGTTATTCTTTCTATTTTCCATGATAATCTCTTCAAATTTTTTGAAAATTCCTTCTCGTCTTCAAACTAGGGTTCGTAACCCTTTTCAAATATCTTTTCTTCTGATTAATGGTCAATCTATGATTCTTACTATGATTAAATGGTTTATTTAAGTTTTTCCTTTTATCTGATTCATCATGTTGAAAACCCTAATTACTTTGGTTTTAATCAGGGGTTCTGAAACTGTCTTTGCTTATCTGATTTATATGTATACATGTTTATCATGCATATGTTATGAGCTTCTATGATTTTCTACCTCCTTGTATTCATTAGGTTTTCTTATTTTCCTTCTCCCGCCTATAATATGTTTACTTTTTTTGTTGACGGAAATTTGTGGTAATTTGCTCTAATCAGTACTATTTCTAGTTAAATCCCTGATTTCTTGTGATTGATACCCTTTCTTATTTCTTGCCTTTAAATGATTCTCTTGCCTTATTACATGATCTACTATTCTGTTAATTGATTCTTATGTTATTTCCTTAATCAGAACCTTATGATCCTAGCCCTAATTGTTTACCTTATACCGAATGTATTTGAAGTCTGCCCTTATTGGTCGTACATTGATTTCATTCCTTATTTATTATTAAACTCCTTAATTAAAGGAAAGTACTCATACTGATTTGATTCTAATTAATACATAGTTCCATAATTACTGCTGAACTATGATTCTTGCCTTGTTTTCTACCTGTTTTCAAACTATAAGTACACTGCTCTTTCATTTACACAACACGGACATTGGTTCAAAACTCTCTCTCTCACACTCAAAACGTTCTACTCTCTTTCCGTGTTACTGGCTACTGTTCAAAGTTAGCCGGCTGCAAGCCAAGGATAATTATTATGCTCTCCTATTCTTCACTTTGTGTTTACTATCTCTTTACTGGTATATTCTGATTTCAATTCAAGTCCTAAAACCAATATGTTTCATTTACTACTTCAGTTCATCATATTTCTAATTTGTTTCTATATGGTTATGTTGTTCAACATGTAACTGACATGTTTACATTACTATTTCATCTAGCATGCTAGTCTAACCCTCTTACGGCATTTTAGAATAAGTTCTACTTACCTGGCAGTTTGCCGTAGTGTGGCTCTACCCTGTTTTGGATGCTAATCTACTTGTTAACTAGTTTTGATATGCATTTACTTTGCAAACTATTTGTGACTTTAAATGTTTGATTCTATGATTATTTCTGAAATCCATACTGTGTTGGTATCACTAGCTAATGTATGACTGCTTAGGGATCCCTATGAGATCCCTCTAAAATCTGATACGTTAGAGCTGACCCTTCCACACTACACTTACTCAACTATGACTATGAAATCTAGGTGTGAGCACTGCCGGGATCCCTTGAGGTCCTTAGGGTGCTCTGACACACGCAGATTATATGAAAGGCCATCAGGCAATTGAAATTCTAGAAATCTGGGCCTACTCTCAGGATCCATATAGTTAATATCTTATTGTTCTTCTCTACATATGTAATTTATTTGATATTGGCCTGTAATAATTTATTGTATACATATGCTGGGGATGGATAATGAAAATGGAGTGTAGCTATGCATGTTATAAAAGGGGTAGTACACTTCCTATATATGCAATATAATCCATGTTTAGGACTAACATGTGCAAAGCATATCATAGACCATGAACCCTAGGTTTTTTATTATTATATATGTGGTTTCAGTATATTATGTTAACATTCTTGCTATCACTTAGAAATCCTATTTCTAGGCATTAGAAAAACAGCTACTCCTGCACATTTGACATCATGCTCTACAATGTTGTAACCTTTTTATGCATTTAGAAATCTTGCATTAGGAAATTCTGCAATCATGTTGTGCATATTAGAAATCATGCTCTAGGACTTTCGCGTATCCTGTAATCATCCTGGATTTATACGTGCATATTAGATACCATACTTTAGGATCTCATTCGTACCTTCTCAGTTACACCTAGTGTAAACTACTGATTACAAATGATGTAAAAATAACTCCACATTTGACTATCCTGTTTTAAATAAACTGGTAATAATCCCTGTATTTTTTTGTAACACCTAGAACAACATGCTCTTAGGCCAAAAAAAATTCTGAACTGCTAATGACTCTGTAACTATCGTGCACTATCCCACGCCTACGCAAGCCTTAGCTAATCAACTGTTATAAAATAGAAACTGCCACTTTGTGTTTATTATTTAATGATTAACATGCTTAAAATCAATAGGCAAACTGATTAAGGCCTCTGCTTCTGAGTTATAAAATAAATCTGCCTTGTGTTCTGATACTCACCTAGATATCATGTCTTAGGATCCTATTTAACAATACTTCCCTTATTTGTGTTTGAGTCGTGTTGTTTACATTCCTTGTCTGTGCTAGTAAACTGAGCCTCTTATTTGCTTCTTCCCGCTTTTATTTTCTAAGAGTCCTATGTGTTCTTGCTTGTCGCCTTTGTATTTTCTCCTTAAAACCTTAGAGGTTTGTCTAGAAACATCCAATAAGTAGAGGTCCTAATTTCCTCCAGGACCATTAAGAAAGGACGGGTAACAGCACGCATAGAGATCGTTAAACAACATTCTCTTTAACAACCA
Source organism: Nicotiana benthamiana (assembly GCA_034376525.1). NCBI lineage: Eukaryota > Viridiplantae > Streptophyta > Magnoliopsida > Solanales > Solanaceae > Nicotiana > Nicotiana benthamiana. The sequence goes on along the minus strand of CM067334.1, from coordinate 99,120,159 downwards.
ATAAGGGGTGGGAATGGGTAGATATGGATATGATGACTGCTTTCACACCTCCTTTTTCGCTGCACCTCTCCTAAATGGGGCGTAAAGGAGCTTTTTCACATAAAGGACAATCGAAACGGGATTTGATTATTAATTATTCAGAGTCGCCACTTAGGAGATTAATGGTGACCCAAGTTACCGATTGAATCCCGAACCGAGGAAAAAGATGACTCTGTTACAGTCTGCTAACCAAAAATCTGGAAAAGGAATTCTGTTAACCCGGGAGAAGGTGTTTGGCATTCTCGAGTTCCATGGTTCTAGCACGGCCTCTCAACTGTTGCATTTAGCTTTTATCTGATTTATTACATAAAAAACCTATGTGCCAATTTTATGCTTAACCGCTTTTATTTAATATAATATTTATATAAGAGAAAATGAACTTCGTTTAAAGTGTGTTTTCGGATTGCGCCACATCAAATGAACCCGCAATCCTAGGAACACTCTATTCAATGTTTTAAGATTTGGTTTTGGGTCGCATAAAATGCTCACCCATATTTAGGAAAGTAAAATTATTGAAATACGCGCCTAAAACAATCTAGCGCGTTATTATCTTTTGGGAGGGCCGTGAAATTCGCTAAACGGACCTTACCGATTTTCTAAATATATTAAATCTTAATTGAGGGCCCTGAAATTTGTATTTTTGTTCGCGAGGCTTGTCTCATTTTTATTATAAAGGATAAACCTGAAAGCGACTATATTTTCTAATTTTTGTTTTTGTTTCTAAAAGAAAAGAAAAATTCCGAATTGATTATTATTAAAATCCCGGGTTTCGAGTTCAAGTTCGGGTCCAAACAAAAAGACGAGCCTTTTAGATTATAATCCGCTACCTAACTCAAAACCCCAAATATTAAATATCAAGGAAAACCAACCACGAACAAGGCCCAATTGGCTGGCCCAACTTAGCTGCTAATAAGATTATGAAGGTTGGGTCTTCAACTCCTAAGATGTGGCCCAGCTTTTATTATTGCCATGATTGGATGGCTTATTTGGCCCAATTGCAGCAGAAAAGGAGCTCTTGAGATCGACCTCCAACAACAATAGCATTCGCGCCCAAATTACAGAAGTTAAACGAATCATATTTGATATCTTATTGATGAAACAGTTAGCGTGAACGAATTAATAACCTGGATTCAATTCTAGAAACAAATTACACGATTTAAACCAGTTTTTAATAACAATGTGGGCCTTTGGAAATTACTACAACATGCTTTTGCATTTACCTAAGCTACTTGAACTATTGAACCACCAAACGATCTAATACTGCATATTTCAAACAACCCAACCAATCAGTGACAAATTCCTTTATCCAAACGTATTAATCAATAAAATGAAGCAATTAGTACAATGCTATACCATTTCAATTCCTTTATGGACTCCATATCTCTCTATGAAGACAGTTTTCGAATACACATTCAACCAAACACATAATTATAAATTGAATTAGTAAAGTTTCCTGTTCAACTATAAGCCCATGCTTCACAGTCCAAATTTAATTATACATTCACATCAGCACTTTCTTAAGCAAATTATATCATGGAAACGAAATTCAAATTGACTCGAAACAGAATCATCACTCAGCTAAACATATTATGGTTTTGACTATCTATTGAACACAAAAATGTGGCAAGAAGCCTCAATCCGCACTTCATTTCATTTCAAATAGCTGGAGTGCACAAGTGTGTACATGGTTTTGGTTTACTGCGAAAGAAGAAGGAGTTAGCAGGAGCGAATGAAGTAGCAACAATACCAATAAAAGTATCCAACAACTCGGAGAGGGTTAAACACCAGAAGCAATTCTCAAATACCAAACTAAACATATGTGATTGTATACAAAATAGCTTCACCCAACACTATGTAGCACACTATTCGATCACTGCATCAATTGAAGGGTTCAAACCAACCCTAATACACCCCAAAAATCAACGGAAATAGACCCAAGAGACTCTTAAGCTATGACAACCAAAATCTTGACTAAGAAATGATAGATTGGAAGTTGAAAATCGAAAATCACTCAATGACCAATGGAACAGTAACATTTTAAATTTTCTTTTTGAAGTTTTTGGATTAAAAATCCCTCCGCTGAAGAAATATATTTGGCTGAAATTTTTTATCTTGGTTTCTGAGTGAAAAAAAAAACTTCAGAGCTGAAAGTATAAGAGCCAGTTTTTCTCGAGTTCATCCCCCCATTCAAGGCAAGAAAGCGTGCCTTTATTGGCTTATGCATAGGGAAGCCTTCAAGCTTTCCAATACACCTTACCCCCCCCCCCCCCCTTGAATTTTCATTTTTGCTTAAGTAACCCTCAGCTCCTGAATTTCTCCCCAAGTTTTAATACTCAAAGTCTGATACTCCCCTTAAGAACCCCTACTAGAAACTTCTGAAATCAGTTGCAAATTTGGGCTCAACCTGGGAACCTTTGAATTAGGTCACAAATGACCCAAGGAGCCCCAAACTAAATCTAGATTGGTCAAAATAGACAATTAATTTCAGGTTCTAAATCAGCCCAATATCAGTTAAGGGATCACTTCTAAAAGAAACAACCCCACCAAATAATCAAAATCAAGTGAACTAACTCGATTAATCACATGACAATATTTGGGACCAAGACGTGATAAGATTTATTATAACAAAACAGGTTCAAAGAATGATTAAGCAACAATTAACGCAACTTGAATTTCGACTGAATTGTTCAAAAGAAGAAGAAAGGAAACCTAAATACCCAGAAAGCATCGACTAGAGAAAAGACTCACCTTACCGGACCTGAATTCGAACCTGGCTTCTTTACTTCGACACCAAAAAGTATCAACTTCTTATTCTCTGTCAAGAATAAACGGGCAATACTAATTCGCGATGAAGTCGATTTTAGAACCGTCGAGAAAACTGGAGCAATCGCCTTGCGTGCTCAAGTCTGGTCTCGAATCTTGGAGATTTTGAGCTTGGATTTAAAATTGAAGACGGTTGGAGAGTCTTTGGGGAAGATAGATCATGAATTTGATATGAGAGTGCTCTGGTGGTTCCATGGAACCAGTTTGGTAAAGTTTGGTTGCTAGGACATCAATGGCCATTGTTGACTTAGGGTTAGGAGCAGAGAGATATGATACGAAGAAGACGACTCGTCTCTCTGCAATTTTCGAACAGCTATAAGATATTAAGAGCTTAGTTCTCATCCATTAGATCTTGAAGGACCAACGGATAAGATTCAACTAGGCAAAAGGACGTCGTGTTTGGTATCAAAGGGGCGGACCGGGTCAAGGGTATGTTGGACCTAGGCGGGTTAAGGTATTTAATTATTTGGGCCCCTTATTTTCTTTTTCCCAACTTCTGTCTTTCTTCCCAAATTATGCCTTCCTTTCTTCTCCCAACTTTTACCTTTATCTTTGGTGAAAGATTCATCAGACTAAGATTTTTATCTTTGGTAAAAAATTCATCAGACTTAGATTTCCTTCCTTTCCCTTCATCTTAGGTGAAAGATTCACCAGACTAAGATTTTTATCTTTGGTGAAAAATTCAACAGACTAAGATTTTTATCGACTAACCATTTTCCTATGAAACTTGTTTTAAATACCCTCTAACTTGAATTATCATTCTCCAATACTGCTTCCTTAAATATCGGTATTGTCCTCATTTAAAACAAACCACTTCCCTGAAACTAGTGTTTCATTCCTCTAAAAATTACTTTTCTTGAAATTGGTGTTTTTTTCCTGACAAGTACTTCCCTCTCTAAAAAAAACTTGTATTAACCTTTGTGTTCTTCAGATGAATACAAGATTTCAATCAAATTTCCAACACGACAGAAAATTTTCTGCCCTTATGATAATCTTCCTGTAGCATAACATTTCCATGCCCATGTTTTCAATCAAAGAAAATTCTGTCAGTTTAAAGTGTGGTTGGTTGGTTTTGGTACTTCCGCTGGAGATGGCTTTCCTTTTCTCCTTTCCATGCTCTGTGTTGTCCGACCATCTTTGGAACTTGGCTGATGACTTCCGACATTCTAGGTGACCCCTTATTCATAAACTTCCAGATTTTACCCTTCCTATCAGCTATGAATCCCAAAGCACATTTGTTGCCCCTACAGTATGTTGTTATTTCTTGGCCTATCTGATGGCCTTGGCTCTGCGGTTTGTTGGATTATCCAGTTGTTTCCCCTGACCTTGAAATTTATTGCTCTTCCGCTTGAATCTCGTCACAAAAAATATACATTCCCCATTTAAACCCAACACCATTTCTCTGTTTCATTACTCCTGAACCGACATCTACCAAATTTGTGTCTCGCCAGGATTCCCAAAGCATGTTGATTATTACCAGCTCAGTGCTCTTGTTGTTTTTCTTGACTTGTGACACTTTGATATGCTAGCCAGATCTTGTTTTATGCGATTAGAAGGCTGGTGGCAAATTTTGAAGTCATTTCTCACTTATTTTGACCAAACAGACTCAGGAAGATGGAGTAAACAAAACGAAGGAGCATAGTAAAGGACAATAGAAAGAGATGAATCCGAACAAGAAAACTACAAGGTAGAAACCTATCTGATGTGGATACCCCTCTAATGACCTTGACATGCACCTGCGGCCTATTCCATCAATCAAACTTGATGTTTAGCTCTCGTTTTACCTTTTCGCTGTGAAACTAGGCTTTAGTGCTCCGTCTACCCAATTTAATTCACATTACTTATTCGGCTTGTAGTGCCTAAAGGGTTTTCACAATCAAACCTCTCTCATTTGCTTTTTTTTCTCAACTTATCGTCGCCTCAAGGTGCCTATGAAGGTTTTCACCAATAAATCTCTCTCATTTTATTTCTCTCAGCTTTCATTGCTTTGCGATACCGATGAGGGTTTCATCAGTAAGACTTTCTCATTTTTATTTTCATTGTTTGGACTGGAGTGTTTCCCCTGACATGAATCGTTGTTACCTGTTTGATTTGGTATTTCTCAAAGACTGATCAGAAGGTCTTTTTTTGGACCGTAACGTGGGCTTTTAGAAAGGGTTGTAAACAAAGTATATAAAGGCTCAAAACAATTCAAAATGGGGTTAAAACTACAAATTTCGGAATCCAATTTCTCAAAACAACCACAACTTGTGCCCCTGTTTCTTGATTGGGAGCTTTTGGATTTTTATTTTGGTATGATTGAACCTGAAAGAGACTGCCTACGTACCATTTCGGGATCAAGTCAAACGTAGTTCACATCATAGAAACTACGTTGTTGTGATTTTCTCTTTTCTTTTCTTTCTGTTTTTCTTTCTTTTACCTTTCTTTCCTTCATTTTTCTTTTCTTTCTTTTCTCTTTCTTTCTTTTCTTTCTTTCTTTTCTCTTTCTTTCTTTTCTTTTCTTTTCTTTTCTTTTCTTTTCTTATTTTTCTTCCTTTCTTTCCTTTCTTTATCCTTTTCTCTTCTTTTTTTTTCTTCTTTTTCATTTCCTTCCTTTTTTCCATTCTTTTTCCATTTGCTTATCCCCGGCACTTGTGTTTCTTTGATTGTGCCGTTGATTCCGAAAGAGGTGTGTGAAAGAAAATAAAAACGGCTCAAAAGGGGTGACAATGGAAAAAGTGTTTGGATAGCATAACAAAATGCCTTCGTCATTTCAACCCTCAAAATATGCCAAGTACAAACAGGTACAATAAAAATACAGAAACCATACACAGTATATCTTGAATGAATCGAAATTGACGGCCATTTCCAACACTTTCTATCTACATCTGTCTGATGTAACGTGCCATTGGGCCACACTCTTACTCTTATTATCACGACCGTCACCCTATCAATTTGGCCAACTTGCTTTTGCGGGTATTTTTTATGTTTTTCTTGCCTCAGTTTCACGTGGTTTGGGCGTCAAACAATCTCACAACATTCAAATCTATTCTTATTTCCTCAAGTACCCTCATCATTTTCAAAATTGCTTCCCGACTAACATATCTTTTAAAGGTCCGACTGAGAATTATGCGTGCATTTCATGTCACTAGAACCATCAGGAAAAGAATTGTATAAAGAAAACTAAACAAAAAATGACTAGAAATGGCAGAAAACAGAGAATTAAACAGACGATTGAAGGGTTTAACAACTAAACAAGCAACATGACTGGGGTACAATACTAAATCAAACCTATATAACACTATAAGTTATGACGACTAAAGGAACTAAACACATAAAAGGATAGAAGGGTTTGAATCACAAGACAATATACGGATTACAACCCTGAAAATAACACGGACAACAGAAATGACCACAAAATGAAGCACCAAGACTTCTCTCTAGCTGGCCATGAGATGAAGCGTCTTTCCAATTACCAAGCTAGGGATCTTAGCCACTGAGTTCCGCATCAATAATACTGAGGCCTTCAAGTAACTTTTCCAAGGAAATCGTATCCGTCATGTGCGTCTCATTTTGCACAGGCGGTGGACTTTGGCTGGTGTCAGTTGCATCTAAATTTGGCACGACGATATTGCCTACATCAATAAGCTCCTGAATTACTTTCTTTAGCCTCCAACATTTTTCTGTGTGATGTCCCGGGGCATTTGAGAAATATGCACATCTGTGGGAAAAATACAACATCTTTGAAAGATGGTTTGGTACTTTTTTCTGAATAGGCTTCAACACGGCCGAACTCCTTAGCCTCTGGAACAGATTGGCGTATGACTCTCCCAAGGGAGTGTAGGCTTTCTTTTTCTGCAACCTCTCATTCCTAAATGTCTGATTGGCTGGAAAGCTGATCCAGGGACGTAGCATCGTGGCGGGTCACCTGGTGCACAAGGATATCTGTGGGGCTTAGCAAGAACGGTCACTGGACCTTCGTCGGTGGAGGGAATGACCTGGCGGTTGGACATATGTACGGATGTTGTTCGGAGGATAGTACTGAGGTGGCTTATGTGGAATTTGGGGACGTCCACGGGGTCGGTGTGGAGGCTGAAAGCATTTACCAAGAACAACCACCGGGCCCTATCGTTGGAAGAGCGGGTGACCTAATGATTGGATATCTGACCAACCATTGTCTGGAGGATAATGCTGAGGTAGTTTAGGTGAGGCTCAGGGACATGTTTGGGATTAGAGTTGAGGCTGAAGACGCTTAGCAGGAACGACCACTGGGATCTGTCGTTGGCGTGGCTCGACAATATCTTTTTTATCCTGAGAAACTTGTTCGTTCCATCTGACCCAAAATTCCCTGAAACTTTCCTTGGGTTTCTTTTCCGTCGGAGATGGGGAGGAATGGTTTGGGACAATGTCTTTATTATACTGAAAATGTCGCACAATATCTTGAGCCATGTCGCCCAATGTGTGCCACTTCCTGAAATCTTGACGATCATGCCATTCCAAGGCTCCCCCAGTCAGGCTCTCACTGAAATGCTACATCAACAACTCATCTTCCTTGCCGACATCACTCGTTTTATTGCAATAATCCCTCAGATGGTCCACTGGATCTCCCCGCCCATCATACAAATTAAACTTCGGCATCTTAAACCCTTCCAGCTTTCTGGATATCTCATTCTACTCCACAGTTTTAGCAAGCTTCGTAGTCTCACCGGGAGACCCAAAATGAAGAGCGTGATGGTATGGACTTGAGGCCTTGAAAATTTGTTCTGGAATGTAATGTTTGTCATCGGGGACTGATGGCGGAGGACACCCACTGGCCCAAGCTTTGAGCATTCCGACTATCTATCTATTCAACCTCAAAACCTCTTCTTTTAGCTCAGATTCTGATTCAACAGTGCCCCTAGACAGATCAGTAATACATGTGGTCAACCCTTTGCCGGCCATGACTGTCTTTTTTTTCGACCTTGTGTTGTATGGATGAGTTACCACAAACCAACCACCTCAACTTTCTTCACAATTTAAAACCAAACATGTTAGAATGGATTGAGTCGGTCCTCACTATTAATAACATCTTTTCCCATTTTTTATCCAATTATTCTTTTTTATTTTTTATTTTTCTTTTGCTTTTCTTCTTTTTTTCTTTCTTTTTTTTAGTTGTGGTCGAATCTTATGGAGATTGCCTACGTATCATGACCCCGCATGAATCAGACCGTGCGTAGTTCTTGCGAATAAAAGGTAAACAACAATAAAATACTTTTGGAATTTTCTATTTTTTATAATAACCACAAAATATTTTTGGTATTCACTTGACCACTGTCTCTTTTCTTATTTTTACAAATTAAAATAAATGACCTGGTATTGCAAGCACGGCCTTCCAACGTCTCGAGGACGAAGATTTTAATGTTGTGAGGGTCAAAAATCAAAATATGACCAAAGGTGGCAGTTTATGCAAAGTTAGCCTTCCGGCGCCCCGTTTGGGAACATTTGGCTATTTTTGACAAAAAAGGCATTACCTGGTTTATTTATGACATAAACTAAAATTGACATTTTTTGGGCTGTTTTTATAAATGGGAGGTTGGACCCGATGAGGTCTGCCTACGTATCTCACGCCTTGTGAGAATTAAACCATGCGTAGTTCGGGCAAATTAACCGAACTATTTTAAAATAAGACTCTTTTCATTTTCATTTTCGGCATTTCATTAAAACAAAACTACTTTAAAAAATCAAAACTCTTTTTTTTTGTCAGCAAACCATTAAATAGCCTAAAAATAAAAGACCATTTTTTCTTTTTCATTTTCTATGGCAGAACGAACTGTTTTTCTCTTTTTCACTTTTGGAAACAAGTCTAAAATAAGACTCTTTTTCCTTTCTCATTTTTCATGGAAAAACAAACTATTTTTCCTTTTCTATTTTTGAAAACAAAAAAAAATAACGATTTTTTTCATTTTCAACAAACAACCTAGTTTTCCCAATTAAAAACAAAAACTCTTTTTTCTTCACTTTTTAGTAACACAACCTATTTTTCGAACTAAAAATAAAGACTTTTTTTTTCTTTTTCAATAAAACACCTTATTTTTCCATTGGCAAATAAACTATTTTGAAACAATAAGAACAAAAATCAAAACTTTTTTTTTCCTTTTCTCATGACAAAAAAAAACTATTTTTCATTTTCCATTTTTGCAAACAAGACAGACTAAAAAAATGACGGACTCTTTTTTGAATAAAACAACTATTAAAATATAATTTTTTTTTATATTTTCTCAAAATCTCGGCAGAGTTCTGACAGTACTTGGACATCGGTTTTTCTAAAACAATCAATTAACACACCAACTGTTGTTTTTCTCTTTTTTCCTTTTTTACAAAGATTCCAAGCCGGTCAACATGCAAGCTCGAGCAAATAAATGCATAGAAAACTAAGTAGGATGCATCAGGATGGTCTTTTCATTTCAGGTTGCTAGCCCTAGACGGACCAAACCCCTGTGTTGAGTCCCCTAAGTCAAAATGCACATGATGCAAGCATTCCTACTAAGGATCCGACATGAGGTTAAGTTATTCTAGATTCAAAACCTGGGTGTTTGTTCTAGACTTGGCTCACCCGAGGGGACAGGTCGACCCGGGGGGAGGTGGCAATCCAGGAATACAGAAGCTTCGCCGGCTTTGCGACTTATCCAAACCTTGTTCTAAATTGGGATTTTGATACTGGACAGAAAAGAAGTCGTACACCGTACACCCTTCTTCACAATTCAGAAGACTCAGAGAGGAGATTTGGTTCGACACTGTTTATATACAGTTCACGTAGTATTAAGGCGGTAAAAGCAATCAATTAGCACATTAAGCACATATCATGTAACAAAATCAGATAAATCCAAACACAACAATCATTCTTAGCTCGAATTCTGAGCCCAGAACAAAATGTTGTGGGTTCTTCTCCCCAGCGGAGTCGCCAGAGCTGTCACACCTCCCTTTTTGCTGTACGCCTCAGCGAAACGGGACGTAAAGGAGTTTTTCCACTTAAATGACAATCGGAACGGGATTTGGTTATTAATTATTCAGAGTCTCCACTAAGGATATTAATGGTGTCCCAAGTCATCGATTGAACCCCGAACCAAGGAAAAAGATGACTCTGTTACAGTCTGCGAATAAGAAATCCGGATAAGGAATTTTGTTAACCCAGGAGAAGGTGTTAGGCATTCCCGATTTCCGTGGTTCTAGCACGGTCGCTCAACTGTTGCATTTAGATATTATCTGATTTTATTACATGAAGAACCTATGTGCCAACTTTATGTTTAACTGCTTTTATTTAATATAATAACTATTAAAGAGAAAATGAACATCGTTTAAAGTGTGTTTTCGGATTACGCCGCATCAAATGAAACCGCAATCCTAGGCACACTCTTTTCTAAATTTTAGGATTTGGATTTGGGCCGCATAAAATGGCCACCCATATTTAGGAAAGTAAAATTATTAAAATACGCGCCTAAAAGAATCTAGCGCGTTATTATCTTTTGGGAGGGCCGTGAAATTCGCTAAACAGCCCTTCCTGATTTTCTAAATATCTTAAATCTTAATTGAGGGCCCCGCAATTTATATTTTTGTTGGCGAGCCTCGTCTAATTTTTATTTTAAAGGATAAACCTAAAAGCGACTATATTTTCTAATTTTTGTTTTTGTCTCTAAAAGAAAAGAAAAATTCCTTATCAAGTGAAGGTATTTGGGTAGATCCGAAGAAGGTGGAGGCCGTGCAGAGTTGGCTCAATCCCTCCTGAGCTATTGAGATCCGCAGTTTCCTTGGCTTACGGGGTATTACCGTCGTTTTGTGGAGGGGTTCTCGTCGATTGCAGCCCCTATGACTAGATTGACCCATTAGGGTGCTCCTTTTCAGTGGTCAAACGAGTGTGAGGCGAGCTTCCAAAAGCTCAAGACGGCTTTGGCTTCAGCCCCTATTGTAATTTAGCCTACTAGTTCGGGGTCCTATATGGTTTCTTGTGATGCTTCACAAGTTGGACTTGGAGCGGTGTTGATGCATGACGGTAGGGTGATTACCTACGCGTCCAGATAGCTAAAGGTGCATGAAAAGATTTATCATGTCCATGATCTTGAGTTAGCTGCTATTGTTCATGCATTGAAGATCTGACGTCATTATTGTATGGTGTGCCTTGTGAGATTTATACGGATCGTCGGAGTTTGCAGCACTTGTTCAAGCAAAAGGATCTGAACTTGCGCCAGAGGAGATGGTTGGAGCTACTGAAGGATTATGATATTACTATTCTTTATCACCCGGGCAAGGCCAATATGGTAGCCGATGACTTGAGTCGCCAGGTGAAGAGTTTGCGGAGTTTGGCATATTTACCAGCTTCAGCGACACCTATGGTGATGGATGTTCATGATTTAGCCAATCAGTTTGTGAGATTGGCCCTTTCGGAGCCCAGTCGGATTCTAGCCTGCGTGGTTTCTCGGTCTTTATTGTTTGATCGTATTAGGGAGCGGTAGTATGATGCGTCTCATTTGCTTGTCCTCGGTTACATAGTTCAGCATGGCGATTCTAAGGATGTGACTATTGGAGATGACAGGGTATTGAGGATGCAGGGGCGGATCTGTATGCCCGATGTTGATAATATTTGGGAGTAGATATTGATCGAGGCCCATAGAATGCGGTACTCCATCCATCCAGCTGTCGCGAAGATGTATCAGCATTTTAGGCAGCATTAGTGGTGGAGACGAATGAAGAAAGACATAGTAGAGTTTGTAGCTAGATGCCTCAACGGTCAGCATGTAAAGGCTGAGCACTAGAGACCGGGAGGGTTACTCCAGCAGATGGAGATTCCGGAGTGAAATAGGGAGAATATCATTATGGATTTTGTGACTGGTCTCCCTCTGACGACGAGGAAATTTGATTCTATTTGGGTTGTTGTGGATCGATTGACCAAGTCCGCTCATTTCATTCCATTGTGTACTTCTTACTCAGCAGAGCATCTAGCAGGGATCTTTTTCAAGGAGATTGTCCGTCTGCATGGCATTCTAGTTTTTATCATCTCAGACAGGGGTTCAGTGTTTACATCACGGTTCTGGAGAGCCATCCAGCATGAGTTGGGTATCCGGGTGACCATGAGTATAGCTTTTCACTCTCACACAGACGGGCAGTCCGAGCGCACTATTCAGATTCTTGAGGATATGCTTTGTGCTTGCACGATTGAGTTTAAAGGGTCTTGGGATCAGTTCTTGCCGTTGGCTGAGTTTGCATACAGTAATAGTTATCAGTCCATTATTAAGATGTCACCTTGTGAGGCCTTATATGGTAGGATATGTAGATCCCCGGTGGGTTGGTTCGAGCCGGGTGAGGCCAGGCTATTGGGCACTGATTTTGTTCAGGATGCGGTTGATAAGGTTAAGGTGAATCAGGATAGACTTTGTGCGGCCCAGTCCATACAGAAGAGTTACACAGACCGGAAGGTTCGTGATGTATCCTTTATGGTTGGTGAGCGGTTTTTGCTTTGGATCTTTCCTATGAAAGGCGTCATGAGGTTTGGAAAGAAAGGGAAGTTGAGCTCGAGGTTCATTGGCCCACTTTGAGATTTTGAGGTAGATTGGGAAGTTGCTTATGAGCTTGCCCTACCTCCTAGTTTGGCTAGGGTTCATCCAGTATTTCATGTTTCGATGCTTCGGAGGTATCATGGTGACCTGTCTCACGTGTTGGAGTTAACTTCAGTCCATTTGGACAGTGACTTGTCCTATGTTGAGGAGCCAGTGGTAATATTGGATAGGTAGGTTCGAAAGCTCATGTCAAAGGATATAGCTTCAATAGAGGTTCAGTGGCGGGGTCAGCCGACTAAGGAGGCGACTTGGGAGACCGAGCGGGATATGTGCAGCCGGTACCCTCATTTTTTTCTACTTCAGGTATGTTCTCTATGCTCATTTGAGAACGAACGAATGTTTAAGTGTAGGAAGAGGTGACGACCCGGTCAATCTTCTTTGCAATTTATACCCCATTCCCCCATTAAGTGCTTCCCCTAAGTTCATTTCTGCTATGTCGGTTTGCCGGGATGTTCGCTAATAGAATTCAGAGTGTTTTGGGACACTTAGTCCTTAAATGAGAGCTAAAGTGTTGGAAAATGTTCCGTAGTCAGAACAGTATGAAGAAAACCTCGGAATGGAAATCTGATAGTTCCACTAGCTCCGTTAGATGATTTCGAGGTTGGGACGTGTTCGTAATGTATTTTTGATGTCCGTAGCTCATTTAGGCTAGAAATGCCGAAAGTTAGAATTTTGAAGTTTTCGGTCCAATAGTGAATTTTTTATCTGATGGTCGTAACGGGATTTCGGAAGTTGCTGTGGCACCGCCATGTCATTTGCGACCTCCTACCCGCGATCGCACTGAGTTAGCTGAGACGGCGTATCAAAGCACAACTCCTTCTATGCGTTAGCAAGGCCTTTAATGCGATTGCATAGACCCATTTTCTTCCCTTCCGCAAACTCAGGCCCATCCATGCGTTCGCATAGACCATTTTCCAGGGCCCTTCAATCTTACTCTCCGCGATCGCAGACGTTTTCCTGCGATCGCATTGAACAAAGTATCAGAACAATGACAAACTTTTCAAAAATGAGGATTCTTCCATTTTTATCAAACTCAAGCTAGAGAGATCGGTTTTGGGAGATCTTTCGAGGGATTTTCAAAGGCAAACACTGGGTAACGATTCCTTACTCCATTTTGATTATTACCTGCTTATCTAATCTCAAATATAAGCTTTAATTTCGTATTTCGAATAAAAATTGTGGTAAGGTTCTTGGACCTAACTTTGATGATTTGAAGGAGCATTTGACCTCCGCTTTGGGAGAATTTTATATGGTTAGACTAATGAGAGTACGAGGTTTCTGAAATTGTAAAAATTATTCAATTTCGAGACATTTTTCCTAGGGGTGTTTTAGTCATTTCACCTATTTTCGTGCCTTAGCTTTAATTTTAACTGTGTAATTAGTTTACAATATGTAATTGATTTTAATAGATTTGGGCCACTTGGAGTCGGATACTCGTTGCAATGGCATTGTTTCATAGTTGTTTTGTATCGGTTCGAGGTAAGTGGCTTGTCTAACTTTGTGTGGGGGAACTCTCCCCTTAGGATATCCTTGTCGTTGTTTAAATTCCTTGTGCCGAGGTGACGGGCGCGTACTTGTGCTAGTTATTGAAAATTCACCTTACTTGTCTTATTTAGACCGTGTTTCTTCGTATATTTAACTGTTAAAAATGCAACTTCACTTGTTTTAGCTTAGGAAAAACATGTTAGTAATTTATTTTCTCTATTGACTAAATTGCAATATATGTCCACTTTGTGAGCATGCTAGGCTCTAGACCTTAACATGTTGTTGTACTTGTCTTCTTTTTGTTAAATATTGAATTGTTGTTAAGTTTTTACGATTGGAACTACTGGTTCAATTGCCTGTAGATCCTCTGTTATTGATGTGATGGACTACAGGTTCAATTCCCAGTAGATCCTCTGTTATTGACTTGACAGACTACGGGTTCAATTCCTGGTAGATCCTCTATTATTGGTATGACGGAACTACGGGTTCAATTCCCGGGAGATCCTCTATTATTGGTATGACGGATGTTCAATTCCCAGGAGATCCTCAGATATTGGTAAGAATGGACTGCGGGTTCAATTCCCGGAGATCCATGTGGCATCCTACCTTTTGAGTGATTTTTTTTCGTGTATTCGTAGATTGTACTTTTTAGCCTGTTCCATTTTACTTATTGTCTTGCTAGATATTCAGGATCTACTTATCTACTGTCTTATATTCTTAATTATTTCTTATGTTCATCTCAGTAGGGTCTCGACCTTCATCGTCACTACTCCACCGAGGTTAGGCTTGGCACTTACTGAGTACCGCAATAGTGTACTCAAACTACTCTTCTGCACACTTTTGTTGTGCAGATCTACGTACTCCTGGTCGCGCGCGCTATTAGTGATTTCAGAGCTACATTTGTAGGATTGAGGTATGCATATGCCGCGTCCGCAGAACCGAAGTGTCTCCTTATATTCTAACTTTAGCAAGTAGTTTCATTCATGTACTCAATTGTTGTAGACACTTCTGGATGTTAGAGCCGTATGTTATGTTTTACTCTTAGCCTGGTTGCCCGTGGGTTTCCGGGTCTTGGAGGTTTTTACATTGTTTTGAGTTGAAGTGTATGTGTCAGGCAGCACCCTATACATTTCTTACCTAGTCACGAACACTGGGTATCATCATGACAGGTTCAGACTCCCACCGCGCACTCTTGAGCAGTGAGCGCATATTGAGCAAGTCCTCTAGATTTATTCATGCGCTGTTGTAGCATCAGTTCAGCCCGAGGGCATGTCAGCGATTTCTGAGCATAAGAAGAGGAGACTTGATAGATTTAAGAGGTTTAAGCCTTCCGAGTTGAGCGGTTTAGCATCGGAGGATACCCTGGAATTTCCTGATGAGTGTTATCGCATTTTCTATACTATGGGTATTTTGATCGAGCGGCACTCCTTTTCACTACTTTCCAGCTTCGAGGAGCCGCCTAGCACTGGTGGTGCACCTATGAGTTAAACAGCCTAGATGAGGCAGCTTCACTGACTTGGGCCCAGTTTTCAGATATGTTCCTATGAGAGTTTATTCCTTAGAGCCTCAGGAATTCATGGCGCGTGGGCTTTGAGCATTTGCGCCAGGGTGTTATGACCATCTCGGAGTATGTTGTCCGTTACGCCAGTTTGGTTAGACACGCCTCAGCCTTGGTTTCAACTGCTCGTGAAAAGGTTCACCGGTTTATTGAGGGACTTATTCCCAGAATCAGATTCAGTAGGCCCGTGAGTTAGAGATGGATATTTCATATCAGCAGGTGATAAACATTGCTAGGAGGATAGAGGGTATACATGCCAGAGAGAGAAAGCGGAGAAGGGTCATGAGAGAGAGAGAGAGTAGACGAGGTCAGAAGAGACATCTCGAGGAAGCTTCGTAGACCGGTGTCGTCCTGGTTTCGGAGGCAGGGTACGCCATGGTAGAGGTTTTATAGGTTAGCCGTTTTGGTTTGCGTTTCAGGCTTTGCAAGGTGATTTAGGTATTCATGGGTCTCAGAGTACCCGTATCGCAGTTTGCCCGCCTTATCAGCGGAGAGGGTGCCTTGAGTATGGAGGTACTAGCCACATGGTGAGAGATTGTCCCAGATTTCGGGCCGATGTGTCGTAGTGAGGTATTCAGGCAGGCAAAGGGCGCCCAAGAGGGGGAGTCCCGACACATTGATGTGTTTCATATAGTAGTCTTGAGGCCGGTGTGCCAGATGATGTCATTCGAGTACTAATTCAGTTTGTTATAGAGAGGCACTCTCTGCAGTTCATCACACTTCTACTTATCAAGTGGAGTTCCTTGTTTTCCATTTATGGGAGTGTTTTATGATTTGCACTCTATTTACGTTATTATCTTGTTGGGAGGTTCTGAGTGATAGCCGTGTCTATCGTCTGTTTCTAGCTGTTGTCAAGAGTTACGAGGCTAGTGGTATTTTCCTGTTGTCTGTTATGGTAGGCTTGATGTGATTTCTGAGCATTCTTGGTTATGAGCTGTGATTTTTTTATGCTCCACCAGTGTCGGAGCCAGCCTATGTTATAAATTTTTGACGGAATTGATCTAGTGAGAGCCTCTAGATGGAGTGATGTATACAATACTTGTGATCCAGTGTTGAGGGCGAGACCCTCGTGATATCAAGTGATTTGATATGTTGACACCAAGCTGTGTACTGCGGTGAGAGTTATATCAGTATAAGATCTTTGTGAGTCCATTATACCCTTTCATTCTCTTGTTAGATGTCTTGTGGATTTGTGTTTTAGAAGATATTTGTGCTAGTTGAATTTGTTTGTTAGTTTTCTTATGTGTTTCATTTCCCATATTCATTTGTTTTCGTTCTAGGATCCTTGAGTTTTAGTTTGTGGGGTATGTACCCGTTGGTGTATGCTGAGATTGGGTTAATTGGGTGTTTCTTCATGTGCTTTTCGTGGTTGTTCTATCATCGCCAGTGTTGGTTGAGAAGAGTCCCTATTGAATATAAGGCTTAAGGCCAGTGCAGATTTAATCTCAGGCATTTATTGCTATTAGAATATTATTGTGGAACTATGTGTGGTGTGTCTTGTTGTGTGGCCGTACCCTGTGTGCATGGGCTTATGTTGAATTATCTGATTGAGACTAATATCGTATATGGACTTAGAATCGGATCTTTTAGAAACGGATGGAAGTTGAGGAATCTGCTTTGGAGACTTAATTTATTGCTGGAAGGGTTAAATTTCAGTTGAGATGGTGTCGTCGTGCCAAAATGGATTGGGTGACCTGGGGTCACCCACAGGTGTATGTTGAAAGTCCACTCAGTGACTTGAGGACTTCGAGGTGAATCTTAGCACATTCGAGGACGATCATTGGTCTTAAGAGGGGGAGGATGTAGCGACCCGACCGGTCCTTTTGAGAAAATAAGCCATGTTCAGCATCATAAGGTCGGAAGCAGATTCGGATCATGAGTATCAACTTGCGTGCATGGAAGAATTTAGTTTTTGGATGGCTTGGAGTCAATTCTAGAGAAGAAACCTTATTTTGGAAGTTAGAACGGTGAAAATTTGACTGGAATTGGACTTTTGTATAAATGACCCCGGAATGGGTCATGAATGATCTCAACAGCTTCATATGGTGATTTTGGACTTAGGCATGCGTCCGGATTCAGATTTGGAGGTCTATACAGTAAATTGAGGCATTTCAGCGAAAGTTAAAGTTGGACAATGAAGAAGTTTGACTTACTATTGACTATTAGGCAATCGAGGTCAGAATGTGATTTTGAGAGTTGTAACAGATCCTTTATGTTATTTTGAACTTGTTTGCAAAATTTGGTGTCATTCCGAGTTGAATTGATAGGTTTCAGCATGAGATTCGTTATTGAAAATGTTAAAGTTCATAAGCTTGATTTTTGGTTCGATTCATCATTTCGATGTTGTGTTATGTGGTTTGAAGCTTCGAAAGAGTCCGTGTTAGGTTATATGACTTGTGTGTGGGGTTGGTTGAGGTCCTGGGGGCATCGGGTGTGTTTTGGTTGCTCAACGGACAAGCTTTTGGAGTTGGAAGAAAATTTACAGCATGGCTTCTCGTATTTTTGCTTCTGCGGCTTGGGAACCATAGAAGCGGAGCCGAAAAAGTGACTTGGCAGCCGCAGAAGCGATGGTGGATCTTTGGGCAGAAGCCTCAAAAGCAAAGGATTTTCCGCAGAAGCGTAACTCGCTTCTGCGATGAAAGGACCGCAGAAGTGAGAGCACAGGAGTGAAGAATTTTTCCGCAGAAGAGAAACTTTCTTCTGGAATGTAAGGACCACGTAAGCTGAAATTGGCAGCCTTCAAGAAACCGCAGAAGCGGTGGTCTTTCCGCAAAAGAGGGACCGCAGAAGCGATCCCTGAACCGCAAAAGCGGAAGTTGCTGTTCAAAAATAGGATAATTTGAGGGTTTCACCATTTATTCATATTTTGACTTCTAGAGCTCGGTTCTTGGCAATTTTTGAAGGGATTTTCACCTGGGAAACTTGGGTATGTGTTTGTCACTCGATTTAGGCCAACTTCCATGAATTTTCTCTTAATTTCATCTTTTAATTTCAGTTTTTGAATGAAAAATGGGTAGAACTTCATAGACCGAATTATTTGTGAGGGAGTGTTTGACCTCCGATTTGAGATATTTTTATATGGTTAGACTCGTCGAGGGTTCTGAAAATGTTAAATTCATCTGGTTCTGAGACTTTATCTTAGGGGGCATTTTGGTCATTTTACCTAATTTCGTGCTTTAGCTTTGAATTTAATTATAGAATCAGTTTCTTGAGATGTTAATTGCAACGTGTGATTAAACTGAATAGATTTGGGCCATTTGGAGTTGAGAACTCGTGGCAAGAACGCGATTGCTAGTTGATTTTATCCGGTTTGAGGTAAATATCTTGCCTAACCTTGTATGGAGGAATTCCCCGTAGGATTTGAGTCTTCTCTCTTGATTGCATTCCATGTACGCGAGGTGACGACAGTTTGCTCGGATTTATTTGTAGTAAATTGTCCCTTTTAGGCCCTTAGACTCTTGAAATCACTGATTTGAAGATGATATTGATAAAATTGAGTTCCATGTTATTAGTTTCACCTCTACATGTCCCACTTGGTATCGTTTGTTTTCTTGATTTATTCTTGTTGTTTAAGTGACTTCTTACGTGTTTAACTAAAGACAGTCACCCTTTCGATAGTCTTATTATCCATTCTAACTACTTGCCTTTAATTGGAATCATAAATGTTATATCTCAGGTAATTAATCGGTCTTATTTGGAAAGAAGATTGATATCATATAATTAGTTGATACTTCCTTAAATTTGTAATTATTGATTCATCTTAACTTCCTTACTATAGGGTACTCCTTGATTTTAAGTTCATTTGTGACCTCGTGCAAATATATTAAATGTCCTATTGTTGTAGTATCGGTATAGCTATTATGCGCTTATTATTTCTTGTTTTATCGTTGAGGTTATTCTGTTTTTCTTGGTGTTTCCGTGACCTTATTAGCTATTGTTGATTCCCTTGTCGGGATGTTATTGTCTTCCATTTTCGACTCCCTTGCCGGGATGTCTACTATTCTATTTTTTAGACTGTACATCTATGTTGATTGTGATGTATTGTGGCATACCAGGAGATCCCCAGCATATATATTAAGGATATATAGAGATCCTCTGAATACCAAGAATCCCCAATGCATCTATTGAGGATACCAAGAGATCCTCGGGATACCAAGAGATCCCTAGCATATATATTGAGGATACCAAGAGATCCTCGGGATACCATGAGATCCCCAGTACATCTGTTGAGGATACCAAGAGATCTCGGGATACCAAGAGATCCCTAGCACACATTTATGTTTGAGACTACAGGGCGATATCCTGGAAGATCCCCGTCAACTCATTGTGTCCTGAACTGATATTTTCATTGATTCCATCTGGGTGTGAATAAATCTGGTGCTAGTCGTTCCATTTCTCATATTTACTAGTTGGTAGGATTCCTGTTAGATATGCTCTCACAAGCATACACGTAGTTGGACCCTCCTATTAGAGATGAATCCTTCCTGATTTGGCTAGGGGTGGAGATGTGCCCTCATTTACCCTTTTTATATGTGAGAGTGACTCTAGTTGAGTAGTCAGTTGTCAACATGACCGTGCTATTGATGGGGCACAAGATGCCAAGTTTTAGACCTCGGATGTTGGGTTTTTTTATGAGTTGTGTCTAGTCTGAGAGTTGTGGTTGAATTGTGTCAAAAGTTGGAAGACCTCATGTAAGAGGAGTGTAGAATATTGAGTTAGTGAATTTTTTGTCCTTGGTGTGTTGTGACTTCAGGATTTGAGTTGTAATGTCTACCGTCCTTTTATTATCATCATTTGTGTATTTCTCATGGTTACTTAATGTCCGTTAGTCTTATTGTTATTGTAGCTCTTTTAGTCATTCATGCAGTCTTTACATAATTTTATATCGCTTCTATGATCCCTATGATTGTATTGTTTATGGACCGGTAGGTGTCTTCATTGTCCCTCGTCACTACTCCATCGAAGTTAGTCTTGATACTTACTGAGCACTGCTGTGGTGTGATCATAATACTCTTCTGCACACTTTTGTTACAGACATATGTATGTTTCTACTCTTAGCCTGTGTTGCCCGTGGGTTTCCGGGTCATGGATATTGTTACATTATTATGAGTTAAAGTGTTTGTGCCAGGCGGCACCCTATACATTTTCTTATGTTATTTGTATTGTTTATCATTTTTCTTAAAGATTGTTGAATTTTCGCTATGTGTTAGGCTTACCTAGTCGCGTTGCAAACATTAACAAGTGCCATTAAATTCTTACTTTGCTTGGGAAAGTGGGTTGAAATTTGGTAGAGGTAAATATCAAAGACTCGAGGCTTTAAAGCTTATTTAATAGAATCATTTAGGAATAAGTGGGTTTTATTTGGCATATATTGATTGTTATTAATTGCAACACTTTTACACTTGGAGAAATGATAAAGAAGAAATACTACCCAAATATTGAAAAATATTATGTAGTCATTTAGACATCATTTGCATATCAAAAGAACCTTCCATTAGAAATATATCATATTAACATCGATAGCATTACACTTCATTATAGGGACACAACCTTGGTTTCTTTAATCAAATTATTCACATTCTCAACATTACAACTAGACGTTAATTAAAACCAAACTCAATTCATACTCTTGTTGCTATTAATTCATACTCTCGTTACAGTTAACCAGATAGAATTATGACTTTAGTCGAGCAACAAACTATTCGAGTAACCTTTTCACACCAATTCCATGTGGGATTCGACCCCAACCTTGTTGAGTTATTATATTTGACATCGATCGCCTTACACTATTTATTAACGTATAATTTGTGTGTATCAAATTTTGGCACCGTTGCCGGGGAATACAGTTTTGAAATTACTAAGTAGTGTGTTATTTATTTTATGTCTTATTCTATTCAATCACACTTTACTTGTTTTTCTTGGTGTTGATAGGAAAACATGTATAAATATGATGATGAAGTAGAGGAAGATATGGGAGAAAATCTTTTGCAGACATCGAGGATACAAATGTTATTGTACCTCCGGTTGTTGGCGGTGCAACATTCAAAGTGGAACTTGGTTTAATCCTTATGATTAAAGCGGGGGGATTTTTAAGGAATTCCACTAATGATGACCCAACACAACATCTTAGAAACTTCTAGGGTATGTGTGCAATGCACAACAGAACATTGTCTCTGATGATGCCCTAAGGTTGAGATGCTTCAAGTACTCTCTAGTTGGGGACACAAGAGATGGCTCCAGAATCTGCCACCAAACTCCATTCATTCTTGGCCCGAACTTGTCCGAGCATTCTTGTCTAAATGGTTCCCGCAAAGCAAGAAGTCTGAGCTCCGGAATAAAATCTTCTTTTTCAAGAAAGTACAAGGAGAACAGTTGCATGAGGCATGGGATAGGTTTCAATTATATTTGGTGAGTTCTACAAACCATGGTTTTCCGGATTCTATGTTGTTATAAAAATTCTTTATGGGCTTGGATCCCATGAACCAATAAATAGACAAGAATGCAGCTGATGGATCTTTCATGGACAAATCATTTGTGAGGGTGACACAAATCCTTGACAAAATGGAAAAGTATAACAAAGCATGGTGCTCTGAGGACACCACAGGTGGAATTACATATAGTTCTCCTTCCTTGAGCAACATGATCAAGGAAAATCATGAGAGAGTAAGTGATTGCAGGGCCTGCTACAAATGTCAATGTCTTTACAAAGATGTTCACCGAAAGTCAATCAAAGAAGGAGAACGTAGTTGAGGATGAAACCTGTGTCAAATGAGGATTTTGAGGAAGAAAATTATGTCAACAACCCTCAAGGAGTATACCAAACACAACAATACCAAGGTCAAGGACAACAAAGTCAATGGAGGCCAAACACGCAAGGGCAAGGCCACCAACAATGGCTAAGTGACCAAGGTAGCTCAAACCAAGGAAATTGGAACAGCAAGAACTTCTCAAACCGGAGTTCAAACCCCTATGTTCCCTCTAAGTTGGAAATTATGCTTGAAAGGGTATTACACAATCAATAAAATTCTGACACTTCTACGAGGAACATGACCGAGCTTGTCGACTCTAATACCGCATTCATTCAAAAATTGGAGATGCAAATGAGAGACCTCTCGAGGGAGCAAAATTCAAATCAAAAAGGAAACACTCCCCAGTGCTACTATTGCGAACCCAAAGGGTAGTCGGAACGGTCTAACTTCTCATGTCATGGCAATTACTACTAGAAACGGGAAGGTGCTACAAGGATAGGGTGAATAAGTGATTGAGGTAGAAGAGTTTGAGAAGGGGGTTGAGATAGAAGAGCCAAGTGTTTTCAAGATTGAGAAGATTCCAGAGGATGTAAAAGTGCAAAATGAGAACCGGGAAGAATTAAAGGACAAGGAGAAAGAGACACCAAAAACTCTTCCACCTATTCCTAGACCTTTTCTTCCATTCCCTCAAAGAGTAGCTACAAAGGTTGACGATAGCAAACTTGAAAAGTTCTACGACATTTTAAGCAATTATAGGTGAACATTCCATCCGTAGAGGCTTTTGAAGAGATGTCGGGCTTTGCAAAATACTTGAAAGATATGATCGCCAAGAAGAGGACCACCAAGAATTAGGTAACATGACTCACCGGGTTAGTTCCATTATTGCCACAACCACCGTGCAAAAGAATGAAGACCCATGAGCCTTTACTATTCCATGCACTATCGGGGCGCGTGACTTTGCAAGAGCCCTTTGTGGTAATGGGGCTAGCATTAACTTAATGTTGCTTTCCATTTACAAGAAAGTGAGATTAGGGATACCAAGTCCAACAAGATGATGTTGGAAATGGTCGTCCTTATATTAAGCGATCGGTAGGATTGTTGATGATGTGATTGTAAAAATGGGGGGTTTTATTTACCCGCCGATTTTGTGATCCTCGAGTGTGCAGTTGATATAGAGATCCCTATCATTTTGGGGAGACTATTCCTAGCCACGGAAAGAGCACTCATGGATTTCGAATGGAATGAAATCAAATCCCAAGTGAATGATGAAGAGATCACATTTCAAACGATCAAGGGTATGAAACTAACCCATGAGTATAAGAATATTTCAATTATTGATGTTTTTGATGAGGTGGAAGATGCAGTAGAATTGAAAATAGAAGAAAAATGCCTTGGTGAGACGTTGGCGGCTATCTTGATAAATTTTAATTTTGAAGTCATAGATGGGTACATGGATTCGGTAAATGCATTGGAGGACTTGGGTCCTACACTTATGCTCCGTCAAAGGTATCTATCGACTTGGAGAATAGGGTCACACCTCCAGCAAAGCCATCTATCATTGAGCCACCACAACTAGAGCTCAAGCCACTTCCATCGCCCTTGAGGTACAAATTCCATGGCTCTAATGATACATTACTAGTAATTTTATCTTCTTTGCTGAATGATTTGCAAGTAGAACAAAGGTTAGAAGTCCTGAAGGAGCATAGGCAAGCCATTGGATAGACAATTGCGTACATCCGTTGGATCCACGTGGGAATTTGTGAGCACAAAATCTAATTGGAGAGTGAAACAAAACCAAGTATGGAACATCAATGACGGTTGATCCGTCAATTCAAGAGGTCGTAAAGAAAGAAAACATCAAATGGTTAGTTGACGGGGTAGTTTACCCTAT
Source organism: Nicotiana benthamiana (assembly GCA_034376525.1). Lineage (NCBI taxonomy): Eukaryota > Viridiplantae > Streptophyta > Magnoliopsida > Solanales > Solanaceae > Nicotiana > Nicotiana benthamiana. The sequence continues at coordinate 99,096,048 of CM067334.1, read as the reverse complement.
TGTCGATAGCCCTTGGGTTGAGTCCAGTTCAATGTTTGCCAAAAAAGAGAGGCATGACCGTAATTAAAAACGAGAACAATGAGCTCATCCTGACGAGGACTGTGACCAGTTGGAGGGTGTGTATGGACTATCGGAAGCTAAACAGTGCCACATGCAAGGACCATTTCTTTATGCCTTTTATTGGTCAAATGCTTGATCGGCTAGCGTGGAGGTCGTTATAATGCTTCCTTGATGGTTACACCGTCTACAATCAAATTAACATCTCCTTGGAGGATCAAGAGAATGTGACATTCACTCGCCCGTATGGAATGTTTTTCTTTAGTCGGATGCCATTTGGTTTGTGCAATGCTCCGTCTAATTTTCAGAGATGCATGATGTCCGTTTTCTCCGACAAGGTAGAAGATTTTCTAGAAGTCCTCATGGATGACTTCTCGGCGGTGGGTGACTCGTTCGAGCACTATGTCAACAATCTTAGGAAAGTGCTTAAGAGATGTGATGAAACCAACCTTGTGCTCAATTGGGAGAAATTTCACTTCATGGTGGATGAAGGCATTGTGTTGAGGCACAAAATTTCCCAACATGGCATAGAGGTTGATCGGGAAAAAATTGAGATTATTTCTAAACTTCCTCCACCCACTTCCATGAAAGTTGTTCAAAGTTTCTTAGGGCATGTCGGGTTCTATAAGTGCTTCATCAAGGATCTTTCTAAGATTGCTAATCCTATGTGCAAACTCCTTTGAGAAAGATACCAGGTTTATGTGATTGGTCTCTTCCTTTTGAACTCATGTGTGATGCCAGTGGGGTAGCTATTGGAGCAATGCTTGGCCAACGTCACAACAAAGTTCTCCACCCGGTCTACTGTGCAAGTAAAAAAACTCAATGGGGCACAAATGAATTACACGGTAACGAAGCAAGAACTTCTTTACATAGTCTATCCCTTTGAGAAGTTCCGAGCTTATTTGTTAGGATCAGAGGTGGTAGTGTACACAGATCATGCGGCTCTTCACTATCTCATGGCAAAGAAGGATGAAAATCCTAGATTGATTCGATGGGTCTTGTTGTTACAAGAATTTGACTTCGAAGACAACGATCGCAAGGGAACTCAAAACAAAGTGGCAGATCATTTATCAAGGCTTGAGGATGCAGGGAGACCAATGGGAGATCTTGAAATCAATGATGCATTCCCGCATGAACACATATTGGCACTACCTAGCCCTTTTGCTCCTTGATATGGCAATAAATCTAACTATTTAGTTAGTGACCTTATCCCGAATGGACTGGAATCCTATCAAAGAAAGATATTTTTGAGAGACTGCCAGTAATACTATTGTGAGGAACCATTCTTGTTTTGTGTTTGTGCTGACAATATTATCAGAAGATGTGTTCCCGAAGAAGAGGTTATGTCAGTCCTAAAGGCATGCCATGGCTCACCGTTTGGGGGTCATCATGGAGGAAATTGAACGGTTCTAAGGTTCTTGAATGTGGTTACTATTGGCCTTCCATAAATCATGATGCCAATCAAATGGTCAAGGCTGTTGAAACACGTTCTCAAGGCACTATACTAAACGTGTGTTCATATTTGTAGGTTTTGATGAATGACAAACTATGCGCAATTGACATATGACGAGGTCCAAGCACAAGCGCGAAATTGATACATAACGAGATTCAAGCACAAGACCAAGAAATAAAGTTATACATGAGTCGTTCTTTAAATTGTGATCTTGATCCGATAACTTGACTCAAGACTTGGCTTCTCTCGTAAAAACATTTTAATCAAATCATGCATATTTAATTTAAAGCAAAATGATTTTAAATCATGCATATTTATGTTAGCCAAAATGATTTTTAAACATGCCTCTAAAATCTGGACTAAGATAATCGATTTATGTACTTATGATAATCGATTATGTTAAGTCAGCTGCATGACAATCGATTGTGAACTTATGACAATCGATTGTGTTAAGGCAGTGTACATCAGTTTTTTCAAATCTGCATGACAATCGATTGTGTACCCTATGACAATCGATTGTGTTGAGGCAGTATACATCAGATTTTTTAAAGCCACACAATAATCGATTGTGAACTTATGACAATCGATTGTATTAAGGCAGTGTCCATCAGAGTTTTTCAAAGCTACAAAATAATCGATTGTGAACTTATGACAATCGATTATGTTGAGGCAGTGTCTATTAGATTCTTCAAAGACTGATAAATAATCGATTGTTCTCATAGCATAATCGATTGTGTAACTGACCGTTGCCAAAATATTTTCAAACACCGTCAGGTAATCGATTATAGATTTCTAATAATCGATTGTGTTAAGTAAAATCTGAAAAAGATTTTTTGAATGTTGCCAAGTAATCGATTGTTTAATTCTTACAATCGATTGTTATAAGTAAAATCTGGAAATGATTTTTTGAACGTTGCCAGTAATCGATTATATGTCATAGATAATCGATTGTTATGCGTAAAATCTGGGAATGATTTTTGGAACGATTGGCAAACAATCGATTATATCATTTTGACAATCGATTGTCATAGCACAAAATCAGCAATTCTTAATTGGCAATTAGGCAACGGTAATGCATGGTTTTGACACTATAAATACATCTTCAAATCAGTCTTACAAAGACAACAACTGACAATATTATTGCTAAAGCTTGCATACTCTCTTATTCATCATTTTCTATTCATTACATAAGTTTTTGAGAGCCAAATTGTTGGCGAAAGTTGTTGCGTTCTTGAGCGTATTTATTTTACTCATATCTACTCTTAAGGAGAGTCTTGTTTTGAGTGCAAAGTGTTTTTATACACTTGAAGCGAAAGTTGTTCCCTTGTATTGTAAGAAGGAACTTGTGATTCCTTTGGTTGAAGTCTTGAAGTGTTGTATCTTCGAGCAAAGGTTGTTGAGGCTTGTGTCCTCAGTTTGTAAAGGTTTGTTGAGCACCCATAAGCTTAACAGTGTTAGTGGAAATCTCAAGAGAGTCTCTCGAGGACTAGACTAGCCAGGGGTTGTGGTGAACCAGGATACATCGGTGCGTTCATTCCTATTTATTTACTTATCGCACTTATTTAATTCCTGCAATTTTTAAATTCCGCAAGTTTACGCTATTTTTTATTATAACGCTATTCACCCCCCCTCTAGCGTTAAGTGTATTTTCTAACAATTGGTATCAGAGCCTAACTCTCTGAAGACTTAACCGTTTGAGAGAAACAATCTATGGCTTCTACTCGTGACTCTTTTGCAGGAATAGGTGAAGGACAATGCTCCACCCGACCACCACTATTCGACGGTACAAACTATACATACTGCAAGGAGAGGATGAGAATATTTATTCAATTGAATAATTTTCATCTGTGGAAGGTTATAATGAAGGGAGAACAAATTCCAACCAAAAAGGTTGAAAACGAATGGGTTCCAAAATCCGAAGAGGAATACGATGCGGATGATATCCGAAAAGTGCAAAACAACGCTAAAGCAATTAACTTATTATATTGTGCTATAAATGCGGATGATTACAGGAAAATATCATGTTGCACAACGGCGAAGCAAATGTGGGACAAGATGGAAATCACATACGAAGGTACGGACCAGGTAAGAGAGGCTAAGGTTGATTTTCTAACCCATGCATATGAACTGTTTCACATGAAGGAAGGCGAAAAGGTCGATGAGATGTTCGAACAATTTTCAAAAATCGTAAATGACTTACATGCTCTTAAGAAGACCTTCACGGATAAGGAACTTGTCCGAAAGATTCTCCGAAGTCTCACTCCGGAATGGCGCTCCAAGGCCGACGCGATTCAAGAGTCTATTGGCACTTCAAATGTCACCATCGACGGATTAAGAGGTAACCTTAAGACTTATGAATCTACTATACTTAACCCTCTTGTTAATGATCAAAGGAAACAAAGAATCGCCCTCAAGGCAAGCACAAGCCAACCTCAAAATGATGAGGACGGAGACAACGAGTTCGGACTCGTTATCAAGAGATTTCAAAAGTTCATGCGAAAAGAGTGTGAATGAAAAGTCAAAAAGCAAGGAGATCAAATAAAGTGCTATGAGTGCGGAGAAACCGGGCACATTAAATCAAATTGCCCAAATATCAAAAAGGAGAAGAAACCCTTCAAGAAACAACGAGCATACATATCTTGGGGAGGCGACTCCGGAGACGAGTCGAGTGAGGAAGAAGAAGACGAAGCCGCAAATCTTTGTCTTATGGCACAAGAAGACAACCAAGAAGAGGTATGTCAAATTTCTTCCAAAAATTTCTTTTCTCTTGAGGAAATGCAAAATGCTTTTGATGAGTTGTATGGTGAATTTATTAAAGCTTCCAAAACTGTTAAAAGCATAAAGGAAAATGCTTCTTTAAAAGAAAAAGATTTTGAAAAACAACTCTCTTTGAAAGAAAAAGATTTGGAAAAACTGATTTTAGAAAATGAGAAGTTGAAAGAAGAAAACAAATTTTTCGGCAAGAGAAGCGCCGACAAAACCGAGAGCTCTAGTAAAAGTTGTACTTCTTGCATGCATCTCAAAAATGAGGTAGAAAGACTTAAGGGCACCCTAGATAAGTTTAATTCTTTTCATAAAAATTTGAATGAAGTCCTTGTTAATTTGAAGTCGACCAAGCATGGCATAGGTTTTAAAAATGAGCCTAAAGAAAAGGTTGAAGCCAACCCCCAACAACCTAAGGTTCAACCTAGGATTAATAAAACAAACGCTCATCCTAGATATAACAAACCTAGAAATGGCTTTCAACAATCGCAACCTAGAAATAATCATTCTAGAAATAACGCATATTCTAGGCCAAACACTAGAAGGAACTTTGAACCTTTTAGAACACCTAGAAATGGCTTTCAACCTAGAAATAACTATTCTAGAAATGCTGCATATCCTAGAACAAATAGTAGGAGAAATGATTTTCATGAATTGCGCAATTGTCATATTGTCAAGAATAGAGTAAATGAATTTCGTCCGTCCAATTACTATCAACCTACACGAATGCATATTCCTGATGTTGTGTGTCATTATTGCAATCGAATTGGACATATTGCTCCTGCTTGTTTCACTAGAAATAGACACTTAAATGTATGTCAAGCACAACAGCATGTTACACCTAACTCTCAAGGACTCAAAACAGCTTGGGTACCAAAGACTCATTAATTTGTCTTGTAGGTATGTTTGAAGGGATCAAGTGTACTTTGGTACCTTGATAGTGGATGCTCCAAACACATGATGGGAGACGAATCCAAGTTCCTTCAACTAGAACATAAGGAAGGAGGAAGCGTTATTTTTGGTGATAACAACAAAGGAAAAATTATCGGCATCGGATTGGTCGGTAAGGATGAACTTTCTTCCATTAAGCATATATTGTTAGTTAAAGGTTTAAAAAATAATCTCTTGAGCATAAGTCAATTATGTGACAAGGGAAATCTTGTTTTATTTGATTCGGATGAATGCTTCGTTTTTCGCCGTAGCGATTTTAAAATTATCCTTCGTAGTTTTAGAATGGATAACATCTATATGGTTGATTTCGCAAATTCTTCATCTGAATATGTGAATTGTCTTATGAGCAAAGAGGATGATACATGGTTATGGCATCATAGAGTAGCTCACATCAACATGCATCTTTTAAAAAAATTGGTTTCACAAAATTTAGTTATTGGTCTTCCAAATTTGAAATTTGAAAAAGACTCTATTTGTGATTCTTGTCAAAAAGGGAAGCAAACAAAAGCCTCTTTTATATCAAAAAATATTGTTTCAACTACTAGACCTTTGCAACTACTTCACTTAGACTTATTTGGACCATCTCGCATTGAAAGTCTTGGTAGAAATCGTTATGCTTTTGTTATTGTTGATGATTATTCTAGATATACTTGGACTCTATTTCTTGCTCATAAAAGTGAAGCTTTTCATAATTTTAAATATTTTCTTAAACGTGTTCAAAACGAAAAGGACACAACCGTCACTTCAATAAGAAGTGATCAGGGGGGAGAGTTTGATCACAATCCCTTTGCGGACTTTTGTGACGAACTCGGTATCGAGCACACCTTCTCTGCTCCATGTACACCACAACAAAATGGGGTTGTGGAAAGGAAAAATAGGTGTCTCGAAGAGATGGCTAGAACCATGCTCGATGAGGCTAAGATTCCCAAACATTTTTGGGCGGATGCCGTGAGTACCGCATGCTACTTTCTAAATAGAGTAGTCATAAGGCCAATACTCATGAAAACCCCCCCTATGAACTCTATAAGGGAAGGAAACCAAATATCTCCCATTTTAGAGTATTCGGTTGCAAATGCTTTATTCATAACAATGGAAAAGATCAATTGGGAAAATTTGATGCCAAATCCGATGAAGGAATTTTTATTGGTTATTCTTCACGTAGCAAAGCATATAGAGTATTCAATAATAGAACCGAAACTGTGGAGGAATCCCCTCATATTGTATTTTCCGAAATAATGCTTGCTTGGCGAGAAAGGATTCTGGTTTGATCTTGCAGGTATTTTAAACTCACTAAGTCCTCAAGACAAAGTACAAGAGGAAACTCCGAAGGAAACTCAAGATGAAATCTTGGATCAATTATCGGAGGAAGCGCCACAATTGGAAAAAGAAACGAAACTACCTAACACATGGAGGACAATCAAAGACCATCCTCTCGAACAGGTAATTGGCAACATTGAACAACAGGTAAGTACTCGAAACACTCATAAGAACACCTTAGGACACAATTCTTAAGAGATCACGTTCTCAATTGGCCAACATCTTAACTTCACATTGATCTAAGTCATTAATTCTTGACAAATTACTAACTTGAGCGTCGGAGACGTCTAATTCTCTTTTGCAGGTATCGCATAAAGGCAGGGGGAATTATAAAGCAATGACATAGAACAACCGATTGTCACAGCAAATAATCGATTATCTTTCCTTATGTCTCATGTTTACTGTGCCAGACAATCGATTAGCAAGTATCACTAATCGATTATTTACGTTTTATGCTTATTATGCAGGTTTTAATTAATAATCGATTTTTTCTGTATAATCGATTACCGTCTCAGGCATTCAGTACTGCTTTCCTAAAACAATCGATTGTTTCAAAAATATAATCGATTATTTTCCGAGTCAGAAAATCACTGTGCACACTGTGTCACAACAATCGATTACCATAATTCAACAATCGATTATCTTCTGTCAGAAATTCAAATCCTTGTTACCGTTTGGGTCCTGCCAGATTCCCACAATCGAATTTTGTAAATTCCGAGTTCAGGTCAAAACTCCATAACAATCGATTATCTCGATTCACAATCGATTGTGTAACGGTCAGTGAAAATTTTTCTTACCGTTTCTAACCGTTTTGGCTCTTAAGTTGCTGCAGATTGTTACCTTAAATACAAATGTCATGTTCCTCATTATAAATAGGTACCATATGCCTTCAATTTCTTCACTTGGTATCAATCTTAGCTCCCAAACTTTCTAAAATCTCTCAAGTTTCTTAAAAAGGCCATTACTACTTATTGAAAATGCCAAGCAGACACACTAAACGTCCCCGTTCAGGTAGACATGGTGCATCTTCTTCAGCTGCTCCTCCTCCTCCAAATTTCCCTTACCAAGATGGGTCTATTTTACAATTCAATTCTGAAACCGAGCTAACTAGATTCTTCAAAATTCGAAAAACATGACATTCTTCCTCCTCGCTTTTCTACAAGCAAATATCTTGAATCATGCGCCCCCGCTGCAAACATGCTTAGGGAATGCCAACTTCTTGATTTCCTATATCTATCCTATCCTCACATTAATCCTCTCTTGATTCAAGCCTTCTACTCTAATCTTCATGAGGACGACGAGGGTGAGCTTGTGACAAACATTAATGGTGTTGAAGTTCTTTTAGCCAACGAAAGCTTACATTCTATTTCTCACCTGCCTCGAAGTGGGGAAAACATTTCTCTCTACATTAGAGAAGTCGGCGCCTTATTTGATGAACGAATTCTCCTAAACCAAATTGGACTTGGAGCTTATGATCCTAATTTGTCCAATCGCCGTCCTACCATTACGGGAATGCTCCCCGAATATCGTTTGATTTTCTATTTTATAACCCGAGTCCTCAAGCCTCGCAAACATAACCATACCACTCTCTCCCAAGAGGACGCAAAACTCATGCATGCCATTATAACCGGAGCTCACATCAATTGGTGTAAGTTCGTCAAGATTCACATGCTTGATGCAATTGGCGACGATAGACCACTTCCCTATGTCCTTATTATAATGAATTTTCTTGAAGCCTACGGGCTCAACACCTCTATCGGCCCGCTCAAAAAGAGCACCAAGAAATGGGAAATTTCCGAATCCTCCTTTCCCCATGACGGCGAACATGCAGCTCCTGCTCCTCCTCCAACTCGTCAAACGCGTCAGCCTCAAACTCCTACACTCCAAACTATTTCCGACCAACTTGCTTCTTTGTCCACCTCCGTCAATAGATTGACTTATGAGATCCATGGATATTTTGATCATATTCACTATCCATATGCTGGACTTGTTCCCTATGAAGCAGTGCCGGATGACGCGGCGGGAAATGATGATGAATAATTTCTTTATTTAGCTTATTGTTCTATGTTTTATTGTCCTTCTTTTGTATTCGTATTTTTGATTAATAAATAAACAAGTTATTTACTTATGGCATTTTTTTTGCTAATGGCAAAAGGGGGAAGAATAAGGGGCTATGCACTTAATATTTATTGGCATAAATTGAGAGGGAATTCATATGTTGAGGGGGAACAAATCGCATATCTATATACTTGTTGCATATCTATACTTGTCTTGGATCGTCATTATGAATTATCTAATATGCATATCCCGCTTAAGGTTTGCCATTATCAAAAAGGGGCAAAATTGTTGAAACACGTTCTCAAGGCACTATACTAAACGTGTGTTCATATTTGTAGGTTTTGATGAATGACAAACTATACGCAATTGACATATGACGAGGTCCAAGCAAAAGCGCGAAATTGATACATAACGAGATTCAAGCACAAGACCAAGAAATAAAGTTATACATGAGTCATTCTTTAAATTGTGATCTTGATCCGATAACTTGACTCAAGACTTGGCTTCTCTAGTAAAAAAATTTTTATCAAATCATGCATATTTAATTTAAAGCAAAATGATTTTAAATCATGCATATTTATGTTAGCCAAAATGATTTTTAAACATGCCTCTAAAATCTGGACTAAGATAATCGATTATGTATTTATGATAATCGATTATGTTAAGTCAGCTGCATGACAATCGATTGTGAACTTATGACAATCGATTGTGTTAAGGCAGTGTACATCAGATTTTTCAAATCTGCATGACAATCGATTGTGTACCCTATGACAATCAATTGTGTTGATGCAGTGTACATTAGATTTTTTAAAGCCACACAATAATCGATTGTGAACTTATGACAATCGATTGTATTAAGGCAGTGTCCATCAGAGTTTTTCAAAGCTACAAAATAATCGATTGTGAACTTATGACAATCGATTGTGTTGAGGCAGTGTCTATTAGATTCTTCAAAGACTGATAAATAATCGATTGTTCTCATAGCATAATCGATTGTGTAGCTGACCGTCGCCAAAATATTTTCAAACACCGTCAGGTAATCGATTATAGATTTCTAATAATCGATTGTGTTAAGTAAAATCTGAAAAGATTTTTTGAACGTTGCCAAGTAATCGATTGTATAATTCTGACAATCGATTGTTTTAAGTAAAATCTGGAAATGATTTTTTGAACGTTGCCAGTAATCGATTATATGTCTTAGATAATCGATTGTTATGCGTAAAATCTGGGAATGATTTTTGGAACGATTGGCAAACAATCGATTGTATCATTTTGACAATCGATTGTCATAGCACAAAATCAGCAATTCTTAATTGGCAATTAGGCAACGGTAATGCATGGTTTTGACACTATAAATACATCTTCAAATCAGTCTTACAAAGACAACAACTGACAATATTATTGCTAATGCTTGCATACTCTCTTATTCATCATTTTCTATTCATTACATAAGTTTTTGAGAGCCAAATTGTTGACGAAAGTTGTTGCGTTCTTGAGCGTATTTATTTTACTCATATCTACTCTTAAGGAGAGTCTTGTTTTGAGTGCAAAGTGTTTTTTTACACTTGAAGGGAAAGTTGTTCCCTTGTATTGTAAGAAGGAACTTGTGATTCCTTTGGTTGAAGTCTTGAAGTGTTGTATCTTCGAGCAAAGGTTGTTGAGGCTTGTGTCCTCAGTTTGTAAAGGTTTGTTGAGCACCCGTAAGCTTAACAGTGTTAGTGGAAATCTCGAGAGAGTCTCTCGGGGACTGGACTAGCCACGGGTTGTGGTGAACCAGGATACATCGGTGCGTTCGTTCCTATTTATTTACTTATCGCACATTTAATTCCTGCAATTTTTAAATTCCGCAAGTTTACGCTATTTTTTATTGAAACGCTATTCACCCCCCCCCCCCTCTAGCGTTAAGTGTATTTTCTAACAAAGGCTTGTGACCAATGTCGAAGACAAGGTTTAATCTCCAAGAGGCATGAAATTCCAATACACTTTGTGATGGAGATAGAGATCTTCGACGTGTGGGGAATTAATGGCATGTGTCCCTTTGTAAGATCTTGAAGGATGAAATATATTTTGGTGGTTTTGGAATATGATTACAAATGGGTTGAAGTGATTACCTTCACCAACAACGAGACAAGGAGTGTGACCTCATTCTTGATGAAAAATATTTTCACTCGGTTTGGCACTCCTAGAGCCATTCTTAGTGATTGAGGGTCTCATTTCTGTAACAAGGCTTTCATGGGGCTACTTGAGAAATATGGCGTCAAGCATAAGGTAGCCACTCCTTACCATACACAATCAAGTGGTCAAGTTAAGGTTTCCAACCACGAGATCAAGAGTATTCTAGCAAAGACTGTCAATGCAAACTAGATCGACTAGTCAAGGAAGCTAGATGATGCATTGTGGGTGTACAACACGGCATACAATACTCCTATTGGTACTTCTCCTTATCGTTTAGTCTTTGACAAAGCTTGTCTTCTACCCGTGGAATTGGAACACAAGGCTATGTGGGTGTTAAAAAGGTTGAACTTGGACTGGGCTGAATCTGCAATTTTGAGGTTAACACAACTCAATGAAATGGAGGAATTCTGTTTCCATGCTTATGAAAGTGCATCTCTGTACAAAGAAACAATAAAGTGCATCCATGATAAGAAGATTTTTAAGAGAGTTGAAGTCGTGTGACTTGGTATTGCTCTTTAACTCAATGCTCAAATTGTTACCGGGAAAACTCAAATCAAAATGGTTTGGTCCATTCAAAGTGGTCAGTGTCTCTCCCTTTGGAGCTGTGGAACTAGCATCAGAAGATGGGCTCCAGATATTCAAAGTTAATGGCCAACGAATCAAACACTACTTGGTCACTGATGGAGAAACCCATTTGGTGGAATAGCTGGCTCTCAAAGATGGTTCGTTCCCGACCATTGAGTGAATCCAAAGGAACACCAACTTCATCGTGCCGCGACGTTAAATCAAGCGCTTCATGGGAGGCAACTCATGTGTGGTAACACCCTTTTTGTTGTTTAATTTTTTAGTTTTTTATAGATAGATTTGCTTGAGAAATTCAAAGTGTGTTTTAGAGTGCAGGAGATTCAAAATATCACAACAAATGGTAGGAATGCATGAGAAAGGTAAGAAAAACCATGATGTAAAGTTAGCTGCCAAGATGCGGTCGTATTTTCAGTATGTGGACCACATTTTGGTCGCAAACCAAACCAGTGAGTTTGGCTAAAATTGATGATCATAATGCAACAAGGTGGTGCACTCTTTGAACCGCATTTCACTTCTACGACCGCATTGTGAACCACATTTATTACCATTTAGCAAGCCAGGTGAACCCACCGCATAACACTTATGCGGTCGCATAGTGTTTTATGCAGTGCCCTCCAAATCAAAAATTTAACATGTAAGTGGTCGCATTCTCTCATCTCTCACATATCCAAAACAAAACAAAAAATAAAAAGTAAAAAAAATAAAACAAAAAATAGAAAAGAACGAAAAGAACAGGGAAGTAAACAAAGAGGGGAAAACACACAAGGTTGGTGATCGAATCGTTCAAACGATGAAAACCCATTCCCCATCTCTGTAGTGTTTACACTCAGCCTCACTGGTATGTACCCTTTTCCCAAATTTCTCCGTCTAAGGTTCATTTTTGTCTTCTCTTTGATATTCTTTATTCTCATTCTACAAAAGTGTGATTATGTGTTGCTTTTTGTATTAATTTTCCATATCATAGTCTCTTCTGAGTAGTAAATATATTTGGGGTAATGAGTAGAAAGAAATAGGACCTCCATGCTGAAGTGATTGATTGAATCTTGAAGATGAAGGCATTTGCGATCCGTAAAACAAAAATGCGATCTGCATTTTGGCCGTAGAATTGAACCCTAGTCTTCTGATGAAGATGGTGAAATGCGGTGACTTTTGCGATCGCCTAATTGAAATATGGACCTCAAAGTCTCCGCAAACTAAAACAAACCTCCCAGTTGAACCCTTGCTATTTTGCGATTGTATTTTACACCTTGCGGTGATGTTTGCGATTGCATTTTGTTTTATTACTTTGTAAGAAAATAAGTTCTGTGATGGTTATGTGGTCCACATAGTGGTTATGTGATCGCATAACCCATCGCATACTGAGATCTAGTAGTGCACCATCAAGATTGCAATTATTTTTCGGTTCGCATAGTGGTTATGCGACCGCAAACCACGTCGCATTTTTGACTTCTTCTTTGAATTTTCCTATTTCTTTTCATTGTAGCTTATAAGGTCTCTTGCATTTCACCTTTGTGCAGATATGGCTCCCAAGAAGCATGCTTCTTCTGCCCAAAAAAAACATTCTCTGGTCGTCACCAGTCACAAGCAAAGCAATCACAGACGAAATCAAATGTGTCGCGCTCCTCCCAGTCTGTTGAGGAGAAGCTCTTGCCCTCAGTTAATTTACAGGCTGAGGCAAGAAGGAACTATGGGGATGACTTCCAATCCGCTTTGGGGTTGAGGGATACAAGGGATTGTACCGAGAAGGACTCACCAAATGCAAAATTCTGGCTGGGAAGTAATTGAGCTTGAACGGGTTACAAGAACAATACCCCACATCCTGGAGAACATAAAGCCAAGAAAATGAGAATGTTTCGCTGAGCTACCTATTGAGTATAATGTATCCCTTGTCCGAGAATTCTATGCATTCATATGGGGCTTCCAGGACTGCGCACCAAAAAACGCAATTTATTTGGGGGAAGACAGTGTTTTGATATAGTGAGGCCATTACTGAATTGTACTTCGTTGGTTGGAGAGCAGGCACAGCTGAATACGATGCCAAATTTGCATATAGGGGGAATGAGTGTGGTTGGATTTCTTTAGTGATAGCAAAGGGTACCCCCGCTTGGGTCAACCCTTGGCATAAGATACATAAGGAGGATCTCTCAAGGGAGGGTCGATTCTGGCTCAGCTTTGTTACTTCTCGATTGATACCATCCCGGAACTAAACTGACACAGCCATTGAGAAGGCCCTTCTCGTTGCATGTATCATGATGGGCATAAAAATTGATGTGGGAGCTCATATATTCCAGGAGATAGGGACCCGGGCAAAGCAGCATGACACCTCTCTTCCGTTCCCTTGTTTAATCATAGCCCTTTGTAAAGTTGTGAAGGTCCCTATAATGCAATACTCTGATAGGATTGGGAAGGAGATGAGGGATATTGATATCACATGGATTAATGATGTTGCTTCCCCACCAAACGTTCATATTCAGGACCTAGTTGATGTGGAGCCTTTCGATTCCCAGGCTCCTATGACTCCTCAGGTCACTGTGGCATCCACTTCTACTATTAAGACTGCCCCTCAGTCCACTACTGTTCAGCCTACTCAAGCACTGCCAGCTGTCTCGAGGCTTGGTCTCCTAGCCCAAAATGCCAATGCCAAAGTGGATCGACAGTTTAATACCCTGCCCAACCTCACCAAGCAAGCCCTGACTCCTCTACAATCTTCAGTGACAACTCTCCAACAACAACAAACAGTGTATAGGGATCGTTTGCAATAGCTTGAGTTGAGGGTGGAGAAAATTGAGCGAGGTGAGGTTGATGATTTGACTAAGCTCAGGAAGAAGGTGGCCACAATAAAGACTGAGCTCCACAAGATGCAAACTCTGGAGTTCGATATATCCTCCCTCATGCCCACGGGAGGTGAGCAGAGTGCCAGCACAGTAGCACCAGATTTGGGCCTTGACTTCTCCACACTTATGATTGATATTGCCCCTCCAACTACGGGGGCTCCCTAGCCTCCATCTCCCCTTATCCATCCCTTCCGAGGAGGATTCCTAACGTTCTAATATGTCCGAGTATACGGGGGCAGATAAGGGCGTGGATGAGGGGAGTTCATGGTTCAAGGAGGATGATGGACCTCAGGAGAAGGGCAAGCATATTACTCCTACACTTGAGGAAGTAGAGCAAGAAGATCTTGAGAGAGTGATCCAGCAATCGCTAGTAGATCTGGCCTCCCATGTACATCTATCTCCCACTCAGCCATAATTGGGTGAGGCTAGCAGCTCACAGGTCCCAGCTCTAGTTCTGGACCAGCTAGAGATCCTTCACTCATCAGTAGAGGTCACTCCTCAGGCCGAGCTCTCATCGGTCCTACCTTCCACATCAGAGGGTGACTCCACCATCACTCAGCTAGCTACCAAATCCCATAGCACACAGTATGCCTCAGGGAGTCCCTCAAACTCTTCTCTTTGTTCTTATGGATTGGGGACAATGCACACTTTTAGTTGGGGGTAGGTGTTTGTACATATTTATATTTTTGTGTTATAAATAAACTTATTCACTCATGTGTATTTTGTGCTCTGTATATGTTAGTATGATTTCCGTACATAAGTTGTGTATTTCGTGATTATGTTTAATATTAGTGTTTTGTGATTTCAGTGCATAAGTTATGATACCCTTGTGAATATGATACCTTTGTGCATGTATAAAAGAAAAGGCAACAAAAACAAGTAGATAGTAACTAGTAATGAATTCCCCTTGGTTTTTCTTCTCGTGGTTATTTTCTAAGGGTGTAATAATAGACCAGGATAGTAGAATGAACCATATTGATCGGTTTGGTGTAATTGCCTAGTTTCAAGCATGTGTGCCTGTATATAGCATATACCCTTCCATATATTAAATAAAAGAGATCAATTGTGTGAATTTGAGGTTCGATCTATGACTCTCTGTCTACCTAGAGTTATACTTGTATATATGATGAAAGCTTGAGTTTCCAAGTGTTTACTTGAGGGCTTCAAACTATGTGAGCCAAACAGTTCATGTGCCATGTGTGTGTGAGTTCTTTGTATAAATAATTCTTGTGTTTGCTTATACAATCTATAACTTGCCCCGTTAGTTTTTCGATGCTTATAATAATTATACTTGGTTGGATAAATGACCTTAGGCAGTCTTCGTGAATTTTGAAAAACCAGATAGCCTTTCAAGCCACCAATTATACAGATAGTATCACTAGTCACCCCATTTGAGCCTTCAAACTTTTCTTTGGTTACCCCATTACAAAGCTTTCTCTTTTAAAGAAATAATTTCTTCTTTTGAACCCTTCCCTCCTTGAACATTGAAAATGAGGCTAAAAGCCTAAGTTGGGGTTGGGTTGTAAAGTCAGAAATTGGCAAGATTGTACAATGAGCGTAGGAAAGTGAACCTCAAAATGTGAAATTATTGAAGCTCCAAAAAAATGGTCTCGAAAAAAAACAAAAAAGAGAGAAATATTTGTATGTATATAAATCTTGGAGCTTTGGAGAAAAATTAGAGAAGTAGTTAACGTGGTTCTATGTTAGGAACTAGATACCAATGAGGCTATGTGGGTTGAAGAGAAACAAAGCGTAAAAGAATGACAAATGTGAGTAGTGTTCGAGGAGCATGTAGTCACTTGTATCCAAATGCTTATCCTACCCTTTCCTAAACCTACATTACAAGCTTAAGAAGTCCTTCTGGGATCTCTGACTGAGCGTTCTCATAATAAAGTGATGAATTAAAATAAGGGCAAGCCTATGGTATGGTATGTTGAAATACTTGAAATTCTTTTTTGAGAGTGAGTGTCTTTGTGAATTCGTCTCTTTTTGTTCTCATTGTACATATTGTGATTTTTGGACTTTATTTCTGGTGGGGGCACATGAACTGTAAGGTTGAACACAAAATGAGTTGTTGAGTCAAATGCAAGTGCACTCAGATGAGGGTAGCATTTTGTCACATTGTGTGAGGCTCAAAGTTCACAATTGATTAGTTTTCCTTGTATATATTGTTGGTTTAGGAAGGGTAAAATAATAGAAGTCGCATAATTGAAGTACTAGCAACAAACACCTTACATGGTCATTCTTGGTTCATGTTTTGTAAATAGAGTCTGGAATAGGATAGTGTCGTGTTAGTTGCTTGAGGACAAGAAAGAGTTTAAGTTCGGGGTATTGATGTGCCGGAGAATTTCGGCACATTTCAATACTAATTTCTTAGATTTTAACTTGTTTTAAATGCAATTATCTCCTTTACTTATGTAATTTTAGTGTTTTTGCAGTACATGAGGCCTAAGGACCCAAGAGCATGGAAATGAAAGCAAAACCTCGTAAAAAGACAAGAAAGGAGCAAGAAGGGATCGCAAATGAAGATATGCAATTGAAAAACTCACATGCAAGCCATAAAATGTGCCCTGAGATCGCAGATCAAAATAGAGTTCTGGGTAAAGTTCAACATCAAGAATGCGGTCCATTATACGATCGCATAACCTGTTTGCGAGCCGCAAATTTGAGTGCAAACCAACTATGAAGGCTGCTGAAGGAAGAAAATGCGATGCAAAATGCGGACGTATTTCTTCAATACGGACCGTAAATCATGAATATAGTGAAGGCCTGGAAACTAGGGTTACAATTTGTGATGGACATGTCAAGAATGCGGACCGCATGTCTATTATTTGATAGAAATGCAATTGCATAATCAACCTGAAAGGGCATTTTTGTTCGATTTTTATCCTTATTTTTTGCCCTCTATAAATAGATTTATTGGAGTTTTGTAGGATCATCTTGTCAGACTTGGAAGCTACAATAGAAGGCATTAATATTCCTCTTTTTTGGAAGCCTTTGGGTCAAGAATCTTTCACTTTGTAAGCTTTATGGCATTAAATATTCTCTTCCTTTTATATTTTAGCATGTGTAGCTAACTTTAAATACTAAGGTTGTGAACCCTAGATGGGTGTAATGTTAATGGGTGTTTAACATTGAATATATATATATATATATATATATATATATATATATATATATATATATATATATATATATATATATATATATATATATATATATATATATATATATATATATATATATATATATAATAGTTGGTTGATATTTATTTACTTCTCATTCTTTATTTATTTTTGGTGGTTGCGAACATTAATAAGTGCCATTAAATTCTTACTTTGGTTGGAAAAGTGGATTGGAATTGGTAGAGGTAAATATCAAAGACTCAAGGCTTTAAACCTTGTTTAATAGAATCCTGTAGGAATAAGCAGGTTTGATTCGGCATATATTGATTTTCATTAATCGCAACTCTTTACATTTGGAATAATTATACATAGGAAATACTACCCAACTATTTGAAATATTGGGTAGTCATTTAGACATCATTTGCATATCAAAAGAACCTTCCACTAGAAATATATCATATTAATACCGATAATATTACACATCATTAAAGGGGACACAACCTTTTTTTTTAATTAAATTATTCACATTCTCAACATTACAACTAGATTTTAATGAAAACCAAACTCAATTAGTACTCTTGTTACTATTAATTCATACTCTCATTACAGTTAACCGAATAGAATATGACTTTAGTTGAGCAACACACTATTCGAGTAACCTTTTCACACCTATTCCCTATGGAATTCGACCCAAACCTTGTTGGGTTATTATATCTGACACCAACCACCTGACACTATTTATTAAAGTGTAATTTGAGCCTATCAACATACATGATTTGTTGGAGGGCAGAAGAAACCATAACTCGTATCTTCTTAGAATTCTTTGTAGCCCACTCATTTTGGGACAATATAGGCATTGGCACAAGCAACATCCCTTGCAACAAACACTGGCTTTAATCTATTAAAGACCTTCAAGTACCGATTAACCATAATTCCATAACCGGGGAGGACGTTTTTCCTGGCATCTCCGATTAAATAGAAACAATAACTACTTTCATAATTTTTCAAACACCATAAATTACCACATGGTTAATACACGAGCCATTGAGTTTAAGTTATTAGCCTCCAACTACAAAAGTACAACGCACAAAATCCTGGTACACATTAAGTGGTACCCAACATCTTCTCACAACTACAAATTAAATATAGATGCTTCCATGGATAACCAAAATATGGGAAGCTATGGGAGTATAATTAGAAATAGTTGTGGAGATATGATTATAGGTTTTTTTTCAAAAAGGTTAAAGCCCACAACTCTACACATGCATAATTTCAAGCACTTCAGGCAGGTTTTAATTCGGCACATGAAAAAGGACTAGCACCATTGGAGATTGACACTAACTCAACGGACATAATCAAATTGCTTTAACATAATAACTCCCATGCCTATACTAACACTATCTTGGTGTGACAACCCAAGGGGTCATCACCTATTTTTCTTCTTATTCCAAGCTTTTGAGGGCTCAAAAACCTCATTTTTAGTTGTCTTGATTTGCATGCATAGTCCAGGCGCGTAGCCGGAAAGCTTAAATGTGACTTTTTTGTGAAAAATGCCAAAGATTAGGTATTAAACTAAGTAAATTTGACTTTGGTCAATATATTGGGTAAACGGACCCAAATACGTGACTTGACGGTCCCGGAAAGTCCGTGGAAAAATATGGAACTCGGGTGTATGACCAGAATCAAAATCCGAGGTCCCGACCCCGAGAAATGAATTTTTAAAAGAGATTATTTTCTAAAATTGTTAAGGAAATTTGAAATGAAAATTGATTAGAATGTATTGGTATAAGTCCTGTATTATGGTTCGGGCGCCCGGTACAGGCCTTACATGTTTTAAGATATTTCTGTGAAGTTTCGTTAAAATCGGACGTTGTTTGACGTGCTTCGGACCTAAAACACTAAGTTTGAAAGTTTGATGAAAAATTAGTGAGTTTGAGGTTTGATTCCTCATTTTGATGTTATTTTTGGTGATTTGATTGCACAGTTAAGTTTATACGATGTTGTTGAGTTAGTGTGTGTTTGGTTTGGAGCCCCGAGGGCTCGAGTGTGTTTCAGAGGTGTTTCAGAGTGTTTTAGGCCTTAGAAAAACTGCTGAAGTTTCAGTTCTAGTATTTTGATATCCAGTGCTACGCGATCTCATAAGGTTAAAATCCCATGTACCCTGTTTGTTCAATGCAATCACATACGCTCTCCTGTGATAGCGTAGAGTAGCCACTCTTCATTCAATGTGATCGCATTACCTTTCCACGATAGCAATGTATAAAAACCAAAAATTCGGAATGAGGCATGTTTCTTCTACGCGTTCGCAATAGACCTCCTGCGATCGCAATAGCCAATTTTCCTGACCCTATGCGATTGCAATCCATCTTTCCTGATCGCTTAGGGAAAATTCGCCCAGTTATTTTAATTCCCAAAAATAGAAGCATTATGGGACTTATCAAAAACTTCATAAAACTTGTCTTCTCCAAAGCTCTAGGGCGATTCTTGAATCTCTTCTTCACCAAAGCTTCATGGGTAAGTATTGTTTAACTCATATCCTTCGTTTTCCATCACCATCTATTAAAATCCTAGACGTAAATCATTTAATTTAAGGTAGAAATTGGGGGAAATGGGCAGAGTTAGGGCTTTTTATATTTTCTTGATTTAGACCTCATTTTGGGGACGAATTTGAAAATAAATTGTATATTTGGGCTCGTGGAGGAATGTGTGATATGAATTTGATCCGAACCTCGTGTTTCAACCAAGCAGGTCCGGGTTAGATTTTTGGAATTTTTGGAAGAAAGCTTGAAAATCTGTATTTAGGCATTGGGTTTGATTTGTTTAGTATATATTGATATTATAAAGTCATTATGGTATAGATTTGATTGAGCGGGAGCCTAATTCAAGATGGAAAGCGGTTGTTGTGGATTGATTCGGCCGTGGAAGTTGAGGTAAGCGCTTGGTCTACCTTAGCTTGAGGGAATAAGAGTTGAGTCTTGTTTCCTACTTGCTAATTATCGAGTACGGTGTATAGGCATGGTGACGAGTATCTATACATTGGTGTCTAGTATGATCGTGAGTCCTTAAATTGTGATTATCATGATTTTGTTGAAATTTCCATGTTTAATTGAGGATTTCTATATATTGTAAAGAACATGTCAAATACATTATGATGATTTAATTTCGAGGAGCATTGGCTCGGATGTGATGCGAATTGAAAAGGTATATGAGATCATTGAATCCTTTGGAGTGTTGGCTCAAGCGATAAAGTGAAATATAAAGTAAGAAATTAAAGAAAGATAATGAGTTATTGGTTTATTTCCTTACCGCGATGTTGTACTATTTGGTTGATTTTCTCTCTTGCCGGGATATTAAGATTGTTGCTATTGTTCCCTTGACGGAATTTAACAGTTTCGTTGTATTCCCTTGCTTGATTTTCTACTACTATTTGTTTACTTTCTTGCCCCTTTATTGTAACTATTATTTCGGTGAGGGAGAGTGATAAAAGCACGAAGGGTGATGCTATGTACCGTTTGATATTGTGAGGAGAGAGTGTAGAGCACAAAGGGTGATGTCGTGTCATATGATGTACCATTGCATACTGATATTCATTTATTATATATATTGTGTGGAAAGAGAGTAAAAGCACGAAGGTTGATGTCGTGCACATGATTATTTTATACGATTTATTCAGAAAGGAAGAGAGTAAAGTACAAAGGGTGATGCCGTGCAAGTCTGTGTTTACTGATTCTTGTTGAGATATCAGTTTAGCTGTTTCCATTTATGATTGAGACTTCTTGTTTGTAACTGCTATCTCCCACAGCATGTTCCCCTCCCTTTATTGACTGTTTACTTTTCGCTATTTCTTTTCGTTGTGTGTATATGTATGTATGTATGTATGTATATATATATATATATGAACTGCACAGGTTTATCTAGTAGTCTAGTCCTAGCTTCGTCGCTACTTCATCGAGGTTAGGCTAGGCACTTGCCAGCACAAGGGGTCGGCTGTGTTGATACTACACTCTGTGCTATTTTTCATAGATCACTCTATTGGGGGAAACTTTTGAGCAGCAACAGTAGTCTGGGAGCGAGCCTTCAGTCCAGACACACCAAGGTTTCCTTGCTGACGCCAGTAGGCCTAGAGTTTCTTCTATATTTTATTGATTCCTATTATCCCGTGTATTTCGAGACAACCAGTTTACATGTTTCTTTAAAACTTTGTATTTAGTAAATCTTAGTAGTTCGTGAGTTATATGACACCAGATTTTGGGTAGAGGATTATATTGAGCTTCCGTAGTTTTATTTAGTTCTCATTACTATTAAGTCTTCCGCTTTAATTATTTAAAACCATATATTTCATGTTATCAAATTGTGAAAAAGGTAATTAAATTGGCTTGCCTAGCTCCTATTTTTAGGTGCTATCACGACTCTCGGGGTGGGGATTTTGGATTGTGACAAGTTTGTATCATAGCACTAGGTTACATAGGTCTCACAACTCACGGACAAACTTGGTAGAGTCTGAGGGATCGGTACCGAGATGTCTGTATTTATCCCCAGAGGCTACAGGTTTAGGAAAACTTCACATTTGTTTTTCCTTGTAGTGCGATTTTGTTTATCAAATACTTATTGTCTTTCAAGTCTGTTCTTTCAAAGATGGAAAGAACACGCACTTTCTCTTCTACCGTGCAGCAGCCCGAGCCCCCAATAGCAATTCCTACAAGGGGTAGAGGGTGAGGTCGAGGCTGTGCCAGAGGCCGAGGCAGGGGTATAGCTCGGCCCTGAGCTGCAGCCCCAGTGATAGAGCCTCAGGTCGACTATGACGAGGAGGTTCCAGCTCCAATAGCTTTGGTGGGCCCAGCTCAGGTCCCAGAGGGGTTCAGAGCCACCCCATTTCTTTAGGACGCGTTGGTCAGATTGGTAGGGCTCATGGAGGGTGTCACTAGAGCGGGTTTGCTTCTAGTAGCACCAGCCACTTCTCAGGCTAGAGGAGGGGTTCAGACTCTTGCTACACGTACTCCGGAGCAGGTAGCTCCCCGGGTTCAGGTTCTAGTGGCTCAGCCGGCTATGGTAGTTCAGGCGGGTACAGTGGCTCAGACCAACGATGGAGCAGCTATGTCCGCAGATGCTTTGTGGAGGCTGGATAGATTCGCCAAGCTCTTCACTGCCACATTCAGCAGTGCTTCTTCAGAGGGCCCCCAGGATTTCTTATATAGCTTTCACGAGGTTCTTCGGAACATGGGTATTGTTGAGACCAATGGGGTCGACTTTGCCATCTTTCATCTATCTGGATCCGCCAAGAATTGATGGAGAGACTATTTCTTAGTCAGACCAGCAGGGTCACCTTCTTTTACTTGGGAGCATTTTTGGAGTTATTTATGGAGAAGTTTCTCCTAGTTACTCAGCGAGAGGCTCTTCGCAGGCAGTTTGAGTGCCTTCAGCAGGGTTCTATAATGGTTACTCAGTATGAGACCCGGTTCATTGGTCAAGCTTGCCATGCTATTGTCATACTCCCCACCGAGAGAAATAGTGAGGAGGTTTATTTATGGTTTGATTCAGTTGATTCGCCTCCATATGGATATGGGAGCCGGGAGTGAGATCAGTTTTCAGGAGGTGGCCAATGTGGCCCACAGAGTTGAAATGGCTCTGTCACAGGGAAGAAGTCATGGGTGGGATAAGAGGCCCCATCACTTAGGCAGGTTCAGTTGTACCTCATCTGGAGGTAGAGATTCTTATCGTAAAGGCCATCTTCCTAGGACTTTTCAGTTAGCTCTCCAAGTTTCTCATGGTACTTCAGGTGGTCGTGGTTCTAAGCCGCATTATTCTGATCAGCAGCCTTACAGTGCACCACCAGCTCCTATCAATACAGCACCGATTCAGAGTTTTCGAGGTGGCCATTCATGTCAACAAGGTCTGACTCAATTCCCTCTGTAGCAGAGGTCCTGCAACACATGTGGTGATGCTAGTCACATTGCCAGATTCTACCCTCGAGCACCAGGTGGTTCACAGCAGCAGGGTTCTCGTGCCATGGTACAGGAACCAAGCACTCCAAAGGCCGTCCGGCCAGCTAGAGGCGAGGGTAGAGGTCACAGAGGTGGAGGTAAAGGTCATAGAGATGGAGCTCAGACCGCTAGGGGTAGAGGCTACCTAGTAGCCGATTGTCCCAGAGATGTGGTTCAGGGAGGTGGGGCCTAGCCCCGATGTTATGCTCTTCCAGTCAGGCTAGAGGATGAGTATACAAATACAATTTTTATAGGTACTATTCTGGTTTGTGATAGAGATGCCTCGGTGTTATTTGACCATGGGTCTATGTATTCGTATGTGTCATCTTATTTTGCACCATACCTGGTTATGCCTAGTGATGCATTGAGTATTCCTATTTATGTGTCTACACCGGTGGGTAATTCTATTTTGGTCGGTCGAGTTCATCGTTCCTGTGTGGTAGTGTTTGAGGATCTTGAGACCCGTGTTCATTTTTCGCTCTTAGACATAGTGGATTTTGACGCTATATTATGGATGGATTAGCATATTTACCAAATTTTCCTTGTTTTGAGTAGAGAGGGACCCCAGGTCATACCACCCGCCGTGTTATATCGTATGTGAAGGCTCGACGCATGGTCGAGAAGGGGTGTTTAGCTTATTTGGCGTATGTTCATGACTCCAGCGCAGAGGTCCCTCCTATTGATTATGTTCCCATTGTTCGGGAGTTCCCTCAGGTTTTTCCTTTAGACTTGCCGGGTATGCCGCCCGACAGGGATATTAACTTTTAGATTGGTCTAGCTACAAGCACGCAGCCCATTTCTATCCCGACGTATCGTATGGCCCTGCCAGAGTTGAAAGAGTTAAAGGATAAGGTGCATGATTTGCTTGAGAAAGGTTTCATTAGAACCAGCATTTTGCCTTGGAGTGCGCTAGTGTTATTTGTGAAGAAAAAGGATGGTTCGATGAGGATGTGCATTGATTACCGACAATTGAACAAAGTTATGATCAAGAATAAGTATCTGTTGCTGAGGATTGACTATTTGTTTGACCAGCTTCAAGGTGCCAAGGTGTTTTCAAAGATAGACTTGAGATATGGCTACCATCAGTTGTGGATTAGGGCATCTGATGTCCCTAAGACAACTTTCCGCACTCGGTATGGTCATTATGAGTTCTTTGTCATGTCATTTGGGTTGACCAATGCCCATGGAGTTGATGAACCGAGTGTTCAGGCCTTATTTAGAATTATTCATGATAGTCTTTAATGATGATATCCTGATATACTCCCACAGTCAGGGGGAGCACGAGCAGCATCTCAGAGTGGTTCTTCAGACTCTGAAGGATATTCAGTTATATGCTAAGTTCTCGAAGTGTGATTTCTGGTTGAGTTTGATTGCATTCCTGGGTCACGTTGTATCTGCAGAGGGTATTCAGGTGGACTCGAAAAAGATTGAGGCAGTCAAGAACTAGCCTCGGCCAACATCAGCTATAGAGATTCAGAGTTTCTTGGGGTTGGCAAGCTACTATCGTCGGTTTGTGGAGGGGTTACATCTATTGTAGCCCCAATGACCAGATTGACCCAGAAGGGTTCCCATTACAGATGGTCAAACGAGTGTGAGGCGAGCTTTCAGAAGCTCAAGATAGCTCTGACTACAGCACCGATATTGGTTTTGCCCACAGGTTCAAGGCATTATACAGTCTATTATGATGCATCCCGTATTGAGCTTAGTGCAGTATTGATGCAGGATGGTAGAGTAATTGTGTATGCTTCGCAGTTGAAGATCTAGTTCATGATCTAGAGTTGGCAGTCATTGTTCATGCATTGAATATTTTGAGGCATTATCTATATGGTGTGACATGTGAAGTGTACACTGATCACAAGAGTCTTCAGTATCTGTTCACGTAGAAGGAGTTGCATTTGAGGCAAAGGATGTGGTTGGAGTTGTTGAAGGATTATGATGTTACTATCTAGTATCACTCGGGGAAGGCCAATGTGGTGGCCGATACATTGAGTAGGAAGTCAGCCAGCATAGGCAGTCTTGCTTATATTCTGATCAGCGAGAGACCGCTTACTTTGGATGTTCATGCCTTGTCCAATCGATTTGTGAGGTTGGATATTTTGGAGCCTAGCTGAGTGTTAGCTTGCACGGTCGCTCATTCTTCATTATTGGAGTGTATCTATGATCAGCAGTTTGATGATCCCTATTTGTGTGTCCTGAGAGACACGGTGCAGCGTGGAAGATCCAAGCAGGTGACCATAGATGATAATGGTGTTTTGAGATTGCAGAGGCGAGTTTGTGTGCCCAATGTTGATAGGATTCGAGAGTTTATCTTAGTGGAGTCCCATAGTTTCCAGTATGCTATTCACCTGGGTGCCGCAAAGAAGTATCAGGATCTGAGGCAGCACTATTGATGGCGTAGAATGAAGAAAGATATTGTTGCATATATGGATCGATGTTTGAACTGTCACCAGGTTAAGTATGAGCATCAGAGGCCGGGTGTACTGTTTCAGAGGATTGAGCTTCCCGAATGGAAGTAGAATAGGATTACCATGGATTTCGTTACCGGAATTTCGTTGACTCGAAAGAAGTTCGATACAATTTGGGTCATTATTGATAGGCTGACCAAGTCAGCACATTTTGTTCCTGTTGCATCCACCTATTAGCTGAGATCTATATCATGGAGATTGTTCGTCTTCATGGTGTGACAGTATCTATCATTTCGGACCGGGGTACGCATTTTACCTTGCGCTTCTGGAGAGTAGTTCCGTGAGAGTTGGGCATCCAAGTTGAGCTGAGTACATCATTTCATCCTCAGACGGACGGACAGTTCAAGCGGACTATTTAGATGTTGGAGGATATGCTCTAAGCTTGCGTTATTAACTTTGGAGTTTCGTGGGATCAGTTTTTGCCTTTAGCAGAGTTTTCCTATAACAACATCTACCAGTCCAGCATTCAAATGGCTCCTTATGAGGCATTATATGGGAGGCGTTGTTGGTCTCCAGTTGGATGGTCTAAGTGGGGAGAGGCTCGGTTATTGGGTACGGATTTAGTTCAGGAGACCTTAGACAAGGTCAAGATTATTCAGGATAGGCTTCGTATAGCTCAGTCCAGGCAGAAGAGTTATGCAGACCGCAAGGTTCTAGATGTGGATTTTATGATTAGTGAGCGGGTATTGCTCCGAGTGTTGCCTATGAAGGGTGTGATGAGATTCGGGAAGAACGGCAAGCTTAGCCCTAGGTTCATTGGTCCATTTTAGATTCTCGATCGTGTAGGAGAGGTGGATTATACGCTTGCCTTGCCACCTAGCTTGTCAGCCATGCATCTAGTGTTTCACGTATCCATGCTTCAAAAGTATCACTGTGATCCATCCCATGTGTTAGATTTCAGCACTATCCAATTGGACAAGGATCTATCTTATGAGGAGGAGTCGGTGGCTATTCTAGACTGGCAGGTTTGATAGTTGAGGTTGAAGAGTTTTCCTTCAGAGCGTGCTCAGTGGAGAGGTCAACCTCCTGAGGCATCGACTTGGGAGTCCGAGTCTGATATGCAGAGCCGTTATCCTCATCTATTTTCCGACTCAGGTACTTCTTTCTTTTGTATGTTTGAGAACGGGTGGTTGTTTTAGAGGTGGAGAATGTGACGACCCAAAGGATCATCATTTGTTTTCTTTCTTATTCTAAGCTTCCACGGCCTCAGTAACATCATTTTTAATGGCCTTGATTTGCGTGCATAGTCTGACGCGTAGCCAAAAATCTTCCTACCCGGAGGGTCCGTGGAAAAATATGGGACTCTAGCGCATGCCCGAAATCAAAATCCGAGGTCCCAAGCCTGAGAAATAAATTTTAAAAATAAATTATTTTTCTGAAATTATTAAGGAAATTTGAATTGAATATTGATTAGAACGTGTTGGCATCGGGCCGTATTTTGATTCTAGTGGCTGGTACATGTCTTATATGTGTTTTAAGATATTTCTGTGAAATTTGGTTAAAATCGGACGTCGTTTGACGTGTTTCGAACCTAAAACTCTAAGTTTGAAAGTTTATGAAGTTTGATGAAAAATTAATTATTTTGAGGTTTGATTCCTCGTTTTGATGTTATTTTTGGCGGTTTAATCGCACAATTAAGTGTGTGTGTTTGGTTAGGAGCCCCGAGGGCTCGAGAGTATTTCAAAGGTGTTTTGGAGTGTTTTCGGCCTTAGAAAAATTGCAGAAGTTTCAGTTCTGGTATCCTGATATCCAGTGCTATGCGATCGCATAGGGTTGAAATCTCAGGTACCCTGTTTGTTCAATGCGATCGCATACACTTTCCTGCGATCTCGTAGAGTAGCCACTCTTAGTTCAATGCGATATCATTATCTTTCCGCGATCGCAATGCATAAAAGCCAAAAATTCGAAATGATGCTTGTTTCTTCGACGCGTTCGCAATAGACAATTTTCATGACCCTATGCAATCGCGATCCCTTTTTCGTGATCACATAGGGCAAATTCGCCCAGTTATTTAAATTCTCCAAAGCAGAACCATTATGGGATTCACCAAAAACATCATAAAACTTGTGTTCTCCAAAGCTCTAGGGCATTCTTAAAGCTCTTCTTCACCAAAGCTTCTTGTGTAAGTATTGTTTAACTCGTCTCCTTCGTTTTCCATCATTATCTATTGAAATCCTAGACCTAAATCATGTAATTTAAGGTAGAAATTGGGGAAATGGGTAGAGTTAGGAATTTTTATATTTTCTTGATTTAGACCTCATTTTGGGGTCAAATTTAAAAATAAATTGTATATTCGGGCTCGTGGGAGAATGGGTAATATAAATTTGGTCCAAACCTCGTGTTTCGAACAAGTGAGCCCGGGGTCGATTTTTGAAAACTTAGGAAGAAAGGTTGGAAATCGGTATTTAGGTATTACGTTTGATTTCTTTAGCATATATTGTTATTATGTATAAATTTGATTGAGTTGGAGTTGAATTCGAGAGGGAAAGCCGTTGTTGTGGATTGATTCGGCCATGGAAGTTGAGGTAGGTGTTTGGTCTAATCTTAGCTTGAGGGAATAGAAGTTGAGTCATGTTTTCTACTTGCTAATTGTTGAGTAATAGGCATGGTAACGAGTATCTATACATTGGTGTATTGCCGTGAGTCCTTAAATTGTGATTATCATAATTTTTTTTGAAACTTCCATGTTTAATTAAGGATTTCTATATATTGTAAAGAACATGTGAAAGACATTATGATTATTTGATTTCGAGGTGCATTGGCTCGGCTGTGATGCGAATTGAAAATGTATATAAGATCATTGAATCCTTTAGAGCATTGGCTCAAGTGATAAAGTGAAATATAAAGTAAGAAATGAAATAAAGATAATGAGTTATTGGTTTATTCCCTTGCCGGGATGTTGTACTGTTTGGCTGATTTTCTCCATTGCCGGGATATTGAGATTGTTGCTATTGTTCCTTTGCCGGGATTTAACTGTTTCATTGTATTCCCTTGGCGGAACTTTTTGCTACTATTTGTTTACTTCCTTGTCCCTTTATTATGACTGTTGTTTGGATGGGGAAGAGTGATAAAAACACGAAGGGTGATGCCGTTTACAATTTGATATTGTGAGGAAAGACTGTAGAACATGAAGGGTGACGCCATGTCGTATGATGTACCATTCCATACTGATATTCATTGACTATATATATTGTGAAGAAAGAGAGTAAAAGCACGAAGGTGATGCCGTGTACATGATTATTTGATACGATTGATTCGGTGAGGACGAGAGTAAAAGCACAAAGGGTAATGTCGTGCAAGTCTGTGTGTTGAGATATTGGCTTCATTGTTTCCATTTCTGATTGAGAATTCTTGTTTGTAATTTCTATCTCCCCACATCATGTTCCCCTCTCTTTATTGGTTGTTTACTTTCCGCTATATATATCAACTGTACAGGTTTATCTTAGCTCGGTCCTAGCCTTGTCACTATTTCGCCGAGGTTAGACTAGACACTTACCAGCACATGGGGTCGATTGTGCTGATACTACACTCTGTGTTATTTTGCACAGATGACGATGTTGGAGTAGCTTTTGAGAAGCAGTAGTAGTCTGGGAGCGAGCCTTCAATCCAGAGACACCGAGGTAGTCTTGCTGACGTCCGGAGGCCTGGAATCTCTTCTATCATTTATTTCTGTCTGTTATCTCATGTATTTAGAGATAACAGTTTACATGTTTCATTCAGACTTTGTATTTAGTAAATCTTAGTAGTTCGTGAGTTATGTGACACCAGATTTTGGGTAGAGGATTATATTGAGCTTCCGCAGTTTTATTCAGTTCTCATTACTATTAAGTCTTCCGCTTTAATTTTAAAACCATGTATTTCATGTTATCAGTGTTAATTGTGAAAAAGGTAATTGAATTGGCTTGCCTAGCTCCTATTAGTAGGCGCCATCACAACTCCTGGGGTGGAGATTTTAGGTTGTGACACTTGGAATGCAGGTACTTGTTGAAGAAATTGGGGAATCCCGTGATCCGGCATAACTTCCGCGAAGGCAACAAGATGGCGCACTTTTTGTGTAAATGGGATTCCAAGCACCATCTAAGCTCGACAACAACTATTTTGCACTTACCTCCGAATGCAGTAAACAAGGTGATCCAGGACAACAAAAATGAAGCCTTAAAATCTACACTAGTATCGAGCTCTCTATGTAATATATTAGCAGTGCTTCGAAATCTTAGTATTATTTCTGTTATTACTAACAGTAACGTAATGCTACCGTATCTATCCCTATTTCCAAAAAAAATGAACTGTTACAAATAACTTAACTTAAGCTTTTCTTTTCATATACTGTATAATGGGACAATTGTCTTTAATATTGATATCTTTATGGGCAGCAGACCTAGCATCTTTTATGGGCAGGAGACCGATGGTAAGCATTTGATTCTGCTCGCATTAACCATATTCCCTTTGATGTCAGCACCATGTCAATCGCAATTATTGTTCCCGATACTTGTTACTAAGAGATATATTTTTTATATGTTTTCGATTCGACGTGTCACGTTTCCATTCAATCATTTAATGTAAACCAGTTTTACCATATACACTCTAAACCATTTTTACGGCTATTTTTAGCAGCAAGTCACTAAAGTACGTTAATTTTCTCTTTATTTACTTATTACAATATTCTGAATCAACTATTAAGTCCATATACTTTCAAAAGTTCTGGTGATTTAAACTTTTTTCTTAAAAAATTTTTCCTTTGAACTGCAAAATTTTTGTATACGTAATTGCTCTAAGATAGAAAAATATTTGTTCTTGGTAAAGAATGAGTATGGAATACACAGTCAGTGTTATTGCCTTTGCTCATAATTCAAAATCATGGTTGAGCATTGGATGTATACAAGTTCTTTTAGTAAATATAGTACTCAACAAACATATGGTACGCTTAATCTAAACTCTTATAGTAGTGTTACTCTCACAAAGTTCTAAAAATAAAGTACCGAAAATTAACTGGTTGAGAAATTAAGATGATTGTAACGATTTCAAAAAATCTAATTTAGGTTATCCACAATTAAATAACTAAAATAGTATAATATAAATTTCTTAAAATAACCAATCGAATCGAATCATTAACACCCTTGCCGTAGCCGTGAGGGAGAAAAGTTATTGATATGTTTTATGAAAAATCATCTCATATATAGTCGAGCGCCCTTGGTGCTGATATTTAAGATTACTTGAATTAAATATACAAGTGTTTACTCAAGGTAGTTGGTGGAAAATTGGAAATGCTTTTTGGTGAAAAAATATATGCAAAGAAGTATGATCAAGTAATGTAACATGTCAAAAATCTGCTATATAGATTAAACCAGATGGAGATATTCCAACTCCGTTTAGCTAGGTAATATGAGTAATAGTGAGTATATTATTCTAAAATATTGATGATTATCTTTCACTAGAAAAAGCAGAAAGATTGATACTTCGCTGCAGATGCCAATTTTTATTTATTATACTAGTAAAATACTTTTTTAGGGGTTATTCTGATGGTAAGCAACCCCCACTTTCAACCAAGAGGTTGTGAGTTCGAGTCTCCCCAAGAGCAAGGTGGGAAGTTTTTGGAGGGAAGGATACCGGGAGTCTATTTGGAAACAGTCTCTCCACTCCAGGATAGGGGTAAGGTCTGCGTACACACTACCCTCTCCAGACCCCACTAAATAGAATTATACTGGGTTGTTGTTGTAAAATACTTTCTTAGATCACATTAGTCATGGAAGCACAAATTAATCTTGTTTCATAATCACTCTAAGGGTGTGTTTGATATAAAGATAAATATTATCCATGAAAAATAGTTCTTACAAAATAAGTAATTTTCTTACTTATTTTATGGTATTTTGTTGCTTAGCAATATATATATATATATATATATATAATCTAGGCAAATATTATAAGACACAAAAGGGGTGAGGGCAAGGAGATAAGAGCTGCGGTGGGAGTCCGGGAACCGAGGTGGCCAGCGTGTGATTGGGAGGAGAGTTGAAGGTAAACCTGTCAACCGGGTCGGGTTGACCCGGGACCGGACCGGTAAAATCCGGGACCGGACCGCACCGGTAGGTAGGGGCCGGGCTGGGCTGGGTTCAAAGGGGGTAGGGCGTTAGTCCGTTAAGAAATTTTTGTTTCGGAACCGGACCGGCCCGGTATGATATACAGTACCGTGAACCACTACGGACCGGACCGGACCGGCCCGCAACGGCTATAGATCTGTTGGCCAACGGACAATTTTGTAAAAATGGCCATTTTTCAATTTTTTTTCTATTTATTAAATTACAATATTAACCCTTCTTAAAATCTATAAATACCCCTCATCTCTTCTTCATTTCTTCACTCAAAATTCTTATCTCAATCTCAATTCTCAAATTATCAATCTATCTCTTCCCTTCAATTTGCAAGATTACATATTTTATTTGTTACTCTTTTCCCGAATTTAATTTATCGCAATTTGTCATTCGGAATTTAAAGCTTGAAGTTCAAAATTGAAATACTTGCTTGACGTTTGTTCGTGGTAACACCAGATTTGCGTAATCAAGTGCTCAATTTATTGTCGAATTCGGTGCACTCCCTCCAACTCTTTCTCTTATTTAATATTTTAATTGCATATTTGATTTTAGCTTATATTTTAATTTTTACAATATGTTTAATGCTCCTAAAAGAGCGTGTAGAAAAGTTACTGCTAGGGGTGGAAGTAAAAAAAGAGGTAGTCCTGTAGCTTATGGTAGTAATAGTAATGACCCAATAACACATGTTTCTGAATCATCGCCTAATTTGCAAGATGTAGAGATTGATTATGAACAATAAGAAGATTTTGGAATAGAAGATAATGAAATTGGAATAGAAGATGAGATACCACCTACACCTAGTAGTGAAAATGTTGGTAGTATTGGAGTTGGAGTTGCTAGTGCTACAAGGGGTAGAAGACCACCTGTGGCTCCAACTTCTACTCGTAAACAAAGAAGTCCGGTTTGGAAATTTTTTGAAATAATAGAAGGTACTGATAGAGTTAAGTGCAAACTTTGTAATGAAACTTTTAAATTTGACCGGAGGTAATTTAGGGGGGACTGGGACACTTACTAGACATATGACGGCTATCCATCCCATAGAATGGGGAATTAATGGGGATGGAAGTCAAACAACTATTAACCCTACTACTGGAGGTCTATTAAAATATGATAAAATGAGGGATCGGGAGGAACTAGCAAAAATGATTACTTTGGGTTGTTTACCTTTTTCTTATTCTTCTTCATCGTATCTTATTATGTATGTTCAAAGGATTTACAATCCTTTATTTAAAGGTATCCCTAGAAATACTTGTAGAGCAGATATATTTAGACTTCATGGACAATATCAAACACACATACGTTATTTGTTTAGTCACCTTCCTTCTAGAGTATGTCTAATTTCTGATATTGGTCATGCTGTTAATGGAAATGATTATTTGACAATTACATGCCATTGGATAGATGATAATACTTGTATGCAAAAACGTATTATCGTTTTTAAATATGATGAAGATCAGAGTCATACTGCTACGTTTATAAGTAGTACAATTGTTGACGTTGTTGAATTTTATAATCTAAACCAAAAAGTTTTGTCTATGTCTTTTGATAATGCTTCAAACAATAATGCTGCAGTTTTAATTTTAAAATTACATTTGCAACCACCTCTTGATGATATTTTTCATGTTAGGTGTGCATGTCATGTTTATAATTTAATTGTTAAAAGTGGCCTTGATTTATTTTCAGTTGAGATAACTCATGTTAGAAGAGCAGTTGGTGTTATTCAGGGAAATAATAGACAATCTAGAATAAAAGAATTTAAGACTAAGTGTATCCAGTATAACCTTACACCTAGATTCATGCCAGACGAAGTTGTTACTAGATGGAATTATACATATATATTTTTAAAATGTTGCTACAAATATAGATTTCCTATAACTAAAGTTGCTAATGCACATTGTATTGATCCTAGGCGTATGTTAACAAGTGATACTTGGGATGTCATTAATGATGTTGTTATATTTTTACATAAATTTTATACTGCTACTGTTGTGTTTTCTGGCGCATATTACCCAACTGTTACTATGACTTTAGTACATATAGCTGAAATTTCTTTGCTACTATATGAATTTAAGAAGAAAGAAAAATATATGGATGTTGTTGAAAAAATGCAAGCGAAATTCAAAAAATATTTCTTTCCAATTCCTCCAATTTACTTTATTGGTGCAATTTTAAATCCTTCTATTAAAATTCTGATTGTCACCAATTAATAAATGCTTTATATACTTATATGGAGATTGGAGAATCTGAAACCCCAAATTTATATGATTATATGAACCAACTAAATGAATATTTACAACAACTATATAATTATTATGCAAATGAATGTGATAATACTGCTCGTGCTTGTGTCAATGTTAATCCCGCTATGCAATGTAGCAGTTCTTCTAATGTGGATGATGAAGGCCTTGATA
The DNA here is from genome assembly GCA_034376525.1 of Nicotiana benthamiana. NCBI lineage: Eukaryota > Viridiplantae > Streptophyta > Magnoliopsida > Solanales > Solanaceae > Nicotiana > Nicotiana benthamiana. Next base: position 99,061,784 of record CM067334.1, on the reverse strand, counting down.
GTTTTAATATTTTTTCTACATTTTCTAACACTCAAACCAGTAGCAGGAATATTGATGAGCTTCAATTCTACTTGCAGAAGCAAAAGGAGCCTCGCACAAAGGACTTTTCACCGTTGGGATGGTGGCATGAAAATGCAAAGCAATTTCCTGTTCTTTTCGCTATGGCTCGTGACGTGCTGAATGTGCCAATTTCTACCGTTGCATCGGAGAGTGCATTTAGCCAATCAAGATAACAACTTGGAGACACCCGCCACCCATTGGGAAGCAATGCTTTGGAAGTTTTAGTATGTTTTAGAGATTGGATTAGACTGGAACGAAGAAATCAAGGAAAGGAAGATGTTGATAGCTCAGAAGACGAAGAACTTGGAGATATATTAACCCATGGAAACGCATCGGAATTTAACTCCCCAGAAGAAGGTCAATCGGTTCATATTGATTATGATGAACTTGCTAAGGCGATGCAAAACATTTGAAATTACTACTTCACTAGTTTACTTGTTAGAAAAAATGTAAACATTTCATTTTCTACTTATTAATTTGAAATTGAGAAATAAAGTAGCACTTGCAATAAGTACAATTTTTTCCCATCTTACTTGTATTCATTCAATGATTACAAAATATTAATATAATTATAACTTAATAGTTATACTTAATTTCAAAAAAATTAAAAATATACTAAACCCGGCCCGGCCCTGCCCCTTTCAACTTGTAGCCCATATGGTTCAATTTTAACCTGAACCAACCCGGCCCCTTAAAAACCCGATACTGTTCAACCCGGCCCGGACCGGACCGGACCCGAACGGTCGAAAAAATCCGACCCGGCCCGGACCGATTGAACCGTTAAACACCTTTACTTGAAGGTTGAAAGGGAGTATTTGAAAATATTTTTCATCTTGGAAGGGAAGCCATTTCCTCTGTCCGAAGAAAATAAGTTCATAAGAAAAATATTTTCCTAACATATTTAAGCCACAAACAAGGAAAAATTGAAAAACATTATTTAAAAATACTTTCCAGAAAATATTTTCCATTCATACCAAACACATCCTAAATGGAAGGGTATTAGAATAGTTTGATGAAGCTTCTTGCAAAAATTTGTGTGTGAACTTGTGTCAATAATAAAAATAAACAGCTGCATAGCATATATTTATTCATTTTCTTAGACTCAAACGCCCCATAGCATATTCATTGGCATATTCATACCTGATACTAGTACAGTAATAGACTCTAATAATAGTTCAGTCCACTAAAACCAAACTCAGGTTGATTGTTTTACTGCCCACCAATAGATGGTCCGTCGTGTTTGATAACAAGTACACAAATAGAGGAATTCAGACTCCAAGGTAGTGAATAGCAAGAACAATCCTCATCAACATCTGAGCAAATTATATCAAAAGGACTGCACTCTAACAAAGTACACCACAGAAAACAAGGTTCTGCTCTGAACTACACAGTAATTCTAGTTCCAGAGATAACTCCGCAAGGATTTCCATTCGACAATACAACAGATGCAAATATTCTAAGCTCGCAAGAACTGGGGATCTGATTCGGTGAAGAAACACAATGAGCTTTATAAGAATGTCCTTGCTCAAAAAGCTATCACGGAGGCAAGGTAACACTTGCAAAAGACATCTGTCATCGAACCAGCTTCTCCAGCGACCAAACCAGAGCTCCCTACGTACAAGACCTGCAGACCTGCAAAGATGCAATAATATGATACTCTCTTACCATTCTCTTACAGTGTAAGACTGATCCATGAGAAACCGAAGATGAGATTAGGATAAATTATAGCCTAATTCTACTGCTTGATAATCTTCCCTTGCGCCTTTAACTTTTCTGCAACTTGTACATCAGACAAGGGCAAATAGTAAATGCGAGGTGTTGCCTTTGTCTTTTTAAAGAGATCATCCAGAGTGACAATTGGAGGGTCGAGTTTCTCAGGAAGTGGAGGTGGTGGAAGTTTCTCAGGTTGAAGTTGCTTGTTCTGCATCTGTTGCCTTGGGGATGGTTGGGGCTGGGGAGAAGGCAGGGTCGCAGCCGGGATTGTGGTCACAGGAGTTGCATGAGTTGAAGGAGATTGAGGTGGTGCTTCAACCTTATCTTTCACTCCCTGGGGATCAACAAACTCAGCAACAAGTAGCTTTCCTCCATGTGGAGGCCATTGCAGATTGTATACAGCATTTCGAGTTCCTATAGCTTCTTCGACGGATGAAAACTGCAAAAAATTCGACAGCAACTTAAAATTCACCAAGACAAACGTGTCGTAGGAGGCAGAGAGAAAACCAAAAAAGATAAGAGTACTTACAGAAACAAAGCAGTGGGTTTTAATAGCGTCCATCCAGAAATTTGTCACAGTACCCGTCTTGCTAAGTAGCTCTTGCACCGCTTTCAAGGTGAAAGGCCGCAGAAAATTTTCGATCAAGAGAGAATTAGTAGGCACTTTTGATGATGGGGGAACTGTTACAATCAACACAATTACATTATTCATACCCATATACATCCAGAGTATACTCATTTCACCATCAAAGAAGTGGCAACTCACCCACACGCTCTTTTGGTGGTTCCTCCTTGGCCATTGAATCAGATCTAGAGAAACTACGTCTGAAAGAGGGCTGGAAAAAATCCTTGGGGGTAGTTAAGGCCACAGCATCACCTTTCTTGTTGTCAGGAATTTTAAGATCTTCTGAATTCCACCTACGCTGCCTCTTTCCAATAGCATTGCTCCCAGTTGCTGTTCTTTGATCTACAGCAATATATAAAAAATAAGATTGGGGGCAGATCTAAGAAATTTCCAGAGCAACGACATAAACAATAAGTGCCATTTATTTTATTCCCATTAAATAGCAAAGTGCTTAATCAGAACTGCACTTTCAGAAGACATTGGGAGGAATGAAATGCAAATACAGAAGTGTTCCTTGAAAAAGAAAACACTTGTATACGCATAAAGCCTACAGGGAATGTTTCTCCAATCTCTGTACTCAACTTTTACAAAGAATCTGCTAATAGCCAGTAAAATTACAATTTACGGCTAATAAGATTCTTGTGGCACTTTAGCAATCAGAACAAAATATATGTAAAGTCGTAATAATTGCACTGTCAGAAGACATGAGAGGAGTGAAATGTAAATACAGAAGTGTTCCTTGAAAAAGGAGCATCCGGGATATGCATAAAGCCTACAGGGAATGTCTCTCAAATCTCTGTACTCATTATTCTTTCTACTTCGAAGTATCTGCTAATAGCCAGTAAAATTAGAGCAAACAAGATTCTTGTGACACTTTAACAATCAGAATCTACAAAAGGAAAGTTGTAAAGCCATAACAAAGTAGTAAAAAATAGCGAAACGAACAATTGAGGTCAACTTACCATGAAGTTTTCTTTTCAGAGACAGCACAGTGGGACTATCGTCTTCAACATCGGTATCTATATGGGCAGCTGACCTAGCATCATCCACAGAAGCAACAAATCCTACCTCCCTATTCGTGTCCACTTCAATTTCTTTCTTTCCATCTATTTCTTTCACTGAGCCCAACTTAGAATCAGCTAATTTACCCTCTGAAACATCCTCCTCCATGTAATCCTCACCAGGACTTCGGTCTAATTGCAACTTCTCTGCAGAATTCCCATTGCCATCCGTCTTCATTATATCAACATATTTATCATTTTTGTTGCCTGGTTCTTCTGTAGATACTTTCTTGTCATGTGGTTCTTCTACATCCATAGGATGCAATTTTGCATCATCAGGAACATCACTGCTCGACAATAGCTGCACCATCTCAGGTTTAACATCTAATTCTAACTTGACATCATTAGCTATTACGTTATCCTTCAGTTCTATTTTTTCATCAATTGAGATATCAGGGGAAACAGAATCAGATTTTACTTGAGACCCTAAAATAGGGCTGAGCTCAGATATCTGAGTTTCCAGATTGGATGAACTGACCTTTGTCTCATCCACTGAAGAATTTGAAATGTGATTCTCCCGCTGCTCTTTTAGATCCCCGCCCTCATTCTGGATTTCATATTTCTGCGAGTCTTGCCCACTTAAAGCTGTGGCAGACTCTACACTCACACCGACAGGATCACTGGTTTGCACAACACTAACTTCAGGATATTTATCGTTTTCCTTGCCTGGTTCTTCTGTAGATACTTTCTTGTCATGTGGTTCTTCTACATCCATAGGATGCAATTTTGCATCATCAGGAACATCACTGCTCGACAATAGCTGCACCATCTCAGGTTTAACATCTAATTCTAACTTGACATCATTAGCTATTACGTTATCCTTCAGTTCTATTTTTTCATCAATTGAGATATCAGGGGAAACAGAATCAGATTTTACTTGAGACCCTAAAATAGGGCTGAGCTCAGATACCTGAGTTTCCAGATTGGATGAACTGACCTTTGTCTCATCCACTGAAGAATTTGAAATGTGATTCTCCCGCTGCTCTTTTAGATCCCCGCCCTCATTCTGGATTTCATATTTCTGCGAGTCTTGCCCACTTAAAGCTGTGGCAGACTCTACACTCACACCGACAGGATCACTGGTTTGCACAACACTAACTTTAGGATATTTGTGGTTTTCCTTGCCTGGTTCTTCTGTAGATACTTTCTTGTCATGTGGTTCTTCTACATCCATAGGATGCAATTTTGCATCATCAGGGACATTACTGCTCGTCAATAGCTGCACCATCTCAGGTTTAACATCTAATTCTAACTTGGCATCATTAGCTATTACGTTATCCTTCAGTTCTGTTTTTTCACCAATTGAGACAGCAGTGGAAACAAAATCAGATTTTACTTGGAACCCTAAAACAGGGCTGACCTCAGATACCTGCCTTTCCAGAATGGATGAACTGACCTTTTCCTCATTAGCTATTACATTATCCTTCAGTTCTGTTTTTTCACCAACTGAGACATCAGTGGAAACAAAATCAGATTTTACTTGTAACCCTAAAACAGGGCTGACCTCAGATACCTGCCTTTCCAGAATGGATGAACTGAACTTTTCCTCCACTAGTGAAGAATTTGAAATGGGGTTCACCAACTGCTCTTTTAAATCTCCACTTTCATTCAGGGTTTCATATTTTAGTGAGTCCTGTCCAGTTAAAGCTGTGGCAGACTCTACACTCACACTGACATGTTCACTGGTTTGCACAACACTGACCTCAGCTATCTGGTCCTCTTCGGTTGGAGCACTGCTTTTCGCATCACCAAATTGGTCTATCGGATCTTTTTCAACCATAGTAGAAATAGCACCGCCAACCGGCTCCTCAGTTGAGAATTTCCCTTCATCCGATTGCACTTTGTTTTCAGCTGCATCAACCTCGCTCATTTTCTCATCCGCTTTCTTATCTGTGATATTGCTAGTATCAAAATCATCCTTGGGATTCTCAGAATCAACGGGCTCAGCCATTTCTTCCGCTGGCCCAGGCGTGGAATCACTATTGTTCTCAGACTGAGACTGAGCAGCATCCTGTTCTTGGAGGATTGCTTCAGCTAATCGCTTTACCAACTCTTGCTTCAACCCCTTAATGGGTAGCTTACGTCTCTTAAGCTCTTCTTTCAGCTCTGTGACCTTCAACTGATCAATTGGCAGATTATCAATAATGGGATACGGTGACGACATCTTGTTTCTTTCAGAGTATTAGTTTTATCCAAAAATGGTACCTGATCGAACCATCAAGAAGTTAACAAGAAGGAAAACATGTCCATATGTATATGTAAGAGCACTCAAAACTAGAACGAGGCATCAACATTTTGGAACCTGAAACTAACAGATACTGTAATGTCAAGTAGGCTCATTAGACTGCAGAGACCATCTTAAACTATAGCAAAGTAAGACCTGAGTCGGCAAGAGAGAAATCAACAGCAGAAAACTAATGCAAACCTAACTCTAAAAGGAAATATATAGGCCAACAATTTTTCTACCCCAGCTCATTTCCACATAGGACAAATGTAAATGTAGAAAACAATGAAGCTTTTACAGAATGTGGGATACCTAGATAAAGGAAACAAGAGTATATTTTAAGGAAAGACAAAAACCAACCAAATTCCAATATGAAAATGAAATGCCTCTATGACAAGAACAGTGACCATAAAGCCCCCTACCTACTTAGAGAAACAGATCTATTTTGGAGTCAAAATATACCGGTTATGTCAAAAATCTTTTTTAAACAGAAATGAGTCAATCCTAAATTAGCTGAGGTCCGCTATTATGAATCCTCCATATATTATGAGAGTGAATATCAATTCTGCCTATAATACAACATGGGGATAATTTTTTTTTCATTATACAATATGGTGATACTTACAGGAAAATGCATCAATTAGGTAAATGCATCAATTAATCATAAATAAACCTTAGAAATAAACACAATTAAAAAAGGAAATGGATAGTCTTCTGCTACACAAATTTAAAAGAAAGACTAACCTTGTAAATTAGGGGTCAGAGGCTTGAATCACTGTTATGAGGATCAAAACCCTAGTTACACCGTAAAAACATAAAACCGAGCATCATCAGATTAGAGAAGTCCAAAATTCAGAAACAAAACAACAAATGAAGAAACTGTTAAGGAAAAACAAAATCAAAACAATTACTTAAAGGAAAATTTGAAGCAAAAAAGGGGGGGGGGGGGGGGGGGGGGGTATGGGAAACTTGACGTCAATTCAATTTCCTGTTGAAACAGTGAGGATCTAAATTAGTGATTAGGTGTTTGCAGATTGGAAAATGTTGATGAAAATAAGTGATTTTTCTTTTTAGGGTTATTAAGTGTGCCGCGAAGAAGAACGGAGAAAAAGATTGTGTGTAACGATTGACGAGTAGACGGCAGAAGAAGATTGAGAATCGGTCTAATATTCCTATATTACCCTTACTTTGTCACCAAATTACTGTTTGATGGGCGTTTTCATCTGACTCGCCACTCTTGTAGATATAGGGATTTTTCTTCCTTTCAGTAGATATTTTATTAGATATTGGGATTTTCACATACCTATAAGCTATAGGAAATTATATTATGGAAAATATTTATATTTTTATATTTATTCGATCTAAATATATTTAATTGTAAAATATATATAATTCACTTTAATAGAATTCCAATCCTTTATTAATGTCTTCTATCAAGAAATTGCTAATAGATTACTTACAAATATTACTAATTAGTAATAGATTTACTAATCAGTACTGTTACATATTAGTAATACCAGAATATTACCAATCCATTTGTAAACTTACGCACACATGTTCTTGTGAACACCTACTTTTGACCACACCTAAATTCTATATTATTTTAATATAAATATTTTTTTAGGTCTAATCTTAATATTTTAAATTTTTATCTTACTCTTAATAAGTTTTATTTAAGAAAATTAAAAACTACAAAAAGTATTCACATTCTTAGAATATAAGATTTGTTCCTATGTTTTTATCTATATTATTATAAAAGCATGAATACAATGTCGGTTTACAAAATAACCTTATAATATTAAACATAACACATAATAAAAGGACAGAACTAGAATTCTAGATATTAGCCTTATAATCCTATTCGTTTTAGGACATATTATTATATGTTAGTTATCCTACATGATTGCCTTTAAGAATCATATTAATATAATTACCTTTAAGATTCATTTTAATATAATTACCTCTAAAAATCCTATTAGTATAATTACTTTCGGGTATAGACATATAACACTACATGTCTGTATGTATACCTAATACTCCTTTAAATTCACGTCACGACCCATTTCCAAAACAGATCATGATGGCGCCCAACAACCTTGCCAGGCCAGCCAAGTGCGGAATGTTACTTTCCTTTTCGTCATCCACCAACCTGTCCTATCCACTCTCCTTAAATCTCTACTCGTAATTTGATGAAGAAAGATAAGAAAATTCAATTAGAGATAAGTTGCAGATGAGCATCATGGCATAGGTAATAGGGAACGAGGAGGCAAAGCTCCCCGTCTAACAATTCATATAAAATCATACTCAAATTTAAGTGAAATATCTATTCAACTAGGATTGGAACAAAAAGAGTTAATATAGTAGGAAATAAAATATACAACCCCAAAAGCAAGTCTACTAATGCATGTGTGTGACAAGACCTGGTGTCACAATGTATGGGCATCTAGTAAAATATACACATCTCTACTCTACTGTCTGAAATAAGGGAAAGACAGCAAAAATACAAAATAGGACTCCATCCGGTTGCCGAGCGATGTAGGAATGGAAGCAGCTCACCGTGAAAGTCTGTACAGTCAGTCACTGACGCGTGCCTGATCTATATCCAGATGAATCCACCTCAGACCCTGTACATTTAAGTATAGAAGCATAGCATGAGTACATAAACAATATATACCTAGCGAGTATCTCGCCTAATCTCGAAGAGGTAGAGACGAGAAGTCGGCTTGATACCCACTGGGTCAAGATAATATCATAATGATGATGTACAATTTAAAGCATAAATATTTAAGTTAAACCTTAGTTACAATGGAAGTCATAATCACACTTATTTTATCATTTTTTTTCTTCTTTTGCATACTTAGCAATAAATCATGAAAAAGTCTAGGCGCGCGCACACACACACACACACACACACACACACACACACACACACACACATATATATATATATATATATATATATATATATATATATATATCATGTGCAACAATGCCGAGGTCGAGGGCCCGCTCCAACAGAATATAAATTGTGCACTGCTGAGGGTCGAAAGGTTCGTACCATAGATGCATCTATTTCACCGAGGCAATCGGCCCGATCCAACATATATTAAGACAACATCAAGAATGCACATTCATATCCAAGGAAAACTCCTTTCTAGTTCAAATAATAATCATACGTTCATTTTCATCCTCCTCTAATCTCTAGCATGTCATACAAGATCATTTAGATAATTCAACCAATGAAAATCTCAATTTACGCATGATGTGGGTCCTAAACTACCCAAACATTTAATATCATAGTAGCTAATTGCACGGATATTGCAATTCACCTAACAGAGCTATTGCAACTCTCGGAATTCCATTTCGACCCTCAGATTAAAATCTCACCTATCAACTAGAATTCGCCAAAATTCAAACTTAGCCAATTCAAGCCAAATTCTATATCGCACCTCCAAATTCAATTTCGATTTCACTCCTAAGTCACAATCATCCCCTGAAGTTAACCGAACCATCAAAATTCACATCCGAGCTCTCTAACTAAATAGTCAACCTCCAGTTGACGTTTCTAAAATAAGCTTTCCTTTAAGAGACTAAGTGTCTCATTTCCATAAAAAACCAATCCAATTCTACCTGATCAACTAAAATACTAATATTGAAACATAGAGCTGCATAATATGAGGGAAATAGGGTGATAAATCACGTGACGTTGGGCCGGGTCGTCACATCCTCCCCAACTAAAACATACATTTGTCCTCGAGCGGGTCAACAAACATATTTGGAGTCTCAAATAAGTGAGGATATCTGCTCCGCATCTCCCACTCAGTCAGCTAGGGGTGGAGGCCAGGTAGCCAGAGGTCTCCCCAGGGTGAAGAATGGACTGGCGGTGGTCAGGCGCGATTTTATGCTCTCCCAGATATGAGGGACGCCATTGCATCATATGCTGTTATCACAGGTATTATCTCAGTCTTCCACAGAGATGCTTCTGCTTTGTTTGATATCGGATCTACCTATTCTTATGTATCTTCATATTTTGCTCATCATTTGGGTACGACGCATGATTGTCTTGCCTTGCGTGTGCACGTATATACCCTGGTGGATGATACTATTATTGTGGATCATGTACATCAATCATGTATGGTGACTATTGGGGGTGTGGAGACCCGAGTTGATTTGTTATTATTGGGTATGCTAGATTTCGACGTGATTCTGGGTATGGATTGGGTATCCCCGTACCATGCTATTCTGAACTATCATGCCAAGACAATTATGTTGGCTATTCCAGGTATTTCTAGGATCGAGTGCCGAGGCATGACTAGTTATATGCCCAGCAGAGTGATTTCCTTTATAAAGGCCCAACGGATGGTTGGGAAGGGTTGTTTATCGTACTTGTCTTTCAATAGGGATGTTGAAGCTAAGACTCCTAGCCTTGATTCGGTTTCCATTGTGAGGGATTTCCCTGATGTGTTTCCAGCGAACCTACCGGGCATGCCGCTGGATAGGGACATTTACTTCGGTATTGATCTGGTGCCGGGCACTCAGCCCATCTCTATTCCTCCCTATCGTATGGAACCAGCGGAGCTAAAAGAGTTGAAGGAGCAGCTTCAGGAAACTTGTCACGACCCAATACCGGTCGTGATGGCGCCCAACACAAATGCCAGGCAAGCCCAACTAATTAACACTCACAACTCAACTACTCAGGACTGATATCATGGAAACATGCTCAATATCATGGAAACACTGATAATAATCCCTAAGGGATCCAGATAATCGGCATGCAACCCAAATATGCTCATAACAATCCAAGTAGGATGTTTGCCAACCAGTTTCTAGTCAATAGAACATTATAGACATCAGTTGGATGGACTAAGCCATAGTCCTCATCCACAAATGACCCCGCACGCATCGTAGAGTACATTTCTCGCATCAATACAACGTCACAGTGTGATATACCGGGGTTTCAATCCTTGAGGCCATCATCTACATTCATTACTCACCTCAAACCGGCCGTAGACTAGTACGCAATGCCCTTTCCTCTTGAATAGACATCCTCGGTCGTCAAATATAGTCAAAACCACAACGAATACATTACTATATGCTAAAGAAACATAAACCAATCAAAATTACTCGAAAAACACTAAAATCATGAGGTTGGCAAAACCTGAGCCCCGGGCCCACTTCTCAAAAAATTTTGAAATTTACATCACTGGATTCCTCGTCTCGCCACGAGTCCGTACATATAAATTTTATCTAAATCGGAGTTCAAATGCCCCTTCAAATTCCATTTTTACCTCACAATTTCTCAAGCACTAACTTACCCAATTTTGGTGATTTTCCACTGATTTCTACAATTAATTTATCACAAACTCAAATAATTAGGCTAAGAAACTTACCTCCAATTGATTCTCAGTCAAATCCATCGAAACATCTTGTGCAAAGCTCGTAATGGGGTTAACAATGGTGGAAATAATGAATAAGTTCACGGATAAAATGTTATTAAAACCCTTATGTCTGCCCATATTCTACCCTATGCGATCGCAGCCTTGCTATTGCGATTGCATAGCACAAATTTTCAAACCTTCAAATTTCCTCTCATGTGATCGCATCACCACACCTGCGATCGCATAGAACCAGCTCCTCACCCTATGCATTCGCACTAAGGGCCCTGCGTTCGCATAGCACAATGCATCATAAGGACCCCAGGTCCAATTAACACTGTGCAATCACAGCCTCCTCTATGCGAATGCACTGCTTAGCCAAACAGTCCCTCAAAGACACTCTAGCGATTGCAATGCCCCTATGCGATCGCATAGAACAAAAGTTCTGCAACAACTGACTGCAATTTCTACAACTTCCTAAGTACAAAAACCTTCCGTTTAACCATCCGAAATCACCCCGAGGCCCCTGGGACCTCAACCAAAAGCACAGACATGATCCATTACCTTATCAAAACGCTAACAGTAACATCAAAATTCTCAATTAGGATCAAATCGAAGCCTAAATTTCTTAAAAACTTTCGAATTGTATTTTCGATAAAAAAACCAGACCTAAACACCTCCGAATGACCTGAAACTTTGCCTGCATATCCAAAATTATCTAACGGAGCTATTGCAACTCTCGGAATTCCATCTCAGCCCTCGGATTAAAATCTCACCTATCAACTAGAATTTGCCAAAATTCAAACTTAGCCAATTCAAGCAAAATTTTACATCGAACATCCAAATTCAATTTCGATTTTATTCCTAAGTCACAAATCATCCCCCGAAGCTAACTGAACCATCGGAATTCACATCCGAGCCCTCTAACTAAGTAGTCAACCTCCAATTGACTTTTTCAAAACAAGCTTTCCTTTAAGAGACTAAGTGTCTCATTTTCATCTAAAACCAATCCAATTCTACCCGATACACTCAAATACTAATATTGAAATATAGAGCTGCATTATATGAGGGAAACGGGGCGGTAACAGGCCAGGTCGTTACATATTAAGATCTGAATCAACATAGAATAAAATTACTTTTTATTATAAAATCAAATAATTAGATATTTTAATTAATTACTTGGTAAGAAAATTCAATTCAATTATTTTTTAAATTCATCATCATATTAATAAAAATCTTATTCAAGTTTTAAAAAAAATCTTGGGATACATAAATTTATTCCATAATAAGAGCGTCATAGGTTTAAAAAATTAGAACACAAAGTTAAAATGTTAGTATATTACTAAGAATCAAAATGCTATACAAGTGTATGAGGAAGTTCAATCAAAGATAAATCCTAATCAAGAACAAGCTTTCAAGAAAATATTATTGTAACGACCCGGCTAGTCATTTTACTATTTAGAACTTCGTTCCCTTAAATAAAACTTCCCACGATTTCAATCGTTAAATTACGACTTGCGGGGGTGATTAGTTCGGAAGTTAGGAGAATTTGAGTAAAAATAAAAACCAATTATTTCCATAAGGTTTTCTTAAAACGCCAAATTTGACTTCAGTCAACTTTCTTGGGAAACAGACCGGATACATGATTTGAAGGTCCCAGAAGGCCCGTGGAAAAATATGGGACCTAGGTGTATGCTCGAAATCAAATTCCGAGGTCCCTAGCCCGAGTACGAAATTTTTATGTAAAATTATTCAATCAAAGTTTAAAAAAATTAAAGAATCTAAGTATTCATTAAAAGCCCAGCTATTGGGTTCGGATTCTGGTTCAGAAACTTGGTACAAGTTTGAAATATCATATAAGACCTACCCGTAAAATTTGGTGTCAATCCGAGTAGTCTAAGGGCGTTTTGACCCGTTGAAGGGATATTAAGAACTTGAATTCATTAAGTTGAATCAATTGGTTTTGGGGTTCGATTCCGTTTTTAGTGTTGTTTTGGGTGGTTTGAGGGTTCAACTAGGCCTGCCTTATAATTTCAAACTTGTCGGTACGTTCGGGCGGGGCACGGGGGCCCCTAGAGTCAAATGGTCGAGTTCGAGCGAAGTCGGATTTTGAAGAGAAACAACATTGCTGCTTCTGTCAAAAAAAAATTTGCAGCTCTTTGAACTCATAAGCGGTGACCGCATAAGTGGAAACATGACCACAGAAGCGAAAAAGGGGAAGGTAAGGGGAATCGCAGAAGCAGCCACGGGGATCGAAGGAGCGGTCCCGCCTATGCGAACAAACAACCGCATATTATAGTGTTGTATCGCGGTGACTTGCATGCCGGATATGGGCGTGGGGTAGAGAACCATTGGGTATTGAGACTCGATCCGTCCCAATTGATGAAGTTACTATGTATTTGACTGAAACTACTTGATATTATTATGATTTGGGTTATTTGCCATTTGTTGGGCTTCGTGCCGATCATTTGAATCCCTTAGGGATTGATATCACTATTTTTGCATTACTCTGCATATTAATTGATCTCAGTCCAAAGTTTTAAATACCATTATTGCAAACTCAGCCGTTCTTATAAGATTTGAAAACCTAAATGATATTGTACTGTATGTTGATATTGCCCAAGTGGCTTCTGTGCATTTCTGGACTGTACATGGATCGGGGTGCACGCCGCAGCGATATGATATTGATATTGCGCTTGGGATGTAGGAGCCCCTCTGGCGTCTGAACCCCTATATTGAGCGCGGTACCCAAATAGACCGGGCTGCTCACCGCAGTTGTCATGTGCATTGCATTGCATTCATGCATTGGTTCCTATTTGTACTACGTGGCATGACATTCAACACTCTCATATCATTGGCTTCCATTCTATATCTTGCATTGTGTGCCAGATACCTTGGTGTTATTTGTTAATAGAGTGATGTGCCCGATGGGCTAATTTGTGTACGGACTTGCACTACATGATATCGCATTCATATGCTTAGCTGTTAAAAAGAAAATAATATGATATTTTCAAAAGAGGTTTTAAACTGGCCCAGATAATTTCTAAAGGATTTTTTCCGGACTTTCTATTTTCTAAAAGGGTTGTGCTGTCCCATATTGCATGTTGGAGGGCTCTTACGTGATGTCTTACCGGTCAGTTATTATTTTCTCTTATTACTCACTGAGTTGGAGTACTCACTTTATTCCCCTCACCTCGAGTGTAGTTGCAGGTACTGTTCACCCGGTAGCGGGTTATTAGCGGACTAAAGGTATACTATTATAGCTGAGTAAGGTGGCCGCCAGCGTTCACAGCACCAGTTCATCTTTTGCTTCAAATCTTATTTTGTATATAATATTGGCCATGTAGTGGTGTTTAGTTTTATTTATATGCTCATGACTTGTGACACCCCAGTCGGGTTGTGTTGAGTGATAAATATCAGTTATTAATGCTAATAAGTCGTATTATTCATTCATTTATAGTTATTAATTGTTAAATAAGGTATTGTTCTGTTGGATGACCTTGTCTTCACGAGAGGCGCCACCATGACCGAATTTGGAAATTGGTTCGTGAAAAGTTTGTATCAGAGCCTACGTTAGTAGGTCTCACGAGTCATGAGCATGTTAGTAGAGTATCGAGGATTGGTACGGAGATGTCTGTAATTATCCTCAAAATGCTGTAGAACCTTTACGAGAAACTTCACTTTCTTGGAATTCTTATCATGCGTACTTGATTCAGCTTGGAATATAACTCTTGAATTTCCTTCCTCAGGTCTGCATGCGCGCATGAGCGCTCGGTATTATATGTGCTTTGATGGCTTGTGATTCCATGATCAAGGGGCGAGATGCGATTTTAATGAGTTGATGTTAGGCCGGTCTGGAGGACTTGAGGCCGAATCTTCGCTTATATCTTGAGTACCGGAGTGCTAATTTTGTGAGCTGGTGTTATGAACCTATATATTCAGTATTGTCCCTAATTGTAGGAATGGCGGCTTGATAGCTACGAATGAGTATGTTGGTGTTTTGTGATGTGTCTATATGACTTGGAAGTGTCGAAAAAGGTCTACTAGGTTATAGATGAATCATTAAGTGTTTGATTTCCATTGTGATTGGATGTGTAACCCCGAGTTATATGTGCGTGAAGAACCTTTTTAGATCTCCTAGTTGGGAGTGAAGTAAATGACATATTACAGTACGAGTGCCGACTCAGGAAGACTAAATTGACTGTGTAGCGTATATGATGGTGGAAGGTATGCTCAAGTACTAAATTGAGGCAAAGCAGATGGTTTATCTCCTGCAAATTGTTCTTAGGTGGTATGATCCTTATGTATATTTTAGAAGGTCTCATGTGTAATTGAAGGGTACGTGTTGAAAATGAAAATCTGGGGTCTCTTAAGAGTGTGGACTCAACTGATGTGGGGACGAATGCGAGCTTTGTAGAGGATTACAGTACTAAGATGATCTGTGTTTTCATAAACTAGTAAATGATTTGAGTTTAGTCTCACTATGGCATGGTGGTATCAATAGAGTAAAGGTATTATGAGTTGTTGAATGTGTCATGATATATGGCTTCGTGCCTTAGTTGGGGAGGTTGTTGTTGAGTAGCTAATTGCACGGATATGTGTAATGTGATTCTGTTTCGAGATATGTTGGCAGATCAGTTCTGGTCGCAGAAATTGAGCCGAGGATGGCACAAGTCGGACAAAGGTTATATGGTGCTTCGTAGATGTGTGGAAATAATGGGATGTCTTAAGCTGTTGATGATAAAGAATGCTCAGTGTATAGAGAAGGAAGTTGTTTGTTTGTATTGGAGTGAGATCATATCCTGCGGTGTTAGAGTGCTAATAAGGCACGAGTAGTTCAGTTCTTTAAGTTAGATAATTTACAGTTGAATAAGAGTGAATGACTCTCAAGAATGGTTTTACTGCGTACAAGATTTGACATGTAATAATCATGTGTTTTATGGTTGTGTATGTGGTTAGAGACTGTGTTTTCATTGGAAAAATGTCAAGGCTTGTGGTATTTTTATGTTAACTATGAGATTCTATGCATCAGTATCAGGAAAAAAAATAAAGGTAACGGGGTTGGATTCACAGGAAGTTCTTCCTAGTAGATTATTTTGGGAATGTGGTGTTCCTGGGAATATTTGAGAGAGTATTCATTGGCTTGTGGTCCTTAGGCAGTGTGGTCTTGTGCTTGGGTCTCAGGTAGTGAGCCTGAATTGAGGAACTGTGGTGCTTCAACAAGAGGGAATATTAAGTTGATGAAGAATCAAAGTGGGAACTAGATAGATGGAGTAGCTTTAGGGTAGACTGAATCCGTATGGTAAGGACTTGACTAATTCTTTGTGTGTGTTCGAGGCAATGAGTTCGTCCAGGTATTATGCAGCAAAGCTCTTCAGTTCTGACAACTTGATTAGCTTAGTCTAGTTAGAAGGATTCAGCCCTGACAGTTTAGCTTGTGCAAATAGAATGGGAGAGAACTATTGTTGGGTTTCATCGTTGTTGGAGATGTATAATTTCTATGGACGTGCAGAGCATGGAGTGTGTAATGATTTTCTTCTAAATGGGATCAATGAAAGTTCTTGACTAGTTGAGTGTGTAGATGTCTGTGGTTGGGAAAAAGGTGATGGAGTTCTCATGATTATCCTAGTGAGGTATGGTATAAGTGATATGTTGTGGAGGATTGGGATTTGCGTGTGTAAGGTTTCGGATCAGATCAGAATGGAAAGCCATTAAATTCTTAAGCAACACAGACAACTATAGGCGATTTAAGAATTGACCTTCAGATGACTAAGGAAATGGTATTGCTATTCTAGTGAATTGACGGGTGTATATGTTCAGTAAAAAGGGAAGGTGATGTAACCTGATAATACCTCGGTGGGATTGCAGTATTTTCTTAATTGGATCGACTGCTGATATCTGAGTTTGTTTGATAGCACATGAGAACTTTAAAATATCTTTCGTGGAATGATTGGGTAGTTGAGGTGTAAAATGTATTCATACCTTGAAATTTGGATAAGTACAATGATTCATGTGCTATATGGAGTTGGAGACTGGGAGTTCTCAGGTACAGACTATGTGGTGGTTGTGAATCGTATGCATTGGTACCGTTAGCGGCTATTGGGATTTGGAGACCCGGGTGGATATTTACTTGCTTGGTATATTACCTTGTAGATATGATATTGGTGTGTAGACTGGTTGTCTCCATGTTGGATTATTCTAGACTATCGTGCTATGGGTCACATCAAAAAATGCCATCGGTTGCGTGCCGAGGTGAATCGGACAATGTTCTAGTAGAATGGTTGTGTTCTAAAGACCAACGGACTGTTGGGAAGGATTGCTTTCCTTAATTGGGCCTTTGGGACAGATGTCAGTTTATATGTTTCGACCATTGATTCAGTTCCGGTATTGAAGGACCTTTTCGGAGGCGTTCCTGGTGGCCGGGCATGTCGTCGGGCGAGATTGCGGTTTTCAGTATTGATTTGGTGTTGGGCACTGTATCATACGGCTTTGGCATGAGTTATAGTAGTTGACAGAGCAGCTTCAGGTTTCTTGGTAATGAGTTTGTTGGTAAGCTGATTGGATACGTGTTTAGCTTGAGTTGGCTTGGTTGGACCCAAATTGTACTGATGAAGGATAGGTTGATTCGATCGTTATTGAACCCACTAATTATTTGGGGAGATGTACGAGTTGTTTTCCTGTGCTGTGAGATGTTATGATTTTCGAACTTTGGGCACGTAAATTGCTGTGCTATGGAGATTTATGGTGGAACTTGAGTTCTTTAGCTTACAACGCTATAGATATCATTATTCGCTCAGTATGCTTACAACCGGTACTCGGTATTTTGTTATAGTGAGCAAATTTGGCTCGATGCCATCTCCCTATGTGAGAATTGTGTGGATCGAGTGATGTTGAGAATAGTTTTCCATATGTTACTTTGTATGCCTTGCTTCTTGGTTTATGAAGAGAGTCCGTATTGAGAGTTGCTCGGCGAATAACGCATCGGTATGTCCTTTCAGGATTGAATGGTGTATATTAGTTGCTTCATCGTGGGTGTGATGGATTGCTTGGTTTCAGGTATCAATCTATGCGCGACTGTCTACTTTGAGCATGGTAACTTGAGGTGCTTCATGTGTAATAGTATTTAGACAGAACCGCGCGTTGTGGCGTTGTGGCGAGGCCACGTGAAGTTATGACCTCTCAATGAGGATTCATGTATTCTATTCCTATGAGGTGAGACGGGGTCTCCGCCTTGTGTTGTGATGGTAGTGATAAGCTTGAGGTACAACTCTTTCGTTTAAATCATTTGCCATGATTTGAGTATGTTCGGACCATTTCTTATTAGTGCGCGTATGATGTAAGTTGTGGCTTAGGCATGTGTTGGGGTGTCATATCACCCGAGTGATGTATTGGATTCGAGGGTATCATTGGAGTCATTAATGATTACAAACAAATTTGATTTCAGCTGGTTAGAAGGATAATATCGAGGTTTGGCCCGAAAATTTGTTGTGGTACTAGTCAAAAGGGAAGTGGCTTCATATGTGGATGATCTGAGGAATGGCTACGGGTTATCACATGTAATCGTTGGCAGTATATGAAAGTGTTGGAATAAGAGTTTAGATAATAAGAGGTTCCTATCGGTAATTGAGTATTTTAGGCAACAATTGTGAATACAGACTATCGATTGAGTGATGGATCATGTGGTTTGTTGTATGGTTTTACGTGAGGTTACAGGCGTGGGTTATTACCACTGGTTCGGGTTTATTCTGGGTATGATTTCAGAAGTGTAATGTGGTTCTACGGTTTATGGTCTAGATGGACTGTGAAATTTCAGCTTGTTGTATTATCGGTGCCTATGTGAGTTAGCGTGATGCGAGATCACCCCGGGTATATGTTTGGCAAGGTCATTCAGATATTGGTTGGCTTCTAGTGGAACTCTGGGTATGCTCGAGGACGAGCGTTTGTTTAAGTTTGGGAGGATGTGACGACCCGACCCGTCATGTATGGTGTTATTGCTTTGTTTCCCCCATGTTAAGCTTCTTCTTATGTTGTTATCGGTATGTGGTGTGTTAGAGTTGATTTGGACTAGTTTTGATAAGAAATGAGACACTTAGTCTCTTTAAGGAAGGCTTAAGTTGGAAAAGTCAATCGGACGTTTACTAATGCGTTATAGGGCTTGGATGAAATTTCCAGTGATTTGGTTAGATGTAGGAAATGATTTGTGACTTAGGAGTGCAATTGGAATTGATTTTGGAGGTCCGGTGTAGAAATAGGCTTGAATTGGCGAAGTTAGTATTTTGGCGAAATCCGGTGGATAGGAGAGATTTTGGTCCGGGGGTCGGAATGAAATTCTAAAAGTTACAGTAGCTCCGTTAGGTAATTTTTTATATGTGTGTAAAGTTTCAGGTCATTCGGAGGTGTTTTGGTCGGGTTTTTGATCGAATGTGAGTTTCGGAAGAATTTTATAAACTTAGGCTTTGATTTGGTAAAATTCGATGATTTTGATGTTAACGATAGTTATTTGATGATTCGAGCAAGTTTGAAAAGGTACTGGATCATGTTTGTGCTTTTGGTTGAGGTTTCGAGGGCCTCGGGGTAAGATCGGATGGTTAATGGATCATGTTTGTGCCTTTGTGATTTCCGCATCTGCGCATCTGCGGAAAAGGGACCGCATAGGTGGTTCCGCAGATGCGGCGGGGAGGTAACAGAAGTGGTTCTAGTGGGGGCTTGACCTTTCCGCAGAAGTGGACAAGAGTCCGCATAAGCGGCTACCGCAGAAGCGGTCCTGGTGATTTTAAGTTGAACCACAAAAGCGGTTAAATTTGCACAAAAACGGTGACCGCAGGTGCGGTATTTCAACCGCAGAAGCGGAAATCTGGCTGGCTTAAGTGAACAGTGCTTCACGAGTTTTGAAAAGAGAAGAAACATTTTTGTACTTCGGACTAAGGAGATTTTTGGGCGATTTTAAGAGGGTTTCGAGGGTTTTCCTCATGTATGGATTCTTGGACTTAGATTATGATATTATGGTGTATAAACATGGATTAACACTGAAAACCCAAGGAATTAAAGGTTAAAAATGAAGGTTAGGGCTTGAAACTCAAGAGAGTTTAAACTTGTGATTTGAGGGGTCAAATGGACTCCGATTCTTGTGAACTTGATATGTATAGACTCGTGCCGACATAAGGATCATATTGATGTACAATTTTCTAGATTTCGAGAAGTGGGCTCGGGGCTCGAGTTTTGCCAATTTCGTGATTTTTGGTGTTTTTGGAGTCTTTTCGATTGGATTGTGTTTTATTATCCTATTGTAACATATTTGTTGTGCTTTTGGTTAGCTTTGACGCGTGTGGATGCCGGTTTGAGGGGCAAAGGCATCGTGGGCTAGAGATTTTATCGGTTTGAGGTGAGTAATACTTGTAAACGATATCCTGAGGGTTTGAAACCCCGGATTTGCACATCATAGTGTTGTATCGAGGTGACTTGTACGCCAGATATTGGCGTGGGGTAAAGCACCATTGGGGATTGAGACTCGATTCATCATGATTGATGAAATTACAACGTATTTGACTGAAATTACTTGATATTATTATGATTTGGGTTGTTTGCCATTTGTTAGGCTTCGTTCTAATCATTTGAATCCTTTAGGGATTGATATCACTATTTTTGTATTACTCTGCATATTAATTGATCTCGGTCCAAAGTTTTAAATACTATTTTTTCAAACTCAGCCATTTTTCTAAGATTGAAAACCTAAATGATATTTTACTGACGTTTTGAGCTGAGAACTATTATATCGATATTGCCAAAGTGGCTTATGTGCATTTTTGGACTGTGCATGGATCGGGTTGCACACCGCAATGGTGTGATATTGATATTGTTCTTGGGTTGTAGGAGCCCTTCTGGTGTCTAAACCCCCACAGTGAGTGCGGGTACCCAAATGGATCGGACTGCTCGTTGCAGCGGTCATGTGCATTGCATTGAATTCACGCGTTGGTTCTTGTTTTTACTACGTGGCATGACATTCAGCACTCTTATATCATTAGCTTCTATGCTATATCTTGCACTGTACCAGATATCTTGGTGTTATTTGTTATAGAGTGTTGTACCGATGGGCTTATTTGTGTGTGGACTTGCACTACCTGATATCGCATTCATATGCTTAACTATTAAAAAGAAAAGAATAAGTTATTTTCAAAAGAGATTTTAAACTGAGCCACATATTTTCTAAATATTTTTTTTCCGAATTTACTGTTTTCTAAAAGAGTTGTGCTATCCCATATTGCATGTTGGAGTGCTCTTACATGATTTCTTGCCGCCCAGTTATTATTTTCTATTATAACTCAATGAGTTTGAGTACTCACTTTACTCCCTGCACCTCGCGTGCAGTTGCAGGTACTGTTCACCCGGTAGCGGGTTATGAGCGGACTGAAGGTATACTATTGTAGCCGAGTAAGGTGGCCGCCAGCATTAACAGCACCAGACTTTATCTTTTGCTTCTAAATCTTATTTTGTATATAATATTGCCGTGTAATGGTGTTCAGTTTTCTTTAGATGCTCTTGACTTGTGATACCCCAGTCGGGTTGTGTTGAGTGATAAATATCAGTTATTAATGCTAATAAGTCATATTATTCATTCATTTATAGTTATTAATTGTTAAATAAGGCATTGTTGTTCTGTTGGCTGACCTTGTCTTCACGAGAGGCGCCATTACAACCGGATTTGGGAATTGGGTCGTGATACTTCTTGCTTCATGTTAGAAACGAAGAAGAGAATCCAATACAAGATGATTTGGTTCTTCCTGAATTCTTGATTATCAATCCCATTGATAATAGTAGCATATTTAATAAGAGAAATATTTCTATCATTAGATTAAAATGCAATTTTTGCAAATCGCATACTAGAATTGAAAAGAAATCTTAGCTAGCAGAAATGAATATCTTGACCAACTAAATAAAAGGTTGATTGCAAAAGTTTATAGTAAAAATAAAATATTTTTGCAGTTTTTGACTCAACAGAAAATAATACCAATAATTACTACCAAGAAGAATACTTAGATACTTTAATATCAAATGATGATTTTTAGTAAATAATGTGTTTCATGGAGGTGCGGAGCCTAAACTCTCTCGGCGCACAATAGCAGGATCGCCATTGTGGCCGGAACAATGGTTCGTCGCCGGCGAAATGCAACGCTCACTACTGCGTTAATAGTTACTCCTGCTCATGGTATTACTAAGGAGCTAGAACCATTAACGTTTGGCAATTTTCTTCCCAGAAATTCCAATCGACAGAGGTGCTGCATGCAGATGGTGATGTGAATGATTTGCCACCTCCAATGAATGAAGTGCCTACCAATCTCGCTGTTAGACGATTACAGTTCTCAGATGCTAGTGGGTCTGAGAAATCAATTGCGACTGCAGTTGAGGTTGTACGAGGTAACCGCAATGCTCAAATGGGTAAGCCACTCTTGTTCGTGCCTCCTATTGACAGAGATGGTAAGAAGGTTGTCAAAATTAGTGAGGAGGATTTGAAATCTCAAGTGGATTACTGGAATAATGCTTTAATTGGCTACATAATTGGAGATAATCCGACTGAGAAAACTATGGACAATTTCGTGATGCATGTGTGGAATTTTGTGTCTAAACCCCAGATCCTGATTCATTCTGAAGGCTATTGTATTTTTTGATTCAATAGTATAGAGGACAGGGATCTAGTCATGCAATTTGGACCTTATTCATACAGGAATAAACCAATGGTATTGAAGCCTTGGGAAGTTGATTTCTCTTTCTAGAATGATATACTAAGTACTATCCCTGTATGGATTCGATTTCCTGGTCTACCGGTGGGCTATTGGTCTATTGAAGTATTGAGCAAAATGGCTAGTGCAGTGGGTAAACCATTATACACTGACAAGTTTACAGCTCACTATGACAAAATTTCTTTTGCTCGAGTCCTAGTGGAGGTTGATGCTGCCCATCCACTCCCCGATCAGCTAGAGATTGAGACTCCATTTGGCCCTAAGATTCAGGTGATTGAATATGATTGGAAGACTAGGTTCTGTAATCACTGTCTGAAATTTGGACATGATTCCTTTGATTGTTGGTACTATGCTGATAATAATGAAGAAAGGGATATGGAGGAACAGGGTAAACCAAGGAGGCAGAGAACCAGATTGAAGAAGCAGGCAAAAACTACTAAACAAGAATGGCTTGTCAAACAGCCTGTACAGGAAAGCCTACCAGTACAAGCAAAACTTAACAAGGAGAATGAGAACATTTCTTCTATGCCTATTGTTCAACAGAATGCACCACCTGGCCCTGACAACCAGGAAAGGCTTGAGGCAGTAGTCAATGCACCCAATGGTAACAGAGAAGTCATGGTCGATAATTGCAATAAAGGAAAGGCTACTATTGTTGTAGTAGAAGCGGGTAGAAGGGGTCAACAGATTGATTCGGGGCCTTCTCAGAGATTACCCCCTAATATCTTATGATTATTGTCACTTCGAACATTAGGGGGCTTAATCAAGCCCATAAACAGAAGGAGTTGAAAAACTTTCTTGCTGTAAATAATGTAGATGTTATGGGATGTCTTGAGACTAGAGTAAAGGAACACAAAGCAAAGAAGATTCTTGATAAGATTGCTAAGGGTTGGAAGGTTCAATGCAACTACTCAAAGGCTGTAAATGGTAGAATATGGCTACTTTGGAAACCTCATATCCAGATCCAAATATCCTGTGTGACTGATCAGCTCATTCAATGCTTCTTAGAAGATTCTACTGGCCAAGTCAGAACTCATTTAAGTGTCATATATGCTCATAATACTACAAACCTTAGAGATCAGCTGTGGAGTGACTTAAGGACAATATATGTTCCCAGTCAAGATTCTTGGCTGTTGAGTGGGGATTTTAACTCTGTCTTATGTACTGATGATAGAATTGGCTCTCCTGTTACTGATGCTGAAGTCAGAGATTTTAAAGATGTTATTACTGACCTTCAACTCACTGCTCTTAGAGTTAAAGGTTGGCACTACACTTGGACTAATAAGCAAGGTACTTCCACTAGAGTTTATCGTAAGATTGATTGGGCTTTGGGCAATTTCCAGTGGTCACAGCAGTATGGGCACCTGGAAGCTGACTTCATGAATCCCTCAGTTTCTGATCACTCCCCTATTCTTATCAAATTTGAAAACCAAAAACCCGTGCATCCTAAACCTTTCAGAATCTACCTTGCTATTATGGAGCATCCTCAGTTTCATACCATTCTAGAGCAGGTCTGGGGACAGGAATGTGAAGGAACACCTATGCAGCAGATATGGAATAAATTGAAGGCCATGAAACAACATTTAAAGGAGACAAATGTTCATATGGCCTCATACAAGCAGAAACTTATTCAGGCTAGAGAGAAACTGGGTATTATTCAGACTCAATTGCAGAACAATCCACTAACACAGTCATTATTTGCTTAGGAAAAAGCAGCACTTGAAGAAATTGAGAAGTGAAGTTGTGTGGAGGAACAAATTCTGAGGCAGAAATCCAATGCTTGCTGTATTGAATGTGGTGATGCTAACACAAAGTATTTCCATGCTCAGTGGAAGATTAGAACAGGCCAGAATAACATCACATCTATCTATACTGATACAGGTTTGAAACTCACTGACCCTTTATCCGTGGAGCCGGAGTTTATAAAGGTATTCCAATCATTGATGGGGGAGTGTGCTGCTGAACTGCCTTGTGTCAATTCTGATATTATTAAAGAGGGACAATGCTTAACCCTAGCACAACAAAGAATACTAAGGAGGTTACATTGGAAGAGATCACAGAAGCAGTAAAAGAGATGCCTAAGGATAAAGCACCAGGAGTAGATGGCTTTCCTGTGGAATTCTTTACTAGAAACTGGGAGATGGTGAAGGGTGATATTCTAGCTGCTACAAAGGAATTCCTTTTCACTTGCAAAATGTCTCACATGATCAACACCACTACCATTTCACTTGTTCCCAAAGTCAAAGCACCTGCTACTGTTAAAGAATATAGACCTATTGTCTGCTGTACTACTGTCTATAAAATCATCTCCAAAGTTATTAATAGGAGGATGAAAACTGTCATTGGTGAATTAGTTGGGCCAGCTCAATCTGCTTTTATTGAAGGGAGAAGTATTGTTGATAATATCTTGCTTAGCCTTGAGATCTTCAAGGGTTATTCAAGAAAGGGAGTCTCCCCCAGATGTGTTCTCAATGTGGATTTGAGTAAAGCATATGACACCTTGGAATGGAGCTTTCTCAAATAGATTCTCATTGACTTGGACTTCCCTGCAAAATTTATTCACTGGATAATGGCTTGTGTCACATCCAGTCTCCTACTTTCTAGTAATGAATGGTGGATTAACTAAGCCATTCACCGCTAATAGAGGTATTAGACAGGGTGACCCAATGTCACCATATTTGTTTGTACTGGCTATGGAGTACCTGAACAGGATTTTGAAACAGTTACACAAGAATGGGTACTTCAACTTCCATCCCAAATGCAGGAAGCTCAATTGTTCTCATGTCTGTTTTGCTGATGACCTCCTTATGTTCCGTCGAGCTGACATTGTATCCATCCAGATCTTACATGAAGCTTTTCTTAAATTCTCTGTAGCATCTGGACTACAAGCTAATATCAGCAAAAGTGCAGTATTCTGGCTGGTGTGCAGCAGAGTGCCAGAGAAGAAATCATTGAGACTTTGGGATTCATTGAGGGCCAGCTTCCATTCAAGTACTTGGGGATACCACTTGATTCAAAAAAATTGGCCATCCATCATTACCTGCCTCTGATAGAGAAGATAACTGATAAAATTACTTGCTGGTCAGCTAAGTTGCTATCTTATGCAGGGAGAAGCCAACTTATCAAAGCTGTTGGTTTTGGTATTCAGACTTATTGGGCTCAAGTATTCATTCTGCCCAAGAAAGTATTGAAAGCCATTGAAGTAATATGCAGAACATTCCTGTGGACAGGCACTGCTAATCTGTCCAAAAGGGCACTGGTTGCTTGGGAAAAGGTATGCAGACCAATCTCATCTGGAGGACTCAACATATTAGATTTCACTGGGTGGAACAAAGCAGCCATTACTAAACTGCTATGGGACTTGTCCAGGAAGAAATATTGTCTATGAGTTAGATGTGTTCACTCTTACTACATCAAACAGGGTGATATTGCAACAATGAACATACCAAAATCAGCTTCTTGGGTTGTCGGGAAGATACTGGAAAGCAGAACTATGATAATGGAGAGCCAGAAGCTTCAGGGGGATCTGTTTGGCAGGTTGAAAAGTGTATGTAGACTGGATAAATTCCACATTCAGAAATTATACCTCACAATGCTCCCCAACTTCAGTAGGGTCGAGTGGAAGAACCTGATGCTGATCACAAATATCTAACCTCGACATAAGTTCACTGTATGGCTAGCTGCTCAACACAGACTTCCTACAGTTGACAGACTGCAGAACTATGGCATACAAGTCCCAACAACTTGTGTGTTTTGCAATCAGAATGTTCAAGTCTTTAACCACCTATTTGAGTGCTCAATTACTAATAGACTGTGGACCAGAATCTGTGGCTGGCTGGGGCACTCCAAAACTGTTGGTAACTGGGAAACAGAACTTCACTGGATTTGCAGTAAAGCAAGAAGCAGAATGTGGCAAAATGCTGTTACAACTTCTGTTTTTGTCACTACTGTTGCTCTCATCTGGAGGGAGAGGAATAGCATTCGATTTGAGGGGAAAGTTTTTGTGGAAGAACAGATTTGCAGAGAAGTTGCATTACTTATACATATCCGAGGCAGAAAATGCAAACGATGGCAGACTCACTTGCGACAGCTTAATTGCTTTCCTTAGTTATAGCCTTTAGACTTCCCTATACTGTAATGACATTTGTTTTTAGATAGTTATGTTAGTATAGATGATGGATTGTAAATGAGTAGCAGCTAGTCCAAGCTACTACTATAGAGCTCTACAATGTACATTCCTTTGAGATCAGTGAAATATCAGTTATACTAATATATATATATATATATATATATATATATATATATATATATATATATATATATATATCAAATGACATTCTATCATACATGTTTGTTGTCAAATTTATTATTTCTTACGTATGTTAGTGTAATTATATATAATAGACTAAGTTAAAATTGATCTTCCATTGCATATAGGTTGATTTTGAAGGAAATATGTCAGTCATGCTACTGAAAATGTCACGACCCAAATTTCCCACAATCGGGAGTCGTGATGGCGCTTACTAACAGATCTAGGCCAGGAAAAGTTTAAACATTCTCTGATAAATCTCAACAATATTAATATACGGAAAATAATTAAATAATAATGGAAGATTTTATGTTTAATAAAGAAAATGAAATCAAAATGCGGAAGTTTAAAACATATCTCTACCAAAATCTGGTGCCACTAGCTCACGGACTACTAAAGAGTGCTATAAACAAGTCTGAATAGAAATAGAAAACGTCTGTATCGGTACAAAGAAAACAAACTAAACATAGAAAAGGACTTCGGCCTGCGAACGCCAGTTAGGCGACCTCGAAGTTCATGGACCTAAGTCAGCTCCCGATCAAAGCTACTATTGTTGTCCAAAAGCTGCTCCGGTACCGTAATCTGTGCAAAAATCACAGAAGTGTAGCATCATCACAACCGACCCCATGTGCTGGTAAGTGCCTGGCCTAACCCCGGTGAAGTAGTGACGAGGCTCGACAGGACCTACCTAAAACAACCTGTGCAGATATATATATGTACAAAGCAACGAAAATAATAAAAGAGAATACCAACTAAAAGGGGAAGGGGCACGTGGGAGATATAGTGAAAACAGATCAACGGATATAACAACGAAACAATCTCAATACCATAACTTATACATAAGTGGACGGCGCGCCACACGATCCCATTGATTAATTCCTAAGAGGACGGCATGCCACACGATCCCATTTCATAATTCATAGGTGAACGGCGTGCCACACGACCCCAAAATATATATGTATTAGTGGTCGGCGCACCACACGATCCCTTTTCATAACTCACAAGTGGACGGCATGCCACACGATCCCAATTTATATTTCATAAGTGGACAACGTGCCACACGATCCCAATTCATATTTCATAAGTGGACGACGTGCCACACGATCCCATATTATAATGAATAGCACAAATAATCTCTCTAAAAGAGGCCCCATTAGGTAAATTCAATAACATAATGATTAAACCCAGCAAGGGTACAACTAACAGTCCAAATATCCCGGTAAGGGAGAAACAACAATAGTAAACCATGTTTCCTGGCAAGGGAAGAGTCACCACACTTTCTCCAATAATCACTTCTTTCCCAATTATCAAATTCTAGTTCGAATCGATACTCCAATAATATACCAATCGAAAATAATATCCTAATCATATTCCCTCTAACCAAAGTTAGAACAAACGCTTACCTCGGTCTAAGAATAGCAATCAACTCTCCAATATTGTCTTTCCTCGACAATCCAACTCCGAAACAATGGTATCTAGACATAATTAATTTAGTAGTATTAATAAAGACCCAAAAACAACATCCCATTGCCTAGAAATGAAGTCCCTAACATTCTTCCAAAAATATCAAAATCCGACCCCAGGCCCACATGGTCCAAACTCGAGGCTCGGATCAAAATCTGTTCACCCATAGCCCCACGAGTACAAATATATAATTTGTTTCAAGATTCGACCCCAAATTAAGGTTGAATCATCCAAAATTCCAAAGCCCTAGTTCTACCCAAAACCCGCAATTTCTAATTTGGATTCATGATTTTAAGCTTAGGAATTCACTAATTACTGAAGAAAAGTGAAGGAATTAAGTGGGGAATTAGCTACCCAAAAGGTCTGGGAAGAGGGGAATGGAGTTCTAAGGCTTGATGGAGAAGAGAACTCGTAAGAAGAAGTGAAGAATCCTGTAATTGAAATGTTCTGTTTTTAAAATAATCACTGAAGCATTTTTGTTCTATGCGTTCGCGACACCTTGGTTGCATTCACGATGAAGAAGGAAAGGTAGGCATCGCATTCGCAAAGGGACTCTGCGAACTCGTAGAGGGAAAATCTAGACCCACGCGCTTTGGCCTATGCGTCCATGTTTGGCTTCATACGAACGCGAAGATGAGCGAATCAAAACTATGCGAACACGATTCAGGGAGTGCGAACGCAAAAGGAGAAATGACTGGGCTATGCGAACGCGAGCCTAGGGCCACGTTCACGAAGAGGTAAGTGTGGTCTGCAACACATGAAAAATCGGATGCCTTTTCTAAGTGTAAAACTACCCTGAACCACCTCTGAATCATTTCTGAGCCATCAGGGCTCCCAACCAAACACACACACTAACTCAATAACATCATACGAACTTAGTCGAGAAATCAAATTGCCAAAATAACATAAAATTCAATGAATCAAACCCCAAATTCATTTCAAACTTCATAAGCTTCTAACTTTAGATATTTAGGTTTGAAACACGTTAAACGACGTCCAATTTCGACCAAACTTCACAGATAGCACTGAACATATATTTAAGACCTATACCGGGCGCCGGAACCAAAATACGGGCCCGATACCTATATTTTCTAACTCATTTTCATTTTTAAATTTCATATCATTTTCATAAAAATACTTTCTTTCAAAAATTCTATACTCAGGCTCGGGATCTTGGAATTTGATTTCGAGAATACGCCCGAGTCCCATATTTTTCTACGGACCTTCCGGGACTGTCATATCACGGGTCCGAATCCGTTTACCCAAAATGTTGACCAAATTCAACTTTAATAATACTAATATCAAAATTCTTTAATGTTTTCGCAGAATTCACATATTTCAACATAAAAGCTTTCCGGCTACGCGCCCGGACTGGCACTCAAATTGAGGCGACTAAAAGGAGTGTTTTCAAGGCTTTGGAAGTACGGAAAAAGGGAGAATTATAGTGATGATCATTTGGGTCGTCACAGAATAACTTAGATAAGCTAAATAACTTTTGTAATAACACACAAATGGCATATAGAAGTTTTGACAATAACGTCATACATGTAAAATTTATGATATTGGTCAATGTGCTTCTAAGTATATTATTATCCTTGAATTCAACTTTGGTCTTCCGAAACTAAGGAATAAATTTTTAAATTTCTGTGAAAATAGTTTTTAGTGTGTTTATGTTTTGCAAATATAATAAATAAAGCACAAAGACAAACTTCCTAAATATTGAACTATATTTACCACAATATATTTTCTTGCATGACCAATTGTATGTTACACTTTCAATATGGATAACAAGATCGACAACCAGAGTTCTGGTTAAGGTAGAGCAACCAAATCATTAGGAGGAAAGATACACAGAAAAAGTTTTATCCACAAAGAAGTGTTCAGTAAGATACCATCATATGAATACTTTTAAATTATACTCCCTCGGGTCCACTTTAAGTTTCATGTGGTTAGTTACATTGTTAACAAATGTTAAAAAGTAAATTCCTTAGTATGTGCGAAAGCAACCAAAAAATTACATAAAGTGGACCAGAGGAAGTAATACATAATTATCTAACTAAATGACAAAATTTATCATTTGTGTAAGTTTTAATGATGTCCTTTTATTTTAAATTCATGTATAATGCTAATTAATAATATATTTTAGCATTTAGATGATTATTGTATTATTAGAACATAAAATTTCTTTTATTAATTAAATTTTTTTATTACTTCAGATAAATAAATGTTTAAACCATCGTGTCATTATTAACGTACAACGCACGTTTATAAATACTAGTAGAAGAAAACATATATATATATATATATATATATATATATATATATATATATATATGTATGTATACACACAACCCATTTCCACAACAGGTCATGATGGCGCCCAACTACCTTGCCGGGCAAGCCAATTGCGGAAAACATTTTTAATTTTAATTGTATCGAATTTTTTAAGAAGGGAATAAGCATCCCAAAAGGGGTTTCCAGAACCCGATGCAGTAATCAAAGTAGAGACATACTATTATAACACAAAACTAGTCTATGTGCCAGAACCTGGTGTCATAGCCACGGGCAACCAGTAGAGAATATGCAAAATGAATAATATACTATCCTACTGTCCGAATCAGGATAGACAGAAAAGCAAAAGTACAAAGATGTCTTCTTCGGCTGCAGATCGTCAATGAAAGGACGCAACTCACAGTAGAAGTTCAAGGTATCTCGCTGATGCGCGCCCAAATAGTAACCAGATCCATCCGCCTCACATCCTGTACATCTAAGTACAGAGGTGTAGCATGAGTACATAAACATCATGTACCCAATAAGTATCCCGCCTAACCTCGAAGAAGTAGAGACGATATGTCCAATTAATACATACTAAGGTTAAATAATATGTGAGATTATTTATAAGCATGAGAGCTACTAACATTAACATGTTCAAGGAAAGAAATATAAGTCTTGTATTTAAAGTATTATGATTTTACAATTTCATGTTCAATGTATAGTAAAAAGTAGTGTGTGTACAAGTTTCCACATAAGAATCATGCGCACATTATACCGAGGCGACAACCTGAACCAACATAATAAAATGTGCACTTGCCGAGGGTTGACGGTGCCCCTATAGATGCATCTATTCATACCGAGGCAATTGGCCTGATCCACAAATAACAAGCAAGCATCCAGAATTCACACGAAGGCAATACATGTTAAATTATGCCATACAAGCATTCAACAAGTGTACAAGTTTACTTTTATTTTCCTTATAGCATCTAGTATATCCTCGGCAATCACATTAGCATGATGAAATATAGATATTCATAAATATAGCATGATATGGGTCCTAAACTACCCAAATAATCAATATAGTGATAGCTATGCTCGTACTCTCGTCACTTTTTGCGTACGTAGCTCCCGCATTTAGCAACAATTATACATTTTATTAATCCTTGCAGACATTTCCCTCTCACACAGTTAGAAAGGAGACTCACCTTGCTCTGAAGCATTCCTTCAATAACAAGAATAGGCTGCAACCTTAATTCAAAGCTAAACGACCACCAACTATTTAAATAAAGTAAAAACTAGTCAATACGTGCTCATAAGTTGAATTCCAACTAATTCAATGATTTTCCAACCTTTCAGACAAGTTTAAATTCCGATCCCGGGCCCACGTGTCCGGATCCCAAGATTTTTCGAAGAAAATATTCTCTATGGCCTACGGATTACAAATATGAAAATTTTAGTTCATTACAAAGCTAATTAGGTTGTTAAATCATAATTTTATCAAAATCCCAGGTCTAGCTCTAACGCTTGATATTATTAGATTATTAGTGTAAGATCTATGTAATGTCCATGTATTTAAGGTAAGAGTGAGTGGGATTTACTTACCTTGTGATGTTATGTTGAAACCCTCCCTTTGGAAACTCCAAAATTGCCCAAGTAGAGTTAAAATGAGAGAGAATGAGCTTGGGTTCGTATTTAATGAACCTTTACTACCCGAGTGGTTTTCACATCTGCGGATGAATTTTCGCATATCCGGTGTCCGCTTCTGCGGAAGAATAACCAATTTTGTGGTTTGGGGACAAGTTGATAGGACCGCTTATGCAATCGCTTAGTTCACACATGCGGGACCGCTTCAGTGGTCCCAAGGAAGCTTCTGCGGTCCCTTCCCTTCCTGGCCCTTTCGCTTCTACGACCAGGTGGTCGTTTATTTATATCTGTGAATCATACATGTTTTATACCCTTTCTTACTTGAACTTTGTGCATTAATTGCTTTAAATACATCCTGAAAAACTTACAAGGGTGCTTGATTGCAGGTTTGAGCGACAAGATGATAAATATCACAAATCAGCTGAAAGGGGAGTGAAACCTGCTAAGCGTCAAAAGATGATTGAATGTGGGAAATAGGTGCCCAGCGCAAACCACACTG
Organism: Nicotiana benthamiana; assembly: GCA_034376525.1. NCBI lineage: Eukaryota > Viridiplantae > Streptophyta > Magnoliopsida > Solanales > Solanaceae > Nicotiana > Nicotiana benthamiana. The sequence continues at coordinate 99,028,801 of CM067334.1, read as the reverse complement.
TTCGGATGTGCGGCCACGTAGAAAAGTTCTGAATGTTGCCAAGTTCAAGCCTGACCTGTGCGGTCCGCACTACTTTGCCACGCGGCCGCACAGGAAAGTTCAGAGAACCATCAAAAGTGAAGAAGATCCACGCAATCCACACTGATGAATGATCAGAGGCTTAGCAATTCAAGTCAAAGTACCACGCGGACGCACACCAAAGCAGTGCGGCCCACGTGGGTAAAAGTTCAGAGAGTCAATAATTGGACAAGTTCTATTTTGCGGCCGTGCACCATTTCCATGCGGTCCGCATGACTTAACCTGTGCGGCCACGCACCATTTCCATGTAGTCCGCTTGACTCAACCTATGCGGCCACGTGGAATTTCTATGCGGTCCGCATCCCCGAGTCCAGAAGCACAAATCTGAAGACCATGTGCCCTACGCGACCGCATGTCATTTTTATGCGGTCCGCGCAAGACCCTCAGGGTATTTTTGTCTGGTTTTTCGTGTGTAGTATAAATAGAACATTTTACTTTTTTAGGTCAAGTTTGGTAATCAGTTTTAGCAGTTGAGCACGAGACACTTCGTATTAGACTTCGTTAGGCAATTTTCTCTTGTAATTAATGTGCGTTCAAGTAGATTAAGCTTTTAGTTAATGATTATGTTAATTTCTTCTAGTATTTCTTCTATTTCTAAAAGCTATGGTTGTGTCTTAACCCTAGTGTGGGTAATTAATGGGTGTTTTTGCTTAATGCTTGGATGATGTTGGGTGTTTGGTAATTGGATTGATTATATGTTTTCACTTAGATTTGGTGGTTGCAAACACTAAGTCTAGCTTAGTGAGTCTTGACTCTTCTTGAGAAAGAGAGTATATGACATCACAATTAACCCAACAAGGATTTGGGATGGACCCATGAGAATGGTAGTCCCAAGTAACGGGTCAAACCTCGAGAGAGAAATTACCCCACTTGAACCTTAAAGTTGCTTGGGCAAAAATCACTCTCTCTACCGAGAGGTGTGAGAGTGAGTTCTAAAGTGCAACGGCTATCCATATTCCCTTAATTATCATCCTTGTATTAGAATTTTATACACGTTAATTAGTAACCTAGGTAAGTGCTATGACCCTGGTGCTTTTCTCTTATTTAATACAACTAGTATCGTTACTTAGCATAATTTAGTTTACAATTTTAGTTGATAAATTTAGTTGTTAAACAAAAGAAAAACCAAAAATGATAGAAGACCAAATAGAAGCTAAAACATAATTCTAGGCTTAGCAAATAGTCAACTCCAATTTGAAGCTCTCTGTGGAAAAATCAACCCCGATATCACTATTGGGTTTTAAGTAGTCGCGCCCACTCTTTCTTAGGATTGAGTCCACGCCGATCACTTTTTGGTGCCATTGCCGGAGAGCTTTACAGTGTTTGACTATTTGTTGTCTAGTTTTGTGTTTTGTTTATCTTTCCTTCTTTTTACTTACTTGGTTTGTGTTAATTCGCTCAGGTACCAATGGCTTCAAACGCACATGATCCTATTAAAGTGGGAGTGGTGGAGGTGGAAGACGTGGAACATGAGGAGATTTTACCCCAAGCACAAAGACGGGGTAGAAATGCTAATGCTAATGCTAATGACAACATACCAGACCCTCCTCCACCTCCACTAAGAGTAGATCCAAGAGTTCTACCCAATCAAGGGTACGCAAGTGCAATAGTTCCTCGCCGAATCCGGGCGGGAACTTCCAAATCACCAATGTCATGCTCCCTTTGCTCGAACAACAAGGGTATTTCACAAGCTCCTCGGACCAAGATGCCTACAAGCATTTGAAAGTTTTTGTGGATACTTGTTGGGGGAGAAAGCGGACAAATGTTTTGGAAGATGCATTGAGGTTAAGGCTTTTCCCTTTCTCACTTCGAAGGAAGGCACTAGATTGGTTGGAGAGACTGCCAAATCATTCCATCACTATGTGGGATAAGTTGGCAGATAAATTCATTGCAAAGTTCTTCTCGCCTAGTCATTTGGCGGCTCTTAGAGATGAGATCCTAGCTTTCAAGCAAGAGCCAATGGAGCCTTTACATGAGATATGGGAGAGATTTCAAACGATGGTAAAAGAGTGCCCCAACAAAGATATGAATGTTGTTATGATCCAACAAACATTCTATCGGGGTATAAACACAACAAACCAGTGCATTGTCAGTCAGTTGGCATGTGGTAATTTTATGAAGCGTCCATACAACGAATCTTGTGATGTTCTTGATGAAATGGCCGATACTTCTTCGGTATGGCAAATCCGGGAATATATTCCTCAAAGTGATCCCCATGTTATACACTTGCATGAGTTACATGATCACATCCAAGCCATTACCGAACTCACAAAAACAACGAACCAATTGGCTAAGGTGCAACTTCAACAAGTTCAAAATCCGTGCCAACTCAATGCCATGGAGGGAGTGAATATGATGAAAAGAAGGTAAAGAGCGAAACAACAACAACCTTCGAAAATTTTTGACAACTTTGATGATGGGAATGGTGGTTATTCGAATGAATGTTATTAGGACCAAAGTGAGGAGGTCCAATATGTAAATAACTACCAAGGTAATAGAGGAAATAAAGGGAATCAACAATGGCGTTCCCAAGGAAATTGGGGGAACCAACAAAATAATGGAAATTGGAACAACAATAAGGAAACAATTGGGGTAATCAAGGCAATTGGGGCAGAAACAACAATAATTGGAACAACAACAAGAATGGTGGGCGGGACAATAATCAAGGAGGTAATCAAGGTAATCGGGGGCAAGGCTTTCAAAGGCCCCCGATGTACCAAAAACCGTACAACCCATCCCTATTGCAATCTGAAGGGTCGAGTTCTTCGGCTCAAGATATGGGTAGAATTGAGAACATGTTCGAACAAATAATGAAAAAGAATCAAGACTCGGATGCCCAATTAGCCTCCCATAACACATCGATCCATAACTTAGAAGTGCAACTTGGACAAATATCACAATCTCTCAATACTCGCCCGAAGGGTGCACTACCAAATGATATGGGGGTGAACCCCAAAGGTGGGCACAACAACCATGTAATGGCAGTGAAAACGCATTGCGAGAGAGGCGGTGATGTGCAAGAAAGTCAAGTTAGGGTTGATGAGGAGGAGTTGCGGGAAGATGATGTCCCATTAGTGGTTGAAGATATTTTTGAACCAAGTATGAGGAATTAAGTGATAATAGATATTGATGAAGGCGAGGAGGAGACCCAAGAGGCCGTGAACCCGTCTAGGGAACACGTCATTGACATGTCGGAACCTATGGTGCCAAAAGCCAAGGCACTCTGGCCTAGGCCTCCTCCGCCCTTATCCTGAAAGCTTGGCCAAGCAAAAAGGTGACAATCAATTTAAAAAGTTTGTTGAGATGATGAAGAGTTTGACTGTAAATGTGCCCTTGGTGGAGGCACTTGAACAAATGCCAGGATATGCAAAGTTCATGAAGGACTTGGTTACTAAAAAGAGATCGATGGAGTGTGAGACAATCAAGATGAAACACCAAGTGAGTTCCATTGTGCACTCCATGGCTCCAAAACTAGAGGATCCCGGAGCATTCACAATACCATGTACCACTGGAAGTGCCAATTTTGCAAAAGCCTTATGTGACTGGGGGGCAAGTATCAGTCTCATCCCATATTCAGTTTTCAAGACTTTGGGTATCGGACAACCTCGTCCAACTTCTATGAGGCTTCAAATGTGGACCGGTCAATGAATTGGCCTTGGGAATTATTGATGATGTCCTTGTTCGTGTTGACAAGTTCATATTGCCGGCCGATTTTGTGATCTTGGATTGCGAAGTGGATTTCGAGGTGCCTATTATTCTTGGAAGGCCATTCCTAGCTACGGGGAATGCCTTGGGAGATGTAGAGGTGGGAGAATTGACCTTCTGTGTTGGAGATGAAAAGGTGGTGTTCCACTTATGCAAATCGATGAGGCAACAAAATAGCATCGAGGTGTGCTCGTTAGTTGACATTGTTACGGCAGTGATAGTGGATGACACAAGCGCAATGGAAAATATTGAGGACCCACTTGAGGCCATACTATTTAACATGGATGTTGATGATGATGCCGGAAGGGTGGAGTGTGTGAACGCATTATATGGCATGGGCTCGTATTCTTATGAGCCAAGGAAGTTATCTCTTGGTCTTGAAAATTGCAAAACTCCACCCACCAAGCCGTCCATTGAGGAGCCACTGCTGTTGGAGTTGAAACCACTTCCTCCTCACCTCAGGTATGAGTTTCTTGGTCCTAATTTCACTTTGCCAGTTATTCTTTCTTCTTGCTTGTCTAACGTGCAGATGGACGCCACTTTGGCGGTTCTTCAAAAGCACAAGCGAGCGATTGGATGGACCTTGGTGAATATTCGAGTATTAGCCCTGCGTTTTTGCATGCACAAGATAATATTGGAGGAAGATGCGAGACTGTCTCTAGAACATCAAAGAAGACCCAATGAGGCCATGCAAGAGGTGGTTAAAAAGGAAGTTATCAAGTGGCTTGACGCCGATGTGGTGTATCCAATTTCTAACAGTTCGTAGACTTCTGCTGTATAATGTGTGCTAAAGAAGGGAGGAATGATGGTGGCTAACAATGACAATAATGAACTTATTCTGACTCGTACTGTGACGGGTTGGAGGGTATGCATGGATAATCGGAAGTTGAACACGATGACTAGAAAAGACCACTTCCCATTGCTGTTCTTGGACCAAATGCTTGATCGTCTTGCGGGCCGGGCTTTCTATTGTTTTTTTGGATGGGTATTCATGCTACAACCAAATTCTCATTACCCTAGAAGACCAAGAATAGACAACCTTCACATGTCTATATGGCACATTCGCCTTCTCTCGAATGCCATTTGGATTATGTAATACTCCGGCGACCTTCCAAAGATGTATGATGGCAATCTTCACCGATATGGTAGAGGATATATTGGAGGTCTTCATGGACAACTTTAGTGTTGTCGGGGATTCATTTGGTGAATATTTGCAAAAACTTGATCGCGTGTTGGCCCGATGTGAATACACAAATTTGGTGCTAAATTGGGAGAAATGACATTTTATGGTAGAAGAAGGAATTGTGATGGGTCATAAAATATCATAAAGAGGGATTGAGGTTGATAAAGCAAAAATCAAGGTGATCTCAAAGCTTCCTCCCCCTAACTCTGTCAAAGGGATGAGGAGTTTTCTTGGACACGTGGGTTTCTACCGGAGATTCATCAAGGACTTTTCTAAGGTAGTGAACCGTTGTGTAAATTGTTGGAGAAAGATGCAAAGCATGTTTGATGAGAAGTGTATGGAGGATTTCGAGCTTCTAAAGTAAAAGTTGACGACTACCCCCCATCATTACCGCACCCAATTGGAGCTTGACCTTTGAGCTCATGTATGACGCTAGTAATGTTATGGTGGGGGCGGTCTTGGGCCAGAAAATCAACAAATTGTTCCATCCGGTGTACTATGCTAGCAAAATAATGAATGAGGCACAAAGAAATTACACGATCACCGAGAAGGAATTGCTTGCCATTATATTTGCCATGGAGAAGTTTTTCCTGTACCTTATGGGGGCCAAAGTGATTATTCATACCGATCATGCCGCCCTTAGGTACTTGATGACTAAGAAGGATTCAAAAGTAAGGTTGATGAGGTGGGTGCTTCTTCTAAAAGAATTTGATTTGGAGATTGTCCATAGAATTTGAAGTGAGAACCAAGTGGCGACCACTTATCTTGATTGAAAGAGGAAGGGAGGCCTTCGGACGGCCTTGAGATTAATAATTCTTTTCTGGATAAACAACTCCACTCAGTTTCTGTGCTTGACATGCCGTGGTTTGTCGACATTGCAAATTATTTGGTTACTGGTATGGTCCCGTATGAGCTCTCTTCCAGCCAAAGAAAGAAGCTCAAGTAGGATGCTTTGGACTTCTATTGGAATGATCCGTACCTTTTTAAAATTTGCACCGATGGTGTAATTCACAAGTGTGTTCCCGAAGAAGAGAAACTAAGTATTGTTGAAGCTTGTCATTCTTCTCCCTATGGTGCCCATCCTGGCGGGGCGAGGATGGCATCTAAAGTGTTGAGTTGTGGGTTCTATTAGACTTCATTGTTCAAGGATGTCGATGAATTTGTGAAAAGATGTGATGAGTGTCAACGTGCCGAAGGGATTTCAAAAAAAGATGAGATGCCCCTTAGCATGATTCTTGAGGTTGACATTTTTATGTTTGTGGGATAGACTTTATGGGGCCATTCGTGAGTTCTTGTGGCAACACTTATATTTTGGTAGCGGTTGACTATGTATCAAAATCGGTTGAGGTCGTCGCCCTACCCAACAATGAAGCTCGTAGTGCGGTGGCTTTCTTGAAAAGAGCATTTTCACTAGTTTTGGCACACCCCGTGCCATAATTAGTGATGGTGGCTCTCACTTTTGCAACCGGGCTTTTGATTCTTTTCTTTCTAAATATGGGGTAAACCACAAAGTGACCACTCTTTATCATCCTCAAGCGAGTGGCCAAGTTGAGGTTTCAAATCGGGAAATCAAGAGTATCCTTTCCAAGACTATCAATGCAAATAGGACCGACTGGTCAAAGAAATTGGATGATGCTCTTTGGGCTTATCGTACAGCTTTCAAGACTCCGATTGGTATGTCGCCATATCGGTTTGTTTTTGGGAAAGCATGTCATCTTCTGGTGGAGTTAGAGCATAAGGCGATGTGGACCTTGAAAAATTTGAATTTAGAGTGGGATATGGAGGCCAATCTCTGGGTTGAATAATTGATTGAACTTGATGAGTTTCAGTTTCATGCATACTCCAGATCGTCCTTGTACAAGGATAAGATGAGGTATCTCCATGACAAGTATTCTCGGGGGAAAGAATTCAAGGTTGACTGTATGGTTCTTCTCTTCAATTCCCGATTAAGGTTGTTTCTGGGTAAGCTAAAATCCAAGTGGAGCGGTCCTTTTGAAGTGGTTGGTGTTACTCCTTTTGGTTCCATTGACCTCAAAAACAAGAATGGTAAAGTGTTACGGGTCAATGGGCATCGTGTCAAGCATTACTTGGGCAAGTTTGATGACAGCCACGTGGTGGCGCTGATTCATTTGAAATGACTATGATTGTAACATGCGTTGTACCGCGACGTTAAATCAGGCGCTTCTTGGGAGGTAACCCATGTCTTTTGAATTTCTTTGTTTTTCTGTTGTAGAGTAGGATTTTTGAGCTGATGGTTTGTGAAGTATTGCAGGGATAATGTTGAATCAGTACAGGGCAAAATGAAAAATGAACAGTCTCTAAGCAATGCTTAAGCGGCCGCACCCCAAAACACTGTGGTCCGCGGGGGCTTGAGCTACTGAAAGAGTTAAACTCAGAAGACCCAGCAAATCCGCAAGACATGTTTTATGTGTTCCGTGCCAGAAGAACAAAACTTGTCATCTCTCTGAAGTTTTCCACGCGGCCGCGAACCAAATCCAGTGCAGTCCGCGTGGAAACTGCAAAATAGACAAGTCTCTAAAGTTTCCCACGCGACCGCACACCAAACCAGTGTGGTCAGCGTGGGCTGTGCTCGTGATCCGAGAATGAAAATCATGCGTGGTCCTCGTGACATTTTTGTGTGGCCGCGCAGGTAGGTAAAAATTGGGTCCCACGATTTTATATAAATAGGAGCCTTGGGACTCCTTTAAACCTTTTCGCAAATTTTCATCTGAGCTCTCATTTCTACTGTTCACCCACAACATTTGTGCACATAATTGCATTATCATTAATCCCTAGTAACATTTCATCTTCATTTCAATTCGTAGTTTAATTTGTGTTTATTTCACTTGATTTCTACTAGTATAACTTCTTAATTTCTTTATTGTTCGTCTTAGTTAACTGTTAGAATAGGTTTTTGTGGATTTTTGTTGAACTTGGGCATATATTCTTGTTAAAATAACTGAGTAGAGACACATAGGATCAATAATATTAAAAATTGGACTGAAAAGAAAAAAAAAGACCTAACCAGTTATATTTTCCCTTCACGACCGCACAACGTTTGTGTGCGGTCCGCGTGCCTTTGGTTGATATTGAACAACCTCTCTGTGCGGTTCGCGTGACCATTTGTATATGGTCCGCGTGAACCCAGCGCGGTATGCTTGACCATTCCTATGCGGTCCGCGTGAACCCACCGCGGCCGTGGTCCAAAATAGTGTGGACCGCGTGGCTAGAGTTCAGAGAGGTTGCATTTTCGTAGTCTGATCTGTGCTGACCGTGTCCACTTTTGTGCGGTCCGCGTCAATCCTACGCGGCCGCAATCCAAATCAGTGTGGTCCGCGTAGGTTTTTTAGAGAACTGATGTTTGGAATAATTAGCATGTGCGCTTCGTGTCCCCCCTGTCTGCAATACTGTCTGCAATTGTGCATTGAACTTTAAACTGTCTACTCCTTCTACGCTTCCACTAACAACGTTAGACTTGTATCACTTGCAGACAATGGTACGTGGCGGAAAATAAACACAACATGGGGGCAAGGAGAAGCAAACGGGAGGGGTGGCTCTTCCTTAGGGAACAATATCAAAAGGGTTGTGAAATTCACTACCAAGGATAAGGAGGCAATAAAAAAGAGCAGGAAGATAATTCGGGAGGCGGATAGGGCTGCCTCTAATTCAATAGGTAGTGAGTACGCACCATCCCAAAGTGTGACTTCAGAGTCCGTCCCCACACACATGTCCGTGCAGATTCCAGCACCAGAGTCATCTTCCCCTGAACAGGCAAATGTGGCCACCTCTAAGAGGCCAGTGAATGTGGTAGTCTCGAACTCGTCTGATGAGTCCGGAGCTGAAAAAGAACCTGACGAGCAATATTCCACCTCTCACGTAATTTCATTATTAGAGGAGAGTGAGGGTGGTGAGCCAAAGATTGGGGGTCTAGAAAGAACCAAGAAGAATGAGGCATGGGAAGATAGATTTGTAAGTGAAGTTGCCTTCAACCGATTCAGGGATTGGTGGCACAAGAGGAAGCTGATTCCGTAGAGGCCATTGATAGATTCCGATTTAGTTCCTTACAACCCTCACGTACAAGCACAATTCCGCATGAGAAATGGTTGGGGCTTCTTCAAAGAACGTGTGGGACTGGCAAATGAGCACATGGTGAAAGAGTTTTACAGCAACGTCCACCACGTTGTTCAGGGCTCCACAGCTATAAGAGTGAGGGACAAGATTGTGTTATTTGATGGGAAGTCACTTAATGACTTCTTGCAATTTGTGGAAGAGGATGAGTCACAATACCTAGAGAAGTTGTCTATAAAAGAAGAAGTTCGCCTGTGGTTAGCCAGGATTTTAGCAGCTCCAGCTACAGTCTCTGTGTGGCTCAAAGCACTGGAGAAGATATTCAGGAACACCCTCAAGTTTAAAGCAACAGCGTGGTTGACATTCGTGTGCAATCGGCTTCACCCGTCTACACATGATCACTCCGTCCCCATTGATCGTGTTGTCTTGGTTGCTTCCATCATGGTCGGATTTCCATTGAATGTGGGCAACATCATGAATAGGGTGGTTTCTATTGTGGGTAATGAGACAAAGACAAACTACCCTTTCCCCAACACACTTTCCCTGTACTTCAAGGATTTTTGGGTGAAAAAGAAGAAATATGATGTTATGGTTCCTCCGTTGAGCCCGTATTCATGGTATGATCAGAAGGGTCCTGACAACCCAAAGAATGCCAAGAAGAGTCAGGCCTCCACTTCTACTGCATATGGCCAGTCTGAAGAGCTAGCTGCCACTAAGAAACTCACTAAGCCCACTATATTGCCCCCAGGACCTTCCACAGCACCCCCTTCTGCCACAACTGATCTGGTGATCCCGTTATCAAAGACTCAGAGATTCACTGCCAACCAGCTCACATACTCACTTACCAGTTTGAACAACTGGATGTCAGCTGCGACATCCAAGTTGTCCATATTGACCACAACCGTACAGAGTCAGGGAGCGCAGGTGACTGTTGAGATCCCTACTTTCATTGATGAGACTTTGAAGAAGATCCTGGCCAACTAGGAAAAGATGATAGAGGAGCAGGGTAAATTGGCAAAGGCCGTCGGGGATCACAGCAAAGCTGTAAGGGATTTGGCTAAGGATCACCGAAAGCTGAGAAAGACAAAGGCCTCGAAGCAGTCGGTGGTGACATTGAAGGTTCAGGTAGACAAGATATTGGCGGATCAATTTCCGCTAGATTTGCTATTTTAGGAGCTGGCCGTAGAGCCACCAGTTGGGCAGCCACAAGAGGAGTAGCACATGCCGAAGAAGAAGAGAAAACTCCCTAGTTTTGAGGGAGTTGTGATAGCAGTCGCTCCTGATCATGAGGGTACCTCCAGCGACCCACTAATTGATGATCCAGTCTAGGAGCAAGCACATGTCCCAGTAGCACAACAGTAGCAGGCTGGGGACTAGTCTGAGGTCCTTGCAAGTACAGAGGACGCAAGAGCCATTGACCATCACAGAGCAGCTGATGAGGCTTGAGGGGTCGTTCCATATCATTTGCCTATTTTTGATGCTTTATTTGGTAGTTAGAATTCGGGACAATGCTCGCTCTTATTCATGGGGTGTGGCTCTACTTTTTGATTGACTGGATGATTGTATGTATTCTTTACTTTTAGTACATTCATAGATATAGATGATTTGTATATAAATTTTCATTCTAAACTCCTTTTGTTTTAAATTCTACTCCCCTTGTGTACATATTCATTTGGTTTTCATTTGAGCTTTCTTTCCATTTTCATTATTTTCGTTAGAAGTTTTCGTTTTAGTTACAAAGTTAGTCTCGTAGCCTCTTTTTGGTTTTTCTTTGGTGTTGCAATAAATCCTTGGTTTTCTTAATGGTATGGTTCTTTCCAAGGGTAGAGTGTTGTGTAAATTGGGTGGCTCTTCCTAATGATAGATATCGTGACAACTTTCTTAAGTTTTGTAGTTAAGGGTACCTTAGGCAAAGCTTCACTTGGGCTTAGCACATTTGCTTTTATCTTATGGTCAAAGACATCAAGTTGTGATTAGGATGGTGAAAGTCATGGCCTTGATACTCTTGTATTGACCAAACAATCATCATATGGTCATGTTGGGCCATTGTGCGCTTGAATCGTATCTAAGGTCATTGCAGGCCCTCGACTTCGTCTTTGGAAATCCTTGAGTGCGTGTGGTGAGAATTCGATCTATTGAGCCCAAGTACCGTGCCGATGGTCTAGAACTTGCCCCGAATGTTTGTTGAGGTGAAATCATAGGTGAAACTTGATTGAGAAATAATTTTAGGCCCTCCTTGATCCAAAAATGCCAAATTGAAAAATTCCATGACTTACCAATCAAAAGATCCCTAGTTCACCCTTTTTGAGCCTTGAACCCTTTCCTTTCATGAACCAAGTTACAAGCCTATACTCGTTCTCAATTAGACCTTCTTTTGGCACCCAAATATTCCTTGAGTAGTGGCAAATGACTAAGTTTGGGTGGGGGGACAAGAAAGGCATCAATATGGTAGAAAGGCACAAAAGCAAAAGAAAAGGAAGGCAATGAAAAAAATAAAAAGACAAAAAGAGAATAAGAACCAAAAAAGGGAACCAAAAGGACAAAAAAAGTGAAAAAGGTGTAGAAAAGTATACAAAAGGAGAAAGGTTTTGAATTGCAAAAGAAAGAGTGATGATGTATCCTTCCAGCCCCTTGAAAGAAGTGAATTACTCAATTGAGTCAAAACGGTGCGCCAAAATGAATCAAAAGAAGTGCTTAAGGGAAGTTTGAAACCATTTGATCAAAATCATATCTTACCTTCACCAAAAATCCTTCCCAATGACTCATCAAAAGTCCAATTTGATCTTTAGTTGAGGGAAGTCTACATTAGTGGATACTTATATGAAGGGCAAGCATATGGTACTTAGTGTCGAACTTAGGGTCTCTTCTTTGTGAGAGATGAGCGAGAAATCCTTCCATCTCGATTAGTGTGAAACTATTCTAAATGGTGAGTTTCACTTAGAAAAATTCGAGGATGTGTGAGTTTAGGATCCACAATGACCAAAGTGCTTGAGAAAGGTTCCTTGATGAGATGTGTCAACCTTTGATGCTCTTGTGTCACACTTGATCCACAAGTGCTCAAAGTTTTAAATGTGTTAATGATACATTTGCATTGAGGGCGATTGTTAGTACCAACTGAGGCTTGTTGAGGTACCTTAGGAAGAACAGGAATTACTTGGGTGTTTTTCATTGAGGGATAAATCTCACTGATTTGCTTGAGGACAAGCAAAGGTTTAAGTTTGGGGGAATTGATAAATGTGAATTATACATGTTTTATACCCTTTTTTACCTGAGCTTTGTGCATTAATTGCTTTAAATTAGTCTTGAAAAGCTAACAAGTATTCTTGATTGCAAGTTTGAGCGACAAGATGATAAATACTACAAATTGGCTCAAAGATGAGTGAAACCCGCTAAGCGTCAAAAGATAATTGAATGTGGGAAACAGGTGACCTGCGCGGACCGCACTGTTATGATGTGCGGCCGAGTAGTAAAGTTCTGAAAGCTACCAAGTTCAAGCCTTACCTGTGCGATCCACACTGCTTTGCCACTCGGCTATGCAAGAAAGTTCAGAGAACCATAAAACGTGAAGAAGATCCATGCGGACCGCATCCATTTCCACGTGGCACGCACTGATGAGTGATCAGAGGCTCAACTATTCAAGGCAAAGTCCCACACGGCCGCACACCAAAGCAGTGTGGTCCGTGTGGGTAAAAGTTCATAGATTCAACAATTGGACAAGTTCTACTATGCGGTCGCGCACCATTTCTACGTGGTCCGCATGACTTAACTTGTGCGGCCACGCACCATTTCCACGCAATCCGCTTGAATCAACCTATGCGGCCACGTGGCATTTCTATGCGGTCTGCATCCCCAAGTCCAGAAGCACAGATCTGAAGACCATATGCCCTACGCGACCGCATGTCATTTCTATGCGGTCCGCGCCAGACCCTCAGGGGTATTTTTGTCCGGTTTTTTCTATGTAGTATAAATAGAACATTTTACTTCTTAGGTCAAGTTTGGTAATCTGTTATAGCAGCTTAGCATGAGACACTTCGTATTAGCCTTCTTTAGGAAATTTTCTCTTGTAATTAATGTGGATTCAAGTAGATTAAGCTTGTAGTTAATAATTATGTTAATTCTTCTAGTATTTCTTCTATTTCTACTTCTTCCATGTCTAGCTAAACCCATTAGCTAGGGTTGTGGCCTAACCCTAGTGTGGGTAATTAATGGCTGTTTTTGCTTAATGCTTAATGCGTGGATGATGTTGGGTTTTTGATATTTGGGTTGATTGTATGTTTTCACTTAGATTTGGTGGTTGCAAACACTAAGTCTAGCTTAGTGAGTCTTGACTCTTCTTGAGAAAGAGAGTATATGACATCACAATTAACCCAACAAGGATTTGGGATGGACCCATGAGAATGGTAGTCCCAAGTAACGGGTTAAACCTCGAGAGAGTAATTACCCCACTTGAACCTTAAAGTTATTTGGGCAAATTAGCCTACCCAATTGGTCTCTAGAGAGTCAATTGGACAAAATCACTCTCTCTACCGAGAGGTGCGAGAGTGAGTGCTAAAGTGCAACGGTTATCCATATTCTCCTTAATTATCATCCTTGTATTAGAATTCTATACCTGTTAATTAGTCACCTAGGTGAGTGATACGACCCTAGTGTTTTTCTCTTGTTGCATATAACTAGCATCATTACTTAGCATAATTTAGTTTACAATTGTAGTTGATAAATTTAGTTGTTAAACAAAAGAAAAACCAAAAATGATAGAAGACCAAATAAAAGTTAAAACGCACTTCTAGGCTTAGCAAATACTCAACTCCAATTTGAAGCTCTCTGTGGAAAAATCGACCATGATACCACTATTGGGTTTTAAGTAGTCTCGCCCACTCTTTCTTAGGATTGAGTCTGCACCGATCACTTATGCGGTCATCGCTTCTGTGGTCAAAGAGCTGCATAAGCGGTTTTGACAGAAGCAGCAAACTTGCTTCCTTTCAAAGTCCGACTTCTCTCGAACATCGACCATTTGACGATCGGGGCTCCCGAGCCTCGCCCAAACATACCGACAAGTCTGAAATCACAAGGCGGACCTAGTCAAACCCTTGAAACACCAAGATAACACTAAATCAAAGAATTGAACCCAAAAACCAATTTGTTCAACTTAATGAACTTCAAGTACTTTATTTTCTATCAACGGGTCAAAATGTCCTTAAACTATTCGTATTGACACCAAATTTTACGGGTAGCTCTTATATGATATTTCAGACTTGTACCAAGTGAATATAGAGTAGTATTTCCTAACACCATATAGCCTCTCGAATATAAATACAGATGTCTCAGTGCCGATCTACAAGACTCTATTAGGTTTTGCCCGTAACACTCTGAGAACTATGTGAACCTAGTGCTCTGATACCATATTGTCACGACCCATTTCCACAACAGGTCGTGTTGGCACCCAACTACCTTGCCGGGCAAGCCAATTGCGGAAAAGATTTCTAAGTTTAATAATATCAACATTTTTAAGAAGGGAGTAAGCATCCCAAAAGGGGTTTCCAGAACCTGATACAGTAATCGAAGTAGAGACATACTATTACAACCCAAAATTAGTCTACTAAAGTGTGTGCCAGAACCTGATATCACATCCGCGGGCAACTAGTAGAGAATATACAAAATGAATAATATACTATCCTACTGTCCGAATTAGGATAGACAGAAAAACAAAAGTACAGAGATGACTTCTTCGGCTGCAGATTATCAATGAAAGGAGGCAGCTCACTGTACAAGTCCAAGGTATCTCACTGATGCGTGCCCGAATAGTAACCAGATCTACATGCCTCAGATCCTGTACATTTAAGTACAGAAGCATAATATGAGTACATAAACATCGTGTACCTAGTAAGTATCCCGCCTAACCTCGAAGAAGTAGATACGAGAGGTTGACTTGATACTTACTAAGGTCAAATAATATGTGAGATTATTTATAAGCATGGAAGGTACTAACATTAACATATTCAAGGCAAGAAAGATAAGGCATGTCTTTAAAGTATCATGGATTTACAATTTCATGTTCAATGTATAATAATAAGTAGTGCGACTACAAGTTTCCACATGATGGTCATGCGCACATTATACCGCGGCGACGGCCCGAACCAACATAATGAAATATGCACTTGCTAAGGATTGACGTCGCGCCTATAGATGCATCTATTCATAACGAGGTGATCGGCTCGATCCACAAATAACAAGCAAGCATCCAGAATGCACACGAAGGCAATACATATTAAATTATGCCATACAAGCGTTCAACAAGTGTACAAGTTTACTTTTATTTTTCTTATAGCCTCTAATATATCCTAGGCAATCACATTAGCATGATGAAATATAGATGTTTGTAAATATAGCATGATGTGGGTCCTAAACTACCTGGATAATCAATATAGTGATAGATATGCACGGACTCTCGTCACCTTGTGCGTACGTAGCTCCCACATTAAGCAACAATTATATATTTTATTAATCCTATGGGGACCTCTCACAAAGTTAGAAAGGAGACTCACCTCACTCTGAAGCGTTCCTTCAATAACAAGAATATGCTCCAACCTTAATTCGAAGCTGAACGAGCACCGACTAGTTAAATAAAGTAAGAACTAGTCAATACGTGCTCACAAAGTTGAATTCCAACTAATTAAATAATTTCCCAACCTTTCTCGCATGTTTTCTAAATTCTGACACCGAGCCCACGTGCCCGGATACCGAGATTTTTAGAAGAAATATTCTCTATGACCTAAAAATTACTAATATGTAAATTTTAGTTCATTACATAGCTAATTAAGTGGTTAAATCATAATTTTATCAAAACTCTAGGTCTAGATCAAACCCTTGATTTTATGTGATTATTAATGTTAAATCTATGTAATGTTCATTATTTAAGCTAGGAGGGAGTGGGAATTACTTACCTTGTGATGTAATGTTGAAACCCTCTCTTTGGAACCTCCAAAATCGTCCAATTAGAGTGAAAATGAGAGAGAGAATGAGCTTGGGTTCGTATTTAATAAACCCTTACTACCCCAGCATTTTTCGCATCTGCTGACGAATTTCTGCATATGCGACGTCTGCTTCTATGGAAGAATTACTACTTTTGTGGTTTGGGGACTAGTCGACAGGACCGCTTATGCGGTCGGTTAGTTCGCACATGGGGGACTGCTTCTGCGGTCCCTTCCCTTCGTGGCCCTTACGCTTCTGGACCAGGTGGCCGCTTATGCGGTCATTGCTTCTGCGGTCAAACAGCCGCATAAGAGGTTTTGACAGAAGCACCAAACTTGCTTCCTTTCAAAGTCCGACTTCGCTCGAACCTCGACCATTTGATGCCCGACGCTCCTGAGCCCCGCCTGAACATACTGACAAGTCTTAAATAACGATGTGGACCTAGTAAAACCCTCAAAACACCCTAAATAACGCTAAATCAAAGAATCGAACCCCAAAACCAATTGGTTCAACTTAACGAACTTCAAGTTCTTTATTACCTATCAACGGGTCAAAACATCCTTAAACTATTCGGATTGACACCAAATTTTACGGGTAGGTCTTATATGATATTTCGGACTTGTACCAAATTTCGGAACCGTAATCTGAACCAGATACCTGAGTTTTTAATGAATATTTAGATTATTTAATTCTTTAAAACTTCGATTTAATAATTTTACATAAAAATTCCGTACTCGGGCTAGGGACCTCGGAATTTGATTCCGAGCATATGCCTAGGTCCCATATTTTCCTACGGACCTCCCGAGACCATCAAATCATGAATCCGAGTCCGTTTCTCAAGAAAGTTGACCGAAGTCAAGCTTGGCCTTTTAAGAAAACCTTAAGGGAATAATTGGTTTTATTTTTACTCAAAACTCTTCTAACTCCCGAATTAATCCCCCCCGCAAGTCCTAATTTAGCTAAGGAAAGCGTGGGAATTTTTCTTTAAGGAAACAGGGTTCTAAATAGTAAAACCACCAATCGGGTCGTTATAATATATATATATATATATATATATATATATATATATATATATATATATATATATATATATATATATATATATATATATATATTGTAACAACTCAATTGATCGTTTTACTATTTAGAATCTTGTTCCTTTAAAGAAAAATTCAAGTGAAAATAACGTGAAAAGTGAGAGGAAGAAATGGAGAATTCAAAGACAAAAGGAAAGAGAGTTTTTTTTTAAGAAAAAGTTTGAGAGATTCTCGTGTAACTAGGAGGTCGAGTTTCCGTTTGTGGCTTCGGGTTCGACGTTGCTGCTACTTTGTCCGCCCTGAGTTTCGATATTGGATTGGAGGTGTACTCGTTCTCTTTCTCGTATTACTGAAACTCTTTCGCTAAGGTTTTGATTCTATTCTTCTTCAATGTTATTTCTTACTTTTTATTTAGAGGATTAGGATTTGGTTCCTTTTATTAATAATTTATTTCTTTAATATGTTATTTTCCTATTTGAGCATATGTTTCTGAATTTTGTTATCATTTAGTTTATTTATTGAAAGACTAAAAACGAGGGAATTCATAAGAGATGAGGACTAAAATAGTTATAGTGATGGTATAAATGTTTGCATAGTGATAACTTAGTGGTCAGTTAAGGTTGCACAAATTGTATCATAATATTTAGAAATGAGCGCACTTTTCCCGGTCATTCTTATGAATAGGTCATAATTTATAATAATTTTTTCTTTATAGTATAGTAGTAAGTTTCTTTTATTTAATGAAAAGTTTTCTTCTTTGAGTATATATCTATAACTGTTAACCACTTGGCCATAAAAACTAAAAATATCAGGTGTTAGTTTTTGTAGGAATACCTTATAAATAAGAAAATCTTGTTAATCCTATCAATTTCTCTGTCTTTAACTTCACTGTAAATTACTTTAGTATTGTGATTAGCTTGAATTAGTCTATGAATGTATACTTCTCCTTTTGATTCACCGTTAAAAAATAACTTCTAATTTTCATGAGTTTTATCTTCATTTTATAAATTTTATATTGTTTAGCTCAAGGTTATCATATATTTTGCAAGTATAGAACAATAAAAATAAATTGAGGGTCAATCATAGCAGATCATAACAATCGAGGGACAGAATGAAATACATAAGAGGCAAGTGTTATTCGTTAGAAAGAAATGTGTAGAGATCTTTTATTGATAGTATTGATTCGGTCTGCCTCCCCATGGAGAGGATTAGAGCCTTACAATCATGTTCTCTCTTTTCTTGAGAATGGTGATGAGGAAAAAGAAGCAGCCCCCTTTTAGGATTCTTTCTCTTAGTATTTATAGCTGCAAGTCGGATGAGCTCGCGATAAGTAGCCGTGACCGTGCCGATGTGTGGCTCGTGCAATGATAGACAGGCCGTAGCCTCCCTGATAACGTCCCGTACCCACGAATTATTAATGGTTACAGGTGATCACACTGCTTGTAATTTATACTCTAGCTTTTGAAATAAATATTATCGTTAATTACTGGAGGGTTAGATTTTGACTTATACAGTTAGTCCCTCCGCTTATTGAGGTCGTGCCCTGGCCGAGCTTGATGAGCGAACATTGTCAACCTGCTACCTTGGTCGGGACAGAAGGTGGCTATGGTCGTTTATACATTGAAAGTTGTATCGTTAAAATTGATAGCCTTAGATATTTTGCGCTGATGGCCTTGGCCATGCAGGTGACTTCGACCGTAGTCGAATCACTAGCATACATATTGGGGATGCCCGTAGCCTTAATACTATGGACGGCCTTAGCCGCAATGGAGTCAAGTTGGTGATCTTGATCGCATTTTGTTGATGGTTTTAAATGTTCATTCACGGGAGAGGGCCATAGCCGTGTATGCATTAGGAATGGCCGTAGCTGTTTGTACATATGGGGGGATGGCCGTACCCTTTTATACTTTGGAGATGGCCGTGGTTATTTTGTCGACGATCTTTACCCTTGTACGGTGTCGATGGTACTTAAACGTCGCGGCCAGGGGGAGTACGGACATACTTGTCATGCGTTTTGGCGAACATCTAAAATTATGGAGGTACACAGGATGTTCCTGAAGCGTTCTCAGGTCATTATTACCGTTTCGAAGGCGAAACACCGGTTGACGATAGAAAAGTCGCTTCACGGAGTCTTGTCATTATGACACACCTTTCTGTAGAATCGAAACATTTTGCAGTTGGTCAAGTAGTTAATGATGACTATTGGAATTCGTGAGAGCCACTTGCGTTGCTTATAAATAATGGGTTGAGGCATTTGTCTCTCACTTTCTTGTAATTTGTCTAAGAAAGATCTCTGAAGAATTTTCCTTGCTTAGTCAGTTCATCTTTGCTCTTGATCTTCGATTGTCGTAATCTTCACCTTTCTTCATCGATTCTTATCCTTTCTGATTTACCGATAAAAAATGGCAAGCCATTCTTCCAGAAATGTTGCTCAAGCAAGTCTTCCGGCCAACTTTACGGTGGTAGAAGAGCCATCTCCGATAGTAAGAGGCGTAGAACCGGTGGAGGCTGATGGGGTTCCGTCGGTGACTGATATCATGTCCTTTCCCGGAGGTCCGACGATTGATTTCACCGTTGATAAGGGGTAAAATCAAGTGAATGAAGCCACACTGATGGGGGAAGTGGGGATTGGTCAGTTATGGGAGTAGTGGGGCATTCCCCGCTTCGCTCATAATTCCCTTGCTACACGCGAGAAGAGGGTCCACATTGACCGTAAGAGGGTATTGCATTTTCTATACTTATCCATTTAGATTGGGATTCAGGATCCCTCTTCCGATATAGGTGGTGGACTTCTGTTGTTATTACAAGGTGTGCCTTGGCCAGCTTGTTCCCTCCCTTTACAAGCTTTTTGCTATGCTCATTAAATATGCAGAGCTGGCCGAAAGGGAGATCATGATGCGGCACGTGCTGACCCTCTATGCCCCTCAGTAGGTCCGTGGTACGATACTTTGGGCTGTTCCTCATGGGGTGAGGGGCTTGAGTGCGGAGTTAGATGATGCGGTCGAGTCTCACACTTATGAGAATTTCTTCTACATCAGGACTGACCATTTGGTGGCGTGTGCTACTGAGTTCCCCGAGACTTGGAACCATGCACGTAAGTCCTTTATTCGTCAAGTTCTACATTCCGTCTTTTCTCACGCCCTTTTTCTGATAAGTGTTAACCTTACCTCATGTTTGTAGCTGAACGGCCGCCACTGTCTCCACTACCCAGCATTCACGAATTAGTCGAGGTCGTGCTTCCTCACACAATGGGGATTCGTACGTAGCCGTCTTTCTGGGAGAGGCATGGTCGTAGACCTGCTTCTACTGAGGATTTCAGCTTCCTTTTATCTTTGTTTTATTCTATTTTGCCCCTTCTCAACTTTGTTCTTTCTTTGATTAGGGAGGGCACACCGCGTGAGGGCCCCCCAACTAGCCTTTCACAGGCTAGGCGCTACAGCACGACTCGTGACAATGTCGGCACCACATCCAGTTCCGAGGGTGACTTCGGATGAATTTTCGGTGGCTCATTCCCCAGCACGGTCTGCACCTCGGGCCGAAAAGTCTTTGGAGATCGTACGCCCTAGGGCGGAGTCGCCTTTGAGAAGGGATGAAGAGGAAGAGGAGAGGTCGCCGGTCAGGCGTAGGGTCGCATTTACTCCAGCTATGGTGGTGATAAATTTGAATTCCCCGCCATCGGACGAGGAGGAGAATGCAGCAGCGACGCCTGCCCTTGAGGGTGGGCAGTCAGTGGGGGTTGTCCCGGTTGGCTCAGGCAAAGGTGATACTATCACTTCGGCGATTCAATTAACAGTCCCCATTGCTGAGAGGGGAGGTAGTTCCTCAGCAACTGTTTTGGTTGGAAAGACAAGCGCCAGTGTGTTGGCGGGGGCGGGAGCCTCAACTTCTCGGTTGGTGGATGGAGGGACAGGCACCGTAGGTGAAGAGTCTGACTCCGAGTCTGATCTGGACCCTGACGACGTCTGTATGCTTCAAGAAGGCCTCACCCGCGCAACAATGCAAGCTGAAGGGCAGTTCCGTTATGTTGAGATTCCTACAAAGAAGAACTTGCTGCTTCAAGAGGAGAACTTGGTGCCGTTGTTCGAGGTGTTGTGCTTAGAGGTGGAAAACATGTCGCAGAGGGGCATAACGGACGTCAGGCTGATAGGTGAAGTTGTTTCACAGGGCCTGAAGGTACGTATAGTGACTTTAGTTTGTCTTCTCTTTTTTTGTTTTACTTAGTCTATTTTTCTATTCTGAATATTGCTTCGTTCTTGTAGCTATTTTTGTTGGAAGTAGAGAGCATCAGCCGAGCTAACGCCCACTCAGGGATTTGTTCGCGGGAGCTAGAGAAGTACTGCCGCTATCTGGATCGGTGTCGCAAGATGCATGAGCGCCTGAGGAACGACCCCCAGAGTCGGGACCTCATCGAAGAGTTGGCAAGGCGAGAACTTCAAACGCAGTAGACCCTTGGCAGGGCTAACACTCTTGAGGAGCATCTTCGTCGTAATGACGAGGAGATGGAGGCCGAGAGGAGGGTGCTGCTGAGAGGGAACTCCAGGATCGGGTCAGGGCGGTAGAAGCATCTGAGACTTTGACCAGGCAGGTGGCCGCTTTGGAGGCCGATGTCGTTGCCTTAAGGGTACAAGCGAGGGATGCCTTGTCGAGGGTTGGGACCTTGGAGACGACGGGTCGCATTCACAAATGAGAACGGGAACTGGAGAGGGATGCTGCGGCCTTTCGAGATGGAGTGCTGGAGGAACGCATTGGCATCGATGAACGGGACGCTCAGACTATTGGGGATCGGATTACGGCCTTAGAGGACAAGAATCGGCGCTTAAGGGATCAGGCTACCTCTTTCATCCCGGCTTGTGATATTTAGATGCTTGCCGAGGCCCAACTTGATGTGTACAAGAGATTGTGAAAGGCCGACATTGTGCTTGAAACCTGGTATGAAGAGGCCCGTCAAAAGGCTCGTGAGCCCCATGTTGACTACGGTTTTAATCTAGCTATGCCAGGGGTTGATGATGGTGTTGAGGGCGTGGGTAATGCTGATGGGGCACGGAGTGAAAAGGATTTGTTATATTTTTTTTGTTCTCGTTGCCATTTGGCTAACCTTTTTTGTTGTTCTTTCCTTTCTTTCTTTCTCATTTACCGGCCTTGACCGCGTGTAAGCGAGGATGACCCATTTTAATTAAAGATGTAATTATTATGCAATTTTCTTTTCCTTTGTTCTGCCTGGTGTTTATTTTGTATCTTTACGATTCTCAAGTTTTTCTTTTGGTATGCACTCAAAAGGGGGGGGGGGGGGGGCTTTGCCTCAGTTTTTCTGGTAGGCGTGATCTTTCCCCTATGTCTTTGGCTGTAATGGTGGCGATGGCCTTGACCATGATAATGTTGTTGGCCTTGGCTAGGTAGGTGACTTCTACTATCGTCGAGTCATTTGTTTGCCTTAGTCGGAGACAAGGTTGGTTATTTAGTAGTGAGGGCCTTGGCCATGATTAAGCGCTTTTTGTTTATCTCTTTCCTTTACTTGGTGTAAACAAGTTGTGGCCATTATTTGGCCATAGTGGCACTTAGCCTCAGTCCCAGTTCGGGCATGGTCGAACTACTGGCCGTGATGGTAAGAAAAGCAACCTTGTACTTTGACCGGGGTCGATCTTTACGTGGCTTGAATTTTAGCTCAAGTTGGGAGTACTTACTTGAGTGGCGAGGGTGCTTAACTTGTCTCTCTGTCTGTTTCGCTTTATATTTGAGGATGAAGGCATTCGGCTTTGTTGTTTGGGCGAGATTGGGCTTGTTATGGTGAAGGCATAAGGCCTGAATCTGAGTTCGACTTGTAGTTGAACTTTCGAGCGAAGGCATATGGCCTGAGTCGTTGTTCAACCGTAGTTAAATCTTTTAATTTTTGATAGCGAATGTGCATAGCCTGAACCCCGGTTCAACTTGTAGTAGAACTTTCGGTGAAGGCACGTAGCCTGAGTCGTTGTTTAACAGTGGTTTAATCTTGCAATTTATTGATGGCGAAGGCGCATGGCCTGAGTCTCAGTTCAGCTTTTAATTGAGCTTTTGGTAAAGGCACGTAGCCTGAGTCGTTGTTCAACCATGGTTGAATCTTGCAATTTTTGATGGCGAAGGCGCATGATCTGAGTCCCACTTCAACTTGTTGCTGAACTTTTGGTGAAGGCACGTATCCTGAGTCGTTGTTCAATAGTGGTTGAATCTAGTGATTTTTTGATGGCGAAGGCGCATTGCCTAAGTCCCAGTTCAACTTGTAGATGGACTTTTGGTGAAGGCACGTCGCCTGAGTCGTTGTTCAATCATGGTTGAATTTTGCAATTTTTTGATGGCGAAGGCACATGGCTTGAGTCCCAGTTCAAGTAGTAGTTGAAATTTTGGTGAAGGCACGAAGTCTGAGTTGTTATTCAACCGTGGTTGAATCTTGTGATTTTTGATGGCGAAGGCGCATGGCCTGAGCCCCAGTTGAACTATTGGTGAAGGCACGTAGCCTGAGTCGTTGTTCAACTGTGGTTGAATTTTGCGATTTTTGATGGCGAAGGCGTGGCCTGAGTCCCAGTTCAACTTGTAGTTGAACTTTTGGTGAAGGCATGTAGCCTGGGTCGTTGTTCAACCATGGTTGAATCATGTGATATTTTGCTGGCGAAGTCGCATGGCCTACGTCCCAGTTCAACTTGTAGTTGAAATTTTGGTGAAGGCACGTAGCTTTAGTCGTTGTTCAACCATGGTTGAATCTTGTGATTTTTTATGGCGAAGGCGCATGACATGAGTCCCAGTTCAACTTTTAGTTGAACTTTTGGTGAAGACATGTAGCCTGAGTCATTGTTCAATTATGGTTGAATCTTGCAATTTTTTTATGGTGAAGGCGCTTGGTTTGAGTCCCAGTTCAACTTGTAGTTGAACTTTTGGTTATGGCACGTATCCTGAGTTGTTGTTCAACCGTGGTTGAATCTTGCAAATTTTGATGGCAAAGGCGTATGGCCTGAGTCCCAGTTCAACTTGTAGTTGAACTTTTGGTGAAGGCACGTAGCCTGAGGCGTTGTTCAAACCTGGTTGAATCTTGTGATTTTTTTATGGCGAAGGCGCATGGCCTATGTCCCAGTTCAACTTGTAATTGAGCTTTTGGTGAAGGCACATAGCCTGAGTTGTTGTTCAACCGTGGTTGAATCTTGCGATTTTTTATGGCGAAGGCGCATGGCCTGAGTCCCAATTCAACTTGTAATTGAACTTTTAGTGAAGGCACATAGCTTGAGTCGTTATTCAACTATGGTTTAGTCTTGCAATTTCTTATGGAGAAGGCGCATGGCCTGACTCCCAGTTCAACTTGTAGTTAAACTTTTCGTGAAGGCACGTAGCCTAGACCTCATTATTTCGGTGTTTGAGAGCTGGAGCTCGGTTTTGAGTCGAGATCTTGAGCGGTTCACGCGCTATCTTTCCAGCCAATGTGTGTAGGCTGGCATGAGGTGACTCTCGGTTCGAGGTACCTTCATGTCGATTTCCGGCTGGGTCTCATATTAGGGATGCAGGAGATGCCTCAAATAGATCCTTCTCAGAAGGGGAGGGAACTGCTTCTTCTTCTTGCTTGCACTATCCGAGAGAGAAATGGCAGAGGAGTTGGGACTCGATTCGATATCTTCGAGTTCCCTTTGTCCGATATGCCGCTTTAGCTTGTTAGAGCTGGGTTGTTCTTTGGTGTTTCTTTCCATTCGGTCCGAGGGAGAACTATGTGATTCTGCTATGAAATCCCCACAAACGGCGCCAAATTGTTTAGCTCAAAGTTATCATATATTTTGTAAGTATAGAACAATAAAAATAAATTGAGGGCCAATCATAGCAGATCATAATAATCGAGGGACCGAATGAAATACATAAGAGGCAAGTGTTATTCGTTAGAAAGAAATGTGTAGGAATCTTTTATTGATAGTATTGATTCGGTCTGCCTCTCCATGGAGAGGTTCAAAGCCTTACAATCATGTTCTCTCTTTTCTTGAGAATGGTGATGAAGAAGAAGAAGAAGTCCACTTTTAGGGTTCTTTCTCTTAGTATTTATAGTTGTAAGTCGGATGAGCTGACGATAAGTGGCTGTGACCACGCCGATGTGTGGCTCGTGCAATGACAGACAGGGCGTAGCTTCCTGATAACGTCCCGTACCCATGAATTATTAATGGTTATAAGTGGTCACGCTACTTGTAATTTATACTCTAGCTTTTGAAATAAATATTATTGTTAATTATTGGAGGGTCAGATTTTGACCTATACATGTATGAATTCTTTTCGTTGTTGTTGTTTTGTTAGCATAAATAGTTTCATTTTAAATAAATTAGACATTTCGCATTAAACTATTGAGTGTGTGTGCGTGTATATATATATATATATATATATATATATATATTTCTTACATTTTCATCATGAATAGGTTCAACGGAGAATATTGTTTAATTGATCTAGACACACTGTAAGGTCTAAATGCGAGTTGCTAATTAATTCAAAGATCGCTATAAAAATATATTATTAGAATAAATGAATAATTTTGGGAGTGTGAATTGAGTCACGAACTAATTCAAGAATCGTTGCAATAAGTAAAAAATAATTAAAAATATAAAAATATATATATACAAATAAATATCTCAGATCTAAAAAGACAAATAAATGAAATTATCTAAAGCGCTAGAAATTTTTAGATATACTTTAAATATTAGTCCATGTGTTCATATCCGAACCTTAGAATGATATGCTTAAATAATAAAAGGATCATGTGCGCATTCCGCGTCTCGATACCTTTAGATTTAAAATAGTTATGTTATAGCCATGTGTACATTCCGTGTCTTGGTATAACATTTAACTTCAAAGAAGTACCTTGTATGCATACCGCATCTGGATAAACACTATTAATTAAATATGATAATTAATTAAGCGGTAATAAATAAGCTATTATCAATAAAATACAAAAATAGCTAAAATTTATTTAAGTCTTACATTAATCAATAGAAGCAATCTCGCTAAAACCACAAGACTCGAGGGATACCTTACACCTTCCCCTCGGTCAACAGAATTCCTTACTCAGTTGTGTGTTTTCATAGACCATAAATTAAGAGTCAAACTTTAATTTTGAAAGGGGATTCAAATAAAAGGTGACTTGGAACACCAAAACTCAATTCCATGTGGCGACTCTAAATAATAAATAATCCCTTTTCAAAACGTCACTTTAATTGGAAAAACTCTTCTAACTCAACCTTATAATGGCTTGTGAAAAAAGAGGCGTGACAGCGATGACGACTATGCTGGGGATAATTATTACGAATTTGATCTTTGTATATTAATTTTTATTTGAATTTTATCACGTCTTGGATATTATTGTGTCTGGGAGCATAATGTGCTATTTGTCGCTTATTTACCGCTTTTATATTTATTTGAACTATGATATAATCTGTATCCTCTCTCGCACCCGTCTGAGTCTTCTGATAGGTAGCTATGTTGTATTTGCCTGCCAGCATCACAAAATTTCTGTCTTGAGATAAAGTCAGTTAGCCTACCAGCTTCTCGTGAAGGATTCTACTACTGGTGACGCTTGACGCTCCTTGGCTCAGCTTGTCCACCCGGGTAAGCTAGGTCTAGATACCATCTCCTTTAAGATTTTTAAACTTAGAAGAACAATCCACAAGCAATGAATATCCCTAGTAGGCTATGCTTTATTTGCATCATGTGCATTGGACTTAGCAGGACTCGGCATAGGGGCCGAGCCCGTCTAGGACATGTACCAATTTTTCAGACCAACATGTTCATCTTTATGTGCTATATGTAACATTATACGGTAGGCTTCACTCAAATATTGACCAGCTTTAGGATAGATTGATTGAACAGGGGAGAGAGAAAAATAAAATTTCCTCCAAGTTTTCATAAAGTACCCATTTTTTTATATATAAAATTTTGAAGGGTTTTTAAAATTACAATTTTCAAAATTTTTTTTTAGTTATTTAAGCCGAACTACGCACGTCTGATTCTCACCGGATGTGAGATACGTAGGCAACCTTCATCGGGTCCGGCACCCAATTTCAAAAAATCCAAAAAAATATTTTCCACTTTTTTTAGAAATATTTCTCCCAAAAATTCAACAAAAAAATTTTTAATCCAAAAAATATTTATTCGAACATGCTTATTATTTTGAAATAAAAAGTTTGTTAAAGGTGGTTGGTTTGTTGGTTTGAAATGGCGAGTCATGCAAACAATCTAAGATTCCTTGGAAATAAAAGTATCTTCTCAACAAATGGAACAAGCACCACTGTTGTTGATCCAAGGTTAATAAAAAAATTAAGGAAAATATAGGGTTGACTTTACCATATTTGAGCAATAGGACATTGCCTGCGCGGGATGATTTGATGATGGAAAATTTGATCTAGCATTGAAAGACATAGTATCTATTGTCGCGGCAAACGAGAATAAAAAGAAAACGGGCGCCAACTCAGAAACTTTCCCTATCAGATTGGAGTCTCGGTAGACGGTCTTGATATCTTTTTTGCCTGTCGAGTCAGTGTGTCATCCATATATTTTTATTTAATGTCTTGCATTCTCATTTAAACTCTTCTATTTTACTTTATTTTTTTAATATTCAAATAAATAAAATCAATATTTCATCATCCTTGAGTGTCTCTTTTCTTAATCCTGTCACATTTCTTATTCTCTTTTCAGTTATGTAAATGTAGATTTTAATAACATGACATGTTTGCGGACTTTATGCCCAGATCCTAAAATATTGTCATATTTCGAAATAATGAACCTAGAAGCATAATGTGTTGAAGATAAGGCTTGTAAGAAAATAAACAAATAATTGAAACGAAAATGAGATTCCCTCACTTCAGATCATTGTTGAAGCCGAGATCGCTGATGAAGATTAAGTCAAGATCCGATTGAAACATTATCTTTGATTGATGGAAAGTAATTGGCCGCAAGCTACCATGGGCAGTTGTACAACAAAGAATGGCCCATGCTTACAACAAAATGTATGTCCCAAGAAATTTGAAATGGGGCAACTCATCCTGAAATATAGTCTCCCGCACCATAAAGAAGCTAAGGAAAATATACTCCAAATTGCAAAGGTCCATACATTTTAACAAGAGTATTGCATAGGTCAATTGTATTTGGGAGACATCAAAGGAAATTTCCTCGAGACAATAGTCAATACAGATGCAATCAAAAGTTACTATGTCTTATTACTTGGTTTAACATTCTCTGATTTGCATAATGGAGGCTTTCTTTCTCGCTACCCAAGCGCTATTAATCCTTTTGCAAATCCTTTGATCCCGTTCCCTCTCTTTGACTACCCTCTTTGGAATCTGTAAGTTAATATTAAAAAAATATAAAAGAAAAAAAAAGCAAAAGAAAAAAAATGAAAAAAAACAAAAGAAAATCAAGAACATAATTTCCTTGAACTACGTTCAACTTGATTTCAAAAAATACATAGGCAGCCTCTCTCTGAGGTTCAGTCACACCAAAATAAAATTTCAACTTTCCTAAAAAGTGAAACTGGGTCGCATATTATAATGTTTCGGCAATGGTTTTTCCTTAAAGGTTCCAAAGTTGTAATTCAATCCAAATTCGTTTAACCCAAATCCTTTCAAGATCCTCCGATCAATAGGTGAGAATGTTTAAGAATTGGAGGATACGGTTACTTGGATCAGATGCAACCAAATGATAGAAATAAAACGAGAGAGTCCTATTGGTGAAAATCCTCATGGGCACTATAGGGCGATGGTGAGTAGAGAAAATAAAAAGGAGGGAGTCTTATCAGTAAAAAACTACAAAGGGCACTATAGACGATGGCGGAAAGAGAAATATGAGAGATCTGCTTGTGAAAACCCGCAAAGGATACTGTTGATCGAAAATAGGATCCACTCAGTCATAGCATCAACACAATCATGATCAAGGTTTCCCGCTTTCAAGTTAAACGTTGTGATGAGTTTCTAAGAATCGGACGGTTTATACAAATTAGGCATTCAGTCCAAAAGGCATGTCATGTTCATTAAAGTCTGCATGTACTCCTAGATAAGTCCATATTTATTTCCCACGGAAGGTACACCTCTTGTTTTAAACTCATTCTCTATTCCATTGTTTATTTATTTTCTTTGAATCCTATTCGGTTTAACTTTGTTCAAAAAATAAAGAAAAGAAAAGATGGCAAAATTGATTTACAGGGTTCTCGTTTGAAGCAAGATGATATATTCGAAGGCATGAAGTTGACCCGACTGTCCACGATTGGCAGATATTTTGAAATGAAAACTTTGAAAAAATTCAGAAGAGATATTCTCACAAAGGCATCATAAAGTTGTAAAAGGTTAAGTACCTTCATGGCAAAGTTTGGATAAGCTAAAGGTTTTCCAAAGTCAAAGAAGATGAGCCGAGATAAAGAGATTGAAATAATCAAGGCCACAAACAGACCACCATTTTAAAACTAATGAATCTTTTTTTTTTTGGTTCAAAACAGGAAAAAATAATTTTAGGGAAACAACTCATGAAAAGGTGAACGCCAACAAGTGAAGTTCTAAAATCCTTGATTTTCTTCCAATATACATATAATTATTTTATTTTTAGTTTCATTGTAGGGAAGCAATACCCTATCTTCAATACAGGGTACTACATCCCCTAACTGTATTTTGTTGCAACACAGGGTACATATCCCCTGGTTGCATAATGTTCTGCCAACATAGGGTGCGACATTCCCTAGTTGCATTTCAGAGTGACACGAGTCTCATTTTATTTCCAACACAGGGTACTACATTCCCTGGCTGCATTATTTTCTACATAGGGTACCATATCCCCTAGTAGAATTTCAGAGTGTCACGAGCCTCATCTTATTGCCAACATAATGTAACACACTCCCTTTTTGCATAATTTTCTGCCAACATAGGGTACGACATCCCCTAGTTGCATTTCAGAGTGCCACAAGCCTCATTTTATTGCCAACACAGGGTACTACATCCCCTGGTTGCATTATTTTCTACATAGGATACGACATCTCCTAGTAACATTTCAGAGTGCCACGAGCCTCATCCTGTTGCCAACACAGGGTACTATATCCCGTGGTTGCATTATTTTCTACATAGGGTATGACATCCACTAGTAGCATTTCAGGGTGCCACGAGCCTTATTTTATTTCCAATACAGGGTACTACATCTCTTGGTTGCATTCTTTTTTTACATAGGGTACGACATCTCCTAGTAGCATTTCAGAGTTCTACGAGCCTCATCTTATTGCCAACACAGGGTACTACATCCCCTGTTTTTTTATTATTTTCTTCCAACATAGGGTACGGCATCCCCTAGATGCATTTCAGAGTGCCACGAGCCTCATTTTTTTGCCAACACATTGTACTACATCCCATGGTTGCACTATTTTCTACATAGGATACAACATCCCCTAGTAGCATTTCAGAGTTCCATGAGCCCCATTTTGCTGCTAACACAGGGTACTACATCCCATGCTTGTATTATTTTCTACATAGGGTACAACATCCCCCAGTAGCATTTTAGAGTACCACGAGCCTCATCTTATTGCCGACACATGGTACTACATCCCTTGGTCGTATTGCTTTTGTGAAGATCCAGCCTGTCGTCACGTGAGTTACCGCCCCGTTTCCCTCATATTATGCTTCACTAGTTTCTATGCTTCACTATGTTTCAATATCAGTATTTGAGTTGATCAGGTAGAATTGGATTGGTTTTAGTTGGAAATGAGATACTTAGTCTCTTAAAGAGAAGCTTGTTTTGGAAAAGTCAACTAGAAGTTGACTATTTAGTTAGAGGGATCGGATGTGAATTCTGATGATTCAGTTAGCTTCGGGGAATGATTTATGACTTAGGAGTGAAATCGAAATTTAATTTGGAGGTCCGGTGCAGAATAAGGCTCGAATTGGCAAAGTTTGAATTTTGACGAATTCTAGTTGATAGGTGATATTCTGATCCGAGGGTCGGAATTCCATTCTGAGAGTATCAGCGGCTCTGTTAGGTGATTTTGGATATATGTGCAAAGTTTCAGGTAATCCTTAGGTGTTTAGGTCGGTTTTTTTATTGAATATGCAATTCGAAAGTTTTTAAGAAATTTAGGCTTTAATTTGATCATAATTGAGGATTTTGATTTTGACGTTAGTGTTTTGATGATTCGAGCAAGTTTGAATGAAGTATTAGATCATGTCCATATTTTTGGTTGAGGTCCCGGGGGCCTCGGGGTGAATTCGGGTGGTTAAACAGAGAGTTTGGAGTTTGCCATGACTTTTGAGTTCTGGTACTTGGTATTTCCGCATCTGCGGAAAATGGACCGCATAAGAGGTTTCACAGATTCGGCGTAATGGCCACAGAAGTGTTCCTTGAAGGACCAGAAGTTTTCAGCAGAAGCGGACAGTGTTCCGCAGAAGCGATCTCCGCAGGAGCGAAATTTGACCGCATGTGCAGTCAGGCGGCTTAAGTGATTTTCCGCAGAAGCGAATGATATTTGGCATAAGCGGAAGCCGAAGGTGAGGCATTGGAACCACGAAAATGATTGGACATAACATATTAAGTTTACTTTGCGAATTTTTAAGCAGAAAACATTTGGGGCTTCGGACTAAGGCGATTTTTGGGCGATTTTGAAGAGGGTTTCGAGGTTGTTCATCAGGTAAGGATTCTTGGTCTCGGATTATGTTATCATGGTGTAAAAACGTGTATTAATTATTGAATTTCAAGGATTTAAGGGTTAAAAATGGTGGTTATGGCTTGAAACCTAATAAAGCCTAAAGTGAGAATTTGAGGGGTCAAATGGACTCTGATTCTTGTAAATTTGATATGTATAGACTCGTGGCGAGATAAAGATCGTTTTGGTCTAAGCTTTTCTGGATTTCGAGAAGTGGGTCGGGGCTCGGGTTTTGCCAACTTCATAATTTTTAATGTTTATCGAGTAATTTCAATTGGGTTATTTTTCTTTAGCACATAGTAATGTATCGTTGTGGTTTTGGTCAGATTCCACACGCGAGGAGGTCGATACAAGAGGAAAAGGCATCGCAGGCTAGTCTTCGGCCAGCTTGAGGTGAGTAATAGATGTAGATGATGACCTGAGGGTTTGAAACCCCTGGTATATCACACTGTGACACTGTATTAAGGTGAGACACATACTCTACGGTGAGTGCGGGATCGTTTGTGGATAAGGACTATGTCTTAGTCCAGTCGAGTGATGTTCATACTGTGTTAATGACTAGAAATTGATTAGTAAACATCATGCTTGGATTGTTATGAGCGTATTTGGGATGCGTGCCAATTATTTGGATCCCTTAGGGATTATTATCATTGTTTCCATGATGTTGATCATGTTTCCATGATATCAGTCCTGAGCTAAACACAATCTTGAAATGATTAGTGAACTTCTAAGGTTTAAAAACACTTAAGCTATAATTCCTGATAAATGAAACTAAAAATGGTAAATGTGATTGTGCCCTTGTGGCTTGCATGCATATAATTGGACTGATTGTGGATCGGACTGCACGCCGCAACGATTGCTACGATGATATTGCGCTTGGGCAGTAGGAGCCCCTCCGGAGTCTGAACCCCCACAGTGAGCATGGGTACCCAATGGATCGGGCTGCACGCCGCATCGATCATGTGCATTTCATTGCGTTCATACATTGATGTATATTTGTCTATCTGTTATTGATTTACCGCTGAATCATCGTTAAATGTGCTAGGTGGTTAGTTTCACCTTTACTTTGTGATATTTCGGGATTTCTTCTTTCAATAATTACACATGTCTATTACCTTTGAGTTGGAAGTACTCACTTTACTCCCTGCACCATGTATGCAGATTCAGGTACCTCGGGAGCATAGTTGATCTTTTGTTGTTTCAGAGTTTTTCTCAGGAGTTGTCGAGGTAGCTGCCTGACATTCGTAGGGCCCGACTCCTCCCCTATCTTATTTTCTGCAATTGTGAACATCAGTACTACTGAGGATTTATTATTCTGTATCTTAGAGGCTCTAGACTCATGACCCCAGGTCTTTGGGAGTTCTATTGGTAGTGTTATGACTTTCTTAATATCTCTGTCTAGTATCACTGGTTGGAACTATAATACTTGATAATTTGATGTTATAAACTGGAAATGGGTTGAGTGGTTTAGTTGTGAGTTATAATTGATCAGGCTAGCATTTGCGTTGGGCGCCATCACGACCAGGATTGGGATCGTGACTAGTTTCTTCTTACATAGGGTACGACATCCCCTAGTAGAATCTCATAGTGCCACGAGCCTTATCTTATCGTCAACACATGGTACTATATCCCTTGGTTGACTTCCTTCGTGTTAACACAAGGTACGTCATCCCCTATTATTTTATAAATGCATGCTTTTTTTAATTTTTAATTTTAATTCTTTATTCTGAAATAGAAAATATAGTTTTATGTGTTTTCAATAACTCACAAAAATTTTCTAGTGTAAACTGGGGAAGAAATTTTTTTATTCGTTTTGTTTGTTTGTGTTGGCTTGTTGGTGTTTCTTCAAAGCAAGGATTTGATGTGCAAAAACAAAAAGATTTCAGTTCTTTCCAGAGAAAGTGGAATGCTAGATCTCAATACCAGCTGCAATCAGCTTTGGCGTAATGCATGTAGAGACATATGGTCAAGATCCATCTTTCCATCATCTGATAAAGGAACAAGCACACAAGAATATTTTATAGTTTATTGTATCGAGAGAATCATGTTTCAATCTAAAGTCAGTGGGAGAAGCAAGTCAAGAATCAAGAAAAGACTTGTATGATGACATTTAGATAGGATTTTTGTAACTCTTAGATTTCAAGAATATATAATTTTCTTTTCATCTTGAAGTAATAATAGGAACCGCGGATCGGAACCTCGACATAACTTCACTCGACTCTCCATCTAAGCATACTCCATCACTCTTTTTCTACTTGAACTACATGTGACCTGATTCCCTTATAAATATGTAGGCTGCCTAAAACAAATGCTCGGTCGCATCTTTTTCTTATCTTTTTTTTTCCTTAAAATAATAGTGAGGTAAAAAATTAGTCACCTTATTTATTTTTCTTTACCTGAAAAGTCTTCATGTTTCCAAGCAAAGAGGGGCATGCTGTGAACACCTAATTTGGACCACACCCAAATTCTATATTATTTTAGTGTAAATATTTCTTTTAGGTCTAATCTTAATATTTTAAATTTTTATCTTACTCTTAATAAGTTTTATTTAAGAAAATTAAAAACAAAAAAAATATTCACATTCTTAGAATATAAGACTTGTTCCTATGTATATATATATACATACATATGTGTGTGTATGTGTGTGTTTATCTTCTTTTATTTTTCTTTAAAGTTAGGAAAAGTTAAATAAAAAATTAATTAAAAAAAAAAGAAAACTAACCTCCTCATTTCCCGCACCCCCACGTTCTCCAACTCCCCACATCCTATTTCAATTCCCCCTCAAACCCCACGTTCTCCATTCACAGTAGGAGGAACAAGGTAAAATAACTACTATTATTATTAATATTATTTTTTTTTTAGATTAACTGTCGATTTCATTGATTCAAAAAAGATATGTACAATGTATTCCTATGGTAGTAGTATGGACTCCTACTACTCATTACATTTCAGTTCTAACTATACTACTCATATAGAC
Source organism: Nicotiana benthamiana (assembly GCA_034376525.1). Lineage (NCBI taxonomy): Eukaryota > Viridiplantae > Streptophyta > Magnoliopsida > Solanales > Solanaceae > Nicotiana > Nicotiana benthamiana. The sequence goes on along the minus strand of CM067334.1, from coordinate 98,994,128 downwards.
AACTCTAACTAGTAATTAAGGATCAAACTAAGTATAGCAGTTGAGCATTTGTAACCCTTCCTGCCACCTTTTACACTTCCTATTTCTTGCATGTATTAACAATGCCACTTCTTTGCAAGTCTTCATCAAATGGCTTGTTCTCAAATCTGATCAAGTTTCTACTCCTCCATAGCAATGCAACAGTAGTAACAAATGCAGTGGCAGTGATTGCCTGCTGCCAGTTTTTACTCTTAACTTTGCTACAAATCCAGTTCACTTCATTCTCCCAGCATTCAATGATCCTAACATGTCCCAACCACACACAAATTCTTCTCCATATTCTGCTGGTGGTGTCACATTCAAAATACAGATGCTTGAACTCTTCATCATGTATTTTACAGAATGCACACAATGTTGGTATTTGTATGCCAATAATCTGCAACCTCTCAACTGTGGGAAGTTTTTGTTGAGCAGCTAACCAAACAGTAAACTTGTGTTTAGGAAGTGCAGATGAAATAAGCATTAAGTTCCTCCATGCAATCTTAGGAAACTTAGGCAGCAAAGCAATATACATTTTGTGAATCTGAAATTTTCCCAACTTGCATACACTCTGCAGCCTGCTAGTGATATCACCTTGCAGCTGAGTATTTCCCAACACCAATGCCCTACTGTCCAGTATCTTCTTTACCACCCAAGAAGAGTTGGATGGCACAGCAATTGACTCAATGCTCCTATTCTTGATATAGTAAGAATGTACCCACCTCACCCATAGACAGTCCTTTTTATTAGCCAACTCCCATAGTAACTTGGCTATGGCTGCTTTATTCCATATATCCATCCTCATTATATTAAGACCCCCAGAGGAAATAGGTTGGCATACCTTATCCCAGGCCACAAGTGCTCTCCTGGATAGAGTAGCTTTGCCTGTCCAGAGGTATGTTCTACAGATTGCTTCTATAGCCTTCAATACTTTTTTAGGTATTATAAACACCTGAGCCCAATAAGTCTGCATTCCAAAGATCACTGCCTTGATCAATTGAGTTCTGCCAGCATAGGATAACAATTTTGCTGACCAGCAAGTAATTCTTGCTATGATCTTTTCAATGAGAGGCAAATAGTGCTGTATAGCTGGCTTCTTAGAATCCAGAGGGACTCCAAGATATCTGAAGGGAAGCTGGCCTTCAGTGAATCCCAGAGCTACAATAATCTCCTCTCTGGTTTCCTGTGGAACTCCAGCCAAATAGATTGCACTCTTACTTACATTAGCCTGAAGGCCAGATGCAGCTGAGAATATAAGAAAGGTGCTGTGCAATATCTGGATAGATACCATGTCAGCCCTACAGAACATTAGCAAGTCATCAGCAAAACATACATGGGATATGTTAAGTTTCCTGCACCTAGGATGGAAGTTGAAGTTTCCATCCTTATGTAGTTGCTGTAGTAATCTGTTCAAATATTCCATGGCCAATACAAATAGATAAGGAGACATAGGGTCCCCCTTCCTTATGCCTCTCTTAGCATTGAATGGTTTAGTAAGGCCACCATTCATTACTAAGGAGTATGAGGCAGATGAGATACAAGCCATGATCCAAGCAGTAAACTTAGCAGGGAACCCCAGTGCTATTAGGACCTGCTTCAGGAAACTCCATTCAAGTGTATCATATGCCTTCCTAAGATCCACTTTAAGAACACATCTAGGAGAAACACCTTTCCTAGAGTATCCTTTGAATATTTCATGGCTGAGAAGAATGTTATCCATGATACTCCTTCCTTTAATAAATGCATATTGGGCAGAACCAATCAGGTCTCCAATTACACCGTTCATCCTTCTTGTAATAACTTTGGATATGATTTTGTACAGTGTAGTGCAGCATGCAATAGGTCTAAAATCCTTCACAGTGGTAGGGGTTTTGATCTTTGGCACAAGGGCAATTGCAGTGGTATTAATCATATGTGGCATTTGGTAGGTTTCAAAGAACTCCTTAGTAGCAGAGAATATATCTTCTTGAACTATCTTCCAGCTCTTTGTAAAGAACTCAATAGGAAAACCATCTACTCCTGGGGCCTTATCCCTAGGCATATCAATTACAGCTGCATTGATTTCCTCCATAGTAACTGGTCTGATAAGAGTTCTTTGCTGTTCAAGTGTAAGGCATCTACCTTCTTTCATTATACTAGTATCCACACAGGGAAGTTCAGAAGCATACTCCCCCATTAATGATTGGAAGACCTTTAAAAATTCCTGTTCCACAACTGTTCCACAACAAAAGGATCAGTTAGCTTTATACCTGTGTCAGTATAGATAGAAGTGATATAGTTCTGGCCTGTCCTGATCCTCCATTGGGCATGAAAATACTTGGTATTTGCATCACCACATTCAATCCATGTTGCTTTGGATTTCTGCCTCACTTGCTCCTCCACACTGTTCCATTTTTCAAGTTCTTCTAGGAGGCCTCTTTCATCATTTATCAGCTTTTATGAAAGAAGGTTATTCTGCATCTGCACCTGTAAACTGTCAAGCCTTTCCCTTGCCTGAATAATCTGTTGTTTGTATTTGGACAAGTGTCCATTTATACCCTTTAGTTGCTGCTTCACTTCCTTCAATTTACTCCAAATCTGTTGCATTGGTGATCCATGGTACTCCTTCTCCCAAACTTGCTTAACTATGCCATGAAACTGCTCATGTTCCATGACAGTGTTATATAGCCTAAAAGGTTTAGGATGCAATGGTTTATAAACACAAAATTTAACCAGAATAGGGGAGTGGTTAGATACCAATGGATTCATGTAGTCAGCTTCCAAATGCCTAAACTGCTACAGCCATTGATAATTGCCCAGTGCCCAGTCTATCTTGCTATATACTCTAGAATCAGCATCTTGCTTGTTTGTCCATGTATAATGCCAACCAGCAGCTCTTAAAGCAGTAAGTTGTAAGTCATCTACTGTATCTTTGAAGTCCTTTACTTCAGCCTCAGTGACAAGGGATCCAATTCTGTCTTCAGAATTAAGCACACAGTTGAAGTCTCCACTAATAAGCCAGGCATCTGGATTTAGTATGTGTAACGCTCTCAGATCATGCCACAGTTTCCCTCTAAGTTGTGAGTGTTGTGACCATATATAACACTAAACTGGAATTTTATTTGTGATCTTGTATCAGCAATAGAACAGTGTATTAGTTGGTCTGTAATAGAAGAAATATGAACTTGAATATAAGATTTCCATAGTAACCAGATTCTACCATTGATAGCCTTGGAATAATTGCACTGTGCCTTCCAATCCTTGGCCACCTCATTCAGTATTTTATTAGCTTTATGCTCCTTTACTCTAGTTTCTACTACTCCCATAACATCCACTTTATTAACATCAAGGAAATTTTTTAATTCCTTCTGTTTATGAGGCTGGTTAAGCCCCCTAATGTTCCATGTGGCTACAATCATGGATCAGTAGGATTTAGGCTGTAAGAGGGTCCCGGATCAAACTGTTGCACCCTGCTCTCCATATCATTCATGATTGCTTTCCCTCTATTACCTGTGACAACCACCTGTTCACTATTACTTGTGGTAGCAATAGTTACTTCACTGGATTGCTCTTCTGGATTCTTTTGTTCATTTTGCTGCAAGGGACTAGTTACTTGACCCTCATTAAACATGTTTGAATCCTGAACTGCCTGCCCTTCAAGCCCTGGTGGATCTACAGAAACCTCTTGTTGATTTTGAACTTCATCTTTGGTCACATTCTTCTTTACAATCCATTCCTTCTTCATTTGTTTCCCCTGCTGCTTAACTCTAGCTTTCAGATTCCTTATGTCTACCTGTTCCTCCTTTTCCTTTTCTGAATTGTCAGCAGAATACCAACAATCAAGTGCATCATGACCAAACTTGAGGCAATGATTACAAAAGGTAGGTTTCCAATCATACTCAACAGTCTGGATCTTAGGTCCATAAGGAGTGTCAATCTCCAGCTCATCCAGAAGATTGTAAGCAGCATCAACTTCAACAAGCACTCTAGCAAATGAAATTTTATCATAATGAGTAGTAAATTATCAGTATACAATGGTTTTCCAATAGCACTTGCCAACTTGCTCAATACCTCTGCAGACCAATATCCTACAGAAAGTCCTGGAAAACGAATCCAGATAGGAATAGTGCTGAGTACACTAGTCTGAAAACTGAAATCAACTTCCCATGGCCTCAGCACCATAGGCCTATTCCTAAAAGTATAGGGACCTGATTGCATGACTGAATCCCTGTCCTCAGCACTATTAAATCTAAAAATACAGTACCCTTCAGCATGAATCAGTACCTGAGGTTTGGTGACAAAATTCCAAACATGCATAACAAAATTCTCCATATTCTGCTCACTAGGTCGATCTCCAATTATGAACCCAATCAATGCATTCTGCCAATAATCCAGCTGTGGTTCCAAAATCCTCTTCACTGATCTTAACAATTTTTTTACCATCTCGCATAGTAGGGGGAACAAAGGAGAGAGTCTTACCCATCTGCACATCTCTATTACCTCTGACAACTTCCGCAGCTGTTGGTACTGATTTTGCTGGTTCAACAACTTCAACAGCTATTGGTAATGATTTTGCTGGTTCAATTACTTCAGAAAATTGTAATCTCCTCGGAGTTGATTCAATCTTCTCATCATTTCCCTTCGATCGAGCCTTAACTGCTTCTTCAATCTCTGCATGTGAAATTTCCTTCGATTGGTACTTCTGTGGAAGGAAGTTACCAAATGTTAGGGGTTCGAGAGTAGTTGTAATGCCATGCGCAGGTGTAACTAGCTTAGGAGGAACAACGGTAGCCGTCGGAGCAATATTTCTACGTTTTCTGGCCATTTCCGGCGTAAATCTTGTCGTGCTATTGTGCGCCGAAATGGTAACTGTTCTATTGGCGTGCTATTGTGCGTCGAGTCCATCCGTCATTGATTTTACCGGACCTAAGGCAAGGAGGTTGCTATTATTATTATTATTATTATTATTATTATTATTATTATTATTATTATTATTATTATTATTATTATTATTATTATTATTATTATTATTATTCTGTATAAAGTTAAAAGAGGTAACAGAACAAAAAAAAAAAAAGTCTGACAAAAAAACCTGGAGATCTTTGAACAAGGAAAATAACGTGAAAAGTGAGAGGAAGAAACAGAGAAAATTCACAGCCAAAAGGAAAGAGAGTTTTTTTTAAGAAAAAGTTTGAGAAATTCTCGTGTAACTAGGAGGTCGAGTTTCCGTTTGTGGCTTCGGGTTCGACGTTGCTGCTACTTTGTCCGGCCTGAGTTTCGATATTGGATTGGAGGTGTACAGGTTATCTTTCTCGAATTACTGAAACTCTTTCGCTAAGGTTTTGATTCTATTCTTCTTCAATGTTATTTCTTACTTCTTATTTAGAGCATTAGGATTTGGTTCATTTTATTAATAATTTATTTCTTCAATATGTTATTTTCCTATTTGAGCATATGTTTCTGAATATTGTTATCATTTAGTTTATTTATTGAAATCATTAGTTTGCAATTAATAGAGGTCTTAATCTTAATCATTTATATATTATATATTAAGTGCGTTTATTTTTAAATTTTGAATCTTAATGATTCATATCTTAATCATTAAGTTTTTTTCTTCACAACTACTTAACGGGCTGAATAGGTCTGTATTGGTCAAAATTAAATCAGAAAAATTCGGCACGAGGTCGTGGTCATGGACGTACACGCCAAGGTCAGACCGTCATCAGCGATCGTTGACGTACACGCCAAGGCCGGACCGTCATCAACGGTCCTGGACGTAAACGCCAAGGTCAGACCGTCATCAGCGATCGTGGACGTACAGGCCATGAAACATCTGGTTTGCTTTGGAAAACTCAAAAAGAATATTCTACAGAATATTTTCTATAAATTGTACCTTTTTAGGATTTTCTATGGATATCTCCCTTGATAAATAGTAGAGGAGGACCTCCCAAAAAAGGGTGCTGGCTCTCTCTCTATCTCCCTCTCCCTCTCTCTAGAAAATATGTAAACATACCTCTCCAAAGAAATGAGAGGACATGTGATGCAATACTTTCATTTGATCCAAAAAGGGTCATGAAGTTCTTGTACACATATATTATTTATCTTTATCAAAATAAAGAAGATCCGTCTCACTGAAGACCATGTGAATCTTTTCCTTTATCCATACTTTTGTTACTTAATGCATCTTTATTTATGCTATTAAATCTGATCATAATCGCCATCAACATTTATATTCAATTATGTCTTTTAATTCATATTATTCATCTCGAATCTAGAGTCAATTATTCTTAACTAGGATTTACCCTTGATCTATTTCGATTGATTTGCTCGGAAAGTATTTGATAACTTTTGAGTCAAAAAATTTAGCGCCGTTTGAGTAACAAAGTTCGACCTCGCTCGAACAACGATAGGTTAAAATTTTGATAAGTCGAAACAACACCCTTTAAAGCCAAGTGTCTTCTCCAAAAAGAAGAGTTCGACCTAGCTCGAACAACGACGGGTTAACACTTCGACAAGTTCGAAATAACACCCTTTAAGGCCAAGGGCCATTGCCAAAAATAATTTGGCCTTGCCCGAATCAACGTTCGCCCTTGCTCGAATCAACATTCGGCCTCGTCCGTATCAACATTTTGGCCTCTCCCGAATCAACATTTGGCCCCGTCCGAATCAATATTCGGCCTCACCCAAATCAACATTCGTCATTTCCCGAATTAGCATTTAGCCTTGCCTGAATCAGCATTTGGACTCGCCCGAATCAACATTCAGCCTCGCCCGATACATCATTTTTGCCTCGTCTAAATGAACATTCGGCCTCGCCCGAAATAATATTCAGCTTCGTCCGAATCAATATTCGGCCTCGTCCGAATCAACATTCGGCCTCACCCGAAATAATATTCGGTCTCGCCCGAATCAACATTCGTCCTCCTACGAATTAACATTTTGGCCTCGCTTGAAATAATATTTGGCCTCGCCCGAAACAATATTTTGGCCTCGTTCGAATCAACATTCAGCCTTGTCCGAAACAACATTCTGCCTCATTCGAAGCAACATTTCGGTTTTGTTCGAATCAACATTCGACCTCGCCCGAAATAATATTCAGCTTCGTCCGAATCAATATTCGGCCTCGTCCGAATCAATATTCGGCGTCGTCTGAAATAATATTCGGTCTCGCCCGAATAAACATTCATCCTCATAGGAATCAACATTCTCCTGAAATAATATTTGGCCTCGCCCGAAACAATATTTTGGCCTCGTTCGAATCAACATTCGGCCTCGTCCGAAACAACATTCAGCCTCGTTCGAAGCAACATTTCGATTTTGTTCGAATCAACAGTCAGCCTCGCCCGAAATAAGATTCGGCCTCGCCCGAATCAACATTCGGCCTTGCCCGAATCAACATTCGAGCTCGTCCGAAATAACATTCGACCTCGGCCTCGTCCGAAGAAACATTTCGACCTCGTACGAATCAACATTCGACCTCGCCCGAATCAATATTCGGCCTCGCCCGAATTAATATTCGGCCTTGCCCAAATAATATTCAGCCTCGCCCGAATAGACATTCGGCCTAGTCCGAAACAACATTCGACCTCGTGCGAAGCAACATTTCGGCCTCGTCCAAATCAACATTCAGCCTCACCCGAATCAATATTCGGCCTCGCCCGAATTGTTCGGCCTCGCCCGAATCAACGTTCTGTCTCGCCCGAATAAACATTCGGCCTTGCCCGAATCAACGTTCGGCCTCGTCTGAATAAATATTTTGGCCTCGCCTGAATCAACGTTTGGCCTCTCCCAAATCAACATTCGGCCTCGCCCAAATAATATTCAGTCTCACCTGAATCAACATTCAACCTCGTCCGAAACAAAATTTCGGCCTCGTCCAAATCAACGTTCGGCCTCATCTGAATCAACATTCGGCCTCGCCCGAAACAACATTCGACCTCCCCATCTGAATTTCTCAAACTACGATTAATGAAGTCCGATCATCACGCTCGACCAAGGGATGACCTCAATAAGCAGAGGGACTAACTGTATGGGTCAAAATTAAATCAGAGAAATTCAACACGAGGTCTTGGTCGTGGACGTACACGTCAAGGTCGGACTGTCATCAACGGTCGTGGACGTACATGCCAAGGTCAGATCGCCATCAACGGTCGTGGACGTATATGTCAAGGTCGGACCGTCATCAACGGTCGTGGACGTACAAGCCATGAAATATCTGGTTTGCTTTGGAAAACTTAAAATTAATATTCTACTGAATATTTCCTGTAAATTGTATCTTTTTTAGGATTTTCTATGGATATCCCTATTTATAAATAGGAGGGAAGGACTTCCCAAAAAAGGGGGCTGACTTTCTCTCTATCTCCCTCTCCCTCTCTCTAGAAAATATATAAACTTACCTCTCCTAAGAAATGAGAGGATTTGTGATCCAATACTTTCATCATATCCAAAAAGGGTCATGAAGTTCTTGTACACATCTATTATTCATCTTTATGAAAAGAAAGAAGATCCGTCTCACTGAAGACCGGGTGAATCTTTTTCTTTATTCATATTTTTGTTACTTAATGCATCTTTATTTATGCTATTAAATCTGATCATAATTGCCATCAACAACTATATTCAAATGTCTTTTAATTCGTATTAATCATCTCGGATCTAGAGTTACTTATTCTTAACTTGGATTTAACCCTTGATCTATTTCTGTTGATTTGCTAGGAAAGTATTTGATAACTTTCGAGTTAAACAAGGACTGTATGATTAAGATCCATAACAAAGGCTTAATTTCATTAAGATGCTATCACATATTCATTATTAACTCCCACCACCGCCTACCATTATCAACTACCACCATGCCATCATCACCACCATACTCAACCGCCACCACCACCTCCACCACCACCACGTCACCATCATTCTCAATTATAGTTTTCACCATTATCGACCATTACCACATACTATCCCCACCACTCCGACATCATCATTCTCACCCACAATTAATACTCATCCACCTCAACTACCACAACTGACCACCCTATCACCATCAACAACCATAGCCGGCACTGCCCATCATTATAACCTATCACCACCTATCCACCACCTTCCTCAGTCACAACAACTACCACCACCTGCCATTATTAACAATAACCACCTACCACCATCATTCTCAATCATAATCTCCACCATTATCAATCACTACTAGCTACTAGCATGAACTACCATCATCAACCAAAACTATCACCAACCACCATCCCTAGTCGGCATTTACCCGTTATCCATCACTACCAATAACTATTATATTTTAATAAATTATATATTTTATTAATGTAAAATTAGATTAATTAGTATTTAATTTGAATTTTATGTTTATTAATTTTAAAATAAAGAGTAATTTTATACATTCAAATGTTAAAAATCAAATAGTCTTAATTATTTCTATTCAGATCTTAATACACATCTTAATATATTAAGATGTGTATTCAGATTCAGATGCCTTAATCTTAATACACATCCTGACATTCAGATGTGTATTCAGATTCAGACATCTTAATCTTAAAAACATAAACGAGGCCTAAAAAGAGAGAATTCATAAGAGAAGAGGACTAAAATAGTTACAGTGATGATATAAATGTTTGTAAATAACTTAGTGATCAGCTAAGCTTGCACAAATTGTATCATAATATTTAGAAAGTCACGACCTAAAACCCATTAAAGGTCGTGATGGCGCTGGACACTGCTGTCAGGCAAGCCAACCAAATTACTTAATAAAATCTTGTTTTAACACTTTTGGAAATATAGAAATTTTCTTTCATTATCTAGGATTTTAAGAAGTATAGATTTTCGAATCAAATTTAAAAGTTAAGCCAGTAACACAATATTTCAAACCATCCCAGAACCCGGAGTCACAAGTGCATGAGCATCTACTGATATAAGGAATAAAAATACAATATCCGATTGGAATACATGGGACAAAAAGTAAATATAGTGCTGGAAAGGGGCTACCCTAGCCGTGCCCGTCTCGAATGATGCAGCTCACCTAATCCCAGAATCATTTGTGCTGCTATGTCCAGTAGACCACTGGAATCACATATATCTGTGCAACAAAATGCACAGCAAGCGTAGTATGAGTACAAAAACAACGTGTAATCAGTGAGTATCCCGCCAAATCCTAAGGGGTAGTGACGAGACAGTCAACTTTGACACTCACTAGCAGTCCAGTGACTATTTATCCTTAATAAATGTATTAAGCAGTGGATTTCTTTTATAAACATGGTTCTAATCTAGATAGAGGAAACAAGTAAACACATAATTCTTTCATGAAAAATTTCCTTATATTTCTTGTTATTATTGACAATACGATCTCGAGCCATAATGAGGCATGACACAACTCAAATAAATTCAAGACAACAGCATAAACATGCACAAATCATGCCGAGATCGACAGTCATCTCCAACAAAAATATAAAGTGTGCACTGCTGAGGGTCGAGCGGCTCGTACCATTGATGCATCCATTTCACTAAGGAGACCGGCTCATTCAAAAAACAAACACATACCCTGGTCGGGAATCATGCATGCGATGCAGGTACACATAAGAAATATATGCTCAATCAGTCAAATAAGAGCCTATCGGGGAATACTTATTCAAATAAAACCAATTTTCCTTTAACAAATTTTTAAGAAATGAAGTTAAATCCCTTTGAAATTCATTTACTAATTTAATTTGACTTAGGCAATTCAATCCATCAATGGGTTCACAAATAATCCAAGTATAAGAGCTCGCCGGCGCATGTTAGCAGGAAGCTAACTTACGCTTCTGCCATGGCTAGGACGAAGAAGAAGCAACACTCAGTACAAGAATCGATTAGTGGTGAACATCCGCAAGAAACACCATCAATAAACCAACAAAATCGATGTTTAACGGGCATGGGATCCGCACCTACAGTATTCCACAACCTAGAAGATGCTGGGAAAAATGGTGTGATAGTGACCCCGGAGTCCGGAATCCAGCAGCGATTGAGTCCATTGAATCTTGGAAGCTTTATGCCAAAGAAATTCCAACCGATTAGGGACGAAATTGAAGAGGCTAAGGAAATCCCTCAACAGAGGGATAATCTATCTCAGGCAACCCGGCGATTGCACTTCTTGGCACATGCAGAAAAAGAACAAAGCAAACCACCGGTAGCAGAAAGAAAGGAGATTGGAAAGACAACAGCCGTCAATAGAAGCCCTCAAAAAGGTAATGCCCTAACCTATGTCCCTCCTTCTCTAAGGGATGGACGATTTGTAGTTCAAATTGACGAAGCCGATACTAAAGACTTAGAGAATTATTGGAGTAATGCACTGATAGGGTATGTACTTGGTGAATCTCCGTATCAGAAGACTATGGAAAATTTTGTCGTAAACCTGTGGAATTTTGTCGATCAGCCTCAAATAATGTATCGTGACGATGGGTACTATATATTCAGATTTGACAATGCGGAGGATAAGGATTGAGTGTTACAAGCAGGACCCTACACGTTTCATAACAAGCCACTGATTCTGCAACAATGGCAAATGGAATTCAAATTTGATCCGGCTAATATAACTGTGATTCCACTGTGGATCAACTTCCCTGCTTTACCATTAGGATTTTTGTCCAATGCAGTGTTAAGTAAACTGGCAAGTGTGGTTGGAAAGCCTCTGTACACTGATAAATACACTGCTGATCTGGAGAAGGTAGCCTATGCCAGAGTGTTGATTGAAACTGACATTTCCAAGCCACTGCCAGACAGTTTAGAGCTTCAAACCAACAGATGTCTCATTGTGCAACAAATAGAATATGAATGGAAACCAAAATTCTGTGAAAACTGTATCAGATTTGGGCATAGGTCTGCTGAATGTTGGTATAAGAAAGAGCAACAGATTACAAATGAAGACAGAAGCAAGACTAACCAAGAACAGCTGAAACAGAAATTCAGAGTTGCTAAGAAATGGACTCTAAAAATAAAATCAAAACAAATGGCAACCCAACAGGTACATATAATTGAGGAAAAGAATGAAACAGTGGAAACAAACTGTGTAACTGTAGCAGGAAATGTGAAACAGAAGGAGAAGGTTGAACAGCAAACAGAAACTTGCAATTTGACCTCAAGTAATAGGTTCAATCCTTTACAGATGGTATACAATCCTGGGGATGCTGGCCCATATTTCACCCCTAAATGATACTCTGCACATGGAATGTTAGGGGCCTGAACAAGGCTCATAAACAGAAAGACTTAAAAATCTTTCTGAGGAAGCATAAGGTGGAGATTATAGGGTGTCTAGGAACTAGAGTAAAGGAAGGAAAAGCAAGGAAAATACTAACCACTACATATGGAGACTGGAGCAGCAACTGTAACTACAATGAACATCCAAATGGCATGATATGGCTATTATGGAAACACAGCTATGAAGTGACAATTTTGAAGACTGATGAACAATTCATTCACTCTGAAGTGAAGCAAACAGGTACCACCTTTAAAACACTCCTCACAGTGGTTTATGCAAGCAATGACACCCAAAAAAGACAGCAGTTATGGGATAGACTGATATATCTGGGAGCTTCTGTACAACATTGCTGGTTGATTAGTGGGGATTTCAACAATGTTCCTCATACAAATGACAGAATTGGTTCACCAGTGACACAAAATGAACTCAAAGGTTTCCAGGAAGCAAGAAACACCCTTCAGCTTACTTAATTGAAAAGTATGGGCAGCTACTTTTCCTGGTGCAACAAACAGCAACCCATTAGAAGGGTCTATAGCAGGATAGACTAGACTTTTGACAATATATCATGGATGCAACAGTATAGTCACATTGAAACTGATTATCTGAATCCGGGGGCATCAGACCATTCTCTTATACTAATACAGTGTAAGACTGGAATCCAGAGAACCAACTTACATCCTAAACCTTTCAAACTGTACATACCTGTGATGGAGCACACTGACTTCACTGATATAGTACGAAAGGTGTGGGAGCAGAGGGGAAGGATGAAACTGGTAGCATGCACACCTTATGGAAAAAGCTAAAAGATTTGAAATGGGAGTTGAAAGACCTGAACAATCACATAGCATCATACAAAACACAACTCAATGCAGCAAGACACAAACTAGAAGCAATTCAGTTTGAATTGAGAAGCAAAAATATGGACCAGCAGTTGATAGCACAGGAAAGGTCAACCTTAGCAGAAATACAGAAATGGAGCAACATAGAGGAGCAGATTCTGCATCAAAAGTCCAGAGCACAGTGGATCACCTGTGGAGACTCTAACTCCAAATACTTCCATGCACAACTGAAGCAGAGAACATATATGAACAAAATTGGCTCCATATACACTGACTCAGGGGAAAAGCTGTTTGATCCTAAACTAGTGGAAGAAGAGTTCCTAGACAAATTCAGCAAGATTCTTGGAGAACAAAAACATGTCTGTAAATGTCCAAACACTGTCATCATCCAACAGGGACCATGTTTAAACAACCAGGAGAAACTGTCTTTGATTAAGCCAGTTACAAAGGAGGAAATCTCTCAGGCAATAAATGATATGCCACATGACAAAGCTCCAGGAGTAGATGGCTTCCTAGTCAAATTCTTCACTCGACAGTGGAACAGTGTTGCTGATGATGTATATGAAGCAGTGAAAGAATTCTTTACAACAGGCAAGATGCACAAAGGTGTAAGCAGCACAACAGTATCACAGATTCCTAAAACAAAAAATCCTATTACTGTCAAAGATTATAGACCAATCGCCTGTTGCACAACACTTTATAAAATAATCACCAATGTTCTCACAGCAAGAATAAAAAACGTTATAAGTGATTTGATTGGCTATTCTCAATCTGCATTCATTGAGGGCAGGAGCATAACAAACAACATTCTCTATACTCAGGAATTATTTAAAGGATACAACAGGAAGGGGGTATCCCCTCGGTGTGTATTAAAAGTTGGCCTGAGGAAGGCTTATGACACTTGGAATGGTGTTTTGTAGAGAGATTGTTGCTGGACATGGGCTTCCCCTACAAATTTACAAAATGGACAATGGAATTCATCTCTTTTGTCACATACTCATTAAGTCTAAATGGGAGGCTGACACCTCCATTTAGAGGAAAAAGAGGAATACGACAAGGAGACCCAATGTCCCCATATCTATTTGTAATTGTCATGGAATATTTGAATAGGGAACTCAAGTCTATGATGGGAAGGAAGGAATTCAAATTTCATCCCCGATGTATGAAGATAGGAGTCTCACATATCTGTTTTGCGGATGATCTACTACTATTCTGCAAAGATGATCCCCAATCTCTAAGACTTATACAACAAACGCTCCTAAACTTTGCGGAAACCTCAAGATTGGAAGCAAATGCAGACAAAAGTTCTATATATATAGCAGGGGTCTCAAACTGGACAAAGGAGGAAATCTTGAAAGAACTGAACTTCCCTGAAGGGTCCCTCCCTTTCAAATATCTTGGCGTCCCAATGGACTCCAAAAAATTATCAGTTATACAATGCTGGCCAATAGTAGAGAAGATAACACAGAAAATAAATTGTTGGACATCAAAACTCCTATTTTATTCAGGTAGGCTCCAGTTGATCAAGACAGTATTATTTGGAATGCAATCGTGCTGGTCCCAAATTTTCCTGCTTCCTAAAAAGGTAATAAAGATGATCGAAGCAATATGCAGATCCTTTCTGTTGACGGGTGCAGCAAATGTGTCCAAAAAGGCATTAGTCGCATGAGAAACTATATGTCTACCATATAGTGCTGGGGGCCTAAATGTTTTGAACTTAACAATCTGGAAAAAGGCAGCTGTAGCAAAGCATCTGTGGGCAGTAACAATGAACAAGGACAGCCTGTGGATCAAATGGATGCACACGTACTACATAAAGAACAATGACTTAGAGGATGTACCTACTCCTAAAACAGATGCCTGGGCTGTGAAAAAGATCTTTGAGACCAGATCAATGATAGCAAATACCCAGGGTATACAGGGGAACCTAAAATGTAGATTGATCCAGTTACAGAGGGGAGAACTATTCAACATAAAAAAACTCTACAGGCTCCAGCTCCCTCAAACCCCTAAAGTCCAATGGAAAAGCATAGTATTGCAGCCAAAACTACACACAATATTCAAATTTATTGTTTGGCTAGCACTGAGCAGAAGACTGGCAACAGTGGAGAGGCTAATGCACATTGGGATACAGATTCCTCAACAATGTGTATTCTGCAAGCAAGTAGATGAATCTTTTGACCATCTTTTCTTTGCTTGCCCGATATCTTGGGGACTATGGAACATGTTGCTCGTATGGCTAGGATACCAGAGAACCATTTGCGATTGGGACAGTGAAGTCGACTGGATCAGCAACATTGCAAAAAGGAAAAATGGACATGCTGAAATAACCACCAGTGTGTTTGGAATGTTAGTATACTGTTTGTGGCGGGAAAGGAACAAGATTAGATTCCAAGGCGGAAGCTCAGCTATAAAGGATACATGCAAAGAGATAGCACTTCATATGCACATTCAAGGAGACTCTCTTAAACACTGGAAGGATATCTTGCGACGACTGGATCACTACCCGTAGGAAAAAGAAGGAAAGCATTATATGGTTTTCTTGATTAATGTATATAGCGCATATGGGAGTGTTTTTCCTTTTAGACTGTATGAAACAGTAGCTAGTCAGCGGCTATTGGAAACTCTGTAATATTTTGATCTATTAATGAAATGAAATTACCTTTAAAAAAAAATAATCCAAGTATAACATGCTTTTGGGTTCTAGACTACCCAGACAATAGCATAGTAGTAGCTACGCACGGACTCTCATCACCTCGTGTGTACGTAGCCCCCACAAATAGGAGTACATAATCAATTTAACTCACCTATGGGGTAATTCCCCCTCACAAGATTGGAAAGGAGACTCATCTCACCCGATGATCCATATCTGGAAATCTACATCCTTCTAAAATCTCGAACCACTGCAAAAATGCTCTAAAACTAGACAATGGTGATTCAAACCCATTAATATATGCATAATTAAAGTCTACAACTCAATTTGTATCAATTCTTAACCCCGAACGGAAAGTTGAGAAAAATACCCTTGGGCCCACGTGCCCGGAATTCGACAATTTTCGAAGATAAACTTTGCCAATGACCTTAGAAACTCAAATATATAATTTTCTCTTAATTTCCTACTCAAAATCATGGTCAAAATCCAAGAATATAATTTTTTAGGTTTTCCACCAAAACTTCAATTTTTATACTAATTTTCCTGCCCAAATCCACACAAAATTGATATGTTTAACTCAGAATAGGTGGGGATAACTTACCTCAATTATTCAAGATGAAAATACCCTCTTGAAGCTCCCAAAAAATAATCCAAGTCATGAAATTATGAGAGAAATGAGCCAAAATCCAATTTTTAAAACAATCCCTCTGCCCCAGCTCTTTCCTCTTCTGCGGAATTATTTCTGCTTATGCGGTTCGGTTTTGCGGTCAAACATGCTGCTTCTGCGGTCCTGGGCTCCAGCCCCTTTTCCGCTTCTGCGACTCGCCAACTGCAGATGTAGTTCCACTTATGCGGCTGCCCGACCGTATCTGCGGTCCATATTTCGCCTTTGCGGGGCCGCTTCTGCAGTCCCATTTTCGCAGAAGCGGAAATACCAGATACCAGCTCCCAAGTTTTTCCAAAAATCTAAATTTCGATCCGTTAACCACCCGAAATCCACCCGAGGCCCACTGGACCCAATCAATCATACCAACCAGTCTCATAACACATTACGGACTTGCTCGAGGCCTCAAATCACATCAAACAATGCTAAAATCTCGAATCGACCTCCAATTCAAGCCTTATGAACTATGAAGTTTTCAACTTCTACTTCCGATGCCGAAACCTATCAAATTACGTCCGATTGACTTCAAATTTTGCACACAAGACATATTCGAGATTACGAACATACTCCAACTTTCGGAATCGGAACCTCCGAATTCACTTTCGATCGTGCTCCCAACTCCAGAATCACCATACAGAACTACTCCCAGTTCCGGAATTTCAAACGGACATCGATAACGCTGAAATGCACTTCAAGCCAAACTTTTGAAATTTCATCCATAATGCTAACTTCCACAATAGGCGCCAAAATGCTTCCGGGTTATCCAAAACCCGAATCGGGCATACGCCCAAGTACGATATCATTATACGAACCTGCTGGAACCTTCAGATCCCGATTCTGAGGTCGTTTACTCTAAAATCCAATTCTAATTCATTCTATCAACTTTAAGCTTATGAAATGAGAATTTTCATTTAAATTTAGTTCAGATCTTTTTGAATTTCAATTCTGACCATGCGAACAAATCATAATACCTGAAATATGACCTCAGAATGCTGAATGACGCGCTAAGACTCAAAACGACCAGTCGGGTCATTACATTCGCTCCCACTTAAACATATGTTCGTCCTTGAACGTGCTGAGAACTATACCGAAGTAGTCTGAAATCACTGTTTAACACCTTATGCCCCCTTTCGTGCTACCACAACTTAGCTGAGCACATTAGCCTGATATATTAGGAAGATATTTCCTTTTATTATAGCAAATAGGCCTTAAGAGTTCAATTGCAACATCCGGACTTCTATGCCAGACCTGTTTTCATCAAGGGATCACCAAATCATTCATCATACGTCGTCCTCAAACATAGCTGCATGACTTCGCTGGATTCTTACTTTGCAACAAAAAGTCCACAGGACCACGATTGTGAGCACGTGATTTTTACCCTACATTAAAATAACTCCTAAAAATAGGCCAAAACTTATTTTAGTTAACTTTTTTAGAAGTTTTTCTTTATTTAGTTGTATTTCATGATTTTTAATATTTTTAAAATCATAGAAAAATCATAAAAAATATCACATTTAATTTTATGTCATTATGGGTCCAATTTGCGTTTAGGAATTTAATTGCATTCATTAAACAAAAATCACAAAAAAATGCCACAATAGTCATGTCCACATTTTGGCTTTTAGGTTTAAATTAGTAAAAATAAGATTAACTTTACAAATTAATATAAGGTAGAGGCTAATTTAGGATCTCGTTTAGCTTGTTTAGTTAATTCAATAAGACTTTTGAAATCAAAAGAAAAACAAAGAAAAAGAAGTAGCCTTGGTCTTTCAATTTCGTTTGGGCCACATTAACTTGAATCCCAAAAATTCTAAATTACCCAAACCTAGAACATTAGGCCCATACCCTTATCCTAAAAACCTTACAAAAACTAACCTAGACATATATATATATATATATATATATATATATATATATATATATATATATATATATATATATATATATATATATATATATATATATATATATATATATATATATATATATATATATATATATATATATATATATATATATATATATATATATATATATATATATATATATATATATATATATATATATATATATAAAAGTTGAATCTTTCTCCTAAGATAGAAGACCTAGTCTGATGAACTTTCTCCTAGGATCAAATCTTAGTTTGATGAATCTTTCTCCTAAGATAAAAAAAAAGACCTAGTCTGATGAACTTTCTCCTAGGATCCAAATGTTAGTCTGATGAATCTTTCTCCTAAGATAGAAGACCTAGTCTGATGAACTTTCTCCTAGGATCAAATCTTATTCTGATGAATCTTTCTCCTAAGATACAAAAAAGACCTAGTCTGATGAACTTTCTCCTAGGATCAAAATCTTAGTCTGATGAATTTTTCTTCAAAGATAGAACACCTAGTCAGATGAACTTTCTCCTACGATAGAAATCTTAGTCTGATGAATCTTTATCCTAAGATACCAAAAAAAGACCTAGTCCGATGAACTTTCTCCTAGGATCAAAAATCTTAATCTAATGAATATTTCTCCTAAGATAGAAAACCTAGTCTGATGAATCTTTCTCCTAGGATCAAAATCTTAGTCTGGTGAATTTTTTCTCCTAAGGTAAGAAAAGAGACATATTCTGATGAACTTTCTCCTAGGATAGAAATCTTAGTCTGATGAATCTTTCTCCTATGATAGAAGATCTAGTCTGATGAACTTTCTCCTACGATCAAATCTTAGTCTAATGAATTTTTCTCCTAAGATCAGAAAAGAGACCTAATGCGATGAACTTTCTCCTAGGATACAAATCTTAGTCTGATGAATCTTTCTCTTAAGATAAAAAACCTAGTCTGACGAATTTTCTCCTAGGATATTTAAAAAAAGCATGTCTCGTTTTTAAAAAAAAAAGGCGTTGGGGCAATTTGTTTAAAAGAATATTTTTCTTATAAAATGTTGATTTTTCTTTTTTTTTTAAAAAGGAAAGAAAAAATTTCTTCTTGGTTCATTTTAGCATAAGTGCACAAGTCAGTAGTCTGACTTTTGCCAACATTACGGCTCCAATCCTTGAGTTTCAAAGGGGCATGGAAACGCATAAGAACTCTTGAATGGAAAAGAGATTTAACTCCAGTTCCTTCGGAATCGGTAGTCAATCCTATTTCCTATAGGGGCAGTTGACAATTGAATCCGATTTTGAAACTTTTTAGACATACAACCTCCATTCCCTAGTCGCCTTTGCACAAACATTAGGGCTCCAATCCCTGATTTAACATTTTAGATATAAGGCTCCATCCCCTGATCTTTTTCCATCTAGATAGATGCAATTCTTATTTTATTATTGCTTTTTAAAAAAAAGAAAAAAAGAAAGAAATATTTCATACTTTTATCGCAAATAACTCACTAAATTTTCCTAGTGAAAACTGGGGCAAAAAAATTTCGTTCATTTATTTTGGTGTCTGAGTAGGTTTGACCTCGAGGCACATGATTCGAGATGACCAAAAGAATGAGTCTAACTCCAGAATATATAGAAGAAGAAAAAGAACAAAAAGAAATGAATTCAATGTTTGAAGCGGAGAAAGGTGCGGATTGCTCAAGATATGATCGAAGTCATGAATTTTGCATGTCCCGCCTTGATCCGAAAAGCGGAAGAAGGAAAAACCAGCACCTACAGCTAACAATCATCAATATTCACATCAGAGTCCGCATGAAGAACCAACCAAGACTCAAAATCAAGCTTCAGAAGACTAATAGATAGGAATCTTGCAACTCGTAGCTGATAGACTTAGCTAGTCTTTTTCATTTTTGATTTTGATGTCATAACGGGACCGCGGACCGGAATCTCGATGGCACCTCGCTCCACTCTCGAACTAATCACACCCTCATCTTTCCAGAACTACACTGACCTGATTCCTTTATAACCAAGGATACGTAGGTAACCTCTGAAGCAATGTTCGGTCAAACTTTTTCAAAATGCTTCCAAATGGAGTTTCAAACGGCCAAAAATCCCTCATAATTGCTCATTTTATCTTTGCCCGAAAATCGTTTGTGCCTTCGAGCAAAAGAGGGGTAGCTGTGAGCACGTGATTTTAGCCTTACATGAAAACAACTCCTAAAAATAGGCAAAAAATAATTTAATTGATTTTTAAAAGTTTTTCTTTATTTAGTTGCATTTCATGCGTTTTTAATATTTTTAAAATCATAAAAAAATATCACATTTAATTTCATGTCATTTTGGGTCCAATTTGCATTTAGGAATTTAATTGCATTCATTAAACAAAAATTACAAAAAAAATAATGTCACAATAGTCATGTCCACATTTTGGCTTTTAAGTTTAAATTAGTAAAAATAAGATTAACTTTGCAATTAATATGAGGTAAAGGCTAATTTAGGATCTCGTTTAGCTTGTCTAGTTAATCCAAAAAGATTTTCGAATTCAAAAGAAAAATAAAGAAAAAGAAGTAGACTTGGTCTTTCAATTTCGTTTGAGCCACATTAACTTGAATTCCAAGAATTCCAAATTACCCAAACCCAAAATATTTGGCCCATACCACTTAAACTAAAAACTCTACAAAAACTAACCTAGACCTATATATAGACGCTTAAGGAGAGATCAACCGTTGCGATGAAAAACGATGCTAGGCGTCATTTTCTTCAACTAAAAAGAACGCCGCAGAGGAACCGAGAGCTTTGAGCTGAAAAACTCAAAAGACTTAGCCGCATCTCCCTGAATTCTAATTCTTCATACCCCTACCATCATTGTTTCAACCAAGGAATCAGCCACGCTCTGTCCAATTTGACCTAATCCAGCAGAAACTAACAATCCTACTTGGTTCAACCGACAAAAATGAAGAATTAGAGGCGCGAACAAACTGCCCATGCTCAAATTTATCCTCGTAAAGATGGTAGCCGCTCTCTTTTGGATATTTCAAAACGATAATTCAAATATTAAAATCAATGAAAATTTTGCCGTTTTTCTATCTTTTGTTCCGTCATAATGGACGATGAAGAAATCTGAAACAGTTTTGAGGTTATAGTTTTGTCAGATTCTCCAATTTTTGTGAGTTTCTGCGGTGGGGTTTTCGATTCCGGTTCCCTTGTCGTGGCTCAAAGATTTGGGAGGCAATATTTTTTAAATTTCATTTGTCAAAATATACTTGATAATCGAGGTTGCCGACGGGTTTCACGGTCCGAGCTTCCGCTACTGTTGCATTTCCGGTCCGATTCCTTTTCTTTTGCTCGTTCAATTTCTGGCAGAAACGAGTTCATTGAAGCAATTTATAAATGTGGTTATTTCTTTAACTATTAATTAGTGACACAAAGTTTTAATGACTGAATTTTGCCTCCCACTATCTCCTATGCTTTTATTTTTCTTTGGGTGCATTCTTTGTTCCTTTTGTGCAATTTTTTTGGAATTTGCTCATTACTTAGATTATTGTGGTATTGTACCTAGTTGTGCTATCAGACAAGAGGGGTTGCTCACCCCTCTGATGGTAAGCAACCTCCACTTTCAACCGAGAGTTTGTGAGTTCGAGTCTCCCCAAGAGCAAGGTGAGAAGTTCTTGGAGGGAAGAATGCCGGGGTCTATTTGGAAACAGCCTCTCTACCCAAGGGTAGGGGTAAGGTTTGCGTACACACTACCCTCCCCAGACCCCACTAAGTGGGATTATACTGGGTTCTTGTTGTTACCTAGTTGTGCTATGTTTTCTTATGGCTGTTGAATCCCACTAATTGGTACGACGGAATGGGATTTGGGAGCACAAAAGGATTACTCTTAATTTGTCGTGAATCTTGAAAAGTTTTTCGGTTTTTTGACATAAGTTCCAAGTAACTTTTATTGAAAAATGCAACTGATGAGTTTAACATAATTACTTAAAATTTCTGGTTTGCAGACTTTTAAATAGTAAAACTTCCTCGATTTGGGATTTAGAATAAATTGGTGACTTGAGACACCACATAAAAATATTCTGAGCGGCGACTCTGAATTGATAAAAATAAATAATCGCATTCCGAATAATATCACTTTAATTGGAAAAACTCCTTTATATATCATCGGGTGTATAAAAAGGAGGTGTGACAACGATAATATTCTTATGGTCAACTTAGCCAAAATTCGACGAATCAGATGCTCCCATTGCACCTCATGACCTACATAGGTCTTGTTCTAATTTTTACAACACTGACACTGCGGAAGAGATGTGCCGAAATTCATAACCAACTGGTGAATCAACAAATCATTGGGTCTATACCTCTGACAGAACCATTACCACATTCTGAACCAAATAAGGATCTGTGCCCTTTAATATACTTCATGTACTCTGATTGCACTGATCCTAAATTCCATAATCTCATCTCACCCAGTACGAACTGCTCAAGCAATATGCCACCTCTGACAGAATCAAGAGTCCCATATGATGCTACAATGTGCCAATACTGCCGATTAGGATATGATACAAGAGGAATATGAACTCTGAAACGGACATCTAGTTACCTCGCCCGCGAGTCATACGTGCGACGCGGGCTAACAACTTATACGAGTTTTCTTCAGAAAATGGGCAACAGAACACACAAAAGAAACTAGGGGGAACTATACTGATCATCATACTGCTGCGGCGTGCAACCCAATCCGAACAACATAACCATGGCGGCGTGCCACCCGATCCACATATCATAACTATGGCGGCGTACCACCCGATCCAAATAACATACCCATGGCGGCGTGCCACCCGATCCACATACAGGCTCACATAAGGAGGTATACATTGAGCTAAATAGCTCATCACATCAAAATACCGAATATCGGTCGTAGACACGCTAAGGTACATAATACAATCCTTGAGGAAACATATAGCACTATAGGCTACAAAAATCAAGCACAACTTAGGTGCAATGGATGATCTGAATCTCAAGAGCCATCCTGCTCATATAACATTACCGCTACGTGGAACCTCAACACATATTAAATTTACCGAGCTGTTTAATAACTAATACGGCGCAATACATCATTATCTAGAATAGCCGATGACAGAATAACACCCCGATTATTCCCCCATAGGGAACGCTCGCTGAAACGAACACAAAATTGGCCATGATATAAAGCCATGTTCACATATAAATCGATCCAATGATCTCAAGCCAATTTCTGACTGCACTAACTTGGCTAATAACCTTTCCAAGGTTCATAGTAACTCATTCTTCCTCATATCAAATATGAACAACCATTATAACTAAAGCAACCTCCTCCGTTCATATTCCAGTAAACAAAGTGCCCTCCAGGCCTAAATTCTCAAATCGATGATATTACCAAAATCCTCATACTTGGTTTAAATCTCTAATCAATCAGGTGATTACACATCACACTTATACAATCTTCCCATGGGAAACACTCCCAAAATCTTCCGAATATATAACGGGTCCGCACATCTAATCCATCGGAAGCACTAACACTGAAAAGCGATCCAGAATCCTTAACCAGGATGCTAAGCGTTGCTCACAAAACACCGTTCTCAGATGACATTGAAGACAATACCAATTTACTCAAAACACGAAAACACCCTTCCTGGCTCATCCGAGCTCATGACATCAAAGTCATTACCAAATTGTAACCTTAATCCTCACTTCGAATTCTATACCACTCACTGCACCCCACATGTCGATATACGATAGACACGATTTCTATCACAACTCTGGAACCGCTGATAGACTAACACTTATTCATATAAAACTCTTCATTTAACTCACTTTAAGAGAGCTATAGCCACATACAGGTGAATTCTCATAACCATTGAATGTGCCAATCTCTAAGTAGTGGTCCAAGCCACCATAACCATTCCGGGATCCCACCCTTTCATAACAGGCCACAACAGAAGGATGCTTCTGAATAACCTCAATTATTGCAGCCGACAAGCATCACACGCACCGCCACAAATCACATGCATGACTTGATCACGCTGGATGAACTAATCACCACTACCAGTATGCCAGTTAATCATGGCTAATCCATATACTTCCTTCCACTTTATCCTTGATTGCCTTAGAAATAATACCTCTTCATTCAACACATAACATACTCCATCTGCACTTATCCTGAGTGACCCTAAATCACGAGACCATGCTATCTCGAATCACATGACACATTTCATATCTCTCAAATGCTACCCGCAAGTCCAAATATCATAGAACATTCTGGGCACCTTCTCATAAGTTGCTACAAAGCTTGATTCTTAACCGTACTCATAGGCTCAAAATCATTGGGCACCACTCTTTAACTTTCGAATTCATAAGGACCATTATTGAGAGCCACCCGTTCTGACTAGGTCCCGAATATAACCCACTCTATAGATTTTATAACAAACGAACACTCTCTCCGTGAAGTAGGGGTGTTCATCGGGCGGATTGGGCGGCTTTTACTCTTAACGGTTTGGCTTAACGGTTATCGGCTTTTAAATGTATTCATCCGTTAGCCACCCGATAACATATCGGGCGGATTGGTATCGGGTTAGCTCTTATCGGGCGGTTACCAGGCGGTTTATCGGTTTAATACCTATGGGGGTTATCGAAAAGCTTATACCGAATTACAATACTTATACACTACTAAAAGTCTAAAAAGTAGAAGAGGCGTATTTTGTTATCTTGCTCATTAGTCGTTACTACTTGTGTACTAAAGACTCAATCCGCTTCATCGCAGCTTTTTCTAGGTCAAAGATTTATCACAAGAATCCACAGAAAATGTATTTTTCTCATTTCAATTTTACTGGTCCATGAGGATGCTTTATTTCTTTCCTAAGTTCTAATTTATAGGGAAGAAAACAAGTAAGTATGAGGATTGTTAAGGTATAACTTTTGTTAACACTTTGTAATGTGAATTGAAAGCAACCAAATTTTTTTGAATGTAAAACCACATGAAGCAGAACACAACCTTGACTTTCATAGTAAAGACTAAATTTAATCTGACTGTTGATGATGGTTTTCCAAATCACACTACTACGAGCATTGCATGATCAATTCATTGTTTGGAAGAGACAGAGTTAACAATTGCCTAAGGCTTAACTAGAGTTCAACATTCTCATTCCAATTACCGATTCTGGTTCAAGATTTGCACCAGTTTAATTATATAAGTAAAACTAAATTATATATATATATATATATATATATATATATATATATATATATATATATATATATATATAAAATATATATTCTTAATGGGTTAACGGATTATCCGTTAAGAAAATTGAATAATCCGCACCCAAATCGATAAGCCGCTAATAAAAAAATTCAATCTGTTCTCCGTCCGTTAAGCCGTTAAGCCATTGCCAGTAAGCCATTAAGCTTCGGTTCGGTTCGATTTTCGCTTTCGGATCGGCTTTGAATACCCTTACGGCGAAGCTCCTGGGGAAATCATTGCCTCTAAAACCTGCATCTATACGAGGCATAAATCCTTAACCTTTTTCCAAGTCTGAACATGAGCTAATAAGGCAAACCATATCATGCCTCCAACAATTCATTTGCTCGAATTACCACTTATGGTCTTTTCTCATAGCTAAAATAACCCATTAATATGCTAATATCCAGAAATCATGCAAGTAGCTAATCATACAGCACAATCATAAGTAGTGGTACTCTCCCACTTATCTTGAAGCTATCATTTCATAATTTTTGAGTTCGCCCGACTTCTTAGGGGCATAACCTCGCGCCATAAATTATCAAAATTTCTCGGAATCTTCCTGTAAATCCCCATCTTTCATATTCTGAATCATCATCACATTCGCACGACCGATCTATTTGTTGAACAACCAATATAATTCTTTGCAGAAGCTTCGCCAACCATGCGACCGCTAACCTGCTCATGGATAACCCATCTAGGGAAATAACCTCCCACCATCTTCCCACGCTGCTGCATGGGGTACATTCACTATGACACTAATAGCCCATCTTGATTCCGAGCTCACCTTCAGTTGCACAAGTCCATTCACCCATCGCGGACATCAATTAAATGTGCGGTAACATCCTTCCAAATTAAGGGTTATGTTGCGCCCTCCTCCATTTCAAGCAGCTCCTTTCTGCCATATCAATATTCTGGCGCATAATAGCCCATACTTCACATCATACTCGCAGGCTTCAATCCTCTATTCTTAACATCCCCAATTCAATCTAGACTCCCCATAAGGAGCGTAGTCATCCTACTACCAAGCCCATATGCAACACCCGCCACTCTCCCACTTTGGCAGAACTCATCTCTTTAATTGACCACTCGACCTTGCTCCTCATACATGGCCTTCTAGAATTTTTAAACACTGCCTGACACTTCCTAGATGTCTTTCCTCGTGCTCTGCTGCTCAATTGTTTCCTTAAACAAAACCTATCTTCGTGGCACTTGAACCCACAATAGCTGCCAATCTTTAAGCCTTTCCGAAGGTCATCCTTATCGATTTATCAACATTAGAAATTCTGATTCAATCTTAAACCATCGCACCATGCGATATCTGACAACTATATCTCCAATACTATTTCACAATATCCTGCCATAAAGGCGAATTGTAGCAGATTATAACATCAACAACTTAGTACATTCCATTAAGGCCACAACACCCATTCGTAGAAGAAAACTCCACCACACTTGCAATTACCAGGTCTCATTACTTCCACCGGCCCACATCTGAACATTCTTAGTCCGAATGCCTTTCCCCTGTCGGGAATAAAATACTGAATCCCTTGATTACTCACTGAGTAAACTTCCCTTCAATTAATCCACTGCCCCGACACGTGGGCAAGTATCCTACCATCACAACCAAACTGCGGAATAATAGCTTATAAGCATCATGGCAACCTGTGCCTAGCCTCAAGGCCTTCAGAGCACCGCTGCTGAATCAAAACAATATGATATCCTTCTATAGAGCGACTATAACAGTGCGTTCAACTATACTGGAAGAAACATCCCGGACCACATCTGTAATGCCATTGCAATACTTCAAATTCTCAATTTATAGCAAGTGCTCCCGTCGCATAAGAATGACTAGGAAGGAGTAAAAGGCATAAGCCTCAAAGAAATCGAACCGCACGATAAGGAAATCAAGAAGGGAAGTACTTCTAACAGCCCTGTAGCCTCTCGAAGATAAGTACAGACGTCTCCGTACCGATTCGCGAGACACTACTAGACTTGCTGATGACTCGTGAGAGCGAGGGGAACCTAATGCTCTGATACAGTGTTGTCACGACTCAAAACCCACTAAGGGTCATGATGGCGCCAGACACTACTATCAGGCAAGCCTACCAAATTACTTAATCAAATCTCGTTTTAACACTTTTTGGAAATACAAGCTTTTTCTTTCATTATCTAGGAATTTTAAAAAATCTAGATTTTCAAATCAAATTTAATAGTTAATCCAGTAACACAATATTTCAAACTATCCCAGAACTCGGAGTCAAAACTGCATGAGCATCTACTGATATGAGGAATAAAAATACAACAACTGTCAAGAATACAGGGGACGAAAAGTAAATATAGTGCTAGAAAGGGGGTACCCTAGCGGCGGCCATCTCGAATGATGCAGCTCACCTAGTCCCAGAATCATCCATACTGTTATGTCCAGAGACCACTAGAATCACATATACATGTGCAACAAAATGCATAGCAAGCGTAGTATGAGTACAAAAATAACGTGTACCCAGTGAGTATCCCGCCTAATCCCGAAGGGGTAGAGACGAGATGACCAACTATGACACTCACTAGCAGTCCAATGACTATTTATCCTTAATAAATATATTAAACAATAAATTTATTTTATAAACATGGTTCTACTCCAAATAGAGGAAACAAGTAAATATATAATCTTTCATGGAAAATTTCCTTAGATTTCTTGTTATTATTAACAATATGATCTATAGCCATAATGAGGCATGAAACAACTCAAATAAATTCAAGACAACAACACAAACATGCGCAAATCATGCCGAGGTCGACGACCCGCTCCAATAGAAATGTAAAGTGTGCACTGCCGAGGGCCGAGCGACCCGTACCCTAGATGTATCCATTTCACTGAGGCGATCGGCCCATTCCAAAAATAAACACATACCCTGCCCGCAAATCATGCATGAGACGCAGGTACACATAAGAATACATGCTCAATCATTCAAATAAGAGTCTATCGGGAATACTTATTCAAATAAAACCAATTTTCCTTTAACAAATTTTGAAGAAATGAATTTAAATCCCTTTTGAATTTAATTTACTTATTTAATTTGATTTAGGCAATTAAGGCCATTAGTGGGTTCAGAAATAATCCAAGTATATCATGCTTTTGAGTCCTAGACTACCCAGACAATAGCATAGTTGTAACTACGCACGGACTCTTGTCACCTCGTGTGCACGTAGCCCCTACAAATAGGAGTACATAATTAATTTAACTCACCTATGGGGTAACCCCCCATACAAGATTAGAAAGGAGACTCACCTCGCCCGAAGATCCATATCCGGCCCTATACATTCTTCTGAAAGCTTAAACCAATGCAAAAATTCTCCAAAACTAGCCAATGGTCATTTAAATGGTTTTATTGCTTCATTACAGAATGCTTTGTGCCTTACGTGATTTCTTGCTTTCAGTCTTTATTTACGTTCGTTACACATTGAGTTGGAGTACTCGCTTTACTCCATGCACCCTGTGCACAGATTCAGGCACATCTGCTCCCGCTCTCGAGTGATGATCATTCAAAGCTCTGGCGGACCCGAGAAGTCTTTAGGTGGCTGTTGGCATTCCCAACCCATAGCTCTTCCTTATCTTATTACTTCATGTTCTTAGTTTCTATATTAAACTCTGTAGTTTGATTTGGAGTATTCTAGATTTTTTAGATGCTCATGAATAGAGACACTCCAGTATCGGGTTGTGTTAGGTTATTTTCCGCGAATTATGCTATTAACTGCTTAAACCTTAATTTATTTGATCATGCTTTATATTGTTTCTTGACGTTTAACTCTTAAATATTGAAATGGGGAGTGTCTGCTGACCTTGTCTTCACGAGAGGCACCATGATGACCGGGTCTAGGTTTAGAATCGTGACAAGTTGGTATCAGAGCCTAGGTTACATAGGTCTTACGAGTCATGAGCAGGTATAGTATAGTCTCGCGGATCGATACGGTGACGTCTGTATTTGTCCTTGAGAGGCTGCATATCCTTTAGGAAATACTTCAAATTTTTTTGAAATTCTTGTCGTGCAATTTTTTTATCTGCATACTAAACTTCTGCTATTCTATTCTCTCACGGATGGTGATGACACGCGCTAGCGGTCAGGATGGACTACCACCAGTACCACCAGTTATAGCCACCAGAGGTCGAGGACGTGGTTGTAGTAGGGGCGAAGTAGCTAGGGCAGCACCTGCAGATCCACCAACTGCCCTAGTTCAGGATCAGGTCCTAGTTATGGGGTCTCCAATAGCACCAGCTCAGGCACCAGTTGTGCCCATTGTGATTCCGGGTCTTCAAGAGGCCTTGGCTCAGATCTTATTAGTTTGCACTAGCCTTGCTCAGGAGGTTTCAGCCACTACAATCGCAACTACTTCTTAAGCCGGTGGAGGCAATTATACTTTCACTGCTCGCACACCTGAGCACCTCGTACAGGGACTTCAGATACCAGGGGCACATCCAACCCAGCTGGTTGCATCTGTTCAGGACTATGTAGTTCCTGCCATGTCAGTGGATGAGCAACGTAGGTTGGAGAGGGTGTTAGACTTCAGCCTCCATCATTCAGTGGTGCAGAGGGCGAGGATGCCCAAGGTTTCTTGGATAAGTGTCAGAGAATGCTTCGTGCAGAGGTATTTTGGAGACCAGCGGGGTCGCTTTCACAACTTATCAGTTTTCTAGAGCCGCCTTCACTTTCTGGGAGGATTTTGAGAGGCGTAGGCCAATTGGTGCAGCACCCCTTTCCTAGCAGCAGTTCTCCATTCTCGTTTTGGAGAAATATGTGCCACAGTTTTTTTGAGAGGAGCTGTGCAAGCAGTTTGAGTGGTTGTATCAGGAAGTGATGATTGTGTTACAGTATGAGTTGAGGTTCTCCGAGTTAGCTCATCATGCCATTTGGCTGGTTCCGATAGATAGAGAGAGGATTAGGAGGTTTGTTGCTAGCCTCAGTTATCAGCTTCGTATTCTCATGTCTAGGGAGAGGGTTACTGGTGCTACTTTCGAGGAGGTTGTGGATATCGCCCATGAGATTGAGTCTGTTCGTCGCCAGGAGCAAGAGGAGAGGGAGGCCAAGAAGCCTTGAGGATCTAATAGCTATAGTAGTGCTCCTTCGAGAGGTCCATTTTAGCACTGTAGAGGACGTCCATTCAGGCTGCTCAGCCAGCTCGCCTAGGTTATCGTGGGGCGTCATAGGGTCTTGGTTCTCACAGTTCTCATCAGGGCCAGTCATCACTTAGTTCCCTTCCAGCGTAAGAGTTCGTCCTGTGCTCCATCAGTTCAGGGCTCTTCTCTGCTAGGTGCATCTTCTTGTCACTCTGGTGCGAGGGCTTCCCTTCAGCCCCCTTCCCCAGACCCTGGGAGTTGATATGAGTGTGGAGAGACGGGTCATATATGGAGGCAGTGCCCTCGTCTTCTTGCGTGTTCATCTCAGCAAAAGGGCCAGTCATCGGCTTCAGCGCCAGTTACTTCACCACCACTCGCCTAGCCTGCTAGGGGTTGGAGGTCAGTTAGCTAGAGGTCGCCCCAGAGGGGGAGATCGATCAGGCGGCGGTCGGGCTCATTTATATTCACTTCCAGCTAGACCTGAATGCTATCGCTTCAGATGATGTTATCACAAGTATTGTTTCAGTATGCCACAAAGATGCCTCTATATTACTTGATCATGGTTCCACTTTTTCTTAATTGTCATCATACTTTGCTCGTTATTTGGGTACACCCCGTGAGTTTTTTGCTTCAGCTGTTCATGTATCTACGCTGGTGGGCGGTACTGTTACTGATACCGTGTGTACCGGTTGTGTATGGTTGCTATTGGGGGACTGGAGACCCGAATAGATATTTTATTATTGAGTATGGTGGATTTCGATGTCATTCAGGGCATTTATTGGCTATCTCCATGCCGTACTATTCTGGACTATCATGCTAAGACAGTTACATTGGCTATACACAATGTGCCACGAATTGAGTGGTAAGGTGTAACTGATTTTGTTCCCAGTAGAGTGATCTCATTCTTGAAGTCCCAACGTATGATTGGGAAGGGTTGTCTTTTGTATCTAGACTTTGTGAGGGATGCCGATGTTGAGACTCCCATTATTGATTCTGTTCCAGATGTGAGGGATTTCCTCGATGTGTTTCCTGCATACCTCTGGGGCATGCCACATGTCACGACCCAAAGTGGAGGGCCATGACTAGTACCCGACCATACTTGCCGATCACTAACATACATTTTATCTAACGTTCTTTACTATCTCTTAGGGCTGAAGAGATCAATATAAATGGTAGACATGGATCATGGACAACCAACAATAAAATATGATGGCATGAACCTACATAGCCTGGGATGACCAGACAATCAATGAACTATATATATATGGTACCCGACCATACTTGCCGATCACCAACATACATTTTATCTAACCTTCTTTATTATCTCTTAGGGCTGAAGAGATCAATATAAATGGTAGACATGGATCATGGACAATGAACACTAAAATATGATGGCATGAACCTACATAACCTGGAATGACCAGACAATCAATGAACTATATATATATATGGTACGAGCTATCACGCTATCATGAAATGCCATACAACAACAACCAGCCGACAAGGCATACCAAACTATACATGAGTCGACACCTGTCTAGCAGCCTCTAAAGGAACATAAGTGCTGCAACATAGCCGGAACAGGGCCTCGACATACCCATAATGTCTATTGCAAAAATGCATACCAAGACCAAGGCAAGTCCGAAGAAGGGATCTCGCAAATCACCGGTGAATTGGATAGCCTACTGTGGTGGGGGAGTTGCACCTGCCTGTCTATCAGGACCTGCAGCACAACATGCATCGTCCATAAATAAAAGGACATCAATACGAATAATATATCGAGTATGTAAGGCAGGGAACCATAAATACGAACAGTAATGTAAACATGGATAGAGAATATACAACCTGTAACATCTGAGTACCTCTGAGGGCTACTGACATGAAATGCATGATACATATGTATAAATACATAAACTTTTAAAACATACCCCTCTGTGAGCATCATCATCATCATTTCGTACCCGGCCGTAATAGGGTCGGTAAAAATGTACTCGGCCATCATAAGGCTCGGTAGATGGTACCCGGTCACATTGAGCTCGATTAAACCCAACTGATATGTGGTTGCACAGTAGGTGCAGTACCGAGCCGACTATAGCGCGGCTCAGTAGAGTAAGGTAGATACATATATATATATAATGCATGCTCGACTCATGGAATCATGTTTTAAGCCTTTTGGAGTGACGTAAGGTCGGTATACTCTGTACATGTTATTAGGACTAACTCTTCACTATGAACCCTATTAGAATCAGGAAGTACCAAAAACATTTATAACATAATAATAAGAGAAGCAACATTAACATCAATCGTTCCATAAGAAGGGAAACAATGTAAGTACTACTAGCTTCTAAGAGTAGAGTATCTTTGGAAGCTCATTCATTACATTATGTATAATCGGAGTCGTGAAAAGAAGGAAAGGTATAGCCTCACATACCTTGTATATATTTTTCAAATCTCAGCTATACAATTGTCACACCCCTTAGTCTACAATAAGAGAAACGATACTATCGTTATCATATAAGCATCATAGACATTGTGTATCGATGAAAACCTATTTTACGATAAACAGACATCACCTCTCCTATATTTATGACTTCACACCATTTAAAACAATCACCAAATAGCCCAAAAAACATCAATACTAATCATATTGAGTCTTCCAAAATAGTCCACCAACCGATAACATTACTACCAAGCCTTTCGATATATATTCCGCAAGTTCTAGCTTCAATGGCTTAGCCACAACTTGGATAATCTTAAATACATATGAGTAAGAGGTTCCTTACCTTTATAAAGAAATAACACATTTGACCTTAAATTTCCATGAGATACCCCTCCAATGCTGGCACAACAACAAGAAATGAAACTAGCGTTCAATTAGTATTTTTCGGCACCAGAATTGCTATAGGATGCTTGAAATCACCTAGGGTTGATATTAATAACATGAGGGAGTATTTATAGAACATAAACTCTCTAAAACAACCTCCCACACGAGCTGGAACAACACAAAATGAGCAACAACAAGAAGAACAAGAGACTTACTAGCGCCACGAAATTCCCGACACTTGATTTGTGTTGTTTGCCCTTTGTTTGGGTCTTGAACCTTGAGAGAAACTTGAGAGGATGTTCCTAGGGTTCTATGGTCTGAAAATAGTGAAAATAAATGACTTAAAACGGGTTGGAAGTGGCATATATAGGCCCAAATGTCTTAAACAGCCTTAGTGGGCCCCATGGAGAGGTACTTGGCGCAGTCTCGCAAAAACGCGAATATCTCTCTACTCCGAGATCGTATCGACAAATGGTTAATGTGATAGAAACTAGATTCATAGATCTTCAATTTGGTGGTTAGATCAATCCATAATTTTTAGTAAATTGGGAGAAAAACTTAGTAACATTTGACATAATGTTTAATTAAAATTATGAACCTAAGTTGCGACAACTTTTGTCGACTTTTGTCTCATAACTCATTTGACTTCAGGACTTATAATACGGATATTATATGATTAAAATACCTTAAAACACTACCTCTTGAGTGTACTAAGCACCTCTAGGTTTATCCAAAAATACGGCTGACGACATCTTTGATTCGTTTAACTTCTAATACTTGTTATCCACCCATATACACCTTTGTATCATTTAAGACCAATAGAATTAACTTCTTATCATCTTAATGATAATTGTTTCATGCAATTAGGTGGATTACCTTATGGCATGAGCTAACATACGTGAATATGGGTTGTAACACCCTCCCCCCTTAGGAACATTCGTCCTCGAATGTATGGGTCTATGGGGAGTCCAAATCATCGTGGATTCCAACGGAAATTTTTGATCAATTTCCCCCTATAAAATGGTCACTATCCAAACTTGCAAGCACTTAAGCCTAACATATGGCCGGCTACACAAAGCATTATGGATATTTATATCTGCATATCCCTAATTTGTATTAAGGAAGAGCAATCTCAAGTTATGCTTACCTCATAGAGCCGTTGTCACCTTCCAATGTATCCTTTGTTCCACCAGCATCCTTGTTATCTTCATTCTGGAATAGATAATGGTATTTAGACTCATCTCCTCTTCTGCTTCCCATGTCATCTCTTCTATATTCTTGTTCCTCCACAATACTTTGACGGAAGCTACCTCTTTTGTTCTCAGCTTGCGTACTTGTCGATCTAATAAAGCTACAATCACTTCTTCATATGATAGGTCCTTGGTAACTTGTATATCTTTGATAGGGACGACCCGAGAAGGGTCTCCAATACATTTCCTTAACATAGATACATGAAATATCGTATGAACAAATTCCAATTCGGATGTCAATTCTAACTCATAAGCAACCTGTCCGACTCGTCGAAGAATTTTATACGGCCCGATATACCTTGGACTTAGCTTACATTTCTTCCCAAAACGCATAAGACCCTTCATTGGTGAGATCCTCAGGAAAACCCAATCTCCAACCTCAAACTCCAGATCACGACGTCGGACTTTGGAATAAGACTTTTTCATGCTTTGTGCTGTCCTCAATCGCTCTTGTATCACTTTCACCTTCTCAATGGCTTGATGAATCAAATCTGGTTCATATAATTCTGTTTTACCGACTTCAAACCATCCAACTGGTGATCTACATTTCCTCCCGTATAGAGCCTCGTATGGGGCCATTTTAATACTAGAATGGTAGCTATTATTGTAGGCGAATTCTATGAGTGGAAGATGGTCATCCCAATTCCCCTTAAAATCTAGAACGCATGCTCGTAGCATATCTACCAGTGTCTGAATGGTACGTTCAGCATGTTCGTTGGTCTGCGGATGAAATGCGGTGCCGAGATTTACTTGTGTGCCTAAAACCTTTTGAAAAGACCTCCAAAAGTTAGCTGTAAATTGAGCTCCTCGGTCTTATATAATAGATACTGGCACACCATGAAGCCTAACAATTTCCTTGATATACAACTTCGCATAATCTTCAGCCGTGTAAGTTTTCTTAACTGGCAGAAAATGGGCACATTTTGTAAGTCGATCAACTATCACCCAGATAGAGTCAAAATTATGATAAGTGCGAGGTAATCCAATAACAAAGTCCACATTAATCACCTCCCATTTCTAGGTTGGAATCTCTATATTCTGAAGCAATCCACCGGGTTTCTGATGTTCTATCTTTACTTGCTTACAATTGGGACACTAGGCTACAAATTCTGCAATAGACTTCTTCATGTTATCCCACCAATACTGCTCCTTGACATCATGATACATCATTGTCGAGCTGGGATGGATGGAATATCGAGATTGATGGATCTCATTCATAATCTTCTCTCGCAGCCATGCAACCTTAGGCACACATAACCGGCCCTGGTATATCAGTGCCCCATCTCCTCTGATCTCAAAAGCCATAATTTTACACTACTGAATGCTCTCTCTCAATCGTACTAAGATAGGATCTTTATATTCCCGTGCTTTTAGCGCGACTACCAAAGATGATTCTGATGTATTCTGTATAGTAACACCTACGTCATCAGAGTCTAACAATCAGATTCTCATATTAGCTAGCTGATGAAGCTCTTTTGTCAAACCCCATCTACCTGCATCAATATGTACTACACTTCCCATTGACTTACGGCTGAGAGAGTCTGCCACAACATTAGCTTTACCGGGATGATATAATATCTCGACGTCATAGTCTTTCAGTAATTAAAGCCACCTACGCTGCCTCAAATTCAACTCTTTCTGCTTAAAGATGTATTGTAAACTCTTGTGATCTGTGTAGATGTCAACATGGACGCCGTATAAGTAGTGCCGCCATATCTTCAAAGCATATATTACTGCAGCTAATTCCAAATCATGGGTTGGATAATTCTTTTCATGCTTCTTCAATTGTCTTGATGCATGTGCAATCATCTTCCCAAGCTTCATCAATACGCACCCCAAACCTATTCCTAAGGCATCACAATATACCACATAACCTTCTGTTCCTTCAAGGAGAGTGAGCACTTGGTGCGGAGGTCAATCGATTCTTTAGCAATGGTGCTGATATAGAGGAAAACCTTTCTACAAACCGCCTATAATATCCTGCTAACCTTAGGAAGCTGCGAACTTCTGATGGTGTTGTAGGTCTCGGCCAATTCTTTAATGCATCGATCTTCTGAATGTCAACACCAATGCACCCTTATCTGATATCACATGGCCAAGGAATGCTTTTGAGTTCAGCCAGAATTCACATTTGGAGAGCTTAACATATAACTTATGATCATGAAGCGTCTGTAATACTATCCGCAAGTGGCCCGCATGTTCCGCCTCCGAACGAGAATACACCAGAGTTTCATCAATGAATACAATCACGAACACATCAAGATAGGGCCCGAATACAATATTTATGAGATCCATAAAAGCAGCTGGGGCATTTGTTTGCCCGAACGACATGACCAAGAACTCAAAGTGCCCATATCTTGTTCAGAAGGTCGTCTTTGGAATATCCTTCTCCTTAACCCTCACCTGAATGATACCCTTAACATAAGTCAATCTTGGAAAAATACTTGGCACCCTGGAGTTGGTCAAACAAGTCGTTAATTCTTAGAAGTGGATACTTGTTCTTTGTAGTAACCTTATTCAACTGCCGATAGTCTATACACATCTGTAACGACCGGTCTTTCTTCCGCACGAATAGGACTGACGCACCCCAAGGTGAAGTGCTAGGCCTAATGAAGCCCTTATCCTGCAGGTCCTTTAACTGCGCCTTCAACTCTCGCAACTCTGCCGGGGCCATTCTGTATAGAGGATAGAGATCAGTTGAGTGTCAGGCAACACATCAATGCTAAACTCAATCTCCCTTTGAGAGGAAGGCTCAGGAGTTCATCTAGGAAAACAACTGGAAATTCATTGACCACGGGGATTGATAGTAGAGTAGGCGGCTTTGCCTCCACATCCCTAACGCAAATGAGATGATAAATGTAACCTTTTGAGATCATTGTCCTTGCCTTAAGATAGGAAATAAACCTACATTTTGGTGTAGCAATGTTCCCCTTCCATTCAATGACAGGTTCTCCCGGAAATTGAAACCTAACCATCTTCGTACGACAGTCAACATTTACATAGCATGAGGTCAACCAGTCCATTCCCATTATCACATCAAAACCAACCATTTCTAATCAAATAAATTTGCCGAGGTTTGACGACTATAAATCATAACAGTGCAGCCTCTATATACCGTTTGAGCAATCACAGAATCTGCTATCGGAGTAGATACCACAAGGGGTTTACTTATCAATTCAGGTTCAATGCCAAACTTATTAGCCATAAAGGGTGTAACATATGATAATGTAGATCCCGGATCAATCAGCGTGCATACATCACAAGAAAACACATACAGTATACCTGTAACAACATCTGGAGATGACTCGAGATCCTGTCGACCTACTAGAGCATAGGTTCGATTTTGAGCACCACTCGAACTCGGCACTGCACCTCTACCTCTACCATGACCTGTCGACTGCTGAAAACCCCGTGCTGGAGGTCAAAATAATGAGGAAGAACTAGAAATAGATCCAGTCGGCTGAGCCATACCATCACCTCCCCTGTTAGGACAATCCTGCATCATATGGCCAGGCTGTCCACACAAATAGCATGCATCAGAACCTCGACGACATTGTCCAAAGTGGGCCTTGCCGCACTGATCACAACGTGGTGTTGGAGGTGTCATCTGACTAGTATCTGTGTGCTGTTGCGAGCCAGATGCCCGCGAACTCTGACCTGGACTAGAATAGTATCGATCATATCGAGGCTTCTGAAGCTGTGGAGGAGCACTAGCTACAAATGGCGCTGAACTCTTCGAAGGCTGGGGCGTGATACTGCCTCTGAAGTCATCAGAATACCTTGCTACTCTCGCCCTGTTATGCTGGCCCCTATCCTGCTCCCTATCTTCCCTTTGTTGGCGCTTACGATCCTCTAGGGTCTGGGCATAAGCCTGAATACGGGAAATATCCATGCCCTCTACCAAGGAGGCTGTCATGCACTCATTTATCAGATGTGGTCCCAACCCGTTCACGAACAAATGCACCCTATCACTCATCTCAGCCACCATATGGGGAGCATACCTTGCTAAAGAATCAAACTACATACTATACTCTCACACATTCATATTACCTTGTCTAAGGTTCAACAACTTATCAGCTCTAGCTCGTTGTATCTCAACTGGCAAGTAGTGACGAAGAAAGGCCTTAGAAATTCCTTCCACACTGTTGGAGGAGCGTTCAAACCCCTGGATCTCTCCCAACTATCATACCCGAGAACCGCTAAATCACGTAGCCGATAAGAAGCCAACTCTACTGCCGCTGTATCACTAACATGCATGACCCGCTGTGTAGGATGAACCTGGTCAATAAAAGTCTGCGGGTCCTCCTTGGGTCTGATCCGGTAAACACTGGGGGGTACAAATTAATAAAATCACAAACTCTCGTACTAACTAGTTTATCAGCAACACAATATTCTGCCTCTGAGCCTGACCAACCACCAAGCTGGTCAATAACTGCAAAGCACTCCGCATATCCTGATCTGTAGTGCCAGACGGAGGAACTGGAGGTGCTGGGTGCCTCCTAATATCCACTGGAAGAGACGGAGTAGATGAGGTATGAGACGGCATCTCGCTCTAGGCCTCACTTTGGCCTGCTCTGGCTTGGATCACCTGACTGGTACCCTTTCCCACAGCTGTATCAAGCCTTCTACTAATTGTTTGCTTCCTAGTCGAAGGCATATCTGAAAGAAAACAAGGTTAATATTATAGACGAACACTTATGACTCAACTCTACGCACGATCTAGATTAACGAAGAAGGTAACAACCCTAGATGTCATATAGCCTCCTGATTATAAATGTGGCGCGCTACACATCCATAATAGAGACTCTAC
Source organism: Nicotiana benthamiana (assembly GCA_034376525.1). Classification (NCBI taxonomy): domain Eukaryota; kingdom Viridiplantae; phylum Streptophyta; class Magnoliopsida; order Solanales; family Solanaceae; genus Nicotiana; species Nicotiana benthamiana. The sequence continues at coordinate 98,954,603 of CM067334.1, read as the reverse complement.
TAGACACGACTCATAGACAATCCCTTGGACAGACATGCTCTGATACCAAGTTTGTCACGACCCAAACTGGAGGGCCATGACTAGCACCTGACCATACTTGCTGAGCACCAACGTACATTTTATCTAACCTTCTTTATTATCTCTTAGGGCTGAGGAGATCAATATAAATGGTAGGCATGGATCATGGACAACCAACAATAAAATATGATGGCATGAACATACATAACCTGGGATGACCAGACAATTAAGAAACTATATATATATATATATATATGCTACGAGCTACCACGCTATCATGAAAGGCCATACAACAACAACAAGTCGACAAGGCATACCAAACTATACATGAGTCGACACCTGTCTATGAGCCTCTAATGGAACATAAGTGCTGCAACATAGCCGGAACAGGGACCCGACATACCCATAATGTCTATTACAAAAATGCATACCAAGACCAAGGCAAGTCCGAAGAAGGGATCTCGCCAATCACTGCTGAACTAAATAGCCTACTGTGGTGGGGGAGCTGCACCTGCCTGTCTAACAGGACCTGCAGCGCAACATGCAGCGTCCACAAATAAAAGGACATCAGTATGAGTAATGTACCGAATATATAAGGCATGGAACCATAAATACGAACAGTAATGTAAACATGAATAGAGAATATACAACCTGTAACATCTGAGTACCTCTGAGGGCTACAGACATGAAATGCATGATACATATGTATAAATACATAAACTTTTAAAACATACCCCTCTGTGGGCATCATCATCATCATATCGTACCCGGCCGTAATAGGGTCGGTAAAAACGTACTCGGCCATCATAAGGCTCGGTAGATCGTACCCGGTCACATTGAGCTCGATTAAACCCAACTGATATGTGGTTGCACAGTAGGTGCAGTACCGAGCCGACTATAGCGCGGCTCAGTAGAGTAAGGTAGATACATATATGTATAATGCATGCTCGACTCATGGAATCATGTTTTAAGCCTTTTGGAGTGACGTAAGGTCGGTATACTCTGTACATGTTATTAGGACTAACTCTTCACTATGAACCCCATAAGACAATAAGTACCAATAACATTGATAACATACGAATAATAGAAGCAAAATTAACATCAATCGTTCCATAAGATGGGAAATAATGTAAGTACTCTAAGAGTAGAGTATCTTTGGAAGCTCATTCATTACATTATGTATAATCAGAGTCGTGCAAAAGAAGGAAAGGTATAGCCTCACATACCTTGTATATATTTCCCAAATCTCAAGCTATGCAATTGTGACACCCCTTAGTCTACAATAAGAGAAACGATACTATCTTTATCATATAAGCGTCATAGCCATTGTGTATCGACCACAACCTATTTTACGATAAACAGACAGAACCTCCCCTATATTTATGAATTCACACCATTCAAAACAATCACCAAACAGACCAAGCAACATTAATAATATTCATATAAGTCTTCCAAAATAGTCCACCAACCGATATCATTACTACCAAGCCTTTCGATATATATTCCACAAGTTCTAGCTTCAATAGCTTAGACACAACTTGGATAATCTTAAATACATATAGAGTAAGAGGTTCCTTACCTTTATTCAGAAAGAACAACTCCAATTTGACCTTAAATTTCAATGAAATATCCCTCCAATGCTGCCACAACAACAAGAAAACGAAACTAGCGGTCAATTAGTAATTTTCGGCACTAGAATTGCTTCAAGATGCTTGAAATCACCTAGGGTTGATATTAATAACATGAGAGAGTATTTACAGAATATAAACCCTCTAATAAACCTCCCACACGAGCTGGAACAACACAAAAATGAGCAACAACAAGAAGAACAAGAGACTTACTAGCGCCACGGAATTCCCGACACTTGATTTGTGTTGTTTGCCCTTTGTGTGAGTCATGAACCTTGAGAGAACCTTGAGAAGATGTTTATAGGGTTCTAAGGTCTGAAAATAGTGAAAATAAATGACTTAAAACGGTTTGGATGTGGCATATATAGGCCCAAATGTCTTAAACCGCCTTAGTGGGCCCCATGGAGAGGTACTTGGCGCAGTCTCGCGAAAATGCGATATCTCTCTACTCTGAGATCATATCAATGAACGGTTTATTGCGTTAGAAAATAGACTCATGGATCTTCAATTTGGTAGTTCGATAAATCCATAATTCTTTGTAAATTGGGACAAAAGCTTAGTAACATTTGATCTAATGTTTAAGTAAAATTATGAACCTAAGTTGCGACAACTTTTGTCGACTTTTGTTTCATAACTCATTTGACTTCAAGACTTATAATACGGATATTATATGATTAAAATACCTTAAAAAACTACCTTTTGAGTGTACTAAGTACCTCTAGGTTTATCTGAAAATACTACTGACAACATCTTTGATTCGTTTAACTTCTAGTACTTGTTATCCACCCATATACACCTTTGTATCATTTAAGACCAATAGAATTAAATTCTTATAATCTTAAAGATAATCCTTTCATGGATTTATGTCGATTACCTTATGGCATGAGCTAACATACGTGAATATGGGTTGTAACACCACCGGACATGGACATTGATTTTGGTATTGACATAGTGCTGGACACTCAGCCTATTTCTGTTCCGTCATATGGTATGGTACCAGCGGAGTTGAAGGAGTTAAAGGAGCAGCTTCAAGAGCTCCCTGAAAAGGGGTTTATTCAGCCTAGTGTGTCACCTTGGGGTGCGCCGGTTCTATTTGTGAAGAAGAAGGATGACACTATGAGGATGTACATTAACTATAGGCAATTGAACAAGGTAAAAATTAAGAAAAGTATCCATTAGCTCACATTGAAGATTTAATTGACCGGTTTTAGGGAGCGAGAGTGTTCTCCAAGATTGATCTTCGTTTAGGTTATCACCAGTTGAAGATTAGGGACTCGAAAATTATTAAGACGACTTTAAGGACCCGATATGGTCATTATAAGTTCTTGGTGATGTCTTTTGGGTTGACCAATGCCCCAGCAGCATTTATGCATTTGATGAAAAATGTGTTCCGGCCTTATCTCGACTCATTTGTCATAGTCTTCATTGATGATATCCTGGTGAATTCACGTAGTTAGGAGGAGCATGCAGAGCATTTGAGAGTTGTGTTGCAGGGATTAAGGGAGGAGAATCATTATGAAAAATTCTCCAACTGTTGAGTTTTGCCTAAGTTTAGTGACTTTTTTGGGGCTCGTGGTGTCAAGCGAGGGTATTCAGGTTGATCCGAAGAAGATAGATGTGGTTCATAGTTGGCTCAGACCATCCTCAGATACCAAGATTCGCAACTTTCTTGGTTTGGTAGGCTATTATCGCTGGTTTGTTCAAGGATTCTCATCTATATCATCGCTCTTGACCAAGTTAACTCAGAAGAGTGCTTTATTTGTATGGTCGGACGAGTGTGAGGAGAGCTTTCAAAAGCTCAAGACAGCTTTGACCATCGATTCTATCAATCATTCCATTTCAGAATCAAGTCCCCCCTGAATAAGTAAGGCCCCGTGATTCCCCAAACCAGCTCCTGGCCTTACCCGGCGGAACCGGCCGGGGGTATTCGGCATGGGCGGAGAGAGCATCTGAAGGGTTACTTCACCTTTGGTGATCACACACCGACCCGGGCAATCGCTAGCTACAATCGATGGAATTTTGATTGAAACTATTCATAAAAAAAGCCGCCTGAAGCCCCACCCGCCTTTTCGTATATAGCCGCATAACCATAACAAGTTTCTGATTCCTTCATCCGGAAGAAAGGAGCTGGTATTGACTTGTGCCCTGCTATCAGTGGTTGCTGGCTGCCATCCCTGCCCTCTTTCTTTCCTTGTAGGAAAGGTCTTGGTTTGGTATGGCATTAGAGAAAACTTGTTATGGTTATGCGGCTATATACGAAAAGGCGGGTGGGGCTTCAGGCGGCTTTTTTTATGAATAGTTTCAATCAAAATTCCATCGATTGTAGCTAGTGATTGCCCGGGTCGGTGTGTGATCACCAAAGGTGAAGTAACCCTTCAGATGCTCTCTCCGCCCATGCCGAATACCCCCGTCCGGTTCCGCCGGGTAAGGCCAGGAGCTGGTTTGGGGAATCACGGGGCCTTACTAGAGATCGAAGAATGGGAGAATGACCCGAACAGGTAAGAGATACTGGCGATAGGCCTCAGAGATACAATCGATGAATCACCGGAAGGAAATACTGGTGATACGCCGAGAGATACTGGGAATTCTACGAAGAAGTGCACCTGGACTATAGAGCTCCTCACCCACTAAAAAGAGAAGAGGTCGGGGAGGATCGATACACTTCGTTGTCCATGGGCAACTCTAGTATTAATTTTGCCATCAGCTTCAGGTTCATGTACTGTGTATTATGATGCTTCGAGAGTTGGTATTTATTGTGTATTGATGCAGGAGGGTAGAATTATTACATATGCTTCTCGTCAGTTGAAGCCCACGAGAAGAACTACCCCGTTCATGATTTGGAGTTGGCTGCCATTTCATGCGTTAAATATTTTGAGGCATTACTTGTATGGCATGTCTTATGAGGTGTTCACTGATCATCGCAGTCTTCAGCACTTGTTCAAACAAAAGGATCTTTATATAAGTTAACGAAGATGGTTGGAGTTGCTTAAGGATTATGATATCACTATATAGTACCATCCAGGAAAGGCCAATGTGGTGGCCGATGCTTTCAGCCGAAAGGAGTGAGTGTAGGAGTTTCGCATATATTCCAGTTGGGAGAGACCTCTTGTAGTTGATGTTCAAGCCTTGGCCAATCGGTTTGTGAGGTTGGATATTTTGGAGTCCAGTCGGGTATTGGCTTGTGTGGTTTCTCGGTCTTCTTTATATGATCGCATAAGAGAATGCCGGTATGATGATCCGCATTTGCTTGTACTTAAGGACAGAGTTGAACATCGTGATGCCAGAGATGTGACCATTGGTGATGATGGGGATTTGAGGATGCATGGATGAATTTATGTTCCCAATGTGGAAGGGCTTCGGGAGTTAATTATGGAGGAGGCCCATAGCTCGCGGTATTCCATTTATCTGGGTGCTACGAAGACGTATAAGGATTTGAGGCAGCATTATTGGTGGAGGACAATGAAGAAGGATATTGTTGGATTTGTAGCTCGATGTCTCAATTTTTAGTAGGTCAAATATGAGCATTAGAGACCGGTGGCTTGCTTCAGTGGATGGATATTCCATAGTGGAAGTGGGGGAGGATCACTGTGGACTTTGCAGTTGGACTTCCTCGGACTTTGAAGAAGTTCGATGCTATTTGGGTGATTGTGGATTGGTTGACCAAGTCCGCTCACTTTATTCCTCTATGTACTACCTCTTTTTTAAAACGGTTGGTAGAGATCTATATCCCGGTGATTGTTCAATTGCGATGTCCCAGTTTCCATCATTTTAGATAGGGGAACTTAGTTTACTTTGCAGTTTTGGAGGTCTGTGCAGTGAGAGTTGGGTTCTCATGTTGAGTTGAGCATAACTTTTCACCCTCAGGCGGACGGGCAGTCTGAGCGCACTATTCATATATTGGAGGACATGTTGCGTACTTGTGTCATTGATTTTGGAGGGTCATAGGATTAGTTTCTACTGCTTGCGGAGTTTGCTTATAACAACATCTACCAGTCGAGTATCCAAATGGCTCCATATGAAGCTTTGTATGGGAGGCGGTGTAGATCTCCAGTTGGTTGGATTGAGCCAGGTGAGGTTACACTATTTGGGACAAACTTGGTGCAGGATGCTTTAGAAATGGTGAAGCTGATTCAGGAGAGGCTTCATACAGCACAATCGATACATAATAGCTATGCTGACAAGAAGGTTCGAGATGTGTCCTACATGGTTATGGAGAAGGTTCAATTGAAGGTTTCTCCCATGAAGGGCATTATGAGGTTTGGGAAAAGGGAAATTGAGTCCGCGGTTCATTGGACCTTTTGAGGTGCCTTGGAGAATTGGGGAGGTGGCTTATGAGCTTGCCTTGCCACCCAACTTGTCGAGTGTGCATCGGGTATTTCATGTTTCTATGCTCCTGAAGTATATTGGGGATCCGTCTCAAGTTCTAGATTTCAGCACGGTTCAGTTGGATATTATTTGACCTATGATGTGGAGGCAGTAGCTATTACGGGTCGTCAGGTTGGGAAGATGAGATCAAAGGATATAAACTAAGTGAAAGTGCAGTGGAGAGGTTGGCCCATGGAGGAGGCTACCTGGGATCCGGGCGGGAGATGCGGAGCAGATATTCTTACATGTTTGAGGCTTCAGGTATATTTCTTGACTCGTTCGAGGACGAATATTTGTTTAAGTTGAGGAGGATGTGACAACCCCACTAGTCATCTCATGGGTTACCACTCTGCTTCCCATATTTATGCTTTTTTTGCTTTCTATCCATGTTATGAGTATTATGTTGGTCGGATCGAATCCGGAATAATTTGTTAAGGTTTGAGACACTTAGTCTCTTTTAAGGAAGCTTAAGCGAAAAAAGTCAACCGGATGTTGACTTATGCGTTAGAGGGATCATATGTGAGTTCCGATTGTTTGGTTAGCTTCGGGAGGTGATTTGGGACTTAGGAGTGTGATCAGAATGAGTTTTGAAGGTTCGGGTAGACTTAGGCTTGAATTGGCACAGTTGATATTTGGGCGATTTCGGGATGGTAGATGAGATTTTGATATATGGGATGGAATGGAATTCCGAGAGGGTCAATAGTTCCACTGTGTAATTTGGGATGTGTGTGCAAAATTCCAGGTCATTCAGACGTGGTTTGGTTGGCTTTTTGATCAAAAGAGGAATTCAAGAAATTTTAGAAAGTTTGGCTTGAATCCAGTGTGTTTTGATTGATTTGATGTTTTCTGAGGTGTTTTGAAGATTGGTACAAGTTTGAATAAGGCATTGGGATATGTTTGTGCTTTTCGGTTGAGGTACCGCAGGCCTCGGGGGAGTTTCGGGTGGTTAGTCAGATCATTTCTTGATGTTTGGAGTTGCAGACTTTGGTTTCAACTGTTGCATGTATTTAACTATTTGCGTTTGCGAGTGGACCCTCGCATTCACGAAGAGCCAGTTGAGGAAGATGGAATTTAAGACTTCGTATTCGCGAGGAAGGGTACGCGTTCGCGTAGGGCTGAATGATTGTGCATCGCGTTCGCGGGGTGGTGTCGCGTTCGCATAGAAGAAAATGGGCAGCTGAGCTTCAGTGGATCTTATTCATCGCGTTCGCGAGAGGCAGAACGCGATCATAAAGGTTGGTCTAAGCAAAGCATCTCATTTGCGATTGGGAGGTTGGGAAAGAGGAAAATCGGTGAAAGTTAGTTTGTGCTTCGCGAACGCGAGGGTTTGATCGCGTTCGAGAACAAGGATTTCAGGCCTGGGCAGAAGGTTTAAAAGGTCGCCTTGCACGCAAATGTGGGGTTTATTTCTTCCATTGTTGGTCGTTTTTGGAGCTTTTTGAAGGAGATTGAAGAGGGATTCAAGAGGAATCACTTGGAGGTAAGATTCTTGGACTTAAAATTTGATTTTTTTTAATGTAAATTTCACCTAATAATCAAGGAAATTAAGCCAAAAGTTGAAGAACTAGGGCTTGGAAACTTAGACCTTTGATTGAGGATTCGAAGGACCATTTGAGGTCGGATTTCAGACCTTTTGATATGTATGAACTTGTGGGAAGTTAAGGAACCTATTGATGTAAAACTTATTGAATTTCGAGATGTGGGCTCGGGTGTCGGATTTTGATAATTTCGGGATTTGTGTTATATATTGATTGTTTTCGCTTGGGCTTCGTTCCTTTAGCATATTTTGACATCGCGATTCTGATTTTGGATATATTCGACGCGAGTGGAGGGCGATTCGAGGGGCAAAGGCGTCGCGAGCTAGAGATTTGACTGGTTCGAGGTGAGTAATGATTGTAAATGATGTTCTGAGAGTATGAGACCCCGGATTGCGCATCGTTGTGATATATTGAGGTGACACACATGCTTGATGACGAGCGTGGGGTCGTGCATTGATAGGGATTGTGACTTAGTCCGTCCCGATTCACTATTTTACCGCGTATTTGACTTCAATTTATTTGTTATCGTCGTTATTTGAGCATAATGCCATATTTGGGCGTCGTACCAATTATTTGAACCCTTCGGAGATCCTTATAGATATTTTCTCACATTTTTGACTTATTAGTTGAACTTAGTCATGATATATTTCACTATTTTTCATACTCAGCCATGTTTTACTAAGTGTTATTACTTATATGTTCTTTTAGATGATAACTGGACTGAGAGATCTTGTTTTACTACTGCCGAGTGGATTGTGAGGATTTTTGACAGAGTAAGGACGAGGGCCTATGTTGTGAGGAAACACTGATAATGATTTGAGGTCGAGTGCCCAAGATATGTACGCCATAAGGTGGCTTGATTGATATGAGGCCGAGAGCCTAGTGATGATGCCACGAGATAGATTGATATTGCGCTTGGGTCGTAAGGGGCCCCTCCAAGAGTCTGCACACCCTCAGTGAGCGCGAGTACTCATTGTGATGTGAGATTGAGATTGAGAGGCTGGTATTGTTTTGAGATGTTTCTTGAGGGGGGGTTTGTTGATAGTGTGCCCGAGGGGAGAACCTTTATGTATTTATTTCCTTAATTGCGTGTCAATTACATGCTTAATTGTTGAAAAAGGTCTTTTCGTGAAATTACATTTGTGTTAAAGGATTTTTACCTATTTTTCACCGATTTACTATTTTAATATGGTTTTATTGTTTCATTATAGAATTCTTTGTGCCTTACGTGATTTTTTGCTTTGTCTTCATGAGAGGTGCCATCACGACCATGTTTGGGATTTGGGTCGTGACATATATATACATATATATATATATATATATATATATATGTATATATTCATGTATTTTCATACGTATAAATAAGGATATTTAAATAAACCATGAATAAATATATTCGATTCTCCTATATTTTCTAACAAGTTCTGCAGAGGAAAGTTGAATCGAGAAAGAGTACTACAAGCAAAACAAGGAGAAAAAAGAGCAATGCATGTGGTAAACAAGAGTGAGTTAAATTTTGAAGTCACAACATGAAGTCTTGAAGTTACAACATCAACATGTGAAGTCACAACTTCAAGACTTAAAGTTGCAACATCATCTCACATTTGCTACACATTTTCTATGAAGACACTCATAATGTATTGTGAAGAAGGACCTTACAGGAGAAACTAATCTTTGGTCTCTCTCTTTGTCTTTAGTATTTTCTACTAGTTGTGTTTCTTTAAGAAGAATAATACTACTTCATAAGTTCTTTGTTTTAAAATAGTTTTTATTACTTCGTAATGGAGTAACTTCTTTTATTGAGATAGTTGATGAAGCTTAATATATATATTATAACACTATCTCAGTTTAATACATCCTTGGATTGAAACTTTCTTTTTATACTTTGTATTATGCCATAATAATAGTTTTAATTAATCATTATTATTACTTATACATATTTTTATCTCTAAGTTATTTTATATTGATTTTGTAATTCTCACGAAGAAAAATTAATGTATAATAGCCAAATAAATGTCACAACCCCAAATACCGATTGTGATGGCGTCCGACACATTGCTAGGCATGCCGGATCATTAGTCAACCACGACCCAATTTCTTATAAAAACCATTATTAGCTAACACGGTCTAATAACCAATTTAACATAATAAATGTCTAAAACAACAAGTTAGATATGCGGAAGTCAATGAGATATAACAACTACACAGCTCACACTGATATGGTGTCACAAGTCTAGATCCTCTAATACAAGTTCGAACATCCTAGTACATAGACAATCTAAGGAATGCGGAAAAACAATAGAACAAAAGGGAGAAATCAGGGTCGCGGACACCATGCAACTACGTCGATATCCCCGGCAAATGATGAACGACTGGAAAATCTCACTCAACCTTTGGAATACCTGGATTTGTACGCAAGGTGCATGGAGTAATGTGAGTACTCTGATCCTGTAAGTAATAAACATAAATTACAACTAAGATTAAGCAAACACGTATACACAAGGTACTCTATAATGCAACAGTTAAACAAGATTGTAAGCAATAAACCAATGAAAAGTAGAATAAGTTACTTCTACAACAAATAAGCATGTTATTGATAGACAATTCAAATAAAGTAAACACACAGAATAGTATTAGCCCCACGGGCTCACTCTCAGATCACAATGGGTACCCGCGCTCATTGGGGTTTGCAGATTCCGAAGGGGCCCCTTACAACCCAAGCTCAACATCAAGCCATCTCGTGGCATCAAATCTAGGCCCTCGGCCTCATATCACTCAAGCCATGTTGTGGCGTATATATGTATCTCAGGCCCTCCACCACATGTCAGTATTAGTGTATCCTCACCATCTGTCTGTCACGACCCCAACCCCGGTTGTGATGGCGCCGAACACAACTATGGACATCTATCAATCCCTTTTTCATTAGAGTTCATTACCAATTATCAGAAATAGATACCACTTTAATGTAAGCAGAAGTCTGAAAGTAAATGGTGTAGGGAGTAATGTGGGTACTCAGACCCAATGAGTAATACGAATAAATAATGGCTAGCGGTATGAAATCACGTAAAGGCACTAAGCAGTTCTATCAAAGCGGTAAAACCATGTAAAAATCAATTAATGAAGAAATCAAGTGAAATTCCTTAAACCAGGTAAAACAGGTAGCTCAACAGGTATTAATCAGTATAAATCCGTTCCTCGAGCACTTCTGTTCATTTATTGATTATTTATCCTCAATACTCAATTAATATACTTTTCACTATAGCCGAAATTAATATATATATATATATATATATACCGCTATGACGTGCAGCACGATCCGTATATCGCTGTGGCACACATCCCTGTCCGTAGTCAACTGCGCTCACTGGGGGTGTGCAGACTCCGGAGAGGCTCCTACAGCCCAAGAGGCCGATCCATACACACACACACACACACACACATTTGTTGCAGTGTGCAGCCCGATCCATATAAGTATTTATTACGGTGTGCATCACGATCCATATAAGTATTTGTTGCGGCATGCAGGCCGATCCACATAGTAATTAATATCCTCACTCTTGGGTCCTCCACCCCCCTCATTCATTAAAATCACAGCCTCTCGAGCACAATAATATAAGGTAGGGATCTTATCCCTCACATTTCTTCCATTTATGATTAAATTTTCAAAAACCGGTTCACATTATTTTAAACAACTAGAAACATGACTGAGGATATGATTTTTAGCAAATATGCGAGGAAGATCAGTCAAAGTCCCCTAAGGTTTCTGCAGGTCGGCACAAGGCCTAGACATGGAAGCTAGCCCATTGTCATAATGATGATATATAAGTCTCAATAAAAATGTAGTAAAAATATCATTCGATAAGGACCAAGTCACAATTCCCAGTAGCATTAGACCCCACGCTCGTAACACAACGTACGCCTCAACTCAATATAGCACTACGTTATGCAAGTCCAGGGTTTCAAACCCCCAGGACATCATTTAAAATCATTACTCAACTCAAACCGGCCAAAGCTCTAGCTCGTCTTGCCTCTCAAATTGGCCTCCTCACCCGTCGAATCTAACCAAAATCACAACAAAATGTCACATTATGCTAAGGGACAATACCCAATATAAAACAATCAAAAAATATATAAATTGGCGAAATTGGCAAAACTCGAGCCCCAGACCCACTTCTCGAAACTCAGAATTTTTCACATCAACGGGTTTCCTATCTCGCCACGAGTTTATGCATATAAAAAACTTTCAAATCGGACCATAAATGTTCCCTCAAAACCCAATTTAGAATTTCAAAACTCAAGCCCTAATACTTCCATTTTTGGGTAAATTTCCATGAATTTCAAGGATAATTTCACAATATAATTATATTTTTAACTCATAAAACTTATGTCCAATCAATCTTCTTTGAATGCCCCTTCAATCGCCCCCAAGTAGCTCTCAAAATGCTCAGAATGATGAAACAAATGACTTAGCTCGCGGATGAAATATCCTTATGCATTCTGCCCATGCAATGTAGCTTCTTCTATGTTATCGCAGCCCTAGGCTTGCGATTGCGAAGCACAAATTTCCAAGGCCTCCAAATTGGCCTATGCTATCGCGACCAGACCCATGCGATCGCGGAGCTTTAGCTCTTCCTCCTACGTGATTGCAACTCGACCTATCCGAATGCGTAGCTTCACCTTCCAGCCCTATGCGATCGTGAACACACAACGCGATGAACAAAAACCTGGCCTCCCATTTTTCCTTTTATGTGATTGCAGCCCCAGGCTTACGATCGAGAAAAACGAATTTGCTCTGCATTTTCTTCTACATTTTTCAACTCCAAACTTCCCGTTAGCCACCAAAATCACCCTGAGGCCCCCGGGGCCACGACCGAAAGCACCAACCCATTAAAACATCATACAAACTTGTTCCAATCGTCAAAACACCTCTACTAACACCAAAATCATCAAATTACATCAAATTCAAGCCTAAGTTCTTCTAAAACTTCCGAAACACACATTTGATAAAAAAAACCCAACCAAATCATCCCCGAATGACATGGAATTTTATACACACATCCCAAATCACATAACAAAGCTACATCAATTGTCAAAATTCCATTCTGATCCACGGATAAAAATCTCACCTATCAACCGGAAATTGCAAAAATACTAACTTCACCAATTCAAAACAACTTTCGATCATCCCCCGAAGCTAACCGAATCATCGAAAATCACATTTGAGCCCTCTATTACATAAGTCAATACTCAGTTGACTTTTTTCCAAACTAAGACTTCCTTAAAGAGACTAAGTGTCTCATTTCATATCACAACCACTCAAAACTAAGGGCGTTTAACAGGCCTACCGGTCCGGCCGGGCCTATATTTTTTAGACCCGTACAATTTATGGTCCAAGACAGTTATGGGTTGGGTCTTGGCGGTTTTAACGGGTTCGGGTTCATCTGGGTAATAACTGAACCGTACGGGTTACAGGTTACAGGTTGAGGGGGCCGAGCGAAGCCGGGTTTAGCGTATTTGTTTTGTGGGTATTTTGTATAACTATTGTATGTTATATTAATACTTTCTATTAAATTAAACAATACAAGAAATATGGGAAAAAATTGCACTTATAAATTGGTGCTACATTTATTTTAAAATTCAAAATTAAAGTTTGCATTTAAAAAGTAATTTAACGAAAATATAGTAAAACTAAATTTTCATGCATAATAAATTAATAATACTTCAAATTAATCTAATAAACTAAAACATTAAGCATAAGTACGTCTAATAATTTTAAAATAACACAAATTGTCGTAAAATCAATAAATACGAATTTCCAGAGGACGCTCAATACAATACTTTATATGCCTCCTTAAACTGCCTGTGCAAGACTCTGAACGAAAATTTAAGACTTGACCACAGTTCTTGCACTTTAATTTGTGACCTTCTTCATTTTCTTCTACCACCTTAGAGTGTTGCCAAACATATGGGCTCACTCTAGATGTACGAGGCATGATTTAACTTGAATTGAGATTTGAGATTTGAGAAATTGAGATGGAGACTTGAAGTCTCGCAAATTGGAGGTTGAGAGAAATTGAGATTGAGAAATGAGATTTGAGTGAAGAAATGAAGGGGGGGGGGAGGGTGTATTCATATTTTTATAAAAGGTTAATTTTGTTCAAAAAAAAAAAGATCTGGCCGTTGTTGAACCGGGCCAGTTCCAGTTCGGTTTAACCGGTTCTGCCACAGTTCAGTTCTATCGGGCTAGCCGGATGCGGTTAACCGGTACAATTTTATACACCTGCCAAACCCCTCCTACCCCTACCCAGCCCACCCGACCCCTTATGAGCCTTGCCGGTTCGATTCCGATTGGTACCGGTCTGGGTCGGTCTGGTAGCGGGTAAGCCCAGCCTGTTAGACAGCACTACTCAAATCTAGCTCGATCACCTAAGACAGGGATAACAAAGCATAAAGAAACAGATAATGGGAAAAACAGGGCGGTAAATCATAAGACGACGGGCCGGGTTGTCGCATCCTCCCCAACTTAAGCAACGTTGTCCTCGAGCGAGTCAAGAAACATACCTAAAACCTCAAATAGGTGAGGATATTTGCTTTGCATCTACCGCTAGGTCTCCTAGGTAAGTTCCTCCAGGGTCCGACCTCTCTACTGAACTTTCACAGAAGCTATATCCTTTGATCTCAATTTCCGAACCTGACGATCCAAAATAGCCACTGGCTCCACATCATAGGTCAAATCATCATCCAACTGAACGGTGCTGATGTCTAAAACATCATACGGATCCCCAACATACTTCTGGAGCATAGAAACATGGAATACTGGGTGCACACTAGACAGGCTGGGCGGCAGGGCAAGCATTAAAGCCACCTCCCCAATCCTTATAAGTACCTTAAATGGTCAAGTGAATTACGGACTCAACTTCCCTCTCTTCCCAAATCTCATAGCACCCTTCATGGGCGAAACCTTCAGCAAGACTTTTTCACAACCATGTAAGACACATCTCGAACCTTCCGGTTCGCATAACTCTTCTGACGTGATTGTGCTATACGAAGCCTCTCCTGAATCACATTTACCTTCTCTAAGGCATCCTGAACCGAATCAATTCCCAATAGCCTAGCCTAGCATCGCCGGGGTCGAACCAACCAACTGGAGATCTACACAGTCTCCCATACAAGGCCTTGTACAGTGCCATCTAGCTGCTAGACAGATAGCTGTTATTGTAGGAAAATTTTGCAAGCGGCAAAAACTCATCCCAAGAACCTATAAAATGAATAACACAAGCACATAACATGTCCTCCAATATCTGAATAGTACGCTTAGACTGTCCATCCGTCTGAGGATGAAATGTTGTGCTCAACTCCACCTGAGTACCCAACTCTCGCAGAGAAGTACTCCAAAACTAGGAAGTAAACTGAGAACCTCCATAAGAGATAATGGAAATTTGAAAACTTGTAGCTGCATAATCTCTCGGATAAAGATCCTTGCCAGCCGCTCCGAAGAATATTTAGTACACATCGGAATAAAGTGCACAGACCTTGTCAGCTGATGCACAATCACCAAAATCGAATCATATTTCCTCGAAGTTTGAGGAAGACCTCTCACAAAATCCATAGTGACTCTCTCCCACTTCCTCTCGGGAATAATCATCTGGTGAATTAATCCACCCGGTCTTTGATACTCATATTTCACCTGCTGACAATTGAGACACCGAGCTACAAACCCCACAATATGTTTCTTCATCCTTCTCCACCAATAGTGCTGCCTCAAATCTTAATACATCTTCAGGACACCCGGATGAATAGAATACCGTGAGCTATGGGCCTCCTCCAGAATCAACTCTCTAAGACCATGCACATTGGGCACACAGATGCGACCCTGCATCGTCAACATGCCATAATCAACTATAGTCACATCTCTGGAATCATCTGTGGATCATCATACTGGCGCTCTTTGATGCGATCATATAATGAAGACCGAGAAACCACACAAGACAACACCCGACTGGGCTCAAAAATATCTAGCCTCACAAATCGATTGGCCAAGGCCTGAACATCAACCGCTAGGGGCCTCTCCCCAACTAGAATGTACGCCAAACTCCCAATACTCACTGCCTTTCGGCTCAAAGCATCGGCCACTACGTTGGCCTTTCTCGAATGATATAGAATAGTAATATCATAATCCTTATGCAATTCTAGCCATCTCCGATGCCTCAAATTATGATCCTTTTGCTTGAACAAATGCTGAAGACTGCGATGATCACTGAATACCTTACAAGATACGCCATATAAATAGTGCCTCCAAATCTTCAAGGCATGAACTGTGGCTGCCAACTCTAAGTCATGAACATGGTAGTTCTTCTTATGGGACTTCACCTGGCGAGAAGCATAAACATTAACTCTACCCTCCTGCATCAACACACAACCAATTCCAACTCTCGAAGCATCACAATATATGGTATATGAACATGAAGCTGATGGCAACACCAGTACTGGAGCTCTGGTCAAAGCTATCTTGAGCTTTTGAAAGCTCTCCTCACACTCGTTTGACTATACAAACAGAGCACCCTTTTGGGTAAACATGGTCAAGGGAGATGCAGTGGATGAAAATTCCTGAACAAATAAGAGATAATAGCCTAGTTACCCAAGAAAGCTACGAATCTCTGCTGAGGACACTCTAGACCAGCTCTGCAAATAAGTCATGTTTTATGCGGTTTTCCCATTCTTCTGTGACAGAATAGAAGAAAAGTAATGAAACCTGCGATGGATACTGAATAACCTACTTTTACTTTTGATCTTAGGATACCGGCAAAGGAAGAAGGTGGATACTACTTTGATTCTGATTCGGGCAGAGTACTGCCTCTATCTTCTTTGAATCAACCTGAATACTATCGCTGGACACTATGTGTCTCAAGAAAGCCACTAAACTGAGCCAGAACTCACACTTGGAGAACTTCGCATAAAACTTCTCCTTCCTCAATCTCCGCAACATTACACGCAAATGCTCTGCGTGGTGCTCCTCCTAGCTAAGCGAGTACGCCAGAATATCATCAATAAATACAATAACAAACGAATCCAGATAAGGCCTAAATACACCATTCATCAAATGCGTGAAAGTTGTTGGGGCATTGATCAGCCTTAAATACATGACAAGAAACTCATATTCAACATATCTAGTCCTGAAAGAAGTCTTAGAAATATCTGAATCCCTGATCTTCAACTGGTGATAGCCTGAACGGAGATTAATATTAGAGAATACCCTCGCCCCCTGATGCTAGTCAAATAAATCATCAATGCGAGGCAAAGGATACTTGTTCTTCACTGGTACTTTATTTAATTACCTGTAATCAATACACATTCTCATGGTGTTATCTTTCTTTTTCACAAACAGAACTGGCGCATCCCAAGGTGACACACAAGGCCGAATGAACTCCTTATCTCGGAGTTCCTGAAGCTACTCCTTCAATTCCTTCAAATTTGCTGGTGACATACGATATGCAGAAATGGAAATGGGCTGGGTGCTCGGCACAAGGTCAATACCAAAATCAATATACCTGTCCGGTAGCATGCCCAATAGGTCTATAGGAAATACATCGGTAAAATTCCTCACAACTGGGATAGAATCATTACTAGGAGCCTCAGCTCCAACATCTCTCACTAAAGCTAGATATGACAAACAACCCTTCCCAACCATATGCTGGGCTATAAAGAAAGAAATAAATCTGCTAGGAACATAATCAGTGATATCACGCCACTCAATCCTTGGAACCCCCGGCATAGACAATGTGATTGTCTTAGCATGACAATCTATAATAGCTTGACACAGAGATAGACAATCCATGCCCAGAAAAACATTAAAGTCTACCATGCTCAATAAAAACAAATCAACTCGAGTCGCCACACCCCTAATAATCACAACACATGATCGGTAGACACGGTACACAATCACAGTATCGCCTACTGGGGCAGACACGTGAATAGGTAAAGAAAGGGATTCCCGAGGCGTACCCAAATAATGAGTAAAATGTGAAGAAATATATGAATAGGTGAAACCAGGATCGAATAATATTGCGGTATCTCTGTGGCAAACTGAGACAATACTTGTAATGACAACATCTGAAGCAATGACATCTGTCTTGCCTAGAATGGCATAGAATAAGGCCTGGCCACTGCTTGGTCGACCTCCTTCTCTGGGCATCCCCTGGCTGCCTAACCTCTACCCCTAGCTGGTTGGGAGGGTGGTAAGGTAACTGTAGTAGAAGTCGAGGGTTGACCCCTCTGCTGATACTGAACATCATGAAGTCGAGGGAACTACCTCCTCATATGACCAAACACTCCACAATGGTAACAACTACCCGGTGTTGGAGGTGGGGACTGAAAGGAACCTCTGGCACTAGAAGGACCTTCCACAGAAGAACCTTGGAGTGATGGGGCACGAGATGAACTCTGAGCTGAGAGGGCGCCGAGTGATGAATAGACCTGCTGAGAACCTCATAACCACGGCCTGAAGATGCCCCACGATACTCTAGACAAGCCGAGTGAGCAAACTCGAAAGAACGACCTCTATACTGGAACTGGCCCCTCGAAGGAACACCACTGGAACTTCCAGGACCTCGAGGCCTCTTGACCTCCCTCTCCTCTCTATCTTGTCAGCGAGCCATCTCAATCTCACGAGCAATATCAACCATCTCATCAAATGAAACACCAAAAACTCTCTCTAGTCATCAAGATATGGAGATGATAGTTACATCCATCAACAAATCTCCTGATCTGCTCATGATCGATCGGAAACATCCAACTGACATGACGGGCCAACTCATAAAACCTTGCCTCATATTGAGACACAGTCATATCTCTCTGTTTTAGCTACTCAAACTGCCCACGTAGCTCTTCCCTGCGGGACTGCAGTACATTTCTCCCCAAGAAGAGAGTGGAGAACTCCTACCAAGTAAGGGGTGCTGCACCAACCGGCCTACACCTCTCATATCCCTCCCACCAAGTGAAGGAAAACCCAGTAAACTGGAATGTAATAAATGCCACACCGCTAATCTCAAGAATCCTGTTTTACGAAGCATCCGGTGACACTTGCCAAGAGAATTCTAGGCATCCTCGCCCTCAGCACCATTGAATGACGGAGGCTGGAGTCTGCCGAACCTCTCAAGGCTACGCCGGTCATCATCTGACATAACTGGTACTACATACTCCTGAGCTGGTGCAACCGGCTGGGCTGGAGGTGCCTTCGGCGATTGTAATCCATGTACTACCTGCTCAGATGTGCGAGCAGCGGGGGTCTGATTGTCTCTCCGGCCTATGAAGTAGCTACTATTGTGGTAGCTGAAACTGCCTGAACTAAGCCAATGCAAACTGTCAAGATTTGACCAAGGGTCTCGTGTAGAACCTGAATCACGATAGGCACTATCGGTGCCTGAACTGGTACATCTACTGGAGACTAATTTGGGATTAGGACAACTAGTGGATCAACAGGTGCTGCTCTCACTACTTTGCCTCTGCTATGCCCACGACCGTGTTTACGGCCTCTAGTAGTCTTAGTGGGTGGAACTGGTAGTCATCCTTCTCGTCCAGTATCACGAGTCCTCGCCATCTGCAAGAGAATAGAATAACAAAAATTTAGTGTTCGGATCAACAAAGCTGCACGACAAGAATTCCAAGAATATGAAGTTTTCCTAAAGGTTCTGCAGCCTTTCGAGGATAAATACAGACGTCTCTGTCCGATCCGTGAGACTCTACTAAATCAGATCATGACTTGCGAGACAAACCTAGGCTCTGATACCAACATATCATGTCCCCAACCCCGATCGTGATGGCGCCCAACAAAATGCCAGGCAAGCGTGACCGATTGACATCTCACAATCCCTTTTTCATTAGAGTTCACTACCAATTATAAGAAATAGAAACCAATTTAATGTAACTAGAAGTCTGAAAATAAAAGGTGAAATATGCGGAAACCCATAACAATAAAATAAAACTCTACAATAGACCATAGATCTGGTGTAACAAGTCTGAGCCTCTAATACAAGATTTCAATAGCCTAATACATATATAATGTCCAAAATGTGGAATTGAAAAGAAGGATTGAGGGAGAAATTGGGTATGCGTATGCCATGCAGCTACCTCGATAACTCCGATGAAACTGAATGTTAGGAAAGCTCGCTCTTTTCTATAGGAACACCTGTATCTGCACACACGGTGCAGGGAGTAATCTGACTACTCCGATCCAGTGAGTAATATTAATAAATAATGGGTGACGGTATGAAATCACGCAAAGGCACGAAGAAGTTCTATATCAAAGCGCTAAAACCATGTAAACAACAATTAATGAAGAAATAACGTGAAATTCCTTAAACCAGGTAAAACAGGTAGCTCAACAGGTATTAATTAGTATAAATCCCCTCCTCGAGATCTTCTGTTCATTTGTTGATTATTTATCCTCAATACTCAATTCATATGCTTCTCACAGTAACCGAAATCAACACACACACACACACACACACATATATATATATATACACATACATACAACTGTGGCGTGCAGCCCTATCCGTATATCACTGTGTCGCATAGCCCTATCCATAATAATAATAGTCAACTGTGCTCACTGGGGGAGTGCAGACTCCAGAGGGGCTCCAACAGCCCAAGCTCTATATTATTGCGGCTTGTAGCCCGATCCACACACATACACACACACACACACACACACACACACACACACACACACATATATATATATATATATATATATATATATATATATATATATATATATATATATATATATATATATAGTCATGACCAAGATTTCCTACCATCGGGGGTCATGATGGCGCCTATTAACGGAGCTAGGCCAGCCATTCATTAAACATTATCTGTTAATCACACAACAATATAAATACATGAAAACAATTAAATGAAAACGGAAGACTTTAAGTTATAGAACTGAAATAAAAATGCGGAAGTTTAAAACATATCTCTGCCCAAAATTTGGTGTTACTAGCTCACTGACTACTAAAGAGTACTGCAATCATGTTTGAATAGAAAATAAATAGTTCCAGTCTTGGTACAATGAAATCAAACTAAAACATGGAAAGGGACTTCGGCCTGCGAACGCCATCTAGGCTACCTCGTAAGTCTCTGGACTGAAGTCAGCTCTCGGTCAATAAGCTATGGCTGAGGTCCAAAAGCTGCTCTAGTACCGTAATCTGTGCAAAAAGCACAGATGTGTAGCATCAGCACAACCGACCCCATGTGCTAGTAAGTGCCTGGCCTAACCCCGACGAAGTAGTGATGAGGTTAGATAGGACCTACGTAGAATAACCTCTGTGTGTGTATATATATACGAGGTTAGACAGGACCTACGTAGAATAACCTGTGCATATATGTATATATACAAAGCAATGGAAATAACGACAGATAATATCAACTAAAAAGGGGAAGGGGCATGCTCGGGGAAGATATACTGACACAATTCAACAGATATAACAACGAAAACTACCTTAATACCATAACTTATATATAAGTGGTAGGCCTGCCACATGATCCCATTTATTAGTTCATAAGTGGACGGTATTCCACACGATCCCATTTCATAATTCATAGGTGGACAGCGTACCACACGATCCCAAAATATGTATTCATAAGTGGTCGGCGTGCCACACGATCCCATTTCATAATTCATAAGTGGTCCGCGTGCCACACGATCCAAAAATATGTGTTCATAAGTGGTCGGCGTGCCACACGATCCCATTTCTTAATTCATAAGTGGACGGCGTGCCACACGATCCCATTTCATAGAGTATAATACATATAATCTTTCTAAAGGAGGCCCCATTAAGGGGAATTCAAACACATAATGATTTAACCCAGCAAGGGTACAACTAACAACCCAAATATCCCGGCAAGGGAGCAACAACAATAATAGACTACGTGTCCCGGCAAGGGAAAAGTCACAACACTTTCTCTTTTAATCACTTCTTTCTAAATTATAGAATTCTACTCCGAGACAACGCTCCAATAACATACCAATCACAATCCTTCCTCAACCGTTCACATTATAGGAAACTTAGCAATTAGACAAGAAAGATACTTCACAAAGTCCGGTTAAAAAAAATTTAAGACCCACAGTCATGCTAGACTCTGGTGTATAGATAACCGTCACCATGCCTATACACTGTACACATCATTTAGCAATTAGCAAGTAATATCCTAATCCTACTTCCTCTAACCAAAGTTAGAACAAACACTTACCTCGGTCCAAGAATAGCAATCAACTCTCCAATACCGCCATTCCTCTACAATCTAACTCCGAAACAACGATATCTAGGCATAGACTAGAAATGAAGTCCCTAACATTCTTCCAAAAATACCAAAATTCGATCCCGGGCCCACTGATCGGAGGACTAAGCCTAAGGAAGTGCGGCCGCTAATACTTTTACCCAATAGTTGTATCAGGGTCAATTTTCCACAGGGAGATTCAAATTGTAGTTGAGTGTTTTTATGGTCTACGACTGCGTTTTAGCTCCTAATTGATCTTCTAACATTTTTTGTTTTCTTTTGATTATCAATTACAATTTATCAACTACAAATTTAAAGCTAAGTCACACAAAGATATTAATTATAGGTTGTATGCAATATAGAGAAAGGCACTAGGGTCGTGGCATTTACCTAGGTGGTCAACTAAAATGTAGATATTCCTAATGCAAGAATGATGATTATGGGACTTATGCTATAACCATTGCACTTTTGCACCCAGTCTCACACCTCTCGGTAGAGAGAGTGATTTTTCCCAATTGACTCTCTCGAGACCAATTAGGTAGGCCTATTCGCCCAAGCAACATAGGGTTCATATTGCGTAATTACTCTCTCGAGGTTTTACCCATTTATTGGGACTATCATTCTCATGGGTCCATCCCAATTCCTTGTTGGAATTAAACTTGATAGACTCTCTTTCTCAAGAAGAGTCAAGACCCACTAAGCTAGACTTACTGTTGGAAACCACCAAAATCTTAATGGAAACATAAGATAAACCCAAATAACAAACACCCAACATCGCTCATGCATTAAAAAATCACACCCATTAATTACCCACACTAGGGTTGAGCGACAACCCTAGCTAATGGGTTTAGCTAGACATAGCAGAAACAGAAATTGAAGTAATAGAAGATAAAATTGACATATTAATTAACTATGATGTTAATCTACTCAAATTTACGTTAATACATGATGAAATGCCCAAAATAGGCCAAAACTTTTAAGTGTCGAGCTCAGATGCTATCTGATACACCAAAACTTAACCTAAAAAAAGTAAAATGTTCTATTTATAGTACATAGGAAAAGCCGGACAAAAATACCACTGAGGGTCTGGCGCGG
Organism: Nicotiana benthamiana; assembly: GCA_034376525.1. Taxonomy (NCBI): domain Eukaryota; kingdom Viridiplantae; phylum Streptophyta; class Magnoliopsida; order Solanales; family Solanaceae; genus Nicotiana; species Nicotiana benthamiana. The sequence goes on along the minus strand of CM067334.1, from coordinate 98,931,676 downwards.
ACCACGCAGAAATGTCGCACGGCCGTGTAGGGATCATTGGTCTTCATGTCTCTCTTCTGAAAATTGGGACGCGGACCGCACAAATGTGACGCGCGGTCGTGCTGGATGATGGGTGTTGACCGCATAGAACTGGGGTACGGCTGCGTAGGTGTTTTTTTACAAATCCACACTATTTGAACATCGTCCAGGCGGACCACACTGATTTGATATGTGGTTTGTGTGGGCTTTTTCCTTGAATTCCCAGGTCTCTAAACTCTCAATGGCGCGGACCTTGTAGATAGAAGCGCGGACCACAAAGGTTAGCATCTAATTAGACCGGTCTCTGAACTTTCCTTGCGCAGTCGCGTGGCAAAGCAGTGCGGACCGCACAGGTCACTTGTTCTCCACTTCACTTTTCTTTTGACACTTGGCAGATTTCACTCCTTTTTGAGCCGATCTTTGACGTTTGTCATATTGTCGCTCAAACCTGCAATCAAGAGCAACTTGTAAGCATTTTGGGACTAATTTATGGACATTAATGCACAAAGCTTAGGAAAGAATGGGTATATAACATGTAAAAATCACAGTTATGAAGTCCCCCAAACATAAACCTATGCCAGCAAATAAAATAAGACCTACCCCTCAAAGAAAACACCCAAGTAATTCTTGTTTATCCTAAAGTAACCTCAACAAGCATAAATTGGGACTAACAATTGCCTTCAATGCGAATGCATCACTAACACTTTTAAACTTTGAATACTTGTGGATCAAGTGTGACACAAGAGCATCAAGAGTTGACATATTTCATCAAGTACCCTTTCTCAACACTTTGGAATTGTGGAACTCAAACTCACACATCGTCAACTCTCCCTAAGTGAATCTCACCTTTTAGAATATTGACGCACAAACCGAGGTGGATGGATTTCTCTCATCTCTCTCAAAGAAGATGCCATAATCCGGCTCTAAGTACTATATGCTTTCGCCTTATGTAAGTATCCACTAATGTAGGCTTTCCTCAACTCAAGTTCGTATAGGGACTTTGAGGAGTCATTGTGAAGGTTTTGGGTAAAGGTAGGAAATGTTTTTTCTCAAATGTGTTCAATCTTCCTTAAGCACCTCTTTTGATTCATTTTTGGCATACTTTCTCGACTGAATTGAGTATTTCACTTATTTCAAGGGGTTAGAGAGACACATTGTCACTCTTTCTTTTGCAATTCAAAGTCTTTTCTCCTTTTGTCTGCCTTTCCACACATTTTTTACTTTTTGTTGTCCTTGGATTCCCTATTTGGTTCTTATTCACTTTTGTCTTTTTTTTTTGTCTTTTTATCTTTTTCACTGCCTTTCTTTTCTTTTGCTTTAGTACATTTTACCACATTGCTTCCTTTCTTGTCTCTCCCCCCTAACTCAGACATTTGCCATTACCCAAGGGAAGATTTGGGTGCTAAGAGAGGGTCTCACTAAGAGCGGGTATAAGCTTGTAGCTTGGTTCAGGAAAGAAGAATGTTTAAGGCTCAAAAGGGGTGAATAGGGATCATGTCATTGGTAGGTCATGGAAATTGTTCAAATTGGCATTTTTAGATCAAAGAGAGCCTATAATCACTTCTCATGTCAAGTTCCACCTATGATTTCGCCTCAACAAGCATTCAAGGCAAGTTCTAGACCATCGGGCTTGGGCTCATAATTCTAATTCTCACCACACACTAAAGGATAGCTAAAGACATCGAGTCGAGGGCCCACAGCAACCTTAGTTACGATTCAGGTGCACAATGGCCCAAAATGACCACATGATGATCGCTTGGTCAACACAAGAGTCTCAAGGCCACGACTTTCACCATCCTAAACACAACATCATGTATTTGACCATAGGATCAAAGGCACATATTCTAGGACCAAGTGAAGCTTTTCCTGAGGTAACCTTACTACAAAACTTGAAAATCAGAAAAGAAAAATAAAAAATGGACTCAAACCCTTAAGAAGGTTGTCACGCCATCTATCATTGGGAAGAGCCACCCGATTCCCACAACACTCTACCCTCGGAAAGAACCGTGGCATTAAGAAAACCAAGGGCTTATTGCAAATGCCAAAACAAAAAGGCTACGAGCCTAACTTTGCAACTAAAACAAAAAATTTTAACGAAAAATAGAAAACCAAAATTAAAATCGAATGAATATGTACAAAAGGGGAGTAGAATATACAACTAGGGGAATGAATATATACATAGAGTTGAAGAGCATCTAGAATTAAAAGTTATATACAAGCCATATACCAACTAAGAATGTGCTAAAACTAAAAGAAAATATACAGTAATCCAGAATGTCAATAAAAATGGTAGGGCCACACCCCCACGAATAAAACCTAGCATTGTCCCCAATGCTAACTATCAAATAAAGCACCAAAATACAAGAAAGGACATAGATGGCCCCTCAAGCCTTATCTATCGCCCTGTGCGGGTCAGTGGCCTCCAATTCCTCTGTACACCACTACTTTATCCCGCACTTTTGTTGCCTTGGAGTCCTAAACTACATGATGAACATTGCAGTAGAACTCCTTTATCATATGCTCATTGGCCAACTCACACCGTTCCGTAAAGAAGCTCCAACCCTCTCTCATTTGGAATTGAGCTGGCACATAGGGGTTGAGAGGGACAAGATAAACATCAATAAATTGTCGCTCCGAAATCAATTTTCTTTTGGGCCACCAATCACTGAATTTGTGAAAATGCACCTCACAAAGGAATCTGTCTGTAAATGCCTTTGGTTTTCTAGTCCGCTCTATCCCCCCAACTTGTGGTTCACCCCCTTAGCATACCCTCCACTCTCCCCTGATAGTGAAGCTGTGGGAGTAGTGGAGTATTGTTCTTCATTTTTCGCTTGGACTCATAAGACGAGTTCGAGTCAACATTCGCTGGTCTCTTGGAGGTGGCTTCTTCAGCATGATCAGGAGAAGGAGAATCATGGAGCTAAAATGATGTGGACATGTGGGTGGGGGAAGACTCTAAGGTAATACTCCGTGAATGCATACTCACTCCCTGGGGAATGAGATGCAGCCCTGTCGGCTGCCCAAATTATCTTGCGTTTTCCTTATGTTCTCCCGGACTTGGGTAGTGAGTTTCACAATTCTCTTACCTCTCCTTCCTCGGGAGGAACCACCACTCCCAGGTTGTTGTTGTTTGCTTCCACGTTTTTGAACCATTGTTTGAAAGGTATACATGTCTTACATTGTTAGTAGAAGCATATGAAGTGAAATGGACAATTCATTTGAATGCAAATTGCAGACTTCACTGACACAGACAGAGGGGCGCGGACCGCATAAAAAAGACTGTAAACCGCACTATTCAATGTTCCCAAACATATGTCTTTCTGAACTAACCGATGCGGTCCAGATTAATTTAGACTGCTGCCGTGTTAGTTCAGTACGGACCGCACAAAAATGGACTCGGTCCGCACGGAACAATTACCCAAATGCCACCTTCTCTAACATTTCTCAAGCGGTCCACACTATTTTGGATCACAGCCGCGCTGAGCTAGCGCGGACTGCACACAAAGGGCACACGCACTGCGCTAACATGATTCATCAAACACACAAAAGCAGCACGGATTGGGCAGAAAAGGTGCGCGGCCGCGTAGATGTAAATTAACTGAGTTTGGATTTTTGTTCAATTAAGTCCAAGTTGTTCAAATTACGGGCCCTATTTTTCCCTAATCAATTACTAAACATGATTTCATGCCCATGGTTTAATGAAAACACATAAAAGCTAACCTATCAGTGTAAACTAAGCAAGAACGAGAAGAAATAAGAAGTTATACTAATGAAAAGCAAATAAAATAATTAAAAATTAGACTATGAATGAGATAGGCAAGAATTGTTACCAGGGATTAATGAAATTTACTATGTGAGCAAAAAACCTTTATGAACAGTGAAAAGGAGCATAAAGTAGAAATTTTGCGAAAAGGTTAAAATTAGGTCCCAGGTCTCTATTTATAGAAAAGAAACTGGGACCCATCACTTACCTACCAGCGCAACCGCGTAGAAATAGGCGGACCCCGCTGGATTTTCCAGATTCCAATTCACTTGTACAACCCATGCAGACCTTACTGTTTTGGTGCGCGGCTACATGGGAGACTTTAGAGAGTAGGTTATTTCAGCATGTCCCAACGCGAACCGCACTGCTTTGATGCGCGACCATGTGGGATTTTATCAGAGAGCATGAAATGTTGCTCTTCTAGTGTGGACCGCATTGAAATGTGATGCAGCCGCGCTTGTTCTTTTGATACTTAACTCACAATTGGTCAAACTTAAGTGCGGTCCGCGTAGGTCATCTTTAGAGACTTAGAACTTTTCATTTTTTTGTCCTGCACTGGTTCAACATTGTCCCTGGAACACTTCACGCACTATTAGCTCAGTAAAATCCTAATCTGTAACCAGACAACAAATAGAAAGAAAAAGACATGGGTTGCCTCCCAAGAAGCACCTGATTTAACGTTGTGGCATGACGCATGTTACCATTATATTGCTTCAAATCAAGAAACGCCACCGCGTGGCCCTCATCAAGTCCTCTAAGAAGTGATAAAATGCACGCCCATCAAGCTGTGAATCACCTGATCAATGAACGGCAATGGATAATAATCATTGTATGGCACTTTGTTCAAATGACTACAGTTCATGCAAAATCGCCAACCTATGTCGGGTCTTGTGGGACCAAACACATCATGAAGAGTAGGCATTCTATCATTCTTTGCTGCAAGCAGTTTCCCTTTGAACTCTAATATAGGTGGTGCAACATCAACCCCCAAGATAGAGTCGGGCTCAAAAATTTCGATACTCATGTGTGGCTCAATTTGTTTTATCTCAAGCATCGGAGGAACTTCATTTTCTGGCTCCTCTAGGGGACTTTCCATTTGATCAAGGTCCAATGACCTCTTACTGGGCTCACACAATTCCATGGCATGCAAAGCATCTATGCCCAACACTCTACTTGAGTCATCATTCATCTCACGATCTAGAGATGCGTATACGAGTGGATCTTCGACATCAATCATAGTGACAGCAATGACAATGTCAACAAAGGAGAACACCTCAGTGCTGTTAGGCTGCTTCATGGACTTGCACATCGAAAACACCACCATTTCATCACCAATACGTAAGGTCAACTCTCCCACCTCAACATTGACCAAATCCTTCCCCGTAGCTAGGAAAGGTCGTCCAAGGATAATTGGGACTTCGAAGTGCGCCTCATAATCTAGTATCATGAAGTCAGCCAGCAAGATGAATTTATCAACACGCACAAGGACATCATCAACTATACCCAAGTGTCTTTTCATTGACTGGTCCGTCATCTGAAATCGCATTGAAGTGGCACAAGGTTGCCCAATCCCCAAGATCTTAAAGATAGAATATGGCATAAAGTTTATGCTTGCCCCTAGGTCATAATGAGCTTTGGCAAAGTCTGCACTCCCAAATGCACACAGGATAGTGAAAGCTCCCGGATCCTCAAGTTTCAGGGCCATTGAATGCATTATTTAACTCACTTGATGCGTTATTGGTATTGTTTCACATTCCATGGATCTCTTTTTTGTGACCAACTCTTTCATAAAATTTGCGTACCCTAGAATGTTCTCAAGTGCCTCAACCGACGACACTTTGATAGTAAGACTTTTCATCATATCTATGAACTTTTTGAATTGATGGTCACATTTGTGCTTTGCCAATCTTTGAGGATATGACGGAGGAGGCCTAGGCAAGGGTGCCTTGGATTTTGGCAATACAGGTTTGGGCATACCAATCACGTGTTCCCTAGACGGGTTCACGGCTTCTTGCGTCTCCTCCTCACCCTCATCATCTATGTCATTTCGCACATCATTGTTCACACGTTGATCCATCACATCATCAAAATTCATCGGCACATTATTATCATGCAACTTAACATCCACATCTACCACATGCTTTCCTCTCGAGGCATACACATCACCGCATCTTCCGCTTCTTGTTGTAACCGCCATCGCATTATTTGTGTTTCCGCCCTTTGGATTCACTACCGTATCACTTGGTAGCACACCCTTAGGGCGAAGCTTGAGAAAGTTGTCCAAGTTGCACTTCCAAGTTTCGGATGGATGTATTATGAGATGCCAATTGAGTATCATAATCTTGATTATTATTCAACATGTGCTCAAACATATTTTCAATTCTTCCCATATCATTTCCAGAAGAACTTGGACCTTGAGAATGGAACGGCGGTCGGTTGTTCAGTTGTTGGTACATCTGGGGACTTTGAAAACCTTGCCCCCAATTGGCTTGATTTCCTCATTGATTGTTATTCCACCCACCATTGTTGTTATTGTTCCAATTTTTCTTGAATCCAGCCCAATTGCTTTGATTACTATGCCCCTATATAGCGTCTGTTGGATCATCACATCATTCATGTCATTGTTTGGGCTTTCTTTCACCAACGTTTGAAACCTCTCCCATATCTCATGTAAAGGCTCCGTCAGCTCTTGCTTGAAAGCTAGAATCTCATCTTGAAGAGCCACCATATGACTAGGAAAAAGAATTTGGCAATGAATTTATCGGCGAACTCATCCCACGTAGTTATGGAATGATTTGGGAGTCTCTCCAACCAATCCAATGCTTTCCCCCGAAGTGAGAAGGGGAAAAGCCTTAACCTCAGTGAATATTTTGAAACATTTGTCTGCTTGCTCCCCCAACAAGTATCCACAAACCCTTTCAAATGCTTGTATGCATTTTGGTCTGAGGCGCCTATGAAGTACCCTCATTGTTCGAGCAAAGTGAGCATGACATTGGCAATTTTGATGTTCCCCGCACGGATTCAGGGAGGAACTATTGTACTTGCGTACCCTTGATTGGGTAGAACCCTTGGTGCCACTCTTGGTGGAGGTGGAGGACGGTCTGGTATGTTGTCATTAGCATTAACATTTGCATTAGCATTTCTACCCCGTCTTTGTGCTTGGGGTAAAACCTGCTCTTGTTCTAGGTCTTCCACCTCCTCCACTCCCATGTTGCCAGGAGCATATTGTCTGTTTAAATCCATTGGTACCTGAGTGAATTGACACAAATAAAGTAAGTAAAAAGAAGGAAAAAGAGGCAAAACACAAAACTAGCCAACAAATAGTCAAACACCGTAAAGCTCTCCGGTAACGGCGCAAAAAAGTGATCGCAGCGAACTCAACCTAAGGAAGAGCTGGCGCTAATAGTTTTACCCAATAGTGGTATCAGTGTCAATTTTCCACAGGGAGTTTCAAATTCGAGTTGAGTGTTTGTATGGTGTAGGACTTTCTTTTAGCTCATAATTGATCTTCTAACGTTTTTGGTTTTCTTTTGATTATCAACTACAATTTATCAATTACCATTTAAAGCTAAGTTACGCTAAGATATTAATTCTAGGTTGTCTGCAATATAGAGAAAGACACCAGGGTCGTGGAATTTACCGAGGTGGTCAACTAACGGGTAGAGATTCCTAATGCAATAATGATGATTATGGGACTTATGCTATAACCGTTGAACTTTTTCACCCACTATCACGCCTCTCGGTAGAGAGAGTGATTTTGCCCAATTGACTCTCTCAAGACCAATTGGGTAGGCCAATTTGCCCAAGTAGCTTAGGGTTCAGGTTGGGTAATTACTCTCTCAAGGTTTAACCCGTTAATTGGGACTACCATTCTCATGGGTCCATCCCAACTCTTTGTTGGAATTAATCTTTGGGTCATAGACTCTCTTTCTCAAGAAGAGTCAAGACCCACTAATCTAGACTTAGTGTTTGCAACCACCAAAACTTAATGAAAACATAAGATTAACCCAAATAACAAACACCCAACATCATTCATGTATTAAACAATCACACATTAATTACCCACATTAGGGATGAGCCACAACCCTATATAATGGGTTTATCTAGACATAGTAGAAATATAAATTGAAGAAATACAAGATAAAATCTACATATTAATTAACTATGATGTTAATCTACTCAAAAATCCACGTTAATACAACATAAAATTGCCCAAAATCGGCTAAAACTTTAAGTCTCGTGTTCAGCTGCAATCTGATACACCAAAAAATAACCTAAAAAAAGTGATTCTACTAAATTTTTCACTGCATCCTTAGTCCATAACCTTAGGAGAGGATCCAAACTTCAACATTTGACACTCGTCATAAGACCCAAATTCCATATCATCACACTGCATTAGTCTTTTTTTAACACAGTTTAACTTTTAATAGCGCTTAAATACTTCAAAATTGTTTTCTTCAGGATGCCACATTCTCCCACACTTAGGGTCATTCATTCTCAAATACACAACGTAACTTATCTCTTTCTTCGCATATCTTAATGTCTCAAATTTTTCTAACTCCCAAATTTTTCAGAAATTTCAGCAGAGCCTCCACTGTAATTGGGCCTATCCACCTGCCAGAGTAACACCTAAATAACTTCTAACAACACATCCATAACCCAATGAAACACCACAATGCAAATATCAATAACACTAATCTCATCATTATAAGCATCGCATTATCATGCTGATATCTAGAGATAAAGCACATCATATGTATGCCCATAACCATGTCTCTAGCCATAAAAGTTGTTCATAAATTACAACATTACCCATTCGCCTTATATTAACAGACATCTTATTTCAAATCTCCACTTTACTCAAAATGAGGCATGGAGACCTCATAATTACTCATCCGAATTAATGAGTCTCATTTAACGCCACCTGGCCACTCATCCCATAGGCTAAATCTCAATGTTTACAACACAAAAATGGCTGAATATGAAAATAAAATATACAAGAATTGTCAAATGAGTCTAACATGCATGAATCCCATTTAAAATATAGCACAAAATTTTAAATTTCATAAAATGAGAATTTTAAACACATAAACTTTTCACCGCCAGGACCATGTCTTTATATAAGATCCACCGCAACTTCTAGCTCAGTTCAAAATATTTAACATTATATAAAATTTTGAGGATATCATCCTCAACTCTGAATCATAAGTATTTGCATATCGTACCAACTAAAATCTTTCATTTCCTTTATTTCTTCTTTTCAATAAATTTTCGTCAAAGAAATCACAACATATAATGAACCCTATACCGATAGGGCATATAATTGGTAATTGAAATTAATTATCCTAAAATTACATCAAAATCCACTGTAGTAAATAATAGAAACTTACTTTTAGCCTCATTGATATTCTTAGTGACCCGCGCATAATGATAGGGATATCTATCTCCATATAATAGCCCAACTTGAGTATTCACATGAGTAAATTTCAGGATTTACGAAGCTCGCTCATGAGTGGAGCATATTAAGAGGACTCGCCTCAATTTTCAAAAGCAAATAAAATAAGGAAAATATCCTTTTTATGACAATCAGAACTGTACATATAATTATGACACCATCTGGTGTGGTGGCCTCAGCCACACTATATCAATTATATCAATAGGTCCGACATCTACTTCATAGGCACCATCTACCCGTTCGTTCTCCATATCTAACTTGCAGCGTATGTAGATTATTAACTATAATGGAGTGTGTTTATTATGTGTTCTGATGAAATAGATTTCCTCCAAGTGTGGGACAATTTTTCATGATGCTTCTAGTATCATCACATGCATAATAACTCATCTGCAGTTTGGCTACTTATACTGAGTCTGTGCCAGAAAACTAAAATAACTATTGAAAGGATTCAATGTCAGTGGTGCATTAAAAGATGACTTCCCCATGAGAGTGCCCTGATTAACTGGAGCACTACGAGTATTCTGAAATAATTTCCATTTCCCTGTTGATACTGAAATGTCGAATTACTACGGACATAGGAAAATTGAAAGTCTCAAGATCACCCCATACAAATCTCTACTCTCCCTCATATACAAGTTTTAGAGAACTTTTGAATACCACATAAATACATCTCAGGTAAAATCTGATATGACACATGACCCACAATTTGATCATTGATAGTGGACTCTCTTCACTTTAGTGGCCATACAGTACATCTCGATACTCCACAATACTAACCTTTATCATTTTTATGTCACCATCATAAGACACCTCAACTGTTTGTTTGTCCCATGTTATTCTTAGGACTGTTAAACTCACTTCCTCCAGTATCTCGGTTGCTAGTTCTACCCTTTTCTAAATATACATCTTATACGAACCACATTGTTACTATTATGAATAACTATCTTTAGATCTACAACAACCTCGTGACTCTACCATTACTACGACGATTAGGCAATTAAGTAAAGCCTTCTCAAGACCGTACTTATCAACCAGATTTCAGAACCTATTGCACTCGCATGTGCACAATTGAATGATCTCTCAATACTTTTGCATTATCGATTTGGATGACACGCGGTAACAATGGTTGAGCAAATTCTTGGCTCCCTTATTAATCCTTTTGTAGCATCACGAACAGTCGGCACATAATTGATATTGAGTGCAAAATTTCAATACATGAGCGGATACAAAAGAACATATGATATAGGCTCCAACTGAATAATGACGCACAATAAGGAATGAAGTGAAGTGGACTTTTCCAAACGGTTAGATAGCCTCCAATAGATAAGTACAGACGTCTCTGTACCGATCAGCGAGACTCTATTAAACCGGCCTATGTTTCGTGACTCCTATGAACCTATAGCTCTGATACCAACTTGTCACGATCGTAATTCACCAATCGTCAACACGTCATGCCGGCACATAGTCACGACGACTATATAAGCCTAATAGTGCGGAAGAAAGCTCTAATACAAAAATATTAAATCAAAAGTTAAATAACATAAGGAAGTATACAACTTTCCACTTGGCACATACACTTTGACACAACAAATTCTGAACGGAAACCCAAAACCTGGAGTATCACGAAAACCACAGTCTAAAATAACACGTGCATGGGGAGCTCCCGAGATGCCATCCCGTAGTCCAAAATTGTAAAAACACCACAACAATTCAAATAATGATAAGTGAGAACAATAAATAGGATTTCCAGTCTAACATGCTTCATGGAGGACATACAATACAGTTTAGGCAAATAAGCAAGTAAGTCAGCTAAACAATCTTGTCTTAAGTTAACACCGGTTAAATTGCATTTAGAATAGGCAATTTTGCAAGAAAAATACAGTTTAAATATTATGAATAAAATGAATTTTCAACAATTTGCTCAAGAACGCGCTTTTCACCTCATGTACAAGGCCTTAAATTACCAATTTTCAAATCTTAAGGGACATAGTCCCCCGTACAAGGCTAGACAAGCCACTTACCTCGAACAAGGGCAGTCAACCTGAAACCAAGCTCTTGCAACGAGTATCCGACTCCAAATGGCTCAAATATATTCAATTAAGTTGCATATTGTAAAACATAATTCAACTAATTTATTCTACAATTAAATTCTAAGCTAATACGCAAAATTATGTAAAATGACTAAAATGCCCCTCGGGACCCATGTCTCGGAACCAATTAAAATTTATGTTTCCAGAAACCTCCCACTCTCACGAGTCTAACCATACTAAATTTATAAAATTCCCATATTATTTCGACCCTCAAATTAGTGATTTTATCCAAGAGGGTTTTCTACCCTTTTCAACAAAATTCTCAGATTGAACGCCAAAACTTGTAATAGATTCGACTTATACAACTAGAATTGAGTTAAGAACACTTATCCCATTGTTCTCTAAGAAAAGTCGTCCAAAAATTGCCCAACCCGAGCTCCAAATTGCTAAGAACTTAAACATTCTGCCTAGAATTTCCGAGGTCGCTGTTCACCCCATGTTACTGTTCACTAGTGTTGCTGTTCACGGAGTACTAGTGTTACTGTTCACTAGTGTTGCTTTTCACGGATACTGCTACAGGGTTACTGTTCAAAACTACTATTCATAGTGCTGTGAAAAAACGCAGCAGCTTTATTTTTTTGTGCCTAAATCGATCTATTAACCTTTCGAAATACACCTGAGGCCCTCGGGACCTCAAAAAAATATACCAACCAATCCTAAGACGTTATTCAAACTTGTTCCAATTATCAAAACACTTCGACTAACACTAAAATCATCAAATTACATCAAATTCAAGCTTGTGTTCTTTTGAAATTTCCAAAACACACACTCGATCATAAACACAACCAAAACATGTCCGAATGACTTGAAATTTTGCACATATATCCAAAATAACCTAAAGAAGCGACAACAACTTTCGGAATTACATTCTGACCCTTAGAATTTTGTTTCGACCCCCGAATAAAAATTTCACCTATCAACCGAAAATCGCCAAAATACTAACTTTCGGCATTTCTAGCCTAAATGAGCAATGGACTTCCAATATACATTGCAGACATGCTCCCAATCCCGAAATAACCTAACAGAACCATCAGATTTTCGATCCGAGGTCGCATTCACACGGTTCCGATTACGGACGGTTTCTCGACACTTAAGCTCTCACTTAGGGACTAAGTGTCCCAAAACACTACGAATCCTAACACTGATTGTGCCGGCAAACCAACATTGTAGAAATGAACTTATAGGAAGCAATTAATATGGGAATGGGGTTTAGATTCTAAAAACAACTGGCAAAGTCGTTATAAGAACCCGTTTCACAAGTACATGAGCAATTTTCTAAGAGAAACCAAATAGGTGCAATAACTGTCCGGAAAATTGGTCAGAATGTAAACAAAATCTTGAAAGAGACTATACTAGCTGCGAAATCGCCTCAAGGGAGTACAAAAATGCACAGGAAGTGTAGTATAAGTACAAAAACAACATGTACCAAATGAGCATCCCACCTAATCTGGAAGAAGTAGAGATGAGATGGTCAACTTTGACTCTTTCTAATGGTCCAGTAATAATATACTAAAATGTGAGGAAATCATCGATTTATATGGCATGCTCTAATCCACAAAGTTATAAAACAGGTAAACACCTTTTTAACAATTAACAAAGGGCTTTCAAGATTTCTTTTCATTTATCTTCAGCAATTTATGTCAGGCCCAAAGGCAATATCAACATCAAGTGTTTCAAGTGAGCAGCATAAACATGCTCATATCATGTCGAGGTCGACGGCCCGCTCCAACAGAAATGTACCGTACCATAGATGCATCTATTTAATTTGCCAAGGTGTTCGGCCCGTTCGAAAAATAAAAACATACCCTGCTCGCGAAACATGCATGCGACGAAGGTACACATAAGGAATACATGCTCAATCAATCACTTAAGAACTTATCGGGGAACATATTCAGAAAAAACCAATTCTCCGTTAATAATTTTAAAGAAATGAAGCTTAATCCTTTTTGAAATTCATTAACTAATTTAATGCAATTTAAGCAATTCAAGCCATCGATGGGTTTATAATTAATCCAAGTATAACATGTTTTTGGGTCCCCGACTACCCGGATAATAGCATAATAGTGGCTACGCACGGACTCTCGTCATCTTGTGCATACGTAGCCCCCACAATTAGGAGCACTTAACAAATTTAACTCACATATGGGGACAATTCCCCCTCACAATGTTAGAAAGGAGACTCACCTCGCTACAAAGACTCATAACCGCATTCTATATTCTTCCAAAGGCTTGAACCAATGCACAATGCTCCAAAACTAGCCAATGGTTATACAAATGCATTAATCTATGCTAAGGTACTCATTATAATCCAATTTATAACAATTCCTAACCCCGATTGAAAAGTTGACCAAAACGCCCTCGGGACCACGTGGCTGGAATCCGAAATCTTTCAAAGATAAAGATTACCCATGACCTTAGGAACTCAAATATATAATTTCTACTAAATTTCATAATCAATATCGCGGTTAAATTCCAAGAATAACATTTCTAGGTCTTTCTACTAAAACCCCAAAATTTTCTATAATTTTCATGCTCAAATCCATATATAATTGATGTATTTAACTCAAAATAGGTAGGGATAAATTACCTTGTCATTGATGATGAAAATCCTCTCTTAACATCCTCCAAGGATCTCCCCAAGCCAAGAAAATATGATGAGAAATGGCCAAAATTGGGTTTTAATACAACATTCTGCCCCAGCTCTTTCCGCTTCTGCGGAATTATTTTCGCTTATGCGGTTACGCTTTTACGGTCTAAATGCAGCTTCTTTGGTCCTGGGCTCCAGCCCAATTTTCTCTTCTGCGGACGACCCACCGCATATGCAGTTCCGCATTTGCGAATCTTGGGCCACTTCTGCGATCCTGGGCTGCTCCACCTCCAGCCATTTTTGCAGCTTCCTCTTCGCTTCTGCGAGGCCGCTTCTATCGTCCCAAATCCATAGAAGTGGAAATACCAGAAGCAGTAGCCCCAGCCCCTTCATCAAACTCCAGATTCGATCCGTTAACCACCCAAAATCCACCCGAGGCCCCCGGGACCCAAACCAACCATACCAAGCAGTCCCATAACACATTACGGACTTGTTCGAGACCTCATATCACATGAAACAATGCTAAAATCATGAATCAACCTCCAATTCAAGCTTTAAGAACTTCGAAATTTCCAACTTCTACTTCTGATATTTAATCCTATCAAATCACATCCGATTAACCTCAACTTTTGCACACAAGTCTTATTCAACATTACGGACCTAATTAAACTTTCGGAATCTTATTCCGACCCCGATATAAAGAACTTCACTTCCGGTCAAACTTCTCAAAACCTTCAAATTTCTATCTTTAGCCAAATAGCTTCGAAATAACCTACGGACCTCTGAATTCACTTCCGATCATGCTCCTAATTCCAGAATCACCATACATAGCTACTCTCAGTCTCAAAATTTGAAATCGACGTCGATAACACTGAAATGCACTTGAAGCAGAACTTATGAAATTCCTTCCAAAATGCCAACTTCCACAATAGGCACCAAAATGCTCCCAGGTCATCCAAAATCCAATCCGGGCATACGCCCAAGTCTGAAATCATCATACAAAGCTTTTGAAACCTTCAGATCCAAATTCCGAGGTTGTTTACTTAAAAATCCAATCCTAGTTCATTCCTTCAACTTTAAGCTTCCAAAGTGAGAAATCTCTTCCCAAATCAACTCTGAACTTCTTAAAACTCAATTCCGACCTCGCGTAGAAGTCATAAAACCTGAAATGAAGCCGCTCATGGCCTCATATTTTTGAATGATGCGCTAGGGCTCAAAATGATCGTTCGGTCATTACACAATTTGTACGCATAGAATCCTTATTGAGGATAGCTACAAGCCAATTATCCAACCCCAAAGGAGATTGAATCCTGCAATGCATGAAGTGGTGAAAAAGGAGATTGTCAAGCTTCTAGCAGCATGTATTATTTACCAATTTAAGATAGCCCTTGGGTAAGTCCAATGCAAGTAGTATTAAAGAAAGGAGGTATGACAGTTACAAAGCATGAAAATAAGGAGCTCGTACCTGCAAGGACTGTTACAAGATGGAGAGTCTGTATTGATTATATATGTCTCGATGATGCTATCATAAAAGATCATTTTCCTTTACCATTTATTGATCAAATGTTAGAAATATTTGCAGGATATGTTTTTTACTCTTTTCTTGATGTCTATTCCAGATATAATCAAACACCATTTTCACCCAAAGATCAGGATAAGAAAAATTTCACATGTCCTCATGGAACATATGCATATAGCAGAATGCCATTTGGTCTGTGCAACGCCCTTGCTACATTTAGGCGTTGCATGTCAGCAATTTTTTCTAACATGACTGAAAAATTTCTTGAAATTTTATGGAGGATTTTACTCTTTGGAAAAACATTTGAAGATTGTCTTAATCACTTGACTTTAGTTCTTAAGAGATGTGAAGAGAAAAACTTGATTCTGAATTGGCAAAAATGTCATTTTATGGTTACAGAGTGAATTATTTTAGGACATAAAATCACTGCTAATGGGATAGAAGTTGATAAGGCTAAAATTAATTTTATAGAAGGATTACCTCCTCCCACAACTATTAAAGGCATTAGAAGCTTTCTAGGTCATGCGGGTTTTTACAGGCGGTTCATAAAGGATTTTTCAAAGATTTTAAAACCTCTGACTAACCTCTTGATGAAAGATGTTAAGTTTGATTTATCAGGTGATTTTATGATAGCTTTTGACACCCTTAAGGAGAAATTATCAATTGCCCCTATAGTTGTGTCCCCTGATTGGAGTCAACCTTTTGAGGTTATGTGTGATGCTAGTGATACAGCAGTTGGAGCAGTTTTAGGCAAGAGAAAGGATAAGATTTTTCGTCCCATTTACTGTGCCATTAGAACACTAAATGAGGCTCAACTGAATTATGCCACAACAAAAAAAGACTAACTAGAGGTAGTATTTGCATTTGATAAATTTTCGTTCTTATTTGATAGGAACAAAGGTCATTGTTTTTACTGGCCATGCAGCTTTAGAATACTCTCTTAGCCAAAAAATATGCTCGACCTAGATTGATAAGATGGATTTAACTTCTGCAAGAATTTGACCTTGAGATAAAAGACAAAAAAGGAACAGAGAATCAGGTAGCTGACCATTTGTCTAGACTATAAGACCCTACCCTTGAGTTCAGCGAGATAAAAGAATAATTTCCTGATAAACATATTTTTTCAGTTAACTCTGTTGTGACTCAACCAACCTAGTTCGCAGATATGGCTAACTACTTGGTTGGAAGATGGACACCACAAGATATCTCTTACCATTAGAGAAAAAAAGGTTTATTTTTTATGTTAAGTATTATGTGTGGAATGAATCTTACTTATTCAAAATTTTTGCTGATAATATCATCAGGAGGTGTGTACCTGAAGAAGAGATGACCAAAATTTTGTATCACTGTCATGATGGAGAAATTGGAGGTCATTATGCTACAAATCGTATGTCATTTAAAGCATTGGAGGCAGGATTTTTCTGGCCAGCACTCTTCAAAAATGCCCGATCATATGTCGCACAATGTGACATGTGTCATAAAATAGGTAATATCACTAAGAGAGATGAGATGCCATTACAATCAATACAGGTATGTGATATATTTGATGTTTGGGAAATAGATTCATGGGTCCTTTTCCTTCTTCTCATTCATTTGAATATATCCTTGTGGCTGTGGATTATGTATCAAGATTGGTTGAAGCCATCCCCACAAGGAAGAATGATACTCATACAGTGTGTAATTTTCTTAGGAAAAAATATTTTTACTAGATTTGGCACACCTCAAGGCATCATTAATAATTAAGGAACACATTTCATGAATAGGCAATTTTCTGTTTTACTATCAAAATATAGTGTGACTCATAAAGTTGGAACACCATATGATGCTCAAACCCAGGGCAAGTTGAAGTTTCCAACCGCGCGTTAAAAAAATTTCTTGAAAAGACTTTTGGAATTCCAAGAAAAGACTGGTCTTTAAAATTAGATCATGCATTATGGACATATCGAACGACATTCAAAAAGCTAATTGGAATATTCCCATATAAATTAGTCTTTGGAAAGGCTTGCCATTTCCAGTTGAAGTAGAACATAAAGCTTTTTGGGCACTAAAAGCATTAAACTTTGAATTAACCTCTGCTGGTAAAAAAGTACTTTTTCAGGTTAATGAATTGGAAGAACTGAGGCTGGAAGCTTATGATAATGCCAGAATATTAGAAGAAAAAATAAAATATGGCATGACAATTTGATCCGACAAAACTTTTTCAAGATTAGAGATCAAGTACTTCTTTATAATAGCAGGCTGAGCTATTTCCAAGGAAATTAACATCCAGGTGTACAGGTCCTTATAATGTTACAGATATTACTCCATATGGGAAAATTGAAATTCAACAAATCAATGGAGGAGACAAATTTAAGGCAAATGGTCATAGGTTAAAGTTGGATTTTGGAGGCTATTTTAAGAAACAACCATCGGTAACCTTGATAGCCTAATACATTCCGCTGTTAATATGTCGTGCTAACGATATTAAACTCGGAACTATAATTTCCTTACCCATAGCTATTGAGGGTGAAGCAATGGAGCCTCATAAGTCCAACATAGATTTGAGTAATTAAATATTTAACTAATTAATCTAGTTAATATCCAGATTATTGTACAATCGGAACATCTCGTGAAGGTCTCTACAAAAACAAAGCTATCTAAATAGGAGCAACTCCATGGTGATCGATATTTCTAAGTGACCGGTTAGTTAACCATTTAATAATGCAATTCAAAGGGTGGAACATACAAATTTTGATTTGATAAGGTCTAAAGCTAGCCCAGTCTATTGCACATAGAATATGTGTGGTCACAGTTTCTTTAAAGCTTTATTCTGTGACTGTAAATTTGAAAGCTAAAAAACATTTAATTTTCAAAATATTTTTTAGTACTTCATGTGTGTGTATATATATATATATATATATATATATATATATATATATATATATATATATATATATATATATAATGTTATAATAAAATTTTTCTTCTTAATGTTTGTATCACTTTAGATTTTTAAATAGTAAAATAAATTCTTTCTATTGTGCCCAAATATTAATTTTTTTCATTACCATATCAGTTACATGCCTATTATTTTAATTTTGTGAAGGCAAATCCTGCATCTCCAACTCACAAGATCAAGGGAACTTAGAAAGGGTATTATCACCAGAAGGTAAATTCAATAATTTTTCTAGAACTTTCTCTAAATGTTCTTCGAAGTAAATAAATGGATGAAGCTGATTCTTGAAAGATAAAATTAGGCTTTCTTTGATACACCTTTTAGCCTCTTTTGGTTTATTCTATTCAAGGAAAAAAAGAAGCTTTTACCTCTTAGAACCTATCTTTGAGCTTTATCCTATTTTTTTGAAACACCATGGTCTATAACCCCACAAACTTAAATAAGAAAGATTTTGCAAGGCATGAAATAGAAAAGAAAAAAAGAACAAAAGAGAGAGATATAATATATAAGTGTATGTATATTCTTATATCTCATTATAAAAAAATGCAAAAATACTAGAAAAAAGATGGAATAATTTGTATTAAGGAAAATTTGCTCCAGCTGGAAGAAGAAAACTCACAATAAAAATATCTTTATCCAACCAGCCTGAATCCTGACATTATAAGCCAAGAAAGAGTCCTAAATAGATTTTAAAAATCAGTGTAGAATCTACATTAGTGGAGATTAAGATGAAGATCAAGCTTATGGATGAACAATTGTGATATTCAAGACTTGTGATCATAAAGTTATCAATTCCGAAAGATTCAATAGGAAAAGAATGCAAATTTTATTTTTTCAAAAGTAAAATTAGAAGCAAGGTAAAACATTTGGTGAAGCTTAAAAGATTAATCATTTGTCAAGACAAAGGAAATTATTTTGAATAAATTTTCTATCCTACAAAGACCAAAGTTCTGAAGAAAATGTTACCAAAAAAACTTTTATCAGTAGAAATAACTTTTCCCGAGGACGAGAAAAGATTCAAGTATGGGGGAATTTGATTAATATATTTTCATGCATTTTCATAACTATAAATAAGGGTTTTTAAATAAACCATGAATAAATATATTCGATTCTCCTATATTTTCTAACAAGTTATGCAGAGTAAAGTTGAATTGAGGAAAGAGTACTACAAGTAAAACAAGGAGGAAAAAGATCAATGCACATGGTAAACAAGAGTGACTAAAATTTTGAAGTCACAACATGAAGTCTTGAAGTTAGAACATCAATTTTTGAAGTCAAAAATTCAAAACTTAAAGTTGCAACATCATCTCACATTTGCTACACATTTTCTATAAATAGACACTCATAATGTATTGTGAAGAAGGACCTTAGGTGTCACGACCCAAAATCCACTAAGGGTCGTGATGGCGCCTGACACTGCTACCAGGCAAGCCAACCAGATTACTTAATCAAATCTCGTTTTAACACCTTTGGAAATACATGATTTTTCTTTCAAATTTATAAATTCTAAAGAATACAATTTTCAAATCAAATTTCTTTTAAAGTTAAGACATTAATACAATACTTCAAACCATCCCAGAACCTGGAGTCACAAGTGCATGAGTATTTACTGATAAGAGAAAAAAAATACATCATCTGTCCAGAATACAGTGGACGGAAAATAAATACAGTATTGGAAAGGGACTACCATAGCTGCGGCTGTCTCGAATGATGTAGCTCTCTAGTCTCCAGAATCATCTGTGCTGCTACGTCCAGTAGACTACTGAAATCACATATACCCGTGCAACAAAATGCACAGCAAGTGTAGTATGAGTACAAAAACAACGTGTACCCAATGAGTGTCCCACCTAATCTGGAAGGAGTATAGGCGAGATGGTCAATCCTAACACTCACTAGCAGTTCAATGACTATTTATCCTTAAAAATATATCCAAGCAATGAATTTTTTTTATAAATAGGATTCCAATCTAGATATGGGAAATCAGGTAGTCATACAATTCTTTCATGAAAAATTTCCTTGGTTTTCTTCTTATTATTAGATAAATGATCTCGAGCCATTATGTGGCATAAAACAACTCAAATTAGTTCAAGATAACAGCACAAACATGAGCAAATCATATCGAGGCGACGACCCGCTCCAACAGAAATGTAAATTTGTGCACTGCCGAGGGTCGAACGGCCTGTACCATAGATGCATCCATTTCACCGAGGCGATCGGCCCGTTCCAACATAATATAAACATACACAGACAGATAATAAGTCAAACAGTCAGCGTGGAGGGAATATCCATGGAAGGTCCATTCCCTTTTAATAATTTGAGAAAAACATAGCTTTAGTCTTTTTAGAAATCCGCTTATTAATTTAACATGATTAAAGCATTTCAAGCCATCAATGATTTATAAATGATCCAAGTGTAACATGCTTTTGGGTCCTAAACTACCCGGACAATAACATAATACTAGCTACGCACGGGCTCTCGTCACCTCGTGCATACGTAGCCCCCATAAATAGGAGCACATAATCAGCTTAACTCACCTATGGGGTAATTTCCCCTTACAGGATTAGAAAGGAGACTCAGCTTGCTCTGAGGACTCATAACCATCTCTTCACATTTTTACTAAAGCTTGAACAACCGCAAAAATGCTCCATAGCTAGCCACACAACGGCAAACTAATGAGAATATACTCAAATTCTTTCTAACAATTCAATTATACAATTTCCCAACTCCACTTTGTGAAATGATCAAAATTCCCTCAGGCCCACGTGCCCGGATTCTAAAAATTATTGAAAATAAGTACCCATAACTCATATGGTTGTATATCCAGAAAATGATCCAATTTCGTCCATGAATCGACCCTCAAATCAAGGATTTACCATTTTTCAACTTTGGGGCTCAAAATCCCAATTTCTACCATCCAAACACGGATAAAAATAGAAACCAACAGAAATAATCATGGAGAAACATCAAAATAAAGGTCATATATTTACCTCCTTGTTGATACGAGAACAACGCCGCAAAAATCACCTCAATAGGAGCTCCAGAACTCAAGATATGCCAAAATACTAAACTTCTCGATTTTAAATACTGTCCAGGCCCATTTTCCGCTTTTGCTGACAATTTTCGCATATGCAGTTTATTTCTGCTTTTGCAGTTCTGCTTCCGCGGTCAAAATTCGCTTTTGCGGTTCTGACAGATACCAGATTCTCTTGACACGGAAATGAGCATAATTCCCTCATACGATGTCCAAATTTGACGATTCATTTTCCTATGGCTCCGATATTTCGATACGGATCTAATGGTAAAAACTGAATTTGGAGCTCGTTTACTTAATATGGTAACCCTTTAAGCCCAAAATATATGGCGTTGAAATGTCAAATAGCAGCGTGATCACAACCTGAAACACACCCGAGGCCCCCGGGACCTCAACCACCCATACCAACCAGTCCCAAAATATATTACGGACTTTATCGGGGCTTCAAATGACATCAAAGAATGCTAAAATGATGAATCAACCTCAAATCCAAGCTTGATGAACTTTGAAGATTCCAACTTCTATTTCCGATGTCGAAACCTATCAAATCATGTGATTGACTTCAAATTTTGCACAGAAATCCAAAATGACATAACGAAGCTACAAATACTTTTGGAATTTAATTTCGACCCTCGGATCAATCTCACCTATCAACCGGAGTTCACCAAAATACTAACTTTGCCAATTCAAGCTTAATTCTACACCGGTCATCACAAAAATATTCCGGACACACTCCTAAGTCCCAAATCACCAAACGAAGCTATCCAAATCATAAAATTTGCATTTTTTGAGCCCGATATTAAAATTTCCACTTTCGGTCAAGCTTCTTAAAAGCCGTCAAATTCCGACCTTTAGCCAAACGACTCCAAAATGACCTATGGACCTCCGAATTTACTACCGATCGCGCTCCCAAATATAGAATCACTATACGGAGCTACGCCCAATCTGGAAATTCCAAATGGACATGGATAACTCTGAAATTCCTTCAAGCCAAACTTATGGAATTTCTTCTAAAATGCTAACTTCCACAATATGCGCCAAAACGCTTCCGGGTTATCCAAAATCCGAACCGGGCATACGCCCAAGTCCGATATCATTATACGAACCTGTTGGACCCTTTAGATCCTGATTCTGAGGTCATTTACTCAAAAATCCAATCCTAGTTTATTCTTTCAACTTAAAGCTTCTGAAATGGGAATTTTCAGTTAAATTTAACTCCAATCTCCCTGAATTTAGATTCCGACCATGCGAACAAGTCATAATACCCGAAATGAAGCTGGTCACGACCTCCGGCTGCTGAATGGAGCACTGTTACTCAAAATGACCGGTCGGGTCGTTACATTACGGGAGAAAACTAATCTTTGGTCTCTCTCTTTGTCTTCGGTATTTTCTACTAGTTGTGTTTCTTTTAGAAGAATAATATTACTTTATAAGTTCTTTGTTTTAAATGAGTTTTTATTTCTTTATAATTGAATAACTTCATTTGGTTGTATAGTTTATGAAGCTTAATGTATATATTATAATACTATCTCAGTTTAATACATCCTTGCCTTGAAACTTTCTTCTTATACTTTGTAGTGTGCCGTTATAATAGTTTTACTTAACATTATTATCATTTCTAAATATTTTTATCTATAAGTTATTTTTATAGTGATTTTATAATTCTCACGAAGCAAAATTGATATATAATTAACCAATGAATAAACGAGTAGAGTGGGAATAATTTTTAGTAAACTATTATTCCAAGTTCAAAATCTTGCTTGCCTCAGTTTTACTTCTCACGGAGGAACTGTTGTAGGCAATACTAAGTAAAAGTACTCTCACAAATTTTTTACTACCTCTTAGCAAAATTCAAGTAAGAAAAATATTTCGGTTTAATTGTCACTAATTTTAACTCAATTAATCAAAGAATCTCATGAAGTGCTATTAATTGACTTCTTCTTAGTGAGATAAATATAATTGTATTAGTAATAAGCAATTGTTCCTTAGAGAAATACATGTAAAAATTTAGATTTTATTGTAATATATTATTAAGTTAATTCAATGATTCCCAACTTTTAAATTATAAATCTTTCGAAAGTTCTTGGTTTTTATTTAAGTAATTAACAATGTTTAAGCCTCATTCACTTTTCATCAAATTGATTCTCTCAAATAGTAGTTGAAATATTAAAATTCTATAGCACAGATGTTCCAATCTCTGTGCGATGATATCATAAACTATACTCGAATTTGACAAAGCACGACCAGAAAAATTCTATACACATTGGTCTCATCATATATATATATATATATATATATATATATATATATTAAATGATCCGACATGTCGTTGTGAGCTCTAGCATGTTGTTTATCTGTTTGAGGTCATGAGTAGCTTCACTTCAGGAATTATTTGTACGTGTGGTTAGAATTGAATCTTGAGAAGTTCGGAGCTGATTTGGGAAGAAAATTCTAATTTCAGAAGCTTTAAGTTGAAAGAATTAACTAAGGTTAGATTTTGAGTAAATGACCTCGGAATCAAAATTTGAAGGTTCCAACAGGTTTGTATGTTGATTTTGGACTTGGTCGTATGCCCGTATCAGGTTTTAAATTATCCGTGAGTGTTTCGGCGCCTATTGTGGAAAGTTTCCATTTTGGAAGAATTTTATAAATTTGGATTGAAGTATATTTTGGTGTTATCGATGTCTGTTTGGTGTTTCGAGTCTTGGAATAACTTCGTATGATTATTCTAGTATTGGGAGCGCGTCTAGATGTGAATTTAGAGGTCTGTAGATCATTTTGGGATCATTTGGCAAAGTTAGAAATTTAAAAGTTTTTGAGAAGTTTGATCAGGACTGGACTTTCTGATATTTGTTTCGGATTCTTGTTTCAAAAGTTAGAGTAGGTATGTAACGTCGAATGTGACTTGTGCACAAAATTTGAGGTCAATCAGACGTGATTTGATAGGTTTCATTATCGAATATCAAAGTTTGAAGATTTAAAGTCGATTAAGCTTGAATTGAATGTGATTCATGATTTTGACATTGTTTGATATGACTTCAAGACTCGATCAAGTTCATGTTATGTTTTGGGAAAGGTTGGTGTGATTGGACGGGGACCCGGGGCCTCAGGTGTGTTTTGGGATGGTACCGAGTAAAGTTGAGCTGCTTTCAGACCGTTGTTGCTGGTTCTGGTTTTGTCCTTTGTGAATATGAAGTGAGTCCTGCATTCGCGAAGAACAATTTCGAGGCTGCTGGATTTTGGCCTTCGCGAACATGAGACAGGAGCTAGGCAAGCCTTTACGAACGTGACACAGGTTCGCGAACACGAAGAAGAAAGAGGGAGCGAGGACCTGGAGCAATTTGCGCTTCGAGAACACGGCTCTGGACCTTGAACGCGAAGGGTAGTGATCACAAGGTTTCGCAAAAGTGGCCAAGGTGACGTGAACGCGAAGAAGGAAGTAGCTGGGCAGGTTGTTTTTAAAGTAGGGTTTGGGTTCTTTTCACCTATCTTTCACATGGCTTGGGTGATTTTTGGAGCTTTTAAAAAGGAGATTTCATCATCAATTATGAGGTAAATAAGTGTAGTACATTGTGAGTTAAATTCTCTGATTATATATGGAATTTAACAAGGAAATTCATGGAAAATTAGTGAAATTTTGGTGTTTTGGTAAAAAAACCTAAAAATTTGGTATTTTGGATTTTCGACAACGAATTTTTCCATGGAATTGAAAATAGATTATATTTTTGAATTCGTAAGGTTATGGGTAATGTTCATCTTCAAAAAATTTCAAAATCCATCCTCATGGGACTGACGGTGATTTTTATCAACTTTTTGAGCGGAGTTGGAAATTGTTGCAAATTGGATTATAATGTGTATTAGAGTATGTACTTATGGATTTGCGCATTTATTGACTATATTTAAAGTGTTGGGCATTGGTTTCTGTTGTTTGAAAGGTTTGGGAGTCGGCTATGGAACTTCAGAATAAGGTAAATCTCTTTTCTAACCTTCTAAGAGGGAATTAACCCCATATGTGAAGTGAATTAGTGTGTGCTATTAATTGTACGGGCTACATACGCATGATATGACTAGGGCCCGTACATAGCTACTAATTATTCTAGGACCCAAATAGTGTTGTACATGTGGTGTTTGCAACCTACTTATTAGTTTAACTACTTAAAACATATTGGAATTTTGCAAAGGAATCACAAGAGGTTAAACCTCATTTACTTGAGTTTTGGACGGGTCATTTGACCGTTAATGACGTGACGACCCAGCCAATCGTCTTAAGAATTAATGCTTTGAACCTCTATTAACTGCTTTCCCCAAGTCTATTTCTACTAATTTAGATTGTCAGGATGTTCGTTTGTGAATTTCGGGGAGCTTTGGGACACTTAGACCCTAAATGATAGCATATATGTTGGAAAGTTGCCCGTAGTCAGAACAGTGTGAAGAAGACCTCAAAAAGGAAATTTGATGGTTCCTTTAACTCCGTTAGTTGATTTTGATGTTGGGAGCATGTTCGGAATGGTTTTTGGAGGTCCGTAGCTATTTTAGGTTTGAAATGCCGAAGTTTGAATTTTTGATGTTTCCGGTCCGATAGTGAGATTTTGATCCAAGGGTCGGAATGGAATTTTGGAAGTTGTAGTAGCTCCGTCATGTCATTTGGGATGTGTGTGTAAAGCTTCAGGAGATTCGGATGTGGTTTGGTTAGGTTTTCGATCAAAAGCGTGTTTTGAGAGAATTTGAAGTTTTAAGGCTTAAATCATTGAATAATTCGAGTTTCTGACGTTATTTATTAGGTGGTTTAAGGATTGGTACAATTTTGAATGATGTTATAGGATATGTCTGCAGGTTTGGTTGAGGTCTCAGGGGCCTCGAGTGTGTTTCGGATGCTCAACGGGGCATTTTTGTTATGTTAAAAATGCATAAAACTGAACCCACCAGTTATAGACCTTTACCTCTTCACGTTTGTGTCCTCCTCCATGCGTCCATGTAGAGTAATTTGGGAGGAGGCGCAAGTTATTCTTCGCATTCTGTGCCACGCATTCACGAAGCCCTTCCATTTCGCCCTTTGTGTTCGTAGCCAAATAATCACTTTCGCATGGTTCAATTTCGTTCTGAAGGCTGAGCCCAGTTTATTCATCACGTTCGCATCCCCCTCATCGTTTTCGCATAGCTTTTCAGCCCAGGCCTTCACGTTTGCACACTTCTCCTCGCGTTTGCGAAGAGAATTTTTTGCAGCCCTCATTTTTCATCTCCGCGAACGTGAAACTTCCTCTGCATTCACGATGCACGAAACACCTGACAATTATAAACATTGCAAAATCCGATGGCTAGACATTTTTACCAAAACTCAAGCTATGGAGCTTGATGGAGAGAAATTTTTAGGTATTTTAAAGGGCAACGATTGGGTAATGATTCTAATCTCCTTTATGGTTAAAACCCGCTAATCTAATCACGGATTCCTCTTCTAATTTTGGTTTTTTGAATGGAACATGGGTAAAACTTCATAGATCGAATTTTTTTGTTTTAAAGGGTGTTTGACCTCCTATTTGAGATATATATATATATATATATATATATATATATATATATATATAT
The DNA here is from genome assembly GCA_034376525.1 of Nicotiana benthamiana. Taxonomy (NCBI): domain Eukaryota; kingdom Viridiplantae; phylum Streptophyta; class Magnoliopsida; order Solanales; family Solanaceae; genus Nicotiana; species Nicotiana benthamiana. The sequence continues at coordinate 98,904,695 of CM067334.1, read as the reverse complement.
ATATATATATATATATATGGTAGATATATATATATATATATATATATATATATATATATATATATATATGGTAGACTCATGAGAGTATGAGGGTTCTGAAAATGTTAATTTCATTCAATTCTGAGACTTTGTCCTGAGGGGCATTTTGGTTATTTTACCTAATTTCACTTCTTACCTCTGAATAAAATAGTACAATCCGTTGCTTGAGATGTTATTTACGATATGTAATTGAATTAAATATATTTGGGCCATTTGGAGTCGGATACTCGTGGTAACGGGTGGTTTCAAGTTGATTTTGGAGCCGGTTTGAGGTAAGTGGCTTGTCTAACCTTTTGTGGGGTACTTTTCCCCTTACGATATGGTATTTGGTAACTGAATGCCTTGTACGTGAGGTGACGAGCGTGTATTTGAGCTAATTGTTGAAAATCCGGTTTTACTTGATTATTTAGACTGAGTTTCTTTCTTTCCTGCTTAATTCTTTTTGCAATTATAGCCTATAATAAATGCATAATTGATCTAAATTGCCTATTTGATTAAGTTTTGCTTTGTTTGTATTACGTGAAGTATGTTAGGCTAGAACTACTTGTTGTCTGATATTTCTGCACTCTATTCCTGTATATATTCTTATTGTGACTGCGTATTTACATTAGGACTACGGATGTGGGATTCCAGTAGCTTCCCCCTTGTTTATTACTTTGGGACTACGGGTTAGATTCCCGGTAGATTCCCCTGCACATTTACTTTGGGACTACAGGTTAGATTCCCGGTAGATACCCCTGCACATTTATAGTTGGGCTACAGAAGGGTATCTCGGAAGATCCTTCGGATATATCTCATATGATGGGCTACGAGATGGTATCCCAGGAGCTCCTTGGGCAGTTGATGAAATTGACTATAGGACGGCAACCTGGGAGACCCTCGTTATTGTACTGGTTTGAGATGGTTTTACTTTGTGTTACCTTATTCTCTATGCTTTATTGTTGCCTTGTATAATTTGTCTTACTTCATAGTTGTACTCATTTGTGTTGTTTATTTCATACTATTGTAACGTTATTATTTTGTGTAATCTCAGTATAGCCCTGACTTTCCTCGTCATTATCCGACCGAGGTTAGTCTTGGCACTTACTGCGTACTGATGTAGTGTATTCATGCCCCTTATGTGCATTTTTTTCATGCGCAAATTCAGGTGCCTCCACCCAGGCACATTATCATTGAGGCAGGGAGACCTACAGAGAATTCAAGGTACATCTGCCACGTCCGCAGACCGAAGAGTATCCTTCTTTACTCTATCTTGTAGCGCTTAGCCTTCTATTGTACTTTTTGATGTAGACATTTTTGGAGATTAGATCACTTTATTGTATTCCTCTAGCTTGTGTTCCCATGAGTTTTTAGGTTTTTGGTTGATATTGTAGACTTCCACGTTAATGAGTTGTATGTGCCGAGCGGCATTTATATACAGTTTTCTTCTAATTGTTCAGTTTTAATTATTTCTTTCCGCAAGTTATGTTATTTTTTTCCGCATTGTTATCTTACCTAGTCGTAGGGACTAGGTGCCATCACGACATGTTCATGGAGGATGAACTGGGGTCATGATAAGTTGGCATTAGAGCTCTAGGTTCATCAGAGTTACGAAATAGATGCTGGTTTGTTATAGTCTCATTGATCGGTATGAGAGGCTATGTAGATGTTAGGAAAATTTTCACTTCATTTGATTTCCTTGTCGTGCGATATTTTGACATCACAGCTCAAACTTGTGCCTTCTATTCTCTCACAGATGGTGAGGACACGTGCTACTCAGGATGATCAGGCACTCGCGCTCCCACCTGTAGCCTTCAGAGGCCGGGGCCGAGGTAGAGGCCGAGGTCACGCACATAGTGCAGTGAGAGCACCAGCGCGATCTACCGCCGAGGTACCGCCAGCAGATCCATCCGGAGTCCAGGCACCCGACACGCCTACTGCCACTACTACACTAGCTATTGAGGAGACGTTAGCTTGGTTCATGTCTATGTACACCACCTTGGCTCAGGTGGGGTTGCTTCCCCTTACTGCAGCCACATCTCAGGCAAGGGGAGGAGCAAAGACTCCCACCGCACGCACTCCTAAGCAGTGAGTGCATGTTGAGCCGGTCCCAGAGATCATTCATGTCTCACCTGCAGTGCCAGTTCAGCTCGTGGATGGGGCAGCTACTTCTGAAGATGAGCAGCGGAGGCTTGAGAGGTTCAAGAAGTATGATCCTTTGGTATTCAAAGGACTAGCATCAGACGATGCCTTGGAGTTTATAGAGGAGTGCCGCTATATTCTTCGCACTATGGGCATAGTCAGATCTAGCGGGGTTTCCTTTACTACCTTCCAGCTTCAGGGAGCCCGCCTATGATTGGTGGTGCACATATGAGTTAGATAGTCCAGACGAGGGTGCTTCACTAACCTAAACCCAATTCTCAGATATGTTCTTGAGAGAGTTTGTTCTTCAGAACCTCAGGGACGCATGGCGCATAGAGTTTGAGTTTTACGCAGGGTTCTATGACAGTTTCAGAGTATGCCATTTGTTACACCAGATTATTTAGGCATGCACCAACTTTGGTTGCTATTATCCGCAAGAGGGTTCGCTGGTTCATTGAGAGCCTTATTCCACCCATCAGATCTAGCATGGATCGAGAGTTATAGATGGACATTCCTTATCAGCAGATAGTGAGAATTGCTAGGAGAATCGAGGGTATGCTCACTATTGAGCGAGAGGAGAGAAAGGCCAAGAAGTCTCAAGAGTCGGGCCACTACTCTTGTTCCAGTACCCCAACAGCAAGTCAACATGGTAGGGGTTATATGGGTCGCCCAATTCATTCAGCTCTTCTAGCAGCCAACAGTGCTCCAGCTCCTCCTAGACCTCACGAGCCTTACTATACACCTCCGGCTTCTAGCACACCTCCTGCGTAGGGTTCTTTCAGATATCAGTCCAAAAATCTGGCCCTAGCCAATCACAGACACCAAGTCTTCCTAGAGCTTGTTTCGAATGTAATGATATACACCATATGGTTAGGGACTGCCCCAGACTTGTTAGGGTTACATTTTCACAGACTGCTCATCCGCAACGTGCTACTCATAGTTCTCAAGCCATAATCACAGCTCCAGATGTTACCCCATCTGCCCAGCCAGCTAGAGTCAGAGGTCGGAGAGGTAGAGGTCGTTCGATGGGGAGGCCATGCCAAATATTATGCTATTCTTGCTCGCACTGAGGTAGTTGCCTCTGATTTTGTCATTACAAGTATCATAATGGTTTGTCAGAGTTGCATCGTTTCTATTCGATCCAGGCTCTACTTATTCTTATGTGTCTTCTTATTTTGCTTTGTCTTAGGGTGTACCCCGATATTCCTTGAGTTCTCCTATATATGCTTTTACTCCTATGGGGAATTCTCTTATTGAGAACTGCGTTTATCGGTCCCGTCTTATTACTATTCGTGGTTTTGAAACTGGAGCGGATTTATTGTTACTCAGTATGGTTGATTTCGATATTATCTTGGGCATGGATTAGTTGTCACCCCATTATTCTATTCTTGATTATCACGCCAAGACTGTGACGCTAGTTATGCTAGGTATCCTACAGTGTTGAGTGGAGTGGTACTTTAGATAACACTTCCAGTAGAGTTATCTATTTCCTTAAAGCTCAGGGTAAGGTTGAAAAGGGGTGTGGTTTGTATCTAGCTTATTTGAGAGATGTTGATGTTGATAACCCTTATGTGTTTCTAGTAGTACGGGATTATCTTGATGTGTTTCTAGTTGAACTTCTAGGCATGCTGCCCGATAGAGACATTGATTTGTTCCCCGACACTCAGCCCATTTCCTTTCCTCCATATCATATGGCTCATCCTGAGTTGAAGGAGGTGAAGCATCAGTTACAAGAATTGCATGATAAGGATTTTATTCGACACAGTGTTTCACCTTGGGGTGCTCATGTCTTGTTTGTGAAGAAAAAGGATGGTTCTATGCGTATGTGCATCGATTATCGTCATTTGAACAAGGTTACAGTGAAGAAATATTATCATTTGCCTCGTATTGATGATTTATTTAACCAGCTTCAGGGCGCATAAGTGTTTTCTAAGATTGACTTGCGCTTATGTTACCATCAGTTGAAGATTCGGGAGCCAGATATACCGAAGACTGCCTTCAGGACTCGGTATGGTCATTACAAGTTCCTAGTTATGTCATTTGGGCTAACCAAGCCCCAACAACTTTTATCCAGCTGATGCACAGTGTATTCATGCCGTATCTCAACTCGTTTGTTATTATTTTTATTGATGATATTTTGGTGTATTCCCAGAGTTGGGAAGATCATGATCAGCACCTGAGGGTCGTGCTTCAGACCCTTAGAGAGAAGAAGTTGTATGCAAAGTTCTCAAAATGTGAGTTTTGGTTGGATTCTGTTGTATTCTTGAGTCAAGTGGTATCGAGTGATGGCCTTCGAGTGGATCTGAAGAAGGTAGAGGTTGTGCGGAGCCGTCCTAGGCCGTCTTTAGCTACAGAGATTCGCTGTTTCCTTGGCTTGGCGGGCCACTACCGTCGTTTTGTGGAGGGGTTTTCATCGATTGCAGCCCCTATGACTAGATTGACCCAGAAGGGTGTTCCATTTCAGTGGACATATGAGTGTGAGATGAGCTTTCAGAAGTTCAAGACAGCTTTGACTACTGCACCAGTGTTGATATTGCCTACTGGTTCGAGGTCTTATCCAATTTATTGTGATGCCTCGCGGGTTGGCCTTGGAGCAGTGTTGATGCAGGACAGAAAGGTGATTGCCTACGCATCCAGGCAATTAAAGATACATGGAAGAATTACCTTGTCCACGACCTTGAGTTAGCTACTATTGTTCATGCCCTGAAGATCTGGAGTCATTATTTGTATGGTGTGCCTTGTGAGATTTATACAGACCATTAGAATTTGCAGAACTTGTTCAAGTAAAGGGACATAAATTTGAGCAAGAGGACGTCGTTAGAGTATCCAAAGGATTATGATATTACTATTTTGTATCACCCCGGCAAGGCTAATGTGGTAGCTGATGCCTTGAGTTACCGGTGGAGAGTTTGGGGAGTTTGGCATATTTACCAGCTTCAAAAAGGCATATGGCAATGGATGTTCAGGCATTAGCCTGTCAGTTTGTAAGATTGGACCTTTCGGAGTCCAGTCGGGTCCTAGCTTGCGTGGTTTCTCGGTCTCCCTATTCGATTGTATCAGGGAGCGGCAATATGATGACACTCATTTACTTGTACTAAAGGACAAGATTTAGTATGGTGATACCTGAGATATGACCTTTGGGGGTGATGGGGTCTTGAGGATGCAGGGCCGTATTTGTGTGCCCAATATTGATGGGATTCGAGAGTTGATTTTAGTAGAAGACCATAGTTCGCGACATTCTATTCATCTGGGTGCCGGGTAGATGTATCAGGATTTGAGGCAGCACTATTAGTGGAGACAGATGATGAAAGATATAGTTAGACATATAGCTAGATGTCTCAACTGTCAGCAGGTGAAGTATGAGCACCAGAGACCTGACGGGTTGCTTCACCAGATAGAGATTCTGGAGTGGTAGTGGGAGCAGATCACCATGGACTTTGTAGTTAAACTCTCACGGACCTCGAAGAAGTTTGATGCCATTTGTGTGATTGTGGATCAGCTGACCAAGTCCGCTCATTTCATTCCTATGTGTACTACTTATTCATCGGAGCGGTTAGCGGAGATCTATATCCGAGAGATCGTTCATCTGCATGGTATTTGAGTTTCTATCATTTCAGACAAAGACACTCAGTTTGCATCACAGTTCTGGAGAGCTTTTCTGCAAGAGTTGGGTACTCGGGTGGAGTTGAGCACAACATTTCACCCCCAGGCGGACAGACAGTCTGAGCGCACTATTAACATTTTAGAGGATATGCTCCGTGCATGTGTGATTGAGTTTGGAGGATCTTGGGATCGGTTCTTGCCATTGATGAAGTTTTCTTACAACAACAATTATCAGCCCGACATTTATATGGCATCGTATGAAGCTTTATATGGTAGGCGGTGCAGATCTCTGGTGGGTTGGTTTGAGTTAAGTGAGATCAGGCTATTGTGCACAGAGTTGGTTCAGGATGCATTGAAGAAGGTTAAGGTGATTCAGGATAGACTCCATACATCCAAGTCCAGACACAAGAGCTATCCGAATAGGAAGGTTCGTGATGTTTCATACATGGTCAGAGAGTGGGTTCTGCTTCGGGTTTTGCCTATGAAAGGCATTATGAGATTTGTGATGAAGGGAAGTTGAGTCCGAGATTTATTGGCTCTTTTGAGATATTGATGCATGTTGGGGAGGTTGCTTATGAGCTTGCCTTACCTCCCAGCTTGCCAGGAGTTCATCCGGTATTTCATGTTTCGATGCTTTGAAGGTATCACGGTGACCCTCCACACGTGTTGGATTTCAGCTCAGCCCAGTAGGATAATGATCTATCATATGTTGAGGATCCAGTGGCTATACGTCTCTATGCTCGTTCGAGGATGAATAAATCTTTAAGTGTAGACGGATATGACGACCTGGCCGGTCGTCTTAAGAATTAACGCCCCGATCCTTATTAACTACTTTCCTCAAGTCTATTTCTGCTAATTTGGATTGCTGGGATATTAAGTTTTGAATTTCGGAGAGTTTTATGACACTTAGTCCCTAAATGAGAGCTTAAGTATTGGAAAGTTTCCTGTAGTTGGAACATTGTGAAGTTGGCCTCGGAATAGAAATCAAAAGGTTCCTTTATCTTTGTTAGGTAATTTTAGGGTTGGGAGCGTGTTCGAAATGCATTTTGGAGGTCTAATTCAGGCTTGAAATGCCAAAGTTTGAATTTTTGAAGTTTCCGGTCCGATGGTGAGATTATGATTAAAGGGTCGGAATGGAATTACAGAAGTTTAAGTAGCTCTCTCATTTCATTTGGGATGTGTGTGTAAACTTTTAGGTGATTCGGATGTGATTTGGTTAGGTTTTTGATCAAAAATGTGTTTTGAGAGAATATGAAGTTTTTAGGCTTAAATCATTGATCAAGTTTCCGACGTCATTTTAGGTGGTTAAAGTATTGGTACAAGTTTTAATGTTGTTAAAATATGTCCATAGGTTTGCTTGAGGTCCCGGGGGCCTCCTGTGTGTTTTAGATGCTCAACAGGACATTTTTGTGTTGTTAAAATTGCAGAAAACTGAACCTGGAAGTTGCAGAAATTTTCCTCTTCGCATTCGCTTCCTCCTCCACGTGTTCGGTAGAGTAATCTGGGTGAAGAACCAAGTTATTCTTTGTGACCACATTCAGTGCCACGCGATCGTGAAGTGCTGCCATTTCGCCCTTCGCGTTCGTAGCCAAATAATCGCGTTCACATAGTTTAATTTTGTTCTGAGGGCTGAGCCCATTTTATTCATCGCGATCGCATCCCAATCATCGTGTTCACGTAGCTTTGCTAGTCCAGGCCTTTGCGTTCACGTTTGGCTCCTCGCGTTCGCGAAGAGAATTTTCGTCAACCTTCATTTTGCTTCTCCGCGAATGCGAGACTTCCTCCATGTTCGCGATGCACAAAATACCTGATAGTTATAAACATTTCAAAATCCGAGGGTTAGCCATTTTTACCAAAACTCAAGCTAAGAAGCTCGGATTTGAGATACATTTTGAAGGATTTTCAAGAGAAATGATTGTATAATGATTCAAAACTCCTTTTTGCTTAAAACCCACAAATCTAATCGCGAATTCCTCTTCTATTTTCGGATTTTTGAATGGAAAATGGGTAAAACTTCATTGACCAAATATTTGAGTTTCGAAGGGGTGTTTGACCTTCGATTTGAGAGATTTATGTATGGGTAGACTCGTGAGAGTATGAGGGTTCTGAAAATATTAATTTCATCTAATTCCAAGACGTTGGCTAAAAGGGCATTTTGGTTATTTTACCTAATTTTGCGTTTTAACTTTGAATTAAATAGTAGAATCTGTTGATTGAGATGTTATTTACGATATGTAATTGAATTGAATAGATTTGGGCCATTTGGAGTCGGAAACTCGTGGAAAACATCTGGTTTCGAGTAGATTGTGGAGCCGGTTCGAGGTAAGTGGCTTGTCTAACCTTGTGTGAGGGACCTTTACCCTTAGGATATGATATTTGGTAACTGAATTCCTTGTACGTGAGGTGACGAGCGCGTACTTGAGCCAATTTTTGAAAATCTAATTTTACTTTAATATTTAGACTGAGTTTCTTTCTTACCTACTTAATTCTCTTTGCAATTATAGCTTGTGTTAATTTAGAAAAACATGATTAGTTTATCTAAATTGTCCATTTGCTTAAGTTCTTTTGTTTGCATTACCTGAAGCATGTTAGGCTAGAACTACTTGTTACTTGGTATTTTTGCACTCTATTCCTGAATATCTTCTCGTTGTGACTGCGTATTTACATTGGGGATACGGATGTGGGATTCCGGTAGCTCCCCCTTGTTTGTTTACATTGGAACTACGGGTTAGATTCCCGGTAGATACCCCTGAACATTTACTTTGGGACTATGGGTTCGATACCCCTGCACATTGATAGTTAGGCTACGGGACGGTATCCTGGGAGATCCTTCGGATATATCTCATATGATGGGCAACGGGATGGCATCCCCAGAGATCCTTTTGATATATCTCATATGATGGGCAACGGGATGGTATCCCGGGAGCTCTTTGGAAAGTTGATGAAATGGCTACAGGACGGCATCCTGGGAGATCCTCGTTATTGTACTGGTATTGGGCTATTTTTGCTCCGTGTTACCTTATTCTTTGTGATTTTTGTTCCCTTGTATAATTTGTCTTACTTCATAGTTGTACTCATTATGTTGTTTATTTCATACTGTTGCAACTTTATTATTTTGTTTAATCTCAGTATGGCCTTGATCTTCCTCGTCACTACCCGGCCGAGGTTAAGCTTGGCACTTACTAAGTACCGATGTGGTGTACTCATGCCCCTTCTGCACATATTTTTCATGTGTCGTTCCGGGTACTTTCACCCAGGCGCATTATCCTTGGGGCAGGGAGAGCTACGGAGACTTCGACGTACATCTTCCAAGTCCGCAGACTGAAGAGTCTCCTTCTTTACTGTATCGTGTAGCGCTTAGCCTTCTATCGTACTTTTTTATGTATACATTTTTGGAGATTAGAGCACTTTACTGTATTCCTCTAGCTTGTGTTCTCGTGAGCTTCTGGGTTTCGGGTTGATATTATAGACTTCCGCGTTAATGAGTTGTATATGCCGAGCAGCATCTATATACAGTTTTCTTGTAGTTGTTCAGTTTTAATTATTTATTTTCACAAATTATGTTATTTATTTTTGAATTGTTAGGCTTACCTAGTCGTAGGGACTAGGTTCCATCACGACATGTTCACAGAGTGTGAATAGGATTGTGAACAAATGAGAATTGATATTTCTCTGAACATTAACCTTTAAAAAATCTTGAATTGGTTATTTTAATATATTTTCTCTTTTTGTGGAGAGGGCCGAATGGCTCGGTAATAGATAGATACATGTATGGTTTGTATCGTTCGACCCTCAGTAGTGCATAATATATTTAAATATTGAATCGGGTCGTACGTGTCACACCTCGAATTCGAGGGACATGACCGGCGCCCGACCGGGTATCCCCAGTCAAGCGGACCTGGGTGTCTTTCCTATTCCACGTATTACCCCGTGTTCTCATTACTCATTAACCAAAGGAATTTGCCATTTATAATTAATACACCTTTTTACAAAACATACATAGTCACATAATGAGGTTTGCAACTTGCATCGCCGAATATACAAAATACATATTTACATAAGTTCGCAACCCACATTTAAAGTCGACGGAGCCTCTAAAATGCAAAAGAGTGATACAATACTTGCTGGTAACAAGACTCCGGCTATACCTTTCATAAAAAAATCAAAACAAGTCTCTGAATAAAAAAGCATCATGAGCCACGCAAGGCCCCGAGAAGAAAGGGGCTCACCAATACGTCTGACAAAAAGTGAAGGGGAGCTACGGTTGGTGGACTGGAGTACCTGTTATGGATCCACCTACAATCATAACATGAATGTAGCGTCCCCAGCAAAAGGGATATTAGTATACTTGAATTGTACTGGTATATATGAACAAACATTGTCCCAAGTAAACTCAAACCATATACAAGTAGGAAGCAGTAATAGAATCAATAATCAACTACACAAGAAAGGAACAATCAAGCTAAACGAGTTTATAATCTCTCATTTTTCCCCTTCAATATTTCCACATCAATGATTTCACAATTTGCTGATAATCTCATTTCAACAGTGAATTCGATCACTTTTCAACCCTTATTACCTCGGCCACCCTTATCACCACAACCCACACCTTATAACTTCGTGTTGCGCCACGCAACTTGATCCCACAGTACAGTTACAATTCACAAACAACACAATAACCATCAACAATTCACAAAGATCAACAACAATAGTTCTTATGACCAACCACAACAATTTACAAGTATTTCCATAACTGTCAATACAATTTTCCATTATTTTAAGTCACCACAATAATTACCCACAACAAGCCAAATATGTTATTGCCAAAGTTTTTTCAATTACATCATTTACAATTTCCTTCCATCATTTATTTTTCAGCTCTTACCACATAACGCTTTCACAATCACGCATTTCATTTATTTCCAATTACTTGCACCATTATATCGGGATAATTAACCACAAACACGCAAATCAAATCAATCACAAGAATTTCAGCAATAGTCCACATAGATATCACATACCATATATTTGCACACTAAACAAGGCGATTTTACAAGGATCAAAGTTAGCCATACATACCTCAAAGAGTTTTTTCTTAATTTTTTTTTAATACACCAAGACATCTAGCAATCACAATATATAAGGAAATAGCGAAAATCGATTAATAGTTAGAAAGATTACCCATAGTGTAACCATCTTAGGAATTTCATCAAACACCTAACAAGAAAAGTAGATTACAAGGTTCCGGAAATTCCTTCTTCCCTTACCCAATCTCATCAAGAACTACCCAAAATAGTGCATTAATTCCACATACTATAGCTTAGTGACACATGCATGGCCTATTTCTAGCCCAACTATATACTTTAAACTCAAAACTCCTTGTATGAAATTTTTAGAAGTAGAACTTAACCAGATAAAAGAATCTAAGGTTATATTTCTTGATTCTTGAAGACTTAGGAAGATTTGGATGACTAAGAGTTAGTACCCTTCTTTTTCTCTCTATATGCTCTTACTTCTCTCTAAAATCAGAAGAAAATACCCAAAAATATGAACCCTAAAGGAGTTTAATGAAATGGAGTTCGGGTCTTAAAAACCCTTTTTTTACTGTCACACCGCATGGGATGGTGCATGGTGCGCCGTGGTAATGGAAAATTTTTTAAAAACGAAATTGGAGGTGCTCTGATAATTTGCACTGTCACGCCGCATGGGACAATGCATGGTGCAGTGAGGTAGTGTAAAATTCTTTGCTACATTTGGTAGTTTGATCATAACTTTGTGTAGGAATGTCCGATTGACGAATGGTTTGAAGTGTTGGAAACTAGACTCAACGACCATTCATTTGATATGATATTCACCACATTGAACCTAATATATAATTAGGTGTGTTTGTTCAAAATATGGACTAGTGCAAGCTCATTGGGAATTTAGCCTATTGTGAATCTTTCCAATATTTCTTAGACCTAGGCCTTTCCTTGGACCTAAAATTACTTACCATAAGACTTATACACATATTTGAAAAAATACAATTGATTTACCCTATGTTATAGCACATAAAGTATTATAGTAAGCCAACGTGGCACCACGAAATCCTAGGTTACTTAGCAAAATTTTTTGGGGCCTTACATTCTCTCCCCCCCCCCAAAGGATCATTCGCTCGAATGAGAATTTTGAAAATTAGTAGGTTTTGAAAAGAACAAAACCACGATACGCAAGCTTCCAAATTTTTCACTAACTCCCCTATTTCTGAAACTATTTTGCCAGAGTTTCCATTTTAATTTGGACATATTTACCTGTCAGAGAGTTCCCGTAACACATTTCCAAACACCATTACACAAATCCTGATATCCCTATAACTGGTATACAATTCATCACCCCTACTATTGCACATATTCAATCGCTTGACACACTTTGGCACATGATTTGATTACCTTGAGGAGTCCCACACAGCTTAACCACTTTGATACACTATACACATGTTAATTAATCATTACCGATCTAATCTATTATAAGCCAATTACTTATCACAAGAATTCTTACAAAACTTTCATTTACCAAGACGGTTTCATATGGCTCAAATATACAAAATTTTAGGCACAACTTGGAGGATTACAATAGTAAAGTATTTAGGGGAGATATGGGGTGTCTTTGCACCAAATGGAACACAACATTAGTTTGCTTAGAGATAAGAGTTCGCACGATCACTACTAGACTTGTTCAAACAGATGGGCATATTTTTCTTTCATTTCATCTTCTGTTTCCCATGTGGCTTCCTCAACTCGATAACGCACCAACATATCTATATATTGATGACAAGAACCTCAACATTACAAACACTACTTTATCACGATGATGCCTAGGCATGGACTGTACATTTTTTCTTTAATAATATCACCTAGATGGTACCTTTCAAATCAAAACCAACTGCTATGTAATCAAGAGAAAATATTTTATTTCCACAACACTCTCGGCCTTCAATAGCCTCTTATATTTACAGACTTCGCCAGAGTACATTCACAAGAACAATTTCGACTCCTAAACTTACTTAACAAGGATAAACAGTAGATGTTTCGCATGAGCTAACCATCCACTAACTTCACCTTCAATAATTTCCACCGGAATGATACACAATGAGATCCTCCTACCTTTTTAGACCTATAGATATGAATCCACAAGATATATAGCGAACAACTATAGGGACACTTCATACTCCTAGTGCGGCCTAATGTGGAATACACTTATGCAACCTTTATTATCAACTCACATAACATCTTCAGGGGAAAATATTTAGAATAGCCTACTCACCCTCCAGACTCTAAATCTCTAGGAGAACACTCACACTAAAACCTTGATGACCTGCAACAATTACTCTAAGATGTGCTATCATAAACTGACCATAAAAATACCTATCAAATGTATATGTGATCACACTGCAAATCTTCCTATTTGACTTGTCTGAACTTACAATACACAATGGATCTAATACAATAAGGAACAACAAAGTTCAAGATCATGCTGAGGTTATTCAGGAATCCATTAATGCGCTGAGTAGAGTATTTTATGAGGTTATATACAAAGGTACACAAAAGTTACAACCAACAACATTGACATGGTTAATCACTGTAACAACGCAAATTATTACACAAATGAGGTATGGTGATAAGTAGTACATTGGCAATAGGAATCATTAAGGAGGAATATTCAAATACATGACCAGTCGTTTTCCTAGGGTGAAGGGAAAATCCGTTTATCAAGAATAAGAATACTCTGGCACCTTGAATGCGATTGGGGTTTCAAAATACATGAAGTTGAATTACACTCTTAGCAATTACCTGACACACGGAATATAGGCCACAAGCCCATAAGGATGAGAAGGAGTTGTACACTTATGAGGCCATCATATTCTCAAACAACTGAACCTGCCATGGCCGTTGATCCTATATGAGAGAACTAAAGATAAAAAAACTTAGTCTTTCAAATCAATATGCTCATGATATGTATAAAAATAATCTGAAGGCATCTAATTTCACCATTTCACGAGTAAACCCACATAGCTAGGACAACTAAATGTTGGTACAAAATTATGTATTGGTTAGAGGCATTTTTAATGGTTAACATGATGCTCCCGGAAGAAAGACAAATGTCAATATTATCCATCAAAGGAGGTGGAATACCAAGGGTAGTAAACTCCCCTCACATGATAATAATATAGTCAATTATTCTAGAAGCCGATTGAGAAGAAAGCCATGTAACCCATCCAATCCGACCCATTTAAGACTTTAGAAAAAGTATACACTTTCGTTTGAAATTATGGCAACTTAATCTCGAACTTTAAGGAAAATCATTACTTTTTTAAAATCCAAGAGACAATCACTTGTAGTCCTAGAAAACCGTCAACAATGGCAAAACAGTACTTAAAACCATTACGAGTTGGTATGAAACAAGGCCTCAAAGTACCCACATGGATAAGTTCGAATGAATGAGATGTCTTAATGCATTTATCGAGGAGAAGTAACCTGGGTTATCTAGTCACATGGATAAGCAGAGTGGGTAAATGGTTGTTAGAAGAAAATCTACAAAGAATACTAGCAATATTTATTTATTCCAATTAAAGGAATATTTCCCCGTTCTTAATGCTGCAAGACTTTCTCTTTGATACCATGAAATGTAAATGAATTTTACAATGATAGTTATTAGATATAGATAGTAGTGTAGAAAAATTAGTGAGCACCATTTGGAACCAACAAGCTTAAACTAAGTTGAAGATATTAGAAGTCCATAGTAAAGGGGAATTTACCTGCTTTCAATGTACTTTTAGAAAGGGGTACTTGTAGTGTATAAACATGAGGGGAATTTAATCGAATCGTATAGTTGGATGAGTGGTCAAGATATTGAGGTAATATTGCACTGAAGATTATGGGTAAATGATACACCATGCTAGAAAAACAAAAAGAAAGTAAAAGAGCCTTATAGAGGTAACTTTACATTGTATCCACTAGGAATGGGTGGTAATATAAAACGACTACGAGAGGCTACACTTTTTGAAAGAAGTTCTTTGTAGAAGTCACGTGATGTATAGCTCTAGAATTTTAAAATCCAATTATGTTTAGAAACACTACATCGTAATGAAGCACTACAACATACTTCTACACAATTAGCTATTGCAAACCGCATTGGGAGAGGCTATAAGACATAACAGAGAGAAAGGCTTTGACATACAAATATGTTACTAGGTGTATTTCTCCTTTGTCAACCCAAAACCTAAAGGCGAGAGTTAGACTAATAACAGATTGTTGGACTAGCACCAGTTTAGATAATCCATAATCGGAAAGAGATCATTCAATTTCAATAATTGTGGCATGCTATCAACCCTTGATGAATATGAAGTGACATGAGAACCAAATGGGGTAGTATAGAATAATCATTGAGGGTTTTCAGATGTTCATAATGAGTTCTTCATGGATTTTAACTTGAGAACTACCCAGATGCTAATGAAATACAGAAGAGTATGAGAAACAGGCGTTGTGATATAATAACCCCCAAATGTGTGCTTAGCCTTGACGGAGAGCCTAGTAAGGGTCCATACGAGAAAGGAAGTGTTACAATGATCCATAGAAGGATATGCTCTCTCATGGTTATCGAACAAGTGTGGGGAAACTAGCACAATGAATTTACTAACTAAAGAACACAATGAACACATGTTATGGGGGTGTAAGGAGAAAGCAAACATCTCTTATGAGCTGGATATGCTTATAATATATTAACTCCCAATTGAAACATATGACCATGCCATGAGCAACCACAATACTAGGACAAAGTGAGCTACTTACTGCGGGATGTCCCAAGTGGATACGAAAGTTATGGCGACACATGATCTTCCTATCATGTGGATGTGAGGATCTCAACTTTTTTTAAAGAGACTTTATGCACATGGTAACAATTTCGATTGGCATGCACTCATGTGAGGTGTTAAGGTATGCTCCTATGTTACAAGGCAGTGAGAAGCTTTCATGATGGTATTCGCAAGAGAGTAAAAAAGCTATATACATAATTGAATAAAAGAGTGACTCGAGAAGGATCGCAACACTAGGTTGGTTTGCATGGAACTTGAAACCACATAGGTAAACTTTACGATGGTGCATGAATAGGCACAAGCGAGTAGATTTTTGTCTATTTAAATAACAAGATTGTGTAAGAAATTCATCGGATATAGTCCCTTGGTGAGAATTAGGAAAAGCAAGTGGGAAATATCGATCGTAGAGTTACAACTCAATTCAAGTGCATAATTATAGAACTTAATTCCACAAGAATGTAAATAAGAGAATTCATAATAGAGTGGATTCATGAATAGTGCGTCTCATTCAAAGAGTTGATACAGGCAATGTTTTGTTGTTCAACACCTTGTTAAGACCATGTTCATGAGGACTCTTCAGTATGGACGTACATATACAATGAGCAGAAATTTTCATTTGACTCCCTTAATGACGTTTAGTTGATAGGGCAATAGCTTAATCGATACCCCTCAACTCCACATCAATAACATACGTAGGTTACATACTGATATACTACATGATCTGATGGTGCAGAGACATCAACAGGGAAAAGAACAACCCCCCCCCCCCCTTAGCGATGTGATTTACCAATCCATCCACAGCTCAATACATTCTCCTAACAAGTCTTTAAGAAATCCACTCGGACTTGATGGTGGGATCATTCCATCCTTACACTATTCACATTCGCAGATTATGGCAGCAAGCTTACCAATCTTAAGAATAAGACTTAGAGAGGATATCAGCTCCCTAACTTGAGCTCTATCGCACGATTGGAGTATCAAAGAAGGGTGAAATTCCTAAATGTCCGAATAGCCTCCAACATATAGATGTGGTCGACAACACACCGATAAGAAGGACTCTACTAGACACCGCTCCGAGACATCCTATGACACTTTAAAACCTTAGGTTCTGATACCAAGTTTGTCACGCCCCAAATTTGAGGGACATGACTGGCGCCCGACCGGGTATCCCCAGTCAAAAGAACCTGGGTGTCTTTCCTATTCCACGTATTACCCCATGTTCTCATTACTCATTAATCAAAGGAATTTTCCATTTATAATTAAAACACCTTTTTACAAAACATACATAGTCACTTAATGTGGTTTACAACTTCCAGCACCCAATAGACAAGAACATATTTACATAAGTTTGCAACCCACATTTACTGTCTACGGAGCCTCGAAGGATGCAGAAGGGTGATAAAATACTTTCCAGTAACAAGGCTTTGGCTATACCTTTCACAAAGAAATCAAACAAGACTGAAATAAAAAGCGGCATGAGCCACGCAAGGTCTCGAGAGGAAAGGGGCTCATCAATACGTCTGACGGAAAGTTAAGGGGAGCTACGGTCGATGGACTAGAGTATCTGTTATGGATCCACCTGCAATCATATCATGAATGTAATGCCCCCGAAAAAGGGACGTCAGTACATTTGAATTGTACCGGAATGTATGAACAAACTTTGTCCCAAGTAAACTCAAACCATACATAATTAGGAAGCAGTAATAGAATCAACAATCAAATACACAAGAAAGGAACAATCAAGCCAAACAAGTTTACAATCTCTTCTTTTTACCCTTCAACATTTCCACATCAATGATTTCACAATTTGCTGATTTTTTCATTTCAACAATGATTTCGATCACTTTTCCACCCTTATTACCTTGGAAAGCCTTATTACTCGGCCACCCTTATCACCGCAACCATACCTTATAACTTCATGTTTCGGCGCGCAACCCCATCCCGCCGTACAGTTACAATTAACAAACAACGCAACAACAATCAACAATTCATAAATATCAACAACAACAGTTCTTAAGAACAACCACAACAATTTTCAAGTATTTCCATAACTGTCAATACCATTTTCCATCATTTTCAACAATTCATATGCAATTTAAGTCACCACAATAACTACCCACAACAAGCCAAACATGTTATTGCCACAGTTGTTTCAATTGCATTTTTACAATTTCATTCCACCATTTGTTTCTCATCTCTTACCAAATAACACTTTCACAATCACGTATTTCATTTATTGCCAATTACTTGCACCATTATATCGGGATAATTAGCCACAAACACTCAAATCAAATCAATTACAAGAATTTCACCAATAGTCCACATAGATATCACATACCAAGCATTTGCATACCAAACAAGGCGGTGTTACAAGGATCAAAGTTAGCCATACATACTTCAAAGAGATTTCCCTTAATTTTTTTGAATACACCAACACATCTAGAAATCAATCTATAAGTAAATAGCGCAAATCGATTAATAGTTAGAAAAATTACCCATAGTGTAACCCTCTTAGGAATTTCATTAAACACCTAACAAGTGAAGTAGACGACAAGGTTCTACAATGGAAATTCCTTCTTCCCATACCCAATCTCATCAGGAACTACCCATAATAGTGCATTAATTCCACATACTATAGCTTAGTGATACAAGCATGGCCTATTTCTATCCCAACTATATACCTTGAACTCATAACTCCTTGTATCAAATTTTTAGAAGTATAACTTGCCCGGATGGAAGACAATCTAAGGTTATCTTTCTTGATTCTTGCAGACTGAGGAAGATTTGGATGATTAAGAGTTAGGCCCCTTATTTGTCTCTCTCACTTCTCTCTAAAATCAGAAGAAAATACCCAAAAATATGAACCATAAACGAGTTAAATGAAATGGAGTACGGGCCTTAAAACCCGTTTCATGTACTGTCACGCCACATGGGACGGCGCATGGTGCGCCGTGGTAATGGAAAATATTTTTAGTGGCGAAATTGGAGGTGCTATGATAATTTGCACTATCACGCCGAATGGGACGGCGCATGGTGCGGCAAGGTAGTGTAAAATTCTTCACTGCATTTGGTAATTTGATCATAACGTTGTGTGGGAATGTCCGATTGATGAATGGTTTAAAGAGTTGGAAACTAGACTCAGAGACCTTTCATTTGATATGCTATTCACCACATAAAACTTTATACATAATTATGTCTGCTTGTTCAAAGTATGGACTACTGCAAGCTCATTGGGAATTTTAGCCTATTGTGAACCTTTCCAATATTTCTTAGACCTAGGCCTTTCCTTGGACCTCAAATTACTTACCGTAAGACTTTTGCATATATTTGAAAAAATACAATTGATTTACTCCATGTTAATAGCACATAATGTATTATAGTAAGTCTACGTGACACCACGAAATCCTAGGTTACTTAGCAAAATTTTCCGGTGCCTTACAGTACGACCTCGGCATGATTTGTGCATGAAAAATCTTTGGAACTAATAATAATTGATATTGCTTCATCGGCTTGAGATATAAATTGTTAAATGACTAAAATAAATTAGGAAATTTTCTTTTAATAAAAAAATTATTTACTTGCTTCTTGTTATTGAGTTTTGAATTATTTTATACAATTCATGCTTAACTATAATATCAGCATTTTATTGTTGGCCCATAGCAATCGTCGTAGTCAACCCATCGTCACTACCTCTTCGAGGCTAGACTAGATACTTTTGGGGTATGCATTTATTTACGTACCCATACTACACTTTTTGCACATTTTTGTGCAGGCACATATATGTCCAGTGGCCTTGTGGGCACAGAGGTGTGATTAATGCGGGGACCTACGTGAGTTACATTCCATATTATGATCCGCAACCAGCAGAGTCAGAGTTATTTATATCTTTTGTCTAATCTATATTCTGGACAGATGCTATATTTATTTTACTCCCTAGTTGCTGCTCATGCACTTATGGCATCATATTTTGAGAGTGACTATGGGTTGTTCAGTATTTTAGTTGCAAAAATATTATCATTTACTTAGTAAGTTCTATATTTTCATATTTAATGGAAAGAAATAACGATTTCAAAATACAATAATGAGTAATTAAGTTAATAAATTATTGTTGGCTTGCTTGATAGCGGTGTTAGGCGCCGTCACAATCATTAATGGATATTGGATCGTGACAACATGGTATTAGAGCAATAGGTTCACTTAGGTCTCATGAGTCATGAGAAAGTCTAGTAGAGTCTTGTGGATCGTTACGGAGACATCTATATTTATCTTCGAGAGGCTACATGGATGTTAGGAGCACTTCCCTTCTTGATTCCTCATCGTGCGATTTGATTACTTATAGGCTTGTGCCTTTATTTCTTTCCTATTCAATCTCATGCGACGTGAAGCGCTTTTTATCAATTGGAATTCAAAGAATTTTGATGGTACTACAGATGTGGGGTAGGATGTTTTTCTCTGCATAATTGCTTGGGCTATTATCATCTCCTTGTGGTAGGGGGTTCTGTCATTTCAGCTCAGTATCAATAATTCCTATGGTTTTGAAGTTGGTCACTGGTTGTTATGACGATTCATGAGTCATTATTTCATGGTATTGATGTAATTGTATGGTGCTTATTTATGTATCGCGGCAAGAATGACTTGAAAGGAAGATTTCTTAGTTCACGACTTAGAGGTTCAATATTTAATTTCGGTAGAGGAATGGAAGCCAGACCGTGAATGTTCAGGTTTGGGTTGATAGAGTAACAAGACTTGGTATTTTCAAGCATGGTGTAATTTTTGTTCGAACTATGGTGTTATGGTTTTCTTAAATTCGCACTCGGGGTGAGATATTGTGGAATGGTGTTGGGGAAGCGACTATAAGAGATCACTGTGTGCATAGGTTTAGGATCAAATCAATGTTCTTAATATTAATGGCTCGAGAAATAAGATCTTCGGATAGGCTAAAAGTTGGTAATGATCTATTGAATCAAGTGATACAGAGTTCGGATTTTAGTTTAAGGCAATAACTCGGCAGCGAAGGATGGGGAATGTAATGATTGGGGTTCACGAGTTACCGCTCCGTTTTCCCTACTTCTAATTCTTTATGTCTTGTTCAGCTTGTGTTATGTGATATCTGGTTGGTTGGTTCGAGTTCAGAATGGCTTTGGAGAGGTATAAGACACTTAGTCTCGTTTGAATAAGCTTAAATTGCAAAAGGAAATTGGATGTTGACTCATGTGAAAAAGGTCTCGATGTGAATTTCAATGATGCGGATAGCTTCGTTAGGTGATTTGGGACTTAGGAGCGTGATAGAAATGTATTTTGGAGGTCCAGAATAGATTTATGCTTGAATTGGCGAAATTGGAATTTTGACATATTCCAGTTGATAGTAGAAAATTTGATATATGGGTCAGAATGAAATTACATAAACTTAAGTAGGTCCATGGTGTTATTTGTGACATGTGCGCAAAGTTATAGGTAATTCGTATGTGGTTTGATTGACTTTTTGATCAATAGCGGCATTCAGAAGTTTTAGGATCCTTAGGCTTGAAACCGAGAGTGATTTGGTGTTCCAGTGTTGTTGTGAGTGTTCCCAGGGTTGGAACAAGTTTGAATAGTGTTATGTGACTTGTAGTCGTGTTTGGTTGAGGTCCCGAGAGCCTCGGGCATAGATTTGGATGGTTTACCGAGAGTTTGGATTTTTGGAGTTGTACTACAGATTTTCTGCTTCTGTTATTTCCACACATGCGGATAGGGGACCATAGGTGCGACGTTGCACATGCGTAGAGGAGGCAGCAGAAGCGGATTTGAGTCAGGGGAGCTTGGCCGCAGATGCGGTGTGTTGGGCGCATCTACGAGACCGTGGGTGCGGTTCCTCGATGCAGATGCGACCCTGGGGGATTCAATGAAGAACTGCAGATGCGGTTATATTGACTGTTGATGCAGTCCACATAAGAGTGATTTAGGACGTAGGTGCGAAATCCATGGGCCAGAACCTATAAAAGGCTTTCTTCATAATTTTTGTCTTTGTTTCACCATTTTTAAGTCAGATTGAGAGCCTTTGGGAGATTTTGAAGAGGGAATTCAAGGGAACTTCGTGGAGGTAAGATTCTTGGAACTAAAACTCGTTCTATGGTGATATTTTACTTATTAGACATGGAATTTATGGAAGTTAGTGGTTAAAAATTGGGGGTATAGGGTTTGAAATTTAAGACATTGATTTAGAGATATATGGGGTTAATTGTGGTCGAATATGTATGTTCTTTGTATGTATGGACTCGTGGGAGAGTAAAGATTCTATTGATGTAATTTTATCGTATTCTGAGGCATGTGCCCGGGGGTCTGGTTTGACCAATTTTGAGATTTTTGATGTAATTTGATTATTTTCGCATGGGCTTCATTCCTTTAGCATATATTGATGATATGGTTCTTATTTTTGGATAGATTCAATGCGAGTTGAGGCCGAGTTGAAAGGCAAGGGCATCGCGGTGTAGTATTTCATCTGGTTTGAGGTATGTAACGATTGTAAATTTAGACCTAAGGGTATGAAACCTCGAAATTTTGTACTGTTTGATAAATGTGATGACGCACATGGTAGGTGAGGCGGTGTGGCATGCAGACATAAGGATTGTGACTTGATCCGTCTGTGGCGACTACATAGTTGCATATTTTGATATATTGTATATGATATTCATGTGTTTTAGAAATTGATTTGTTAACTTGGGTTGAAGCTTTGTTTGGGGCCTTTGTGTCGAACTGTTTAGGCTCTTAATGGTATTTTACTACTTTTCTCACCCTTTTTTGATTTGAAAGTGTATCCACGGTCATGATATTACCTGTTTATTGTTGATTCGGTTCCATTACTATATTTTCAATATATGAAAATTGTTTGGGCTGAGTTTTCCTGATTTTTACTGAAATGCCCGAGTGACTGCGAGGGTAATGACTGAGAGAGAAGTCGAGGATCGGATGGTGAGGATTATATGATATATATTAATGGATCGGTCTGCACGCCGCACCGATACATATATATTTATGGATCGGATTGCACACTGCAACGATATCTGCATATATGGATCGGGCTGCACACTGCAGCGATATATTGGATCGGGTTGCACGCCGTAGTGATATGATGCTCTGGCTGTAGGTGCCCTTCGGAGTTTACACACCCCCAGTAAGCGTAGTCGACTATACAGTATGGATCGGGCTGCATGCCGCAGCGTTATTATTATTATGAGGTATCTGCGATTATTATTATTATGAGGTATCTATTGAGCCAAAGTGTTGAGTGTGAGTACTGATTGACGAGTGATTGAGAAGCTTGCCCGAAAGGCTACACTTATGAGTGATCAACCGCCCGAGGTTATAAAAAGCTTCATCAGATGCTCTCCATTGTGAGAGATCAAGATTTTCTGTTTTCATTCTTTTCGCAATACCATGAATCGGCAAAGACACATTTTAATTTTGCTCACTATGCTCTCCATATCTTCCGCTCTGGAAACGTAAGGATAGCAAAGTGTTGCCGAATTATCTAGTTTTGAGGTGCCCACATCAAGAGATTCTTGTGCATGGTGCAAATTAAATGAAGCTCTTTCACTAATGCTTACAAGAAGAAGATCGAAAAAATAAGGAACCCATTGGGTCGGGTTAGCTAAGTAGGTTGAAATAATATCCATCTTTGTTCCAGTTAGAGATTGTCATGTGGCCCAATAGAAAAATGACACGTCATTAAATGTGGGCCCACCTATTTTGTCGTTAGTAGCTGGTGTATTTTTATTAATAAAATAAACGACGTATGTTTTTTATAGACGAATAGATGAACGGAATGTGTGTTTGTATATATATGCGCAAAAATACGAAGGTGGAGAAAAAGTCGAGTACAAAAGGAGATGACTAGAAGCACTGAGGCTGGATGTGAAAAGCTCTTGAACGAGGCAAAAAAGAAGTCGAACCTATACGAAAATATAACATATTAGAGAAGTTTGAAAGCATCATGTTCAAAGGTCAAAACCAACAACCTAAGAGTTAAGGCATACGATAACGAGGCTCTATTAATTTTCTGCTGCTTTATTTTTCATTTATAATGTCGCTTATTTACAACCTTCAGCAATGAAAAGCTTCGCTTGAAGCCGTGGTTGTTACTTTTTAGTGTCATTATTTACTTTTGGGCAAGATTGTTTTTGGCTTAAACGGAAAAAAAATTTCTTTTCTTTGTAAGTAAAAAGGGGAAAGTTCTCAATGGTTCAAAAGAACTCAATATAATTAGTTAATGAGAAATTACGTTAAAATTTGACCTTTTATGGAACATATATAAATCAAGAATATTGTTCATAAAGTATGAAGTAAAATACGATCATATTACACGTTTGCATAACTTAATCATTTCGCGTTCAACAACTAAGTCGGTCGAATATGCTTATTATTCATCAGTTTGAGCTTGCATTTTCCCCTTTAAAATTCATGTTACTCATTACAAACATATTTAATATTATTTATATCAAAAAAATTATATTAATTGGCATGAAATACACGTGCTCCAGAAATTGGAAAAGAAATAAATGGTAATAATTATTGCGCCAGATGTTTCTTATAATATAGAAATGAAAATCAATTATGAGAAAAAATTTATTTACAACTGATGCATTTGCATCTATAACCATTTTTTGTGTCACGTTTTAACTTGTGCCCGCTATGCAAAAAAAATTGCAAGCGAACCCGTTTTTTCGCATAACTTACTGTAACGATTCGAACCGTCGTCAAGTGAGTTACCACCCCGTTTTTCCTGTTTTATGCTTTTATATGTTTCATTATATGTGTTTGGAGAATTTGAATTAGTTCGGATGGAGTTTGGTTAGAAATGGGACAATTAGTCTCTTTATGAGAAGGTTAGTTTGGAAAAGTCAACCGAATGTTGACTTATGAGTTAGAGAGCTCAGAATGGATTTCCGATGATTCGACTAGTTTCAAGTGGTGATTTATGACTTAGGAGCGCAATCGAAATTGAATTTGGACGTCTGGTATAGAATTAGGCTTGAGGCTAAGTTTGAATTTTGGCGAATTCCGATTGATAGGTGGGATTTTGATCCGGGGGTCGGAATGAAATTTCGACATTTGCAGTAGCTCTGTTAGGTGATTTTGGATATGCGTGCAACGTTTCAGATCATTCGGAGGTGCTTAGGTCGGGTTTTTGATCAAATACAAGTTTCGGATGTTTTAGTTTGACTTAGGCTTGAATCCGTGGTAATTTGAGTATTTTGATGTTTATGATAGTGTTTTATTACTACGGGCAAGTTTGAATGAAGTAATAGAACGTATTGGTTGAGGTCCCGAGGGCCTCGGGATATTTTCGGATGGCTAACGAAGAATTTTGAGTTGAACAATGCAGCAGAAAAATTGCAGAGAACTTTTGTATCTATGTGATCGCATAGGCATCATTGCGATCGCATAGAAGGTTTGGCAGGGGGCTCAGATTTGCTTTATGTGATCGCGTAAGGGGTTGTGCGATCGCATAGGCTTGGGAGGATTGTCAGTGCGTTCACGTGAGTAGTAGTGTGATCGCGTAGAGGTGGAAGGCTGTGGTATGCGATCACAGGGCCAGTAATGCAATCGCATAGGAGGAATTTTGGGAAGGTGAAAATGGTGCTATGCGATCGCCACGGTAGTGATGCGATCGCATAGGGTTAAAAATACCTGGGCAGAATGCTTTTAGAGTTATTTCATCCGCGACCCATTTATTATTTCCACCATTTTTACTCCGCCAAGAGATCTTTTAGACCAATTTGAAGAGGGTTTTCGACGGGTATTGATTGGAGGTAAGTGTCTTAACTTAGAAACACCATTTTATTGAAGAATCAACACTCAAATTCATGAAAGTGGATAGAAATTGTGAAGAACTAGGGCTTGTTTTTGAAAATTAATTTTTAGGCTTTGAAAGGCCATTTGAGCTCCGTTTTTGAGAAACTTTATATGTACGGACTCGTGGCGAGACGAGAAATCCGTTGATGTGATTTTTGAAATTTTTCGAGAAGTGGGCCCGGGGCTCGGGTTTACTAACTCCATAAATTTAGTACTTTTTGAGTATTTTTGATTGGGTTATGTTTCTTCAGCACATATTTATGCAGTCGTTGTGATTTTGACAAGATTCAACGCGCGTAGAGGAAGATTCAAGAGGAAAAGGAATTGCGGACCAATCTACGGACGGTTAGAGGTGAGTAGTTTGTATAGATGATGGTCTGAGGGTTTGAAACCCCGGTTTATCACATTGTGACGCTATGTTAGGGCGTGATTGGCACCCCATGGCATGTGCGGGATCGTATCTGATTGGGGATTGAGACTTTGTCCATCCCGAGTGATAACTATAATATATTAGCGATTGATACGCACATTGTATTGAATATATCAGGACTTATTGCCATGCTTGGGGCCTTGTGCCGATCTGTAGTATCCTCAGAGGATGAATATCATTGTGATAGCATGATTTGTATAATCATTGATCTCCGTCCTGTGTTTAATCACTGTTGTAAAATGCTAAGTCACTTTTCCTGAAGTTAAATAACTAAATATACTCTTCTTAATAATCGAAAACTGGGAAATTAATTGAACTCGTTATGTGACTCATATGAATACTGTGGACTGAGTATGGATCGGGCTGCATGCCGCAATGATGATATGATGATATTGCGCTCGGGCTCTAGGAGCCTCTCCGGAGTCTGTACACACCCTCAGTAAGCGCCGTCAACGTTAAATGGATCGGGTTGTACGCCGCAGCGGGTCATGTGCATTGCATTGCATTCTTGCATTATACTTGACTGATATACTTGATATTGCTTTGTTGTTTGTTCGTAGTTAAGGGGTCGGACTGTTAGTTTTAGCTTTACTTTGTGGCATTTCAAGGATTTCTTATCTTCAGACATTTAATATGCTTATTACTCAGTGAGTCGGTAGTACTCACCCCTACTCCATGCACCTTGTGTGCAGATTCAGGTGCACCGGAGGCTTAGCTGAGCAGTCGTTATCTCCAGAGCTAACCGGAGTTGTTGATGTAGCTGCTTGATGTTCGCAGGACCTAAACACTCCTCCTATTTCAATTTTTATATATGTATATACATTTCCAGACTTGGGTATCTTCGTTCAGATATTATTATTCATTTGTTTTAGAGGTTCTAGACTCGTGACCCCAGATCTAATGGAAGTGTCTTATCAGATTTCGTATCTCTCCGTATTATATTTTTATCATAAATATTTGATTTTTATTCTAAATCTATTACGTTTTCCTTAAATTGTCGGTTTTGAGACTTATTGTTGAATTGAGAGTAATTGTTGGTCAGGCTTGCCTAGCTATAGGGTTGGGCTCCATCACGACCGGGTTGGGGTCGTGACAAGTTGGTATCAGAGCATAGGTTACTAGGCCTCGCGAGTCATGAGCCGGTTTAGTAGAGTCTCGCGGATCGGTACATAGATATCCGTATCTATTCTCGGGAGGCAACAGAACTTTTATGAAACACCTCACTTTCTTGAAATTTATATCGCGCGGCTTTGTTAATGTGAAAACTAAATCTCTATATCATATTCTCTCGCAGATGGCGAGAACTTGTGCTAACGGACGTGGTGGACGACCACCAGTACAACCTGCTAGAGGCTGTGGACGCGGTCGTGGTGCTGGACGAGACAAACAAGCAGGGGCATCACCTGTAGACCTACCAGCTACCCAGGTCCAGGATCAGCCTCCAGCTGTAGATGCTCCAGCAGCACCTGTTCAGGCACCGACAGTGCCCATCGTGATTCGTGGTCTCCAGGAGGCTTTGGCTCAGATCTTGTTCGTCTGCATTGACCTGGCTGAGGCAGTTTCAACCACTAAAGCAACGGCAACTTCTCAGACCAGGGGTGATCATCAGTCCCCCGATGCTCGCACACCCGAGCAGGTTGTTCAGGGCTTACAGACACCTAAGGTAGCTCTAGTTCAGCCAGTTGCACTAGTTGTTCCAGTTGTGCCAGTTGCACCAGCTCCAAACTATGTGGTTCCGGCTATGCCGGATGACGAGTAGCGTCGGTTGGAAAGGTTCGGTAGACTACAGCCTCCGACATTCAATTATGCTGAGGGCGAGGATGCTCAGGGTTTTCTGGATAAGTGCCAGCGCATGCTTCGTACTGCGGGTGTTCTAGATTCTAGTGGAGTGGCTTTTACTACCTTACAGTTTACAGGGCCTGCATTTACTTGGTGGGAGGAGTTTGAGAGGGGTAGGCCTATTAGGGAAGCTCCCCTCACTTGGAAGCAGTTCTCCACGGTATTTTTGGAGAAGTATGTGCCCCGGTCTCACAGGGAGGAGCTGTGTCGTCAGTTTGAGTGGTTGACTCGGGGATATATGACAGCGAATCAGTACGAGTTGAGGTTTACACAGCTAGCTAGGCATGCTACTTGGATGATCCCGACAGATAGAGAGAGGATCATGATATTTATAGATGGCCTCAACTATCTGATCCGTATATTGATGACTAGAGAGAGGGCTACAACGGCTACATTTGAGGAGGTAATTGATGCGGCGCGACTGATTGAGACAAATCGTCGTTGAGAGCGTATGGAGAGGTAGGCCAAGTGACCTCGAGGTTCGGGTAATTTTAGCGGTGATCTATCTAGGGGCCAGTTCCATCATGGTAGAGGTCGTTCCTTCAGGCCTCCTCAACCAGGACGTACAGAGTCCAGTGGAGCCTCTACAGGTCGGGGTCATCAGGGACACCAGCAGAGTCAGCCTGCACTGAGTGCTCTTCTAGCTCAGAGCTCCGCTCCTGTTTCTTTAGCCTAGGGTTCATCTGCAGCTAGGGGTTCCCATCATTCCCCTTCTCCAACTCTAGTTCGTTGCTATGAGTGCGGTGAGTTGGGTCACATGAGTTGACAGTGTCCTAGGCTCCATAATAGACAGTCTCAGCAGAGGGATCAGCACTCGTCTTCTGCTCTGGTTTCTTCGACACCCACGCAGTCAGTTAAGGGTGGAGGCCAGGTAGCCAGAGGTCTCCCCAGGGGTGAGGACCGTACTGGCGGTGGTCAAGCTCGTTTCTATGCCCTTCCAGATAGGAGGGACGCTATTGCACCGGATGCAGTCATCACATGTATTATCTCAGTCTTCCACATGAATGCTTATGTCTTACTTGATCCCGGATCTACCTATTCCTATGTATCTTCATATTTTTCTCATCATTTGGGTACAACCCGTGGTTGTCTTGCCTTGCCTGTGCACGTATCTACCCCAGTGGGTGATATTATTATTGTTGATCATGTATATCGATCCAGTATGGTGACTATTAGGGGTCTAGAGATCCGAGTTAACTTGTTATTATTGGGAATAGTAGATTTCGACGTGATTCTGTGTATGAATTGGCTATCGCCGTACCATGCTATTCTAGACTGTCATGCTAAGAGAGTTACGTTGGCTATTCCGGGTGTTCGGAGGATCGAGTGGCGAGGCGTGACTGATTATGTACCCAGCAGGGTGATTTCCTTCCTAAAAGCCCAACGAATGTTTGGAAAGGGTTGTTTGTCATATTTGGCTTTCGTGAGAGATGTGGAAGCTGAGGCTCCTAGTCTTGATTCGGTTCCCAATGTAAGGGACTTCCCTGATGTGTTTCCAGCGGACTTGTCGGGCATGCCGCCTGACAGGGATATTGATTTCGGTATTGATCTAGTGTCGGGCACTCAGCCCATCTCTATTCCTCCCTATCGTATGGCACCAGCGGAGCTAAAGGAATTGAAAGATCAGCTTCAGAAACTTCTAGATAAGGGGTTCATTCGCTCCGGTGTGTCACCTTGGGGTGCACCGGTCTTATTTGTAAAGAAGAAGGATGGCACGATGAGAATGTGGATTGATTACAAACAGTTGAACAAGGTTACATTGAAGAACATATACCCACTACCCCGTATTGAGGATTTGTTTGATCAGCTTCAGGGAGCAAGGGTATTCTCTAAGATTGACCTCCAATCAGGCTATCACCAGCTGAAGATTAGGGTTGAGACATTATGAAGACAGCCTTCAGGATGAGATATGGGCACTACGAGTTTCTAGTGATGTCTTTCGGGCTGACTAATGCCCCAGCCGTGTTCATGCACTTGATGAACAGTGTATTTCGGCCGTATCTGGATTCTTTTTTTATCGTGTTTATTGATGATATCCTGGTGTACTCGCGTAGCCAGGAGGAGCACGCACAGCACTTGAGGGTGGTATTACAGAGATTGAGAGAGGAGAAGCTTTATGCGAAGTTCTCCAAGTGTGAATTCTGGCTTATTACTATGGATTTTTTGGGACACGTGGTGTCTAGCGATGGGATTCAGGTTGAGCCAAAGAAGATTGAGGCGGTGCAGAGTTGGCCCAGACCGTCCTCGGCTACTGAGATTCGGAGTTTCGTCTTCTAGGCGGGCTATTACCGCAGATTGGTACAGGGCTTTTCATCTATTGCTTCGCGTTTGACGAAGTTGACACAGAAGAATGCTCCATTTGCGTGGTCGGATGAATTTGAGGAGAGCTTCCAGAAGCATAAGTTGTGTTTGACCATAACTCTGGTACTAGTATTGCCATCAGCTTCAGGTTCTTACACGGTGTATTGGATGCTTCGAGAGTTGGGATCAGTTGTGTATTGATGCAGGAGGGTAGAGTTATTGCTTATGCTTCTCATCAGTTGAAGCCCCATGAGAAAAACTACTCTATTCATGACTTAGAGTTGGCTACTATTGTTCATGCCTTGAAGATTTGGAGGCATTACCTTTATGGTGTATCTTGTGAGGTATATACGGACCATCGCAGTCTTCAGTATTTTTTTAAGCAGAAGGATCTTAATTTGAGGCAGTGGAGATGGCTCGAGTTACTCAAAGACTACGATATCCCCATTTTGTATCATCCGGGGAAAGTCAATGTAGTGGCCGATGCTTTGAGTCAGAAGACAATCAATATGGGTAGTTTGGCTTACATTCTAGTTGGGGAGAGTCCCCTTGCAGTTGATGTTCAAGCCTTGGCCAATCAGATGGTGAGGTTAGACATTTGTGAGCCCAGTCGGGTGTTGGCTTGTGTGGTTTTCCAATCGTCTTTGTATGACCGCATTAGAGAGCGCCAGTATCATGACCCGCATTCGCTTGTCCTGAAGGACAGGGTCCATCATGATGATGCCATAGATATGACCATTGGTGATGATGGTGAGTTGCGGATGCAGGGCCGGATTTGCATGCCCAATGTGGATGGTCTCCGGGAGTTGATATTAGAGGAGGACCACAGGTCGCGGTATTCAATTCATCCGGGTGCCGCGAAGATGTACCAGGATTTGAGACAGCATCACTGGTAGAGGATAATGAAAAAGGATATTGTGAATTATGTGGCTCGGTGTCACAACTGTTAGCAGGTCAAATATGAGCACTAGAGACCCGGTGGTGTACTCCATTGGATGGATATTCCGGAGTGGAAATGGGAGAATATTACTATAGATTTCGTGTGTGGTCTTCCTTGTACCTCGAAGTAGTTTGATACGATTTTGGTGATTGTGGATAGACTGACCAAGTCCGCGCACTTCATTCCAGTATGCACTACCTATTCTGCGGAGAAGCTAGTACAGATTTTCATCTAGGGGATTGTATGGTTGCATGGGGTCCGGGTTTCCATTGTCTCGGATAGGGGTACCGTGTTAACTTCCCAGTTCTGCAAGACTTTTCATCGGGAGTTAGGCAAACAGGTACAGATGAGCACACCATTTCATCCGTAGACGAACGGACAGTCCGAGCGCACTATCCAGATATTGGAGGACATGTTGCGTGCCTGTGTTATTGATTTTGGAGGTTCTTGGGCTGAGTTCTTGCCACTTGCGGAGTTTGCATATAATAACAACTATCAATCCATCATCCAGATGGCGCCGTATGAGGCCTTATATAGGAGACGGTGTAGATCTTCGGTTGGTTGGTTTGAGCCCGTCGAGGCTAGATTATTGGGGATATAGATAGTTCAGGATGCCTTAGAGAAGGTGAAAGTGATCCAAGAGAGATTTGTACAGCTCAGTTGCTCAGAATAGTTATGCAGACCGAAGGTTCGAGATGTATCTTATGCAGTGGGCGAGAAGGTCTTGTTGAAGGTTTCGCCTATGAAAGGCGTTATGAGGTTTGGAAAGAAAGGGAAGATGAGTCCAAGGTTCATTGGACCTTTTAAGATACTTAGGAGGATTGGGGAGGTGGCCGATTTTCTCGCTTTACCACCTAGCTTGTCGGGAGTTCATCCGGTGTTCCATGTTTCTATGCTCCGAAAGTATGTCGGGGACCCGTCTCATTTTTTAGACTTCAGCATGATTCAGTTGGATGAGGACTTGACCTATGATGTGGAGCCGGTGGCCATTTTGGGTCGTTAGATTCGAAAGTTGAGATCAAAGGATATAGCTTCGGTGAAGGTGCAGTGGAGAGATCGGCCCGTTGAGAAGGCCATTTGGGAGACCGAGCAGGGGATGCGGAGCAGATATCCTTACTTGTTTTATACTCCATGTATGTTTCTTGACCCGCTCGAGGACGAGCTTCTGTTTAAGTTGCGGAGGATGTAACGACCCGAACCGTCGTCACGTGAGTTACCGCCCCACTTTCCCTGTTTTATGCTTTTATATGTTTCATTATATGTGTTTGGAGAATTTGAAGTAATTCAGTTGGAGTTTGGTTAGAAATGAGACAATTAGTCTCTTTATGAGAAGGTTAGATTGAAAAAGTCAACCGAACGTTGACTTATGAGTTAGAGGTCTCGGAATGGATTTTCGACGATTCGACTAGTTTCGAGTGGTGATTTATGACTTAAGAACGCAATCGAAATTTAATTTGGAGGTACGGTGTAGAATTATACTTGTATTGGCTAAGTTTAAATATTGGCGAATTCTGGTTGATAGGTGAGATTTTGATCCGGGGATCGGAATGTAATTCCGACAGTTACACTAGCTCTGTTCGGTGATTTTGGATATGCGTACAAAGTTTTAGGTCATTCAAAGGTGCTTAGGCCGGGTTTTTGATCAAATGCAAGTTTCGAAAGTTTTAGTTTGACTTAGGCTTGAATCCGTGGTAATTTGATGATTTTGATGTTTATGATAGTGTTGTTATGCTACGAGCAAGTTTGAATGAAGTAATAGAACGTATTTGTGCTTTTGGTTGAGGTCCCAAGGGCCTCGGGATGTTTCTGGATGGCTAATGGAGATTTTTGAGTTGAAAAATGCAGCAAAAAAATTGCAGAGAACTTTTATTCTATGCGATCGCATAGGCATCATTGCGATCGCATAGAAGGTTTGGCAGTGGGCTCAGATTTGCTCTATGCGATTGCGTAAGGGGCTGTGTGATCGCATAGGCTTGGGAGGATGGTCAGTGCGTTCACGTGAGTAGTAGTGCGATCGCGTAGAGGTGGAAGGTTGTGCGATGCGATCGCAGGGCCAGTGATGCGATCACATAGGAGGAATTTTTGGAAGGTGAAAATTGTGCTATGCAATCGCAATGATAGTGATGCGATCGCATAGGATTAAAAATACCTGGGCAGAATGCTTATAAGGGTTATTTCATCCGCGGCCCATTTATTATTTCCACCATTTTTACTCCGCCAAAAGAGCTTTTTGACCCATTTGCAGAGGGTTTTCGACGGGTATTGATTGGAGGTAAGTCTCTTAACTTAGAAACACCATTTTATTGAAGAATCAACACTCAAATTCATGAAAATGGGTGAAAATTGTGAAGAACTAGGGCTTGGTTTTTGAAAACGACTTTTTAGGACTTGAAAGGCCATTTGAGCTCCATTTTCGACAAGCTTTATATGTACGGACTCGTGGCGAGACGAGGAATCCGTTGATGTGATTTTTGGAATTTTTTGAGAAGTGCATCCGGGGCTCAGGTTTTACTAACTCCGTGAATTTTAGTACTTTTCGAGTATTGTTTATTAGGTTATGTTTCTTTAGACCATATTTATGTATTCGTTGTGATTTTGACTAGATTCAACATGCGTAGAGGAAGATTCAAGAGGAAAAGACATTGCGGACCAGTCAACGGCCGGTTAGAGGTGAGTAGTTTGTATAGATGATGGCCTGAGGGTTTGAAACCCCGGTTTATCACATTGTGACGCTATGTTAGGGTGTGACTCGCACCCCATGGCAGGTGCGGGATCGTATATGATTGGGGATTGTGACTTGGTCCATCCCAAGTGATAAATATAATATATTGGCGACTGATATGCACATTGTATTGAATATATCTGGGCTTATTGTCATGTTTGGGGCTTTGTGCCGATCTGTAGTATCCTCAGAGGATGAATATCATTGTGATAGTATGATTTGTATAATCATTAATCTCAGTCCTGTGTTTAATCACTGTTGTAAAATGCTAAGTCACTTTTCCTGAAGTTAAATAACTAAATATACTCTTCTTAATAATCGAAAACTGGGAAATTAATTGAATTCGTTATGTTACTCATATGCATATTGTGGACTGAGTATGGATCGGGCTGCATGCCGCAGTGATGATATGATTATATTGCGCTCGGGCTGTAGGAGCCTCTCCGGAGTCTGTACACACCCCCAGTGAGCTTCCTCGATGTTAAATGGATCGGGTCGTACGCCGCAGCGGGTCATGTGCATTGCATTGGATTCTTGCATTATACTTGACTGATATACTTAATATTGTTTTGTTGTTGATTCGTAGTTAAGGTGTCAGACTGTTAGTTTTAGCTTTACTTTGTGGCATTTCGTGGATTTCTTATCTTCAGACATTTTATATGCTTATTACTCACTGAGTCGGTAATACTCACCCCTACTCCCTGCACCTTGTGTGCAGATTCAAGTGCACCGGAGGCTTAGCTGAGCAGTCGTTGTCTCCAGAGCTAACCAGAGTTGTTGAGGTAGCTGCTTGACGTTCGCAGGACCTGACTACTCCTCCTATTTCAGTTTATATATATTTCCAGACTTGGGTATCTTCGTTCAAATATTATTATTCAGATTGTTTTAGAGGCTCTAGACTCGTGACCCCAGATCTTATGGGAGTGTCTTATCAGATTTCGTATCTCTCCGTATTATATTTTTATCATAAATATTGGATTTTTATTCTAAAACTATTACATTTTCCTTAAATTGTCGGTTTTGAGACTTATTGTTGAATTGAGAGCGATTGTTGGTCAGCTTTGCCTAGCTGTAGGGTTGGGCGCCATTACGACCGGATTGAGGTCGTGACACTTACGTGACTGAAGTAGCAAAGGCAATCACAATCAAACGCATATTTGAAATAGAGAAGTTGCTAATATGAAGGTTCACTCATGTTTCACTGATTTTTTTCCATTACATTAACTTCTTTGGAAGGGCAAATACCAGTTGAGAAAAACCATCAGTTTCAGTAATCAACTACGAACTGCAAAAGTATCTGTCAAATTAGAAAATCACTCTTATTTTACATCACAGGCATAGATGACAGGACTATAATTTCATTGCATAAATTTACATGGAAAGAAAAGCTAAACTTTGGAAGAACTTCATCTTCTCTATCACTCAATTACTAAAAATACTTCCATTTGCAGATTTGATTACCACAACTTCGTTGGTAAATCAAAGCTAAAAACCATAAAACATTAGATTAAAGGTAAACCTTTCAGTCTAATAGTTGTGACCAGGAATACGAGACTGGACTCCTAACAAAAGCAAGGACCTTTAGTCACCGACTTCAAAAAAAAGTTGAGGCCGGATATAACTTTGAGGAGGAAAGGAGGAGAAAGAATTGTTTAAAAAGTGGGTACAAGTTAAAAAAATTTTTAAAAAAATAGGTATAGGTTAAATGGGGACGACCAAATAGGGCGCCCCGTGCAATTTTTACCCTATAACCGCCACCAAATCATGATCATAAAATTGAGATTTAATCAAGTCAAAGAACATTATAGTTGAAAGATGAGATAACTTTGGAGCTTAATCTTTCTATATGCTAAGCCAGCACTTTATACAAACCAATTCTTTTTTCTTTTAATTCCCTTATAATTGATACTAGTATTTTGTAACTGGAAAAGCAGGCAACTTTTACCAGAAGAATAAGACGAACTAATTATTCGGAGGAACATAAACACGGGTCTCCCAATCCTATTTGCAAAAAAATAAGAGATAAATGATCTCTGAATCATACACGAACCCGAAATAAAAACACTTCAAATTTACTGATGAAGCAAAAATCCGAAGATTAAAATGGCATTTGAGATTACAGCAGGTTTTTCTAGTCTTCTTTCTCTCTTACTAAAGAAAACTGTTTAAACTATTGCGAAACTTGAGAAATAGAAAAGGTTGAACAGTTTTGCTTTCAATAATAAGAACTCGATTCTAACCTCCTGAGAATGCTCCTATACTTTGCAGGGCTATCATACCAAGTAGTTGTATTAATAATTTCACTTTCCAACCAATATGGATCTTCTTTCTTCTCAGTCGGGCTTCTGAAGTAGCTTTCCCACCGTGCAATTGTGCGCCCTAGACGAATACTCTTTTGCCTTAGAAAGATGAACTTGAGAATGTCCTTTGTGAACACATTGATCTCCTCGCCTTCAATTATGTAGATGTACTGAAATGAAGTACAACTTTAAAGTCAAGAGTAAGCAAACTACATGTAACAGTTAACAACTTGCTTCCTGTGCCATTACTACAACAACCAGACACGTGGTTGGTTTAAAACCCTTTCAAGACATTTTCTTTATTTGAAGCATTCCACTCCCATAAGATTAGAGATCTGGCGGAAGATCTATCAAAGGCTAAACATAAAACACATGATTATCATAGGCTGTTCCTCTTTATTCAGTCGGTCACGCTACAACTCTAGCTGGTCCATGACTTACCAGAAATGGTTTAGACAAAAAGGTATTTAGGTAAGTTAGAATAAGTTTTGGATAAGCCAATAACATAACAAATCACTAGCTGAGTTGACCTGCAAGGATTGCCTTTTAGGATAACACCACCAGAGGAAAATAAACAGTGAGCTCCAGAAGTACACATATATCTGTGCACAAAATATCGATGAGAGAGAGGACAATTACCAAAAATATGAAGCCCATAGTTGCCAAGACAGCCTGTACTAGCTCATCCAAGATCCCAGAAATACCTTCATCTGGCTCACCAGAACCGTCACTGCCTCCACCACCGCCACCACCTGGGCGATCGCCACCCCCATCTCCTCCTTCGTAATATTCTTGTTTTCTAATCTGTTGCTTCAATAAATCCTCAACTGACGGTTCCTTCTTCAAATTTCCCATGGATTTTTCAAGAGCTTTCCAAGGAGAAGCCTGGTCAGAGAGTAGTGCCAACTGAGGTGTTATCTTCTCATATGTTAAACATCCATAAGCTTATTTTGCTCGACTCATGATTTTCAACAGAATGTTAAGAGCTACCTTATACTCATGTTTTATGAGTTTTATGGTAAAGAAAACCAGCTAAAGATGCATATGCTATGCGTTCAAGGGGATAAGAGTCATCGGTTGTTAGCTTTAAAATTGCAGCACAATATATCTACTCCGCAAGGATATATGACGAGCTGAAACAATTCACACGACACATTGTAACAAGAAACAGATTTCTTTTGAAAAATAAGGAGAAGAAAAAATGTGATATGATCAAATGGGAAGCAGATTATATACACTCCCTGTGCAAATTCAAACACCCAAATAAAACAAAATAAGAGGAAAAAATAGACTAAACCTTAAAAGACAACTTTATAAGAAATGTTAAGGTTTTCTTAAAGCAACTAAAAATAATACACCATAACTTATAAGTTATGGCCACATGACATGCGCAACATATTGGATAGATAACCGAAACAATGTTGGGTGCCAACTAGCATCTGTACATGAAAGGTCGTATCATCAGCAAAGGGTTGCCCACTCCTTAACCTACCTTATTTTGTGAGAGACAAGACAACTGTCAAGCTGATACCAAGTAATTGGCGACTTAATAAAGCAGCGCCATTAGGTCATATAGCCGATCCGACTAGTTTGGGTTTGAGGCATTGCTTTCATTGCTGTTGTATTAAGCCGCATTGCAAGATACTACACCATGAAATTACCGAGGAATAGGTAGAAAAAGGGTTAGGTAATTAAAAGAGTTGAAAGCGGCATTGTCTTCTTTCACCTTTCTCCTAGATTATTTTTAACTGTCTTCATCGTTTTTAGATTCCATGCTATGGAAAACAAAAGCAATAAAGATGAGTAATTAACTAGAAATAAGAAGAAAATGAGAATAACCATATACTAAAGGATTATGTTTAGCAGATCTGCGAGTCACAACTGGCCAGTTTATGTTTCTTGATACACACAAGGAAGTAGAGCCGTCATGCTTGGCCCGTGAGGCTGGCCCAACCCCACCCGTTACTTGGGTAGGGGTGGGCGAAGGTTATAGTAGACCATTTGGAACTGAGGCTTCTAAGCACAACCATAATCAGCCCGCCGGCCCTTGAGGCTGGCCCAAGGCCAGCCTGTTAGGCCTAGTAGAAATAATTTAATATATTTCAGAAAAAGGTAAAAGGAAAATAGTAAAATGTACTTAGAACCAAGCTAAATGCAATCAGTAGCCTACAACTAATGTTATCTTCTGCTTTTGTTCGTTTTTCTTTAATTGTGTTTCTTCCTGCACTTGTATTCCTAGATTTTGATTACACAGAAATTTGTAGGTAATTCAATGTGCCTAATCATCTCATCCTTAGAATGTACTGTGTCAAAAACTATTCTATTCTTTCTGGTCTCACAGGCCTAGAATCTCTAGTTTCCAAAGGATAGTGGTTAGGGAATTCTGATCTTAGTCTATACGCACGATAAAAGTGCATATCATTGCGAAGTTGCAGAGCCAGTTTAACATTTTTGCATTTTTCATCTACTTTATGTAATCAATGAAACGGTAGAAATGTGAGCCTTTCTTGATAGCCATAACAAAAAGTTAACCATAAATTTATGACAATCATCCTCTGAGAAACCTATACTCTCTCGCTATCTCAACTATCAAAATAAGACCTGAAAAGGTGCATGCACCAGCAAGTGGTAATGATTATATTGGACATGTTTTACAACTTTTAGAAAATAAATAAACTGAAGGTCCATTCTGGCCCGCAGCCCACTTAGGGCTGGACTGGCATTTTTAAGGCCCTTTCAAATGAAAAACTGGCCCGTCTTAGCCCGCCAAAATTCATAGCCCGTGAAGGCTGGGCCATTTTGATAGCTCTACTAGGAAGCAACCAAGAAGCCTGACAATGGAAAACGTTCCATAGTAAAACTGGTCAGTGGTCATGTGCAAGGAATATAAAGGTTGCATGTGCCTTCCAGAATGCAGGCTATCAATATATGTAGAAAACCCTCAGCGTTCTTAGACGAACCTCGTTATTTCTCAGTCAAGACTCAGGATAACTAAGAGTCCAACTGAGGCCTATACTAAGATGCATGTAATAGTGGCCTTGCAATTACTCCTATCTTAGACCCACATGTTTTAGAGTTCCCTCCTCATTTCACAGCCAAGGGCCATGATGGTCGGAGAGAGCACGTCTGGGGTCCACACTACATACCTAT
This sequence comes from Nicotiana benthamiana, assembly GCA_034376525.1. NCBI lineage: Eukaryota > Viridiplantae > Streptophyta > Magnoliopsida > Solanales > Solanaceae > Nicotiana > Nicotiana benthamiana. Next base: position 98,865,569 of record CM067334.1, on the reverse strand, counting down.
ACGTAAGAACATGAAAGAACGCCTTGCACTTATCTTAGTTAACTTGATAGCTTAACACCCAAATGATATCAGAAAGTGCAAAGGAAATAAAGGAAAGCAAATATATGGGCAGAACCTACACACCATCACTTTCATCAAAGGCGGATACAAGATTTAAATTCTATGTGTTCAAACTTTTATGTTCTTATTGTTGAACCCATAGAATTTTTCAATTTATGGATTCATATCTACTATTTGTCGCAATTTTAGTAAATTTTACACATAAATTTATGCTTTGCAATGAAAGTTATGAGTTAGTTGAACGAGGTGTCAGAAGGCTAGATCCAACACTGTATTTCATCTTGGAGTGGTATCCTAGAGGTGTATGCTGCTTTGGCGCATCTCCTTCCCTTTCTTGTGATAAGTAACTAGGTAAGTACGCTGCTTTGGAGAATCTCAAAGAAAAACAAAAACCAAACCATATATAACCGTTCCTTCAGAACAAAATTGAAACCATTGTATCTAGTGAAACCTTCCATCTGGTTGGATTAGTTGGTGGGCGGTTTCGATTATTTTACATAAACTAGAATATTTTAATTAATTAGTCATACTTCCCTTGTCCTTATCAGCAGTTTGAAGCTTGTCGTTTGATGCTTGTGGAGAACCGACGAAGGAAATGATCTCACTATGTCTCGCTGTTAGCATGTGGCAACCCACCACCCTCACCGTGGGAGCAACAAACTTTAATTTCCCTTTTTACCTATGTGCTCAAATAACTGGAACTCTCCTTTTGTGTTTTTTTACTAATAAAATAAACCTAATCTTGTCTTAGTGAGCTTGCTCGCATGGTCTGACCCAAGCCCAAATGAAAAATGAGGGTTTGGGTAGGGTGATAATTTGAGTGAAACTAGTCAAGTAATGAAGAATCTACACAATCAATAGAAGAAAAACAAATGCATATAAGCGATACCAACTCCTTACTGGTATTTGCTTAGTCATGTCTGTAAGCTTATATTAGATCCAGTGTTTGCTAGGGGTTGTTTAATCTTGTACGAGATTTTCTTATTAAAAAAACGTACAGAACTTCATATTCTAAGAATCTAAATTATGGGATATTGGAATAAAATTAGTCGAAATGGAGAGAGACGGATATGAAGATTCATATGGTTGACCCTGACTAGCTTGAGATTGAGGCATAGTTGTTTTTGTTTACAAATAAAACAAACCTAAGCATTTCATAAATTTGAAAATAACAAACTCAACCAGTAAAAGAAACCATCAATCTGTTGCGACTTGCTCTGGTTTATTTTGGAGAATTTGGGTGGTTTCATGGTTTCTTTGTTCACTGCTAGTTATTCCATCCGAGTAAATATATAAAAATTAATCAACACACATACAAATGAATGATCTTCCAGAAGAGTGTTACCTCATTGTCATTGCTTGCCTTCCCCTTGCCACCAAATAAGCATACAGTTCTGCAAAGCTGTGGTCTGCATACACCTACTTTTGCATTAAGGGAGATTTTCGGGAGTCTTGTGCCCAGATAAGTTGAAGATAGTTTCGTCAGTTTTGAAGTCCTTTTTAGAGCAGTGAGTGATGAAAAGGAAGCATTGAAATCGCAGGCAGGATGACAACTGTTTATGCGAACACAGCTCATCTCATCAAATAACCAGTCACTTACAAGACCTAATCACATCATTCAAAACAGTAGCTTCAGCAAATAAATCTGCATTTTCTTCCCTACATTTAATGATTTAATAGAAGCAATGCTTTACGCCAAAAAAATTTTGTTACCTAATTCAATCCTATATGTCAAAACCCTATACTACTTTGAGTCCTGAGCTTGTCAAACCCTAAATTATTGAAGATGTTACATACTTCCGCAAAATTATAGTTTTGAATTCGAACTTTTGTAATCAGAATCTCAGAGCAAGAAGTAAAATACTGAATCTAAAGGAGGAGAATGTAGAGTTTACCGGAGAAATTGGACGCCGGCGGGCGAAGTGAACAGAGATGAACCACCGGAGTTTACTTCGGTAACAGAGATTAGTAAGATAACGTGGAGTTACTATCAGTGCAGCCTATGTTTGGGTGGATTTTTGATTTTGGTTACATAAAAAATGTTTTTAAGTCAAAAGATGCTAAAAATTAAACTACTACATAGAAGCATATGGACTCTTTTTCCTTGCATTTTTTGGACTAATTTAAAACTTTTTTATGTGATTTTGATTTTGTAGTGTAGTATTATTTAGTTTATGATGAATGATGATTTCCTACAAGAAAGTAATAAATAATAAAAGAGATCTCAAAATAAAACATAAAGATTTACATAAGCTCATTTTTTTCTAATTGTAAATGCTTAGAAGATCATTTCATACACTTGGATATTCAATATAGTCGATTAATTAAATTTATATATCTATTTATCTTAGGTGTTTAGTAAATTATATAATAAATGATTCTTTCAGAAAAAAGTACAATTAAAAAAAGAATAAAACGGATGTCAAATTTGGCTTTGAGAAAAAAAGATCACAGTAACCTTGTAAATTAAAAGAAAGACTAACCTTGTAAATTAGGGCTCAGAGGGTTGAATCAATTTTATGAGTATCAAAATCCTAGTTAAATCCTAGTTAAACAGTAAACACATAAAAACGAGCATCATCAGATTAGAAACATTGAAAATTCCGAAGAAAAAAAACAACAAATAAAGAAACTTTTAAAGAGAAACAAAATTAAAACAATTACTAAAAGGAAAAATTGAAATAAAAAAGGGGGCTGCGGGAACTTGGTGTCAATTCAGTTTCCTGTTGAAATAGTGAGGGTCTAAATTTGAGATTAGGGGTGTGTTTGGTAAGAATAAAACTATTTTTCGAAAAATATTTTTTAATTTTTTTATATTTGGTTGGCTTAAATATTTTGAAAAATATTTTCCTTATCAATCATTTTTCAAACCTCCTTCTCAACCTTACCCACCTCACCTCCTCTCCAAAATTTTTTTTCTTTTATTTCATTTTTTCCGTTACCACCCACGCTACTACCCCTCTATCCCCTCTCCATCTCCCCCTTCCCCCGCAAAAAAAATATTTTTTTTACCTTAATTTTTTCTTTTGTAATTTAAATTTCTATTTTTTTGCACCACCCACCCCCCTATCCGCACCACCCTCCAACCCCACCCCCTCCCCCATCTAATTTTTTTTTGTAATTTAAATTTCTGGTTTTTTTTTTACTGCCCCCCACCCCCACCCCTGCCCCCCTCTTCCCCCCTTCCCCTGAAAAAAAAAATTAAAATATATTTTTCAGTTGTATTTTATTATTTATCAATTTAAAGGCTAGAATTTGACAAGTTTTAAAATTATGAGTTCAGAGATTTATGTGTTTGGAAGTTTACGGGTTTAGAAATTATAAAGTTTACGGGTTCGAAATTTCGCGGTTTTGAATATTTGTTGTTCAAAAGTTTATGAAATTTGTGGGTCCGGAAGGTTGTTGGTTTGAAAGTTTATGACTTCATATTTATTATATTTAAATTATTTATGAATACTCTTGAGACGTCATTTTTCTTAATTTACCAAACACCAAAAAATAAATAAAATTACTATTTATTTTCCACGGAGAAATATTTTCTGTCATACCAAACACACCCTAGGTGTTTGCATATTGGAAATTTTTGATGAAAATAAGTGATTTTTCTTTTATATCATCTCCGACACAACACCAATTTTGACGCCAAATATTATTTTAGTATAAAATTTGGTAGTTTTGCTCCAACCCAACACTATCTTGGTGTGCGAACAGTGTTATACCAAATTTCATCAACACAATATAATTCATCATTATTTTAATATTATCTTTTATTATGTAACACTTTAAAATTTAGCACATTATAAATTTTATATATAATATTTTTATAATATTAATATTATATTTTAATTTTGGTGTATAATTTTTATAAATTAATTTTCGTATATTTTATTTTTATATATATTGTAAGTTAAGTTATTTTCATAAAGGGTTGTATAAAAATATATAACCATCAAAAAAATAAAAAAAAGCAAAACTGAAATATAATATGAGTTGATAAATAACACAATGTTCATTGATTATCATAAAAATAAATATTTAATGATATTAATATTTTAGACTCATCATATTTATTTTCTAATCTTGCTAAAGGTGTTGGTCTTCCCGTCCATTATTTATTAAAGGAAAAAAATATGATGTGAATTATTACTTATTCGACGGTATTCAAAATGGTCTAGACTATTGTGCAAACGATTCGTGTGCCACATTCTCAAAGAAAAAAATATTTCGCGATGAAACAATAATCGTGTCGAAAAGATATTGAATTCGTATATTTTATTTTTATATATTGTAAGTTAATTTATTATAGAAAAGACTGTATAAAAATATATAACCATCAAACAAAATAAAAAGTGCAAAACTTAAATATAATATGTTGTAATAAATAACACAATATTTATTGATTATCGTACAAATAAATATTTAATGAGATTAATATATTAGACTCGCCACATTTTTTTTCAAAGAATATAATGTCGGTTAATCGAGGATGAACGTGATCTTAATGCACCAATCCACGATGCTTGGGAAAATTCAAGTCCAACAGTAGAACTGGTAGTAGATGAAAATTATCAATTTGAATAATTTTAGCTCGGCACAAAAAAATTAAGGAAAAAGATGCTTATTTTGCACTCGTAATACTTTAATATAGCATTTACGGGAGCAACATGATAGTCTTGTAAGTTAAATATTTATGTAAATATTAATCTAAATTTCACCATAATGTAATATTTATTTAATTATATCTTATCAATGATTTTATTTTTATGTGAATTATACATTAATATATATATATATATATATATATATACATATATATATATATATATATATATATTACTTTCTTATAATGTATTCTATTATTTAAAAAAATAAAGGTATAAAATAATTTCATATTAAATGATTATATAAGAAAGAAATATGAATTATATGGAATAAATATGTAAAAAAAAGATTTGTTTTATAAATAGAATAATATAATATTGAAGAGAGAAAACAATATAAAAGGAATACTATTTTTGGTGTTAAAAATAATGTAATGAGTTGGAATTACTTTACACTATTTTGGTGCACCGTTTTGGTTTTAAAAAATGGTTCAAGGGTTGCAGATGCCTTAGGGCTATTGTTTGAGTGTACCGCAAAGAAGAAAGGAGAGAAAAATTGTGTGTGACGATTGACGAGTGGACGGCAGAAAAAGACTGAGATCGACGGTCTAATATTCCTATATTACCCTTACATTTTACCAAATTACTGTTAGATGGCCCTTTCATCAATAGACTCGCCACTCTAGGGCCATTATTTTTGGGAAATTACCAGCTATGTTCATTTAGGAGTAGTTCATTGTAAAAATTGGTCAATTGGTAAAATATTACTAATATTAGTCAAAATGGCCAATTAGCTATTTGTAGCAAAAAAATATCAAATTTTTACTTTCTTTTGAGTGGGTGCTATTAGAATAGATTGGGTATATCTTAAGGAGCTTGAATCTCAGTTTTGGGATGATTTTGTGAAGTTTTGAGGTGGTTAGAATTGAAAATTCGAAGTAAAACTGAATATGAAAAAAAACAATATGTGAATCACACTGTGTATCACATATTATCATATTTGTATCGATTGTGTATCACATGTATATCCATATATATCTGTGTGTGAGATACATCGTGATACATCTTTGATACATGTGTCACAGAAGAATTTTTGACATCGATTTAATTATGAATTTTGATACAAAACCAGTCCAAATCACCTCCAATCTTCCTCAAATTTTGTATATTGACTTATCTATATATTTCAATGAATTTCAACTATACCCATTAAAAAAATTCTGTATATATTTCGATTTTTCGAATATTGACTAGAGGTTGATAAGTTAAAACTTATATGTGACATTTGTGTAAGTTTCCCTTAATTTTTCTTCTTTCCATTAGATATAATAAGTCATGTTGGAATCAATTCGTAATGTTGATTATTTTTGGACAACACATTTGTATGATCGGCTAAAAATAATACTAACATTCGCTAGTCAAATGTACATAAATAACAATAATAACAATAACAATAAATCCAGCATAATTTTATATAATGGGATCGGGAGAAGGTAGTGTGTATGCAACCTTACCCTTACCTTGTGGAGATAGAGAGGTTGTTTCTAATAAACTCTCAGCTCATAAAAGCATAAACACCATATTAAAGAAGAGGAAAACAAAAATCGCAATAGTGAAAAGCCATGTAAAAACAACATAAATAACAACCAAATGATTAGGAGACCATAATGAAAGAAATGACATGTAGTCATAAAAATCTAACGCCAATAAAATAATAAAGTATGTGCTAATACTATCGGTATCTTTGACCTATACACCTTCCTATCAAGGGTCATGTCCACGGCCAGCTGAAGCTGCGCCATGTCTTATCTAATCACCTCACCCTAATTCTTCTTCGGCCTTTCTCTACTTTCCTTAGGGCTTCCAATTTCAACCTTTCATACGTCCTGACCGGAGCGTTTGTTCTCCGCCTCCTCACATGTCCAAACCGTATAAGCCTCGCTTCCCGCGTCATGTCCTCAGTTGGGGTCACATCCACCTTGTCTCGAATAACTTCATTCCTAATCTTATCTAACCTTGTGAGCGCGCACATCCATCTCAACATCCTCATCTCTGGTACATTCATCCTCTGGACGTGGAACTCTTGACTGGCTAACATTCAGCCCCATACAACATAGACGGCCTGACTACCTCTCTATAGGACTTACTTTTGAGTTTTGTTGGGGCTTTTTTATCACACAAGACACCAAAAGCAAGTCTCCATTTCATCCATGCTGCCCCGGTACGATGTGTGACAAAAATATGTATTGATTATGTATAATATATATATATATATATATATATATATATATATATATATATAAGACACCAAAAGCAAGTCTCCATTTCATCCATGCTGCCCCGGTACGATGTGTGACAAAAATATGTATTGATTATGTATAATATATATATATATATATATATATATATATATATATATATATATATATATATATATATATATATATATATATATATATATATATATTGCCAGCTATTATTTTTGGGGACGACCATCCAATATAATTTTTTCATTATTTTTAATTACAGCATAGGAGGAAGAGGAATATTGTAATTAATCTCAGCCTTTAAATTTTTTGATGGACAGGTGGCTCCAATCTAGATACCTATTGAAAAATATTGAAGGATGCGTTAATGGATTTGACATTAGTATTTGAATTGTGCTAGGCACATAATTGACGGAAATTTTTTAGACGTGATCTAGTAATAAATTTAAATAACCTAAATTATAAAGATAAAATCTATGTTGATTTCAAACTACTAAACACTACGAATCATAAATATAATGTTGTTTTCTTTAACATGGAGTTATCAGTCTCCCAGAGATAGAAAAATAATTCAAGACTATATATCCTAGAATTCTAAAATGCATATTAATGCCTCCTTCATTTTAAGTACCTTTCTAATTGAATTTTGGCAAATCATTTTATAGCTTATAAAAGGATGAAATGATTATTATACATTTTAGTGCTGAACTTCAACTTCTAGCACTACGCTTCCTCACTTTTTTCCTTCGAGCAATTGCTTAAGTTTTAAACAACCAAAAAGATCAAGATTCTATGGTATTTCAAATCATAAATTAGTAGGATGGGTCGTGGAACATAGGCACTTTAACGGGTAAGTCCACTGAGTTGGCGAAGATTCTTCAAAAAGGAGGGCTAGCGTAGCTTGTGTGCAGGAGACAAGGTGGGTAGGGTCGAAGGCGAGGAATGTAGACGGGTTTAAGCTGTGGTATTCTAGGATCGTAATGGGTAAGGATGGAGTGGGAATCTTGGTGGATAAGGATCTTAGGGAGTCCGTGGTTGAGTTTAGGTGAGTGAATGATAGGTTAATGTCTATTAAGTTGGTTGTCGGTGGATGCGTCCTCAATATCATCAGCGCTTACGCGCCGCAAGCAGGCCTAGATGAGGAGGTCAAGAGGCGCTTTTGGGAAGGCCTGGACGAGTTGGTGAATAGTATTCCTCACTATGAGAAGTTAGTTATTGGAGGGTGTCTTTGTCCTTGTGGTTAGGAAAGGAGGAGGCAATTTGCTGCTTGATTTTGCCAGGGCCTTTGAGCTTTTGATTGCGAACTCGTCATTTCCAAAGAGGGAGGATCATTTGGTTACTTTCAAAATTTCGATGGCAAGGACTCAGATTGATTACCTCCTCCTCAGAAGGAGCGATAGAGGGTTGTGCAAGGAATGCAAGGTTATCCTGGGAGAGTCCCTTTCGACTCTACATAGACTCCTAGCGATGGATGTCGGTCTTTGGGTGAAGAGGAAGAGTAGGGATACTCAGGTCCGACCGCGAATTAGATGGGGAGCTATGACTAAGGAGAAATCCTAGAAGTTGGAGAGGAGGTTAGTTGATGGTGGAGCGTGGAGAAGCTTTGGAGAGGCGGACGCAATGTGGTCAGAGACGGCGAACTTGGTTAGGGAGGCAGTGCGGGATGTGCTTGGGGGTAACCAAGGTCTATTCAGGCAAACATCAAGGTGACTGATGGTGGAACAATACAGTCCAAGGTAAAGTGGAGGTGAATAAGGCAACATTTGCTAAGTTGGTAGGGAGCACAAGCGAGAAAGAAAGGAGAGTGAATAGGGAGAGCTACAAGGTGGCAAGGAAGGAAGCGAAGCTGGCGGTTACGGAAGCTAAAATTGCGGCGTTTGGTCGTATGTACGAGGAATTGGGGGAGAAAGGTGGGGACAGGAAGTTATTCCGATTGGCTAAAGTGAGGAGAGGAAGACTCGGGATCTAGACCAAGTTAGATGCATCAAGGACGAGGATGGTAGAGTTTTAATGGGGGGGTCTCATGTTAAGCAGAGGTGGCAGTCGTACTTTCGAAACCTGCTTAACTAGGAAGGGGATTGAGACATAGAGCTAGGGGAGCTGTAGCATTCAGAGTGTCATAGAGAGCTTAGGTATTGTAGGCGCATTAGGGTGGAGGAGGTCGTGGGGGCTTTGCATAGGATGAGTAGGGTTCGAGCGACTAGGACATATGAAATTCCGGTGGAGTTCTGGAAATGCTTGGGTAGGTCAGGAGTGGAGTGGCTGTCCAGGTTTTTCAATTTGATCTTCAGGACTAAGAGGATGCCGGAGGAGTGGAGGTGGAGTATAGTGGTGCCCTTGTATAAGAACAAATGGGATATCCAATATTGTAACAACTATAAAGGTATCAAATTACTAAGTCACACCATGAAAGTCTAGGAGCGGGTATTTGAGGCAAGAGTGAGGGAGTTGACGTCTATATCCGTGAACCAGTTCTTGTTCATGTTGGGTCGCTCTACTACAGAAGCTATCCACCTTGTCAGGAGATTGGTGGAACAGTTCAGGGATAAGAAGGAGGACTTGCATATGGTATTTATTGACTTGGGGAAGGCGTATGACAAGGTCCCGAGGGAGGTGCTTAGAGGCGAAGAGCATGCCGGAAGCTTACATCAGAGTGATCAAGGACATGTATGATAGAGCTAAGACTAGGCTTAGGACGTTGGGTGGCGACTCAGACTATTTCCCATTGGTTATGGGGCTTCATCAAGAATCTGCACTTAGCCCTTTCTTATTTACCTTGGTGATGGAGGCACTAACACACCATATTCAAGGAGATGTGCCATGGTGTATGCTATTTGCTGACGATATAGTCTTGATAGACGAGACGAGTTAACGAGAGGTTGGAGGTCTGGAGACAAATTCTTGAGTCTAAAGGTTTCATACTAAGCAGGTCTAAGACAGAATACCTGGAGTGCAAGTTTAGCATCGAGTCGAGCGAAGTAGGCAGGGATATGAAGCTTAGATCTCAGGTCATCTCCAAGAGGGACAGTTTCAAATATATTGGGTCGATGATTTAGGGGGATGGAGAGATCGACGAGGATGTCGCTCACTATATATGGGTGGGGTGGACGAAATGGAGGCTTGTATCAGGAGTCTTGTGTGACAAGAGAGTGACATAGAAACTCAAGGGGAAGTTTGATAGGGCTGTGGTTAGACCTGCCATGTTGTATGGGGCGAAGTAACTGCCAGTGAAGAACTCCCATGTTTGGAGAATGAAGGTTGTGAAGATGAGGATGCTCAGATGGATGTGCGGGCTTACCATGTTAGATAATATTAAGAATGAAGTTATTCGGGAGAATGTGGGGGTGGCCCTAGTGGATGAGAAGATGCGGGAAGTGAGGCTCAAGTGGTTCGGGCGTGCGCGGAGGAGAAGCCTTGATGTCCCGGTGAGGAGTTGTGAGTGGCTGGTGGCTGGCTGGCTTGAGTCGAGACAGAGGGAGGCCTACAAAGTATTGGAGATATGTGATTAGGCAGGACATGGCAAGAATGCGGATTTCCGAGGACATGGCTCTTGATAGGAGAGTCTGGAGGTCTAGTATCAGGCTGTAGGATAGAGGCTTCTAGGTGGGGTTTGGTAGAGCTCTCTATGGATGACTTGTGTATTGTATTCTGCCCCTTAAGGTAGTTACTGGTCAATATTATTGCATGCCCATTTAATTTATGGTCTATATTTAGATAATTATTTTTGCGATTTCTGCTGGAGCTACTAATGCTCTTTTATTTTTCTTTTCTTTTCCTTTTCCTAAGCCGAGGGTCGATTGGAAACAGCCTCTCTTCCTTTTCGGGTAGGGGTAAGGCATGTGTACGTATTACCCTCCCCAGACCCCCACTTTGTGGGACTATACTGGGTATTTTTTGTAATTGTTGTAAATTAGTAGGACGGGTCGCGAATACATTTAAAAGGCACCTTGACGTACTAAGTTCCCAGTATGCGTCGGGGTCTGGGGAAGGGCTGGACCACATGGATCTAGTGTACGTTGTCTTACCTTGTATTTCTGTAAGAGGTCATTTCTACGGCTCAAACCCATGATCTCCTCCTAGTTATATGGCAACAGCTTTATCAGTTACGCCAAAGCTCCCCTTTAAATTACCAGTTCGAGTCGCGGATACATTTGACCACTTCATTTAGTTATCTAATGCAGTTGCCATGGAAATTCTTTATTGATTTCATAGATTACTGATCATGCCCAACTATGCCATATAAAAAGGATAAAGCGGTTGCTACAAATATATTCTGATTAACAAGTACGGAGTCGAATTCGACAGGGAATTAACCTATCAATCACAACTATTGTGTAGAAAATCACTCTATCTATGATATGTGCGCTTTGTTTGTATGAGCATGATTTTCAGGTATAGGTTTTGATGAATGACAAACAATGAAGTCAAGTGTCAAACAACGATATTATATGACAAACAATCAAGAGTGAATGCCAAGAAGCATATTGGTGACGGAATTGCATAGACAAGCCAAGGACGAGTTCAAAAGTTCAAGACCAAAGACCCAAGGCGTAGGTCGTTAGGTAGAACAAATGTAAGAGCAACGTTTAAAGTTATCTCGTCTTTTGGCTCAACATAGGTCATCATAAATATGCATAAAATCATTTTACCAAATCATATTTATCATAAACATATTTTAAATGCTTCAAACAAAATGATTTTAACGTTTTCATTTTAACCAAAATGGTTTTTGAAGTAAGTTTTCAATTCTGGTATATTCTGGTATATTACATAGGTCATCATTAATATGCATAAAATCATTTTATTAAATTATATATATCATAAACATTTTTAATATACTTCAAACAAAATGATTTTAACGTTTTCATTTTAACCAAAATGGTTTTTGAAGTAAGTTTTCAATTCTGGTATATTGTGGTATACACAGTGTATATCAATGGTATATAATCGATTATAATTCTTAAATAATCGATTATCTTGCATCCGTTGCCAAAGTTTTGAACACTGGAACAAAATAATCGGTTATGCCATCAAAATAATCGATTATTCTTGAGCAGAATCTCTTCCGATTTTGTAACGGTAAAAGGATAATCGATTATGCAAATCAAATAATCGATTATCCTTGCATAAAATCAGCATAATTGATTGCAAATTAAGCAACGGACATCCACCCTTTAACCCCTATAAAAAGAGGTCTTTTGAGATGTTTTTAAACACACAACACCTCCCAATATTGATATACATATTGGCATTATTTGAGCATCATTTTAGAGCTTTTGTTGAGCCATTTGAGAGACAACTTTGAGTTGTTCATAGAGCTAAATTTGTATCTCTTTATCTACTCTTTTGAGAGAGTTCTTGTTGTAAACGAGAAAGGTGTTTGAGAAGAACATATCTTCTCATTGATTGTCGGGTTCGCTAAGTACCCTAAATCTTAGTGGTTGAAGTCTTGTGGTGCGGTATCCACGAGCAAGGTTGAAGTCTTGAGGTGCGGTATCCTCGACCAAGTTGAAGTCTTGTAGAGTGTACATCTACGAGCAAGTGTAACGGTTTGTTAGGCACCCGTAAGCTTAACGGAGTTAGTGGAATCTCGAGAGAGTCTCTCGGGGACTGGACTAACCACAAGTTGTGGTGAACCAGGATAAATTCGATGTGTTCTTTCCTTGCTATTTTTATTACCGAATTTATTTTATTCCTGCAATTTTTAATTCCGTAATATTTATCAATATTCTCGTGCTGCACTATTCACCCCCCCCCCCCCTCTAGTGACGGGCATAAAACCTAACAATTGGTTTCAGAGCCTAACTCTCTGAAAGCCTTAACCGGTTGAGAGCAATATATATTTTTTGTTGAGAATATTGAACGCAGGAATAATGAGCGAAGGACACTCCACCGAAAGGCCTCCATTTTTTGATGGAAGAAATTATACATACTGGAAAGAGCGGATGAGAATCTTCATCCAATCAAATAACTTTCGATTATGGCAAATCATCAAGAAAGGTGAACAAATGCCAACAAAGAAAGTTGGGGAAATCATGGTTCCAAAGGAGGAAAATGAATATGATGCCGAGGACATCAAGAAGGTTGAAAGAAACGCAAAGGCCGTCAACTTACTATTTTGTGCGGTGAATCCGGACGACTATCGGAAAATCTCTTGTTGCACAACCGCAAAGGAAATGTGGGATAAACTCGAGATCACTTATGAAGGTACGTCTCAAGTCCGAGAATCTAAAATTGATTTTCTAACACATGAATATGAAATTTTTAGAATGAGGGAGAATGAACCCATCGGTTCTATGTGCGAACGATTCTCAATAATCGTCAATGATCTTCATGCTCTCGGGAAAGTGTACATGAACAAAGATCTTGTTCGAAAAATCCTACGGAGTCTCACTCCCGAATGGCGTTCCAAAGCCAATGCCATCCAAGAGTCGATAGGAATCACGGATGTCACAATTGATGGACTAAGAGGTAACCTCGAAACTTATGAAAGCACAATTCTTAATCCCTATTTTAGAAGTAATTCGAATATTGCCTTCAAAGCCTCATCGTCTAAAAGAGTAGAGGTAAATGATTCGAAAAGCGATGATGATATTATTTCCAATGATATAATTGAAAAGTTTTGTAAGTTTATGAAGAAGGAAATAAAGAAGGAAGAACCAAGTCCTTCATGTCAAAAGTGTGGAAAACTTGGCCACATCAAATCACATTGTCCAAAATCAAAGGACAAGAAAAAGAAGAAACACCATAGGCGCGTAACATGGGATTCGGACAGCTCGGGCGATGAAACTGCCGCATTATGCCTCATGGCCAACGAAGAAGAAGAGGTAAGAATTTCTAACTCTTACTCGTTTGAAGAAATACAAAATGCCTATGATGAACTATATGGTGAATTTGTTAAAGCTTCCAAAGCCATAAAAGATTTGAAGAAAACACTTTCTTTGCAAGAAAAAGATCTTGAGAAAACACTTTCTTTACAAGAAAAAGTTTTTGAGAAAACACTTTCTTTGCAAGAAAAAGATTTTGAAAAACAACCTTCTTTAAAAGAAAATGATCTTTTAGAAAATGACAATACTGTTCTTAAAAATAAAATCAAAATTTTAGAAGAAGAAAATAGATTTTTGGAAAATGACAATGTCGATCTCAAAAATAAAATCAAGGAGATGAATGAAGCCTCTTTAATTGTTCAAAGTTCAAATTGTTCTTCTTGTAGCTCTTTGAAAATAGAGAACGTAGAACTTAGAAATACACTAGAAAAATGTAGTGTAAATGATTCTAAAACAAGTGAAGTAATTAAAAAGGATGATAGAAATGAGGTTAAACCACCTAGACACAACTCTAGGAATTTTATTAATGAGCCTAGAATTAATCATTTTAGGCCACCTAGAAATGATTCTAGGATTTTTGTTAATGAGTCTAAAATTAATAATTTTAGACCACCTAGAAATAACTCTAGGAATTTCAACGATTTTAGGAATAACAACTTTAGATCACCTAGAACGCATTTGACTCAACCAAGGCATATGCACAACCCGAACGTTATATGTCATTACTGTAACCGGGTAGGTCACATTGCACCCGTATGTTTTGCTAAACATAGAGATTCATATTTTGATTATGATTATTATTTGCCTAACCCCCAAGGACCCAAAAGAAGTTGGGTACCGAAAACCTATTTTTAGGTGCATTTGCAGGTGTGCTTGAAGACTATAATATCGTAGTAGATGCACCAAGCACGAAACCTTATTGCATCAAGGGGGAACGTCGGTTAGTTATCGTATTTATGATAAAAATGTAATAGTTGATATGTGCTAACAATTGATATTAATTATTGAGTCAAGTTGTGATAAGTGTTATTTTGAATAACAATTGGTATCAATTATTTTTATATTAAATGATTGATTCATGTTTTGATGAATACTTTTAGTTTAAATAACAGTTGGTATATTTGCAAAAAATGACCGTTATTATGGTTAGTATGTTTTTACTAACGTTTGGTATTATTTGATGTTGATATGATTTCTTTACAATCAATTGGTATCGTCAATAGTTTAAATAAAAATTGGTATACTCTTTTTGCTAATGCCAAAAAGGGGAAGAATTTAGGCGATATGCATCGAATAAGGGGGAATGTCTTCACATTCTAGTATGCTTTAATTAAGGGGGAATATTCAATTAAGGGGGAATTATATTAAATTGTTTACATGAATTGTATGTTGAGATATAGCATGAATTTAGGGGGAATCCAATATGCATATCTCCTGTTGTTTGTCATTATCAAAAAGGGGGAAATTGTAGAAAATCACTCTATCTGTGATATGTGCGCTTTGGTTGTATGAGCATGATTTTCAGGTATAGGTTTTGATGAATGACAAACAATGAAGTCAAGTGTCAAACAACGATATTATATGACAAACAATCAAGAGTGAATGCCAAGAAGCATATTGGTGATGGAATTGCATAGACAAGCCAAGGACAAGTTCAAAAGTTCAAGACCAAAGGCCCAAGGCGTAGGTCGTTAGGTAGAACAAATGTAAGAGCAACGTTTAAAGTTATTTCGTCTTTTGGCTCAACATAGGTCATCATAAATATGCATAAAATCATTTTAACAAATCATATTTATCATAAACATATTTTAAATACTTCAAACAAAATGATTTTAACGTTTTCATTTTAACCAAAATGGTTTTTGAAGTAAGTTTTCAATTCTGGTATATTACATAGAACATCATTTATATGCATAAAATCATTTTATTAAATCATATATATCATAAACATTTTTAATATACCTCAAACAAAATGATTTTAACGTTTTCATTTTAACCAAAATGGTTTTTGAAGTAAGTTTTCAATTCTGGTATACTGTGATATACACAGTGTATATCAATGGTATATAATCGATTATAATTCTTAAATAATCGATTATCTTGCATCCGTTGCCAAAGTTTTGAACACTGGAACAAAATAATCGGTTATGCCATCCAAATAATCGATTATTCTTGAGCAGAATCTCTTCCGATTTTGTAACGGTAAAAGGATAATCGATTATGCAAATCAAATAATCGATTATCCTTGCATAAAATCAGCATAATTGATTGCAAATTAAGCAACGGACATCCGCCCTTTAACCCCTATAAAAAGAGGTCTTTTGAGATGTTTTTAAACACACAACACCTCCCAATATTGATATACATATTGACATTATTTGGGCATCATTTTAGAGCTTTTGTTGAGCCATTTGAGAGACAACTTTGAGTTGTTCATAGAGCTAAATTTGTATCTCTTTATCTACTCTTTTGAGAGAGTTCTTGTTGTAAAATAGAAAGGTGTTTGAGAAGAACATATCTTCTCATTGATTTTCGGGTTCGCTAAGTACCCTAAGTCTTTGTGGTTGAAGTCTTGTGGTGCGGTATCCACGAGCAAGGTTGAAGCCTTGAGGTGCGGTATCCTCGACCAAGTTGAAGTCTTGTAGAGTGTACATCTACGAGCAAGTGTAACGGTTTGTTAGGCACCCGTATGCTTAACGGAGTTAGTGGAATCTCGAGAGAGTCTCTCGGGGACTGGACTAACCACAAGTTGTGGTGAACCAGGATAAATTCGGTGTGTTCTTTCCTTGCTATTTTTATTACCGAATTTATTTTATTCCTGCAATTTTTAATTCCGCAATATTTATCAATATTCTCGTGCCGCACTATTCACCCCCCCTCTAGTGACGGGCATAAAACCTAACATATTGGACTCACAGAAATTCACGTATTCAATCTTCAGAGATATTTAAGTAACAAATTGGGTGTTTATTAACTAAATATTAGGTAATAAAAAAGTATAAATTAAGAACTAGCTATAAACAAGTCGTAAGCAAGAATAGGAATGGTCTAAGGTTCTGATTTCCCTTCTTATCGAATCCTTTCTGTTATGTTTGCTATAAATTTGCCTAAGTCTTCTCTATCGATCATGAGCACTCTGACTGCCGTAACTCTCTCCCAAGTAATTACAACAATATACTAGACATATTCTCTCAAACTACACTAGCTGGCCTTAGTTACAACTCACTTAAATCGCACCCAATGTTTCGTTATCCCTAATCCCACCTTTAAACCCTTCGCATTGATCCCTCATATACGTTAGGAGTAGTGTCGTTCAACAACTACCTAATTATGCACTCTCTCCCGAGTAATACGTACTAAATAAGCACAAGAAATTTATCTTCCAAGATGTTCCATTAAAACACTAGATTAGGAAATTGGCTATGCATAATCGTTTTCAGAATCATAACGATAGAATTCATCATCAATGATAAAAACAAGAAGAGGAAAGATAAAAACTCTTTCTTGAATCTTTTGCCTTGCTTCTTGCATGTTCATGCCTTCAAAATCCTTTCAAAAACCTCAATATTCTCTTTTTGGGCGAACTGGATATTGATAGGTCAAGGAGAGTCGTCCTGAAAATTAGACAATTGACCTTGAATTTTTTCTCCCGTTAACCCGTCCGCGGCCGCGTATTTGACAAAACTTATGTCAGCAGTCGCGGACCTCACCGCGGATTTGGTCCTTGCTCTTCCTTCTCCTTTTCGACCGTGTATCCTCCGATTGGCCTTCCATGATCCATATTGACTCCAAAACACTCTTTTAACTTCCTCCTAGCTCGGAATGGCTCCTACAAAGCATAAAACTCTTAATTAGAGCATTTTGTTATCTTTTACATTCAAACATTGATAAAGTGTGGCCAAGTTAGAGGGTAAATATTATCTAAATTGCATGATTATCGTCTACTATCAACACTCCACACCTAAACCTTTGCTCGTCCTTAAGCAATCAAACCACACTCTATGTCGGCCTAACTTCACTAAGCAACTTCCCTAACTCGATACACCAATAACATTTCACAAGAGTTGAGAACATTTTTGCCTCAAGAGCTGATGCCACGCAATATTCCTAACTTTACTCACTTACTACAACGCAGAGGTTAAGACTCACCTTTCCTTCACGAATCAAGTTTCCTTTCATAACAAACGAGATTTGTTCCATACAAAATAACAGTTAATAACAATTAGGAATTTAAGATAGAAAGAAGTCACTCACTCTCACAAAGAACATTCATATTCCACACAAAATAATGCACCATAGGCTTGCCCGTAGTGTACTACTCCACTAATCGATCTCATTCAGTCTAGGATCAATTAGGACTTCATTTGGTTGTAATGTAGGCTGAGGGACGAGTAGGATATATTTAGGTATAAGAGTGATTACACCTCCCTGAGCACTTTAATACATACATTTTAACATTTACGACCCTACTTATGTTAAACGAAACTCCACTTTTTCATTAATGTGTATTATCACATACTTCTTTAAGCACACTTCCATCAAGATTCACCACTTATCAAGATATATATATATATATATATATATATATATATATATATATATATATATATATATATATATATATATATATATATATATATTCTTTTTCTTTTCCAATTCTAGTGGCTTTTACTTATTCAACACAGTGCACATTTCTCCTTGTTTCACTAGTTCCACTCAAAGCCAAACCAACCACTCCACACTTTAACTTCTACAAGTTCATAATAATCCAAGTGCTCATGAGAGGTTAAACGGTTCAAAAGGATGACTAAATTAAACAAATGGGTAAGTCTTGTAATGTGGTTGCCAAAGAAACAGGATTACAGGCTCAAACGTGTTAACTATGACACATAACAATTAGTCGGGTAAAATATATATATCTTGCTTAACAAAGAAATGCCTATATCACTTCCGAGACTGAACAAACTACTATTTCGCTTTGCAAACATGGAGCAAGTTCTAGGCATCCAATGCAGTGCACAGAATACAACAATCCTCACACATACATGGCACATGACTCACTCCAGATTGGATCATCGAACCACTCTTGTCAGAATACTTAAGCCAAGTTAAGAAGATACGATTTAAGGCACTCTAATAAGAATTAACAATTGAGCCTAAGCGTCACACTAAAGTATCTAGTGTATTCAAGGCATAATTATGTTAAGAGATCCTCCTTCCATATCAACCCTTAGCCGACAAGTACCTAATTAAAAATAAAAAACTAACTAACTCGGTTTAAAAAAAATCCTTGAAAAAGAACCGGAGTCCAAAGAAAACTAATGGGTAATTGATACACTACCTACAAAAAAAAATATTTTTTTTTATCAACTTAGACCCTCAAGAAACCCGTCGAATGATACATGTCATCGGGACAAGTCGAAAATTTGAAATTTTTGCACATTCACACATTCAGAAAACTAACCAAAGACCAAAATCAAACTAACCAAACACTAGAGTCGAGCAAAATCAAGCTACAACAGTAGCCCCCACCCCACACTTCAAAAGATGTCATGTCCTCATGTCATAAAATAGAAAGTAATACGAGGAAAAGAAACTTCCCTGGAAGAGCAGTCTTGATCAGAGACAGCGTCGGGGTCTAAGTGACATGCCCTCCCCAGCGCACACAACCAGCCCATGATTGGGGTTCTCTGACACCCCTACAACCCGACAAAGTCTAGTGACCAGACATGGAAAAAAGAAACCATACCTCCTCAGTGTTGAACAGATGAACATCTCAGAGTAAGTAACCTTGGCCACATCAAAATCGTGGCCATTCATGAAGCACGGATCAAAGTAGCTCGTGGTCCATTAACTTCAGAGGTGTTGTGGGGCGGTATCAGTCGACTATTGATGATGTACAACCAACACTTACCTTCAAAGGCGAGTTAGGCAGAGTGCAACTTCAATCCCTATACAACCCACACTACCTCCTTGTCTGGTATACAAATAGTTTGGAAAAATAATTGCCAATTTGTGGGTTCTCGCTTGTAAGTATCATAATAATCCATCTCCCCGGTAAATACAGGCAAGCGATAAACTCTCCTGATGGCTTCAATCGAGGCATTCACCCTTTTTTGTTGCACAAATCATCTGTGATCCTCATGTTCGGAATAGTTGGCGTAGAATTCGCTAACAAACAACAAGTTACCGTCCTCCAGCTCCTCGAAGAAGATGTCAAGCATGTGCCTAATCAGCTCCATATACATATTGAGGCACTCAACCTAGAGGGAACCCCTGTCAACTCTCATTTCTGTTACCAACTTTCTAATTGCCTTACAACCGAAACAATCTTAGGCAGCTTTGGAGACAAACCTGGTGCTATCAAACTGCCCTAACTTGGCTGATGCCCGTGCCCAGGACGAACCAGCGGTAGTGCGTCTCTTCTTTGAAGATATCATTGTACCTACACACAACCACCATTATCAAGAATTAGCGGAATAGGTGAACCACAGGCGGTTGCTAAGATTTCACTCGCCCCCTGAGTCACAATTTATACCAGAAAGTTAATTATGGCAATTCAACAAACACCTTCTATTCATGTGCCCCCCAATGTACCCAAGGGCCCAATAAAACTCTCAATCCTCACAAATCAACATTGTTTTCCTAATCCAATCAACCTAATGTCCTCACATATCAACAAATATACCAACAAATACAACATATAAAAGAGTACCTAGGTTCTACTTTCTTACACCCACAATAGAGGAGAAAAAATGAAAAAAAATCGAAACAACAAAACAAAAGAAACCAAAAAAATATTAGAAACATGCACTTACTTGATAATCTTGTAAGGACCAAAGCTTGATGAGTGGGTGAGTAGAGAGGAGGTAGAAGAGAATGGGATTTGGTGAAGATGGGGGAAGAGATGCATTTTGAATTTGGGGAAGGGGGAGGGTTGTGATTCGTTTTTGTGATGTTGTTTATGATTAGGGGGTATAAAAGAATAGGGGATGCGGATGAAGGGGGTATTCTAACTAAAGAAAAAAACTAATTAAAAAGGGGGTGATGGGGGGAAGACCATAAAAAAATTGAAATTTTACACCTGAACGGCACTAGGTTCGTGGCCGGATACGCGGCCGCGGACAAAGGTTTTGCAAAATCTGCAAATGATCTGCGGCCGTGGATTAGACGTCCAAGAATTTTTATTTTTAGTTTTTGCTTTTTTTTTTCATTTTTGCCTACCTCCAAGATACTTTCGTCACCCCAGCCCTTCCGCTGCGCATGCTTTCGTTCCTGCTCCTTAACAGATCGATCAAAGTGAATACCATTTGATGGTTTTCCTCCCAACAACCGCCTGATTTAAAGTTGTGGCACTACAAATACAATAAATTAATGTGTTTCCTCCCATGAAACACCTAATTTAACGTCGCGGCACGACACAAATAAGCGTATTTAAAGTACGCTCAACTTTGGAGGCTCGATCAAATGAGTCACTGACACTTCTTTTGCTTCCTTCATGCCCACAGAACATTTTAATCTATGCCCATTGACTCTAAATGTGTGAGAGTCATTACTTGCAGCAATCTCTAAGGCACCGTGGGGTGAATTTCAACCACACGAAAAGGCCCTGACCATTGTGATTTTTATTTTCCCGAAACAACCTTAGACATGAGTTATATAGCAATAACGTATCTCCAGGCTTAAAATTCCGCTCAATAATATTCTTAGCATGTATCATCTTCATTCTCTACTTATATAATCTTGTGCTCTCAAAAGCGTGATATCTAAACTTATCAAGCTCGTGCAACTCCGTTACTCTACTTGTTCCTACAGCTTCACTATCAAGATTCAACTGTCTCAACGCCCACCAAGCTCTATGCTCCAACTCTACTATTAAATGACACACCTTCACAAACACCAACTTGTACGGCGACATGCCAAATGGAGTTTTGAAAGTGGTTCAATACGCCCAAAGTGCATCATCTAAATTCCTCATCCAATCTATTCTAGTAGCATTCACAGTTTTAGTCAGCATACTCTTTATTTCTCTATTCGACGCTTCTACTTTCCCACTTGTTTGTTGATGATATAGGGAGGCAACCTTGTGGCGTACATCATACTTCTCCAAAAACTTTGCAAAGGCTCGATTATAAAAGTGAGTGCCTCCGTTACTGATTATTGCCCTGGGGGTTCCAAATCAAGTGAATATGTTCTTTCTCAAAAAACCAATTACCCTATTTTCATCATTTGTAGGGAGTGTTGCACCTTCTACACATTTGGACATCCATTCCACAGCGACGAGTATGTACTTGTTTCCATATGAGCTGACGAAATGCCCCACGAAGTCTATCCCCATACATTAAACACTTATACCTCCTGAATTGGGTTCATGGGCATCTCATGTCTGCGGGAAATGTTCCTGGTTTGTTGGCATTTGTCACATCCCTTTATCCATATATGTGCATCTTTGAACAATGTTGTCCAGTAGAATCCTGACTCCAAGACTTCCGCAGTTGTCCTTACTCCCCCCGAAGTGCCCACCATATGGTGATGCGTGACATGCTTGCAAAATAGCGGAGATACATCTTTGGATCATGTTATCAACACAAATCCTGGATAGATAAGGCTCATTCCAATAATACATGTGACAATTACGAAGTAACTTTTTCTTTTGAGCAGATGTAAGGTCATAAGGAACAATCTCGCTGCCAGGTAGTTTGCAATGTCTGCATACCACGGTGCTTCCTCGAGACTCGTGGCTAGCAGTTGTTCATCTGGCAATTTTTCTAGAATTTCTTCTACCTCAACCTTCTTTTCAGCTCCTTCTAGCCTGGATAAATAGTTAGCTACTTGGTTCTTTGTTCCTTTTCGGTCACAGATCTCCAAATAAAATTCTTGCAGTAATAGCACCCATCGAATCAGGCGTGATTTTGACTCCTTATTCTCAATTAAGTACTTAAGAGTAGCATGGTCAGTATAAACAATTATCTTCGAGCCTATCGGATATGACCTGAACTTGTCAAATGCAAACAACACTACCAGTATCTCCTTATCGGTCACAGTGTAATTTAATTGGGCTCCACTTAGCGTTCTACTTGCGTAGTATATTGGGTGCATGATCTTATATTTTCACTTCCTAAGAACCACTCCCACAACATAGTCACTCACATTGCACATCAACTCAAATGGTTGCTCCCAGTCGAGCGCAACTATGATAGGTGATGTTACCAATCTCTTCTTTAATTCCTCAAAAGCTATCCTACAATCATCAGAAAAAACAAAAGGGTGATTTTTTTTCAAGAAATTTACGCAAGGGCTAGCAATTTTAGAAAAATCCTTTATAAATCTCCTATAAAAATCGGCGTGCCCAAGAAAACCTCTGATTGTTTTGACGGAGGTGGGTGGTGGAAGTTTTTCTATTACATTAACCTTTGCACGATCCACCTCAATACCTTTACTTGACACTAGGTGCCTCAAGACTATACCTTCTTGTACCATGAAATGGCACTTTTCCCAGTTGATTACCAGATTAGTTTCGATACACATTTTCAAAGCTCTTCTCAAGTCCATAAGGCAATCATCGAATGGGTTTCCCATCACTAAAAATTCATCCACGAAAACCTCCATTATTTCCTCTACCATATCTGTGAAGATGGCCATCATGCACCTTTGGAATGTGGCGGGTGTGTTGCATAGGCCAAACGGCATTCGCCGAAAAGCATAGATTCCATAAGGACAGGATAACAACATTTTCTCTCTATCCTCTAGGTAATAGAAATTTGATAATAACTCGAGTACCCATTCATAAAGCAAAAGTGAGACCTCCTTGCAAATCTATCTAGCATCTGATCAATCAATGGAAATTGGAAATGGTCCTTCCTAGTAGCCGAGTTTAACTTCCTGTAATCCATACAGATTCGCCAACATGTGACTGTTCGTGTAGAGATCAACTCATTCATCTCATTTTTCACTACTGTCACACCTCCCTTTTTTGGTACACACTGCACTAGGCTAACCCAGTTGCTATCAGAGATGGGGAATATGATTCCCGCATCTAACTATTTAATCAATTACTTTTTCTCCACTATTTTCATATTGGGGTTTAGCCTTATTTGATGTTCTGTGGAAGGTTTGTGCCCATCTTCCAACAGAATCTTATGCGTACAGATGGCCGGGTCGATCCCCTTAATGTCTGCAATCGTCCACCTAATTGCAGTCTTGCACTCAGTCAGTACCTGCAAAAGTTGTTCTACCTACACATCTAACAATCTAACTGAGATAATAATAGGTAAAGTTGAGTCAGGTCCTAAGAATTCATACCTGAGATGGGATGGCAGTGGCTTCAGTTCCAACTTTGGTGACTCTTCTATTGACGACTTAGCTGGAGGATTTTTTCTTTCCTCTAAGTGCAAAGGCTGAAATTCAAGCTCCCTTCTCCAAAAACCTTGGCCTTCAAGGGTAAGTACCCATTCTGCCAAGTCTCACCATTAACTTCATCTAAGTTCATAAGACAAGATTCTAGAGGGTCTTTAATGTTCAAAGCTTCATCTTACTCCTCCAAGACTACATACACTGCATCTATTAGAGAGTAATTAGCAAATGTGCTTGGTCTCTACATAGATTTCTACACGTTGAATATTATCTCTTCATCGTTTTATCTCATCTTGCGCTCTCCAGTTTCACAATCAATTAAGGCTCTCCTAGTGACTAAGAATAGCCTTCCTAAAATTATACGAATTTCCTCATCAATCCGACAGTCAAGGATGACAAAATCTGTTAGGAACACAAACTTCCCAACCTGTACCAATACATCATCTAGAATCCTAGAGGGCCTCTTCACTGTTCGATCAGCCAGTTGTAGTATCATAGACGTAGGTCTAGCTCTTCCAATGCCTAGCCTTTTGTAGATAGCCAGGGGCATAAGGTTTATGCTTGCTCCTAGATCACACAGTGCCTTAGGGAATTCAAAGTTTCCTATTGTGCAAGGGATTGTGAAACTCCCAGGGTCATATAGCATCTCAGCTATGGGTTTCGTTACAACAACACTGTAGGTCTAAGTTAGTGTAAACATGGCCAAGTCTTGAAAGTCAAACTTGCGGGACATCAAGTCCTTCATCGTCTTGGCATAACCAGGAATCTCCTTTAAAGCATCAATCAGTGGAATGTTTGCCTAAATTTGCTTCAATATCTCCAAGAATTTCTTGTACTGCTCATTTTTCTCATACTGGGCCAATCTCTACGGGAATGGTGCTGGTGGTCGCTTCTTCCCTGTGATTTGATTTTTCTCTTGTTCAGTCTCTACTTCTATTGTTAACTCCGGTTCAACCTCTATATCTTTCACAACCTCTTCTTCTTTGTTGGTGTTCTCTTGCGCATGTTGTACCGCCACCTCAATTTAACCCTGCTGAATTGTCTAGCTCAAAGGGTACTGGCACCATTGTCTCTATCGATCTGCTTTCACGAGCAATTTCTTGCTCCAGATCTAAGTCTCTACCATTTCAGAGACTCATTTCCATTAGCTACTTTGGGCCCTACTTTTTTGGATTGGTTTAGGTGTCTGTAGATAACATCCCATGAGTATGATTATTTAGGGCCATGGAAATCTATTCTAATTGGATCTTAATATTCTTTATCGTTAACTCATGTGGACCCAATCACTTGTTGCATCATTCCTTCAAGTTTAGCAAACCTATCTTTATGTCTCACAATCTATTATTGTGGAGGTTGTTGATAAGACTGCTGCTTATTTTGCTGGTTGTACCCTTGTTGCCTTTGGTAAGGCATTATTTGACCCTGTGGTCGCATAGCCCCATGGTTATTGTGGTTGTTGTACTACTGTTTAGGTGGTCTATATTATTGATTCTGCTGACCCCAATTCTGACCACCTGATCTTGATCCCCCGTAGTTGGCCATATAATTCATGTTCTCCTGATATTCTTGGTTATTAACTTCATCACTCCACGTGGAGACATATGGTTGATTAATGCATGATGTACATAAACCCCCATTAATTTCATCAACTATGTGTACATGCTGCTTCTGGCCTGATTCGTCAACCTTTTTAGTCAAGATGCTCATTTGTGTCAGTAGAGTGGCCATATTTTCAGCTATGGAGTTAGCCGAGTCTAAAGACACTGAGTGAAATACAGGAGTTATTGGAGCATTTTTTGTTGTCCATCTTGAGTTTTGTGCCATCTTGTCAAGTAGGATCTTGCTCTCTCTGAATGTTTTGCTCAAAAATGTGCTACCTTCTGAAGCATCAACATTGGATTTCAAACTATTTGTCAAACCCATGTAAAATCTCTATCGCAACATCTACTCCAGAATACCATGATGTAGACACGTAACCAGCAAACCCTTGAATCTCTCCCACGTTTCGTGTAGCGTCTCAGTTTGTTTCTATCTGAAGCTCAATATCTCATCAATTTGCTGAGTAGTCTTGTTGGGTGGATGAAATTTGTTCATAAATTGCTTGACTAATTCCTCTGAAGTAGTTATGGAGTTAATGAGGAGTAATTAAGCCAAGTTTGAGCTGCTCTTGTCACTAAGAATTGAAATAACAACAAATGTATTGCTTTCTATGTCATGTTGTGTTGCCTCTACAAGGCGCAAATCGATAGGAAATTCTTTAGCTTCTATTGAGGATCTTCAACGTATGACCCAAATAACATCCCTTGTTCTGCAATAAGTGAAGCATGTTATTTGTGATCTGAAATGAATCTGCTTGTACTAAGAGACTACAATGGCAGTTGCTAAGTTGTCAGCGGTGGGTTATACACAATCATATAGTGTTGTTTCTGGCACAAGAGGTGCTACACCCTGATCGTTTGGTTCATTCGCGTTGTCTCTATTGTTTGGATGATCGTCTTCCATGTCTAGCTCAATTTGTTCGGTTGAGTTTTGTTGTCATTTATCTTTCCTGTTTTCACGATTCAATGCCTTGAAAACTTTCTCATGATCTGATAATGCTTCGAGTAATTCACCACTTCTTGAGGGGTTTGTAGGCATGCACGTGTTACAACCACGACTGAAAATGTTAGAATTTCAATTGTCAGTTTAAATTGAAGAAAATTAACTAAACTAAGAATTTTTGCACTTCTTTTTAAATGCAATCAATAACACCGTTAATTCTCTGGCACGACAGCAAAATTATATCATGCCCAACTATGCCTTGACAAAGCAATCGCTGCAAATATATTCAGGTTAACAAGTCCGGAGTCAAATTTCATAGGAAATTAACATATCAATCACACCTATTGGACTCACAGAAATTCATGTATTCAATCTTTAGAGATATTTGAATAAGAAATTGGGTGTTTATTAACTAAATATTACGTAATAAAAAACATAAATTAAGAACTAGCTATAAACAGGTTGTAAGCAAGAATATGAATGGTCTAAGGTTCTGATTTCACCTCTTGTCCAAATTCTTTCCGCAATTTTTTTGCTATAAATTTGCCTTTAGTATTCTATATCGATCATGAAAAATCTGAATGTCGTAACTCTCTCCCGAGTAATTACAACAATATACTAGATATATTTTCCTGAATTACACTAGTTGGCCTTAGTTACAACACACTTAGATCGCACTCAAGGTTTTGTTATGTAACGACCTGACAGGTCAATTTGGGCCCGAGTGCCTCCTTCAGTAGTCTAAGACCATGAGCAGCTTCATAATTCATTTCAGGTGTTATGACTTGTACGCGTGGTCGGAATTGAATTTCGGAAAGTTTGGAGTTGAATTGGGAAGAGAATTCTCATTTTGGAAGCTTAAAGTTGAAAGAATGATCTAGGATAAGAATTTTGAGTAAATGACCTCAAAATCGGGATCTGAAGGCTCCAACAAGTTCATATGATTATTTCATACTTGGAAGTATGCCCGGATCAGGTTTTGGATGACCCGAGCATTTTGGCGCCTATTGTGGAAGTTAGCATTTTGGAAGAAATTTCTTAAGTTTGGCTTGAATTGCATTTCAGTGTTGTTGATTTTCGTTTGGGATTCCGAGATTTGGAGTATCTCAGTATGGTGATTCTGGAGTTGGGAGCACAACTGGAAGTGAATTCGGAGATTCGTAGGTCATTTTGAAGCCATTTGGCTAAAGATAGAAATTTGAAGGTTTTTGTGAAGTTTGACCGGAAGTGGACTTTCTGATATCGGGGTCCGAGTTCGATTCCGGAAGTTGGAGTATGTCCATAATGTCAAATATGACTTATGCGCAAAATTTGAGGTTAATCGGATGTGAATTGATAGGTTTAAACATCATAAATAGAAGTCAAAAAGCTCAAAGTCCATAAAGCTTGAATCAGGGTGTATTCATAGTTTTAGCATTGTCTGATATGATTTGAGGCCTCGAGAAAGTCTGTACTGTGTTTTGGGATTGGTTGATAGGTTTGGTTGAGGTCCGGGGGACTCGGGTGGATTTCGGGTGGTTAACGGATCGAATTTGGAGTTGAAAAAAGGCTGAAGCAGTTGATATCTCGTATTTCCGCACTTGCGAAGATTTGGCCACAAGTGCGGATCCACAGAGGCAGCCAGGAAGACGCATGTGCGGATTTTGGTGAGGGGAGCTAGGACCACAGATGAGGTCAGGGAGCCGCAGATGCGGAACCGCACCTGCGAAAAAGGAAGCTCAAAAGTGGAAGCTGGGGCGGCCAGGGTGGATCACAAAAGCGGCCTGGTGACCGCACCTATGGAACCGCAGAAGCGGTCCAGGGTCCACATGTGCGGAAATGACTGGAGTAGTGAGGTCTTTAAAATTTGGGTTGAGTTCATTTCAACCCCATTTTTCTTCCATTGGAGTCGATGGGGAGAAGCTTGGAGGTGCCATTTTCATCACTTGCCATGAAGTAAGTAATTTATGTTGGTTTTGTTGTTAAATACAAGGTTTATACACGGATTTAGACTTGGAAAATTGTAGAGAATTGAGGTTTTGGTGGAATATTCAGAAGTTAAGGTGTGATGCCTAACAATTTCGAGCCTATAGGTATGGCTAAGAATCAAGCTTGGAAAATAGCTTATTAGAAGAGGCAAAAAATGTTCCGGGATGTTTTTGCTTGTGATGTAGCAATTGGGAGGTATGAAATGGTTTGTAGGATTTGAGACAGCATGGTCTGATGATTCAAGGTCACTCGGAAAGAGTGTAGATGGGGTATGGTATGTGTTGAATGGAGTTAGTATTATTTATAAGGCAAGCAAGAATAAATTGGAAGAAGGTAGATAGATTATCCATAGTTGAATTGGCATATTGGGGCCAGTGATCAGTTCATTCCACGTGATCAAGTTATGTGTATGATTGGTGGTGGTACGTGTGAGGCTTGTCGGCCGATGTAATTGATGTTATTCAGAAGCATTCTTCTGTTATGGCTTGATAAGTGGAAGCGGATTCCAGAAGGGCTATGGTGGCTTGGACCACTACTTAGAGATACATATTCTACGGTTATGGGAATTTACCTGTGTGTTACTATGATTCTCCTGAAGTGAGTTAAGTGAAAAGTTCTTATATGATAAAGTGTTAAAATATTAATGATTTTGGAGTTACAATGAAAAATCATGTCGTATCGTATGTTGGCATGTTGGGTGCAGTGAGTAGCATGAAAGTTCAAAGTGAGGATCTAGGTTGTAGTTTGGTGCTGGTAAGAATGTCACGAGTCGGATGAGTAAGGAACGGGTTGAATGTTTAAAATAAATTGGTATTGTCTTCAGCGTTACCTGAGATCGATGTGTTGTAGATGAGGTTTTGCATCCTAGATAAGGATTCTTGATCACTTTTCAGCGTTAGTGTAGCCGGTGGTTTAGATTTGCGGACCCATTATTTATTCGGGAGACTGTGGGAGCGTGTCCCATGGGAGGATTGTATAAGTGTGACGAGTAGTCACTTGAGTGATTAAAGATTTAAACCAAGTATGAGGATTGTGGTAATGTCATTAAATTGAGAAAGTTATTACTGGAGAGCACTCTGTTTATTGGGTTATGGGCTGAGGAGGTTTGCTCCGGTTATGACGATTGTTTTTATGTATTATGAGGAAAAGGGAGTTACTAAGGACCTTTGAAAGGTTACTATCCTAGTTGGTGTAATCAAAAATCGGTTTGAGATCAGTGGATTGATTTAAATCTCAACAGGTCTTTATATCAGGCCAGTTGTGTTCGTCTCAGTGAGCGCTCCTTATGGAAGAACAATCGAGGTGTTATTTTGTCGTCAGCTATTCCAGGCAATGATATATTGCGTCGTATGAGTTGTGAGACGGTTTGGTAAATTTCTTATGTGTTGAGGTTTCGCGTGGCGATGATGTTATATGAGAAGAATGGCTCTTGATGGTATGCACTTAGCGTGCTTGCAACTGAAATTTGATATTTTTATTATAATGAGCAGATTTAGCTCGAAGTGCAATCATATCTGAGATCTATGTATGGATCGGGTGACATGCCGCCATGGGGAGTTACTTGGATTGGGTTGCGCACCGCAACAGTGTGATGTTGAGTATAGTTTTCTATAGGCTGTTTTTTTTGTTTTATGTGTCTCGCTTCCTATCTTCTGAGGAAAGTTCGTATTAGTGTGTGGGTTTTCCAGAGTTCGATTTCCTTTTGTATTGTGTTCGAATTGGTGGCCTATTAGCACATATATGGCGTCATATGAGA
Organism: Nicotiana benthamiana; assembly: GCA_034376525.1. NCBI lineage: Eukaryota > Viridiplantae > Streptophyta > Magnoliopsida > Solanales > Solanaceae > Nicotiana > Nicotiana benthamiana. Next base: position 98,835,196 of record CM067334.1, on the reverse strand, counting down.
CTTTTGATCACATTCGGAATGGCTTATTGCATGAGCAGTTCGTATTGGGTGATGCAAGATTATGGGATTTAAGATCAGTGCAATCTGATTATATGAAGTATATTAAGGAGCAAAGATCATTATTTGGTTCAGAACGTGGTAATGTGTCTTGTCAAAAGTATAGACTAAATGATTGGTTGACTCGGCAGTTGATTATGAATTTCGGCACATCTCATCCATCGTGGCGGTATTGTAAGAGTTAGAGTAAGACTTGCGTGTGTCATGAGGAGGTGCAATTGGAGCATCTAGTTTGTTGAATTTTGGCTAAGTTGATCAGAAAATATTATTGTGGTCCTGTGGATTAAGTGTTGCAAATTAAGAATCCAGCAAAGTTATGCAGTCATGTTTGAGTACAGCTTGTAATGATTGATATGGTGATCGTATGTTGGAAATAGGCCTGGCATAGAATTCCAGATGTTGGAATTGGGCTCTAAAGCTTATTTGCTTGAATAAAGGGAATATCTTCAGAATTTATCGAGCTAATGTGCTCAACTAAGTTTTGGTATGACGGTAAGGTGCATGAGGTAGTAAATAGTAATTTCAGACCACTTCAGTATAGTTCTCAGCACGTTCGAGGACAAACGTATGTTTAAGTGGGAGAGAATGTAACGACCCGAATGATTGTTTTGATCCCTGGTGCGCCATTCAGTAGTCTGAGGCTATGAGCAGCTTCATTTCAGGAGTTATGACTTGTACACGTGGTCGGAAATAAATTTCGAGAAGTTCGGAGTTGAATTGGGAAGAGAATTCTCATTTCGGAAGCTTAAAGTTGAAAGAATGATCTAGGATAGGAATTTCAAGTAAATGAGCTCCGAATCGGGATTTGAAGGTTCCAGCAGGTTCGTATGATGATTTCGGACTTGGGCGTATGCCCGAATCGGGTTTTGGATGACCCGGGAGCATTTTGGCGCCTATTGTGGAAGTTAGCATTTTGGAAGAAATTTCTTAAGCTTGGCTTGAAGTGCATTATCGATGTCCGTTTGGAATTCCGAGACTGGGAGTAGCTCCGTAGTGGTGATGAGCGCGATCCAAAGTGAATTCGGAGGTCCGTAGGTCATTTTGAAGCCATTTGGCTAAACATAGAAATTTAAAGGTTTTTGAGAAGTTTGACCAAAAGTGGACTTTTTGATATCGGGGCCGAAATCCAATTCCTAATGTTGGAGTGGGTCCGTAATGTCAAAAATGACTTGTGTGCAAAATTTTGAGGTCAATATAACGCGAATTAATATGTTGAAACATCGGAAATAGAAGTCGGAAAGTTCAAAGTCCACAAAGCTTGAATCAGGGTGTAATTCATGATTTTAGCATTGTTTGATATGATTTGAGGCCTTGAGCAAGTCTGTAATGTGTTTTGGGATTGGTTGGTAGGTTTGGTCGATGTCCCAGGGGCCCCAGGTAAATTCTGGATGGTTAACGGGTCGAATTTGGAGTTGAAGAAAAGCTTAAGCAGCTGATATCTTGTATATCCGCACCTGCGAAGATTTGGCCGCAGGTGAGCTTGGACAGCATATGCAGCTAGGGAGACGCAAATGCAGAACCGCACCTACGGAAAAGGAAGCACAGAAGCGGAAGCTGGGGCGGCCAAGGTGGAACGCAGAAGCGGCCTGGTGACCACATTTGCTGAACCGCAAAAGCGGTCCAGGGTCCTCAGGTGCGGAAATGACTAGAGTAATGAGGTCTTTAAAATTCGGGGTTGAGTTCATTTCAACCCCATATTTCTTCCATTGTAGTCGATTGGAAGCAGCTTGGAGGTGCCATTTTCGTCACTTGTCATGAGGTAAGTAATTAATGTTAGTTTTGGGTTAAATACAAGGTTTATACACGGATTTAGACTTGAAAAATTGTAGAAAATTGAGGTTTTGGTGGAAAACCTAGAAATTTATATTTCTTGGAATTTGACTGCGATTTCGGTTATGGAATTTAGAAAAAATTATATATTTGAGTTCCTAAGGTCATGGGCAAAGTTTATCTTCGAAAAATTTCGGATTCCGGTCACGTGGGGCCGAGGGCATTTTTTGTTAACGTTCCAATCGAGGTTAGGAATTGTTATTAATTGGATTATAATGAGTACCTTTGCATATACTAATGTGTTTGTATAACCATTGGCTAGTTTTGGAGCATTGTGCGTTGGTTCAAGCCTTCGAAAGAATGTAGAATAACGGTTATGGGTCTTCTGAGCGAGGTAAGTCTCCTTTCTAATCTTGTAAGAGGGAATTGTCCTCATAAGTGAAATAATTGATTATGTGCCCTATTCGAAGGGGCTACATACGCACGAGGTGATGAGAGTCCGTGTGTAGCTACTATTATATTATTATTTGGGTAGTTAGGACTCAAACTCATGTTTACTTGGATTATTTATGAACCCATTGATTGCGTGTATTGCTTAAATCACATTGAATTAGTAAGTGAATTTTTAATAGGATTAAACTTCATTTCTTAAAATTTGTTAAAGGAAAATTGATTTTATTTGGATAACTATTCCTCGATAAGTTCTTACTTTACTGGTTGAGCATGTATCCTTATGTGTACCTGCGTCGCATGCATGATTCGCGAGCAGAGTATGTGTTTATTTATGGAACTGGCTGAACGCCTTGGCAGATTAAATAGATGCATCTATCGTTTGGGCCGTTCGACCCTCGGCAGTGCACAATTTACATTTCTGTTAGAGGGGGCTGTCGACCTCGGCATCATATGCACATGTTTATACTGCTTACTTTAAATACTTGATGTTGATCTTGCCTTTGGGCCTGACAGAAATTGCCTAATATAAATGAAAAGAAATCTTGAAAATTCTTTGTTAATTGCTAAAAGGTGTTTCCCTATTTTACAGCTTTGTGAATTAGAGCATGCTATATAAATCCATGATTTCCTCACATTTTTGTATATTATTACAGGACCATTAGTAAGAGTCAAGGTTGACTATCTCGTCTATACTTCTTCGAGATTAGACGGGATACTCATTGGGTACACATTATTTTCGTACTCATACTACACTTGTTGTGCGTTTTTGTTGCATAGGTTTATTGTGTAGCTTGTGGCTTAGCGGCATAGTGGCATGACGGGCACAAAGACTAGGTGAGCTGAATTTTCTCGAGGCGTTCCGCAGCTAGTATAGTCTCTCTCTGGACTTTCTTTATTTTCTGTCCAATTGTATTCCGAATAGTTATTGTACTTATTGATTTCTCTTTGAAAATGCTCATATACTTGTGACACCGGGTTCTGGGATGTATTTGGGATTATTCAGAAATTTTGAAAGTTGATTCAATATTTTATTGTGTATTTGAAGGAATACACTGACAATTGCGTTAATCATAATAAAGAAGTATTTTTCGAAATCATTAAAATAAGAATTTAATTAAGTATTTTAGTTGGCTGGCCTGACAGCGGTATCCGCGCCACCACGACGCTTAGTGGATCTTGGGTTGTGACATGTTATCCCTAACCCACCTTTTAAACATTCGTATTGATTCTTCATATACGTTAGGAGGGGTGTTGTTAAACAACTAACTAAATATGCACTATCTCCCGAGTAATACATACTAAATAGGCACAACTAATTTAGGGTCCTTCAATCAACAACAATCAGAATATAGTTGAACAAACAGAGAAATACTATGGCAAATCTATATTAATATAACAAGAAATTCATCTTCTAAGAGGTTCCATTACCCTAGATTAGGGACTTAGCTATGCATAATCGTTTTCACAATCATAATGATCGAATTTGTCAACAATGATAAAAATAAAAAGAAAAAGTAAAAACTCTATGTTGAATCCTCTGTCTTGCTTCTTGCATGTTCTTACCTTCAAAATCCCTTTAAAAACCTCAAAAATACCCTCTTTTGGGTGATCTGGGCTTCTTATATGTCAAGGAGAGTCGTCTTGAAAATTACACAATTGATCCTGAAATTTTTGGCTCCCGTCAACTCGTCCACGGCCGCGGATAGACCGCCGATGTGACAAAATATCTGTCCATGGCCGCAGATCTGACCGCGAATTTGGTCCTTTCTCTTCCTTCTCCTTTTCGATTGTGTTATCCTCCAATTAGCCTTCCATGCTCCATATTGACTACAAACACTCTTCTAGTTTCCTCCTAGCTTGGAATGGCTCCTGCAAAACATAAAACTCTTATTAGAGTATTTTGTTATCTTTTACATTCAAACATTGATAAAGTGTGGCTATGTTAGAGTGTAAATATTATTGAAATTTCATGATTATCGTCTACTATCAACTACTCACTATGTTAACATATTGGTTGAAGCAAGTGAAGTAAACAAAAGAACAATTTTTACTTTGTTGTGTTTCCTGATTGAAAAAATATATATTTGATAAAGGGAATATCAAGAGTAATGTAGTACGATGAATACCAAATTAATTTGCTTTGATATGCATGGGTTCTTCTTGCTCTTCCCTGTTCAGGCATCTAGTTTACTCCATTTGTCTCCTACTCTATTTATATGACTTGTAAAAGGAGAATGACTTTATATTTTTAATAAAAATCTTAAGTCTTATTTTTGTGGACTGAACTATTATTAAGAGTGTGTCACTCTACTATAAAAGTTTTTTTATTTAGAATCCTACCGATAAACTAAATTTTGGTAACTTAAATTTACTCTGCATTGCGTGCGAAAGGGTGAAGAGAATCATATGAAAAGGAGCACAAATTCAATTTCGTAAGCAAGCATGGGAGTAGCCAGGGCACTTAATCTAAAAAAGTCGTAAGAATGGTCCTGAATATATACGTGTAATCTCTCTTATTCTATATCTTAATCCTTTAACCTATTTTATGCTTATAAACTCTTGTAATTATATTTATAAAGGATAACCAATGAAAGACATCCTTAAATATTACATTGATCATGTATGCTTTAATTAGTGCCACGAATGTAATTTTAAATGAAAGAATTCAAACTTGATAATAAAATGTGTATATTTAGTGTCACATTACTTTAAAGAAGTATCTTGAAAATAACATGAGTGCAAACCATAATGGATTAAAAGGATTGTATTCTGGCAAAATGTATACCCTAAAATGAAGCTTCTGCTCTAAACAACACATGATTACAATTATGGAGACAAATCCATAAGGTTTTTTATTCCATCAAATAAAAGATACAAAATTCTAAGCTCCCCAAAACTAGGAATCTTATATGGTGGAGAAATGCAATGAGCTTTAGCAGAATTTCCTTGCCATGGGGAAAGCTATCTCTATTACTTATCATTTAGACCAAGGTAACACTTGGAAAAGAAAAAATGATCATCGAACCAGCTTCCTCCAGCAACCAAACCACAGCTTCCAACGCACATGACCTGCAGACCTGCAAAGATATAACAATATGATACTCTCTTACCATTATCTTATAGTGTAAGACTGGTTCATGAGAAACCGAAGAGGAGCCTAGGATAAAAAAAATAGCCTAATCCTACTGCTCGATACTCTTCCCTAATCCCTTGTGCCTTCAACTTTTATACAACTTGTTCATCCAACAAAGTCAAATAGCAAATCTGAGGTGTTGCCTTTGTCTACCTAAAAAGATCTTCCAGGGTGACAACTGGAGTGTCAAGTTTCTCAGGTAGTGGAGTTGGTTCTGGTAAAGGATGTTGCTCCCTTGCTGTTAGGAGCTTCCTTGATGGTGGCGGATTATACCACCATAGCGGGGGTAGGGAAGACGGAGGATGTTGAAGCTGCTTATTCTGCATCTGCTGCCTTGCTGATGGTTGGGGCTTGACAGAAGGTGGAGCAGCAGAAGTAGGTATTGCGCTTACAGGAATTGCATGAGTTAAGGGAGATTGAGGAGGTGCCTCGACCTTACCTTTCGCTTGCTGGATATCAACAAATTCAGTAACAAGTAGCTTCCCCCCATTTGGAGGCCATTGCAGGTTGTATATAGCATTTCGAGTTTCTATAGCTTCCTCTACAGATGAAAACTGCACAAAATGAGATATCAAGCTAAAATCCTCTACTACAAAACATGTTGTAGGAGGTTGAGAGAACACCAAAAAAGATAGAGTGCTTACAGAAACAAAGCGGTGAGTTTTAATAGCATCTATCCAGAAATTTGTCACAGTAACCTTCTTTCTAAGTAGCTCTTGAACTGCTTTCAAGGTGAAAGGCCACAAAAAATTCTCGATCAAGGGAGAATTAGTCAGACACTTGCGATGATGGGGAATTGCCACAATCAACACAGTAGCATTATTCATACCATATACACATAGAGTATACATATTTCACCAAAGAAGTGGCAACTTACGGACACATTCTTTTAGTGCTTTCTTCGTGGCCACTGAATCAGATCTAGAGAAACTACGTCAGAAAGATGGATGAAAAATATCATTGGGGTAGTTAAGGCCACAACATCACCTTTTTTGTTCTTAGGAATTTTAAGATCTTCTGAATTTATTTTACGCTTGCTTCATTACAACATCATCACTCTCAGGTATTGTTTCTTGATCTATAACAATAGATAAAAAAATAAGATTGTGGGCAAATCTAAGAACTTTCAAGAGCAATTATATGAATATTAAATTGGTAAAATTACAAACTTTAAAATTTTAACTAACTCTTTTAAAACTTTTCCAAAAAAAATAAAAAAAATATAGACAATGTAATTCAATATTAAAACGAGCATCTTTAATGTTCCTTTCCAATTTTGACCCTTATTTTCTTTAATTCTGGGAGATAGATTGGAAGACATTTCTAAATTTATAGTTTGTACTGAGTGAAATGAGAGCTCTTTAAAACATGAGTTGTGTAATCTCCACAACTCTCAATGCAAGTAGATTTGTATGGTTAGAACAAAGGATACTAGTACATCTCCAACGGGAAACATCACATAAGTACTACCTAAGTCTACACAGAATGTTTCTCCAATGTTTGTACTCATTTTTTCCGCATTTACTATCAGCTAATATCCTGTAAAATTAAAGCAAATAAGAGTCTTGCGATACTTTACCAACCAAAATCTACATAAAGAAAATTTTGAAGAAAAACAAAGTGGAAAGGATAGCAAAATGAACAATTTCAAACAACGTACCATAAGCTTTTGTTTTCGTAGACTGCACAGTGGGACCATTTGTCTTTAATATTGGTATCTTTATGGACAACTAACCTAGCATCATCCACAAAAGAAATAGATCCTGCCTCCTTACTCATGTCCACTTCGATTCTTTCTATCCATCTATTTTTTTCTGTGAGTCTACCTTAAAATCAGCTAATCTACCCTTTGAAACATCCTCCTCCATGGAATCATCCCCAGGACTTCGGTCTAACTGCAACTTCTCTGCAGAATCTCCATTGTCATCCGTCTTCACTATATCAACATATTTATTATTTTTGATAACTAGGGATTCTAGTCTATTTCATACTCCTTTTTACTTGAGTTTTAGACTAAAAATGTATATAGGTAATAAAGAAAGCTTACATGTTGTGCTTGTTTGCAGTGTTTGGTCAAAAAGTGACAAGGAAGTCAAAACCAGCTCAAAAAGGAGTAAAACATGCTCAAGTACCAAGAACAAGTCAAAACAGTACTACAGTAGTAAATCCGCCGCAGCAGCAGTAGCCCCACCACCGCGACCGTTGTGCATTAGTTGTGGTCCGCATTGGAAAAGATCAGAGAGATGCAGTTTTGAAAACTCAAGCACCGCGGTCTTTGGTAGCTTCTTCGCGGCCGCAAGAGCCTCATCGTGGCCGAAATTCATTTTATGTGGTCCGCGGAGAGGGGATTCAGAGAGCTGGGAGTTTGAAAGTTGGAAGCCACTGCAGTCCACAGTCCATTTTGTGCGGTACGCAATGAAGCCATCGCGGTTGCACCCCATTTTATGCAGTCCGTAGTGGTCGAATTCAGAAACGTAGAAATGAAGCCAAAAAGCCTCACAACGTCCGTGGTGCATTTTTCATGGTCTGCGGTACCTCCGTCAGGGTATTTTTGTCCAAAAAATTTGGCCTTGTATAAATACTTCGTTTTCACATTCTTAGGGTATCTTTATCTTAGCAGAGCATGTAAACGGCGGTTTTAGTCCATTTTGAGTAATTTATAGCTAGTTTAACATTGAATATTCAAATCTTAGCTTGTAATCATATTATGGGCTATTCTTCAGCTAATTATTTGATTTCTTCCATTATTATGAGTAGCTTCACCCATTAGCTAGGGTTATGGCTCAATCCTAGTGCGGGTATTTCATGGGTCTTTTGTTTTAAGGCTTTCATATTTATGGGTAGTTGTTATTTGATTGATCTGTTTTTTCTATGTTGAACTAGTGGTTGCAAATACTAATTTATACATTTTTGACTTGGGCTTTTCTAAGAAAGAATACTTGAGTTTAGGAAAATCAGTCCAATAAGGAATTGGGGTGTATTCATGAAATTGATTACCCCAATTAAATAATTAAACCTAGAGATAGTAATACCCGACTTGAGCCTATATTGCTTGCATAATTTTAACACCCAACTGGTCTTGAGAAAGTCAATTAAGGCAAAGTCACTCAAGCTACCAAGAGGTATAGAGTGACTAGTTCCATGCATTGGCTATATCACAATTCCCAACATAACAACTTTGCCTTATGCTTTAGATCTCATCAAGTATTCACCTAAGAGAAAGTCACTTTCCTAGTACCTCTTTAACCATTTAGAAAACCTTACAAGCATTCATACTTAGTTTAATTTCGCAAATATTAGCATAAAATTAGAAGTAACAAACAAACAAATATGATTGGAAGCGTAATTAAGAGCACTACGCACTGCTAGTTTAGATAGGAATCCAAATCCCAAACATTCTAGCTCCCTGTGGATTCGATCTCGACCTTCTCGGGTATAAGTTGCATCAACCGCTCTTACCACTTTGTAGTGGTGTAGGGTTGGATCCGATCACTTTTTGGCGTCGCTGTCGTGGAGCTAACGATTTTGGCTATCTATATAAATAGTTTTGTGTATTGTTTTTCTTTCCTTCTGTGTTACTAATTTTTGTGTGTTACAAACTCAAGTACAAAATGGCGGCAAAAAATGCACCTCTTTGAGATATTCCATCGGAGGAGGAGGTAGATGACAATATTGATAATAAGGTTCTAATAGTGCCTCAAGCTCAAAGGAGAGGCCGCCAAGCCAATGATAATGTTCCAGACCCTCCCCCGCCACCTCTAAGAGTGGCTCCTCGGGTGCTTCCAAACCAAGAATATGCTAGTGCAATTGTCCCATCCTGGATCCGGGCGGGCAATTTCAAAATTACAAATGTGATGATGACTTTTTTGAAGCAACGATGGTATTTCACAGGTGCTCCCCATCAGAACGCCTACAAATATCTTAAGGTTTTCGTGGATACCTGTTGGGGGAGCAAGAAAACAAATGTGTTAGAGGGTGCACTTTGGTTGAGATTATTCCCCTTTTCACTTAGAGGGAAGGCTGCGGACTGGCTTGAAAGGATTCCCAACCATTTCATCATTACTTGGGATGAGTTAGCGGATAAATTCACTGCAAAAATTTTCTCATTGGGGCATATGGCGACCTTGAGGGATGAAATGTTAGCTTTCAAGTAGGAGCCCAACAAACCACTACATGAGATATGGGAGAGATACCGGACCATGGTAAAGGAATGTCCAAATAATGATATGATTGAGGCAATGATACAACAGACATTCTACTTGGGCATTAACACGGCAAATCAGTGCATAGTGAACAGGGGCAATTTCTCGAACACAGCGTATGATGAGGCTAACGCAATATTAGATGAGATGGCTGACACGCCCTCTGCTTGGCAAAGTAGAGACAATGTGCCACAGGGTGACCCCACGGTCATATACTTGCACAAATAGCTCCATAAACATGGGTAGGCAATAGCAAAACTAACAACAACAATGAACCAGCTAGCAAATACACAATTATAGCAGGTTCAAACTCCACGACAAGTAAATGTTATGGACGGTGTCAATATACTAGTGAACAAAAGAAGCCAAAGAGGTCAAAAGAACCAAGAGAGTTTGGATCAATATAACCAAGATCGTGGTGGGTATGATGAGCAGAACGAAGAAGTGCAATACGTAAACAACTATCCAGGCCAAATGGGCAATTCTTCCAACCAACAACAATGGAGACCCCAAGGCAAATGGAAAATCAACAACAACAAGGGAATAGTAATTGGTGGAACAACAACCAAATTCAAATTGGGGCAACCAGAACAATCAGGGTAATTGGAGTGGCAACAACAACAACTGGGGTGGAAACAACAATCGAGGTGGTTGGAACAATGGAGACCAAGAAAATTGGGGGCAAGGCTTTCAAAGGCCCCTGATGTATCAACAACTGAACAATCCACCCTCATTTCCATCCCAAGGACCTCGTTCTTCCAAAAATGAAATGGGGAGAATCAAAATGATGTTTGAACAGATGATGAAAAAGAATGCTGACTCTGATGTCCATTTGTCATCCCACAATACTTCAATCACAAACTTGGAGGTTCAATTAGGCCAAATCTCATAGTCCTTGAATACTCGCCCTAAAGGGGATATAACTTGTGATACGGTAGTCAACTCGAATAGTAGGATTCTGGGCATGTAATGGCGGTAAATACAAGAAGTTAACGAGGCGGTGATGTGAATGCCTCCAAACAAAAAGAAATTATGAGTGATGAAGTTTAGTTGCAAGAGGATGAGATCTCTTTGGTGGTTGAGAATTTGACTGATGAAAGTGAATGAGAAAGTGAGGATCGATATCCAGATACCGAGGTGGAGGCTCAGAATGACGTGAACCCATCTAGGGAACACATATAGGCATGCCAATAATTATTGTTCCTAAATACAAGGCTCCTTTGCCAAGGCCATCTCCACCTTACCATCTAAGGATTTCGAAGCAGAAAAATGAGAACCAATTTAAGAAGTTCATTGACATGATGAAGAGCTTATCCATTAATGTGCCTTTGGTGGAGGCTCTAGAGCAAATGTTGGGCTATGCCAAATTCATGAAAGACTTGGTGACAAAGAAAAGATCCATGGATTTTAAACTATCAAGATGACCTACCAAGTTAGTGTAATAGTGCACTCAATTGCTCCAGGGCTAGAATATCCTAACGCTTTCACCATGCCTTACACCATTGAGAGTGAAGACTTTGCAAAAGCTCTATGTGATTTGGGGGCAAGTATCAACTTGATGCCCTACTCAATTTTCAAGACTTTGGGTATTGGAAAATCGAGGCGGACTTCCAGGAGATTGGAAATGGCGTATAGAACATTTAAGAGACCATTACGTATAATTTATAATGTTCTTGTCCGGGTGGACAAGTTCATTTCCGATGATTTTTTATTTTGGATTGTGAGGTAGATTATGAGGCTCTGATCATATTTGGAAGACATGTCCTTGCAACTAGGAAGGCCTTAGTTGATGTGGAAGCAGGGGAACTCACCTTCCGGGTGGGTGATGAGAAAGTTGTCTTTCATGTGTGCAAGTTAATGAAGCAGCCCAATAGTTCTGAAGTGTGCTCTTTTGTGGATCTTGTCACGGAAGTGATAGTTGATGATACTAGTGCAATGACCTGTCGATGTCCCCTTTTTTCCATTACGGACCTAGGATTCTGGAAATCGGGTATACAAAATTATGGGAGGACAACTCTTTTATTCCCTTACGAGAATTGGGTTTTTGGAATTTAGAGAGTCTCCACCTAATGATTATAGTGCATTAGGACACTTTTAAAGGAAAGAAATGAGAAGGAGAAAACTTGAGATTATCTCGAGGGAAAGGTGTTACGCACTCCTTAAAATCCACTAGTGTGGTTCCCGACCATACCATAATTGTGAATTTGGAAGGTAGAAGAAACATATAAGGTTTTCCACATAATAATTACAAACAAGTTCAAAGTTTTTAAAAGAGAAGAATAAAACGAGAGATTTGAGAACATTACTTTAAAAGAGAGAAAACTTGAATGAAACATAACAAATAAAGGGAAAAAAGGGGGTCCTAGGTTTATACATAATATGGATCACATCAATGCAATATCTAGCAATGACTTCTCAAAAGAGGGGTCGCACCTGATATTAGCGCACCGGTCATCATATCCATATTCTACCCTTCCCACCCCGTTAAGGTATTAAAACACGATTAGTCTCGTTTACTTATTGCATGCTACTGCCCCTCCGATCCTATCAGTCCCGGGGCATTAGGACTTCTTATCCTAAAGGGGAAGCAAGGGATGGGGGCCTTTATGGAGTTTAAAGGATAAAATTCTAGTTTGACATTCAAAACAAGTATCAAAAAAAGGGAAGAGCAGACAAGTAAGATAAGGCTCAAATAAACCCCTGAATTCAGATAATCACGTAGTTTAGCATGCCTTGGCAAATACTTATTTGGTCTTAAATTAAAATTAAGCAATGGGCAGACTGGTTCAACACATATATTTAGGCAGATAGTCTGCATTAGGCCACTCGGGTACAGTTGTCAGGGATTAAGGAATTAGATTAGCATGCACTGACTTAAGAAGTGCTGATTTTAAAAGATAACTAATGCAAAAGAGTTTTGAAAGAAAAAGACAGGTTGCAGACTTAGGAAAGTGTTTAGAAATGAATTTCAAAAAGGATCAGCAGACTGCCCGGTCACAATTAAAACTGCCCAGTCACTGAAACACACACAGAGTGGTTTCAAAATTTTCATAAGAGACAGAGTTATTTAAAAGGAAATAAGTGAGTTACAGAAATAGTTTTAAACGATGAGTTCGGAATTTAATTGGAAAACAAATTTAGGCAGAGTATTAGAAAATTATGTTTCAGAAAAAGATATGTAGGTTAAAGAACGGGATTTTAGAAAAAGGTTTACACTGATTTGGGAGGGAGTTTTATCAAAAGTAAAAGTTTTGAAAATGTTACTGAATTAGGCGTTTATGTCACACTCCAAATTTGAGGTACATGACCGATGCTCGACCAGGTATCCCCAATCAAGCGGACCTGGGTGCCTTTCCTATCCCACGTGTTACCCCCTCATTTTCATTACTTATTAACCAAGTGAAATAGCCATTCATAATTAAAAATACCTTTTATTACACAACATACATGGTTCTTAGCGTGGTTTACATCTTACATCTCCCAATATACAAAATACATATTTACATAAGTTCACTACCCACACTTACTGTCTACGGAGCCTCTAAGGATACAAAAGGATAATACAATACTTGTCGGTAACAAGGCTCCGACTATACCTTACACCAAAAACCAAAACAAGACTCCAAAATAAAAAGCGACATAAGCCACGCAAGGCCCCAAGAGGAAAGGGTATCACCAATACATCTGACAGAACTGAAGGGGATCTACGGTCGGTGGACTGGAGTACCTGCTATGGATCCACCTACAATCATAACACGAATGTAGTTCCCCCGGCAAAAGGGACGTCAGTTAATTTGAATTCTACTTGTATGTATGAACAAACTTTGCCCCAAGTAAACTCAAACCATACACAAATAGGAAGCAGTAATAGAATCAACAATCATATACACAAGAAAGGAACAATCAAGCCAAACAAGTTTACAATCTCTCATGTTTCCCCTTCCACATTTCCACATCAATAATTTCACAATTTTTCTCATATTTTCATTTCAATAGTGATTTCGATCACTTTCCACCCTTATTACCTTGGCCACCCTTATTACCTCAGCCACCCTTATCACCACAACCTACACCTTATAACTTTGTGTTGCGGCATGCAACCCGATCCCACCATACGATTACAACTCACAAACAACAAAACAACAACAACAACAATTCATAGAGAACAACAACATCACTTCTCAAGAAGTAATAACAACAATTCACAAATAATTTCCATAACCATCAGTACCACTTTCCATCATTTTCAACAATTCATATGCAATTTAAGTCACCACAATAATTTTCCACAACAAGTGAAATATGTTATTACCACATTTGTTCCAACTACATTATTTACAATTTCCTTCCATCATTTGATTCTCAGCTCTCCCCACATAACACTTTCACAATCACGCAATTAGTTTATTGCCAATTACTTGCACCATTATATCTGTAGACTTAACCACAAACACTCAAATCAAACCAATCACCAGAATTTCACAAACAATCCACGTAGATATGACATACCAAATATATGTACACCAAACAAAGTGATTTTACAAAGGTCAAAGTTATCCATACATACCTAGATTACGCTTTCCTTAAGTTATTACAATGTTCCAGAAATTCTAGCAATTCCAATCTAGTATGAGACATAACAAAATTAAACTCAAATTAGAAAAGAATTCATGGGTTTCAGCTCATTTGAGCATTTTATCAAATACTAGTTGAGCGTCTTGATTTTTAACTCTCTTTTACAAGATTTCCTTCATTCCCCAACCCAATCTTTACCTATTTATGTTCATAATTCTTCCCACAAACCTATTTTCACATGCATGCACACATAATATTATTATACCAAGAATCATACCTCAATGACCCATCTCACAATCTCCATAACTAACACAACCTAGGTTAGGCACCTATCGCTCCCAATCACCATCCCATGAGTTCTAATGTATATACCATACATGAATAATCACCATAGAGTAGTTAGAGATGATAGACATACCTCTTGTAGTAAGAATTTTAAGAATCTCCACTAGTGGTATTCTTGAAGAATTCAAGGATTTGAAGGAAAATCTAAGGATTTTGAAGATTAATCCTTGTTAGTATAAGTGCTTAGGAATAGAAATAACTCAAAGTACTCCAAAAACCTTACTTTGTATCATAGGGATGAAGTTAGGGACGCAATCCCCTTGATAGAGCAAGCCCTTACCCTAAAAATGACTTGGGAACTCTCTAGACCTGGTCTTGGGGTATTTAGAGGCCCACTACTAGTGCGGTCGCGCACCTGGGCGCACATCCGAGCGTGCTAATTTGCCTAGTGTTCTTTCTTGGGCGCGCACATTTTAGCGTGGGTGCGCATCTGGGCGCGCTAGTGACACATGCCCAGTAAAATTGTCATAACGTTCTCTATGCACCTCCAAATGATGAACGGTTTGTTGTGTTGGAAACTAGACTCAAAGGGTTTTTATTACACACAAATCCTTATATAACTGGAGATATGATCGTTCAAAGTGAGGAAATGTGCGCATTTATTTACAAGTTTCATCTAATATAAAATTTTCCAACTTGACTTAGACTTAGGCCTCTCCTTAGACCCCAATCCACTTCTAATACAACTTATATGCTTATTAACATATCCAATTGATATCCATTCTATCCTAGATCCTCATTTGCACGCAAGATAAAATATTTGACCTACCTTGGCACCACGAAAACTTAAATTACTAAGCAAAATTTTCTGGGGCTTTACAGTTTAAAAACCAGTTAACCAATTATTACTGCTTTAAACAGGCCAGACGAGGCAAGTTTGATTTTTACAAAAGATCCTACAGGGATGATATCTACAAATTATTAATTACAAAATATGTTGATAAACTTGTGGATGGATCCTAAACTTTTGCCTAATGTTATAAAGAATGCAGATTCCTATGGGCATCATATCTATATGATTAATTGCAGAAAGTTATGCGTTAAGTCCTATAGATATGCTTTCTATGTGATTAAATAACAGAAAATGCTCCTATAGGCAAGATTTCTGGGTGATTAAACAATAAAGTCCTAAGATCATAATTTCTACCCTTTTTAATGCAAGAAAGTAAAGACCTCTTCCACACCCTTTTACTATACTCCCTGAGTTTTTATACAATTTATTACAAACCATAAAAGATAAAAGTACATCAAAGACAAACAGATTGATTCGAGTAGCCTAATTCAATCTTAATGTCTAATAGCATGTGATTAACCAATTCTGGGATCCAAATTTCCAAAGCCTTCTCTTTATCCAAGTTGTCTCAAAGTTTCAAGAAATCTCAGGGATTACCGACATTGCTTACACCCAGGATACCATTTAGAATTAGAATGGTGCAGTGTGGAAGAGTCAGCCCTCGGACATCCAAGTTCAGAGGGAGCTCAGGGTCCCAAAGAATGGCTTGCAAGAGAGGGACAGATATTATAGCTAAGAGTAAGTGCAATGTGAAAGGGAAATTAGGGAGCCATAACAAATGGTGGTCATGCCTAGTCACAAGGTAGGCTGGCACACACCTAACCATTTGTTTGGTTAAACAAGTTAGGAACAGACCATGAAGGTAAGACCAAGGTCTACATAGTTATTAAGACACTATCAGACCCAAGTCCAAGTCTCAAACACATAAAAGGGGAAAGGGAGTGGGAATTGATTGAGTTAGGGATTCAGAGAACCCAGTTCAAAATCATAGACAACAATATTAGAGTGTTGTTATGCTCTGAACCATAGCTCACATACAAAGGGGTAAATGGTAAGGGGATTCACATAGGAACAATAATGACAAAGTTGCAGAAAAACAATAAAGGAAAGCATAGCAGAACTAGGATGTAAAACACATAGTGGAGAGGTAGTATCTAAACTAAGATGACATACCAGTTGCAAAGTTAACAGAATAGAATAGCAGAGTAACCACAGCAAGAAACAGCAGAAACAACTCAAGTTTTTAGCAGAACACTCGAAGATTCAAAGAGAACTCAAAGGTGTTTTAGAAAGCAAAGAGGAAAAGTACACAAAATTGGTCTGTGTATTTGAGATAAGAAGAGATAGAAAACAGATTGCCTATTATTGATTGTTATTCCTTTTTTTCGTTTGTTACTGTTTGTCTATAAAAGGGGGAGGGCTAAGCCCTTTATACAGTGAAGAGAAGCAAACAAGAAAGGTAGGAAAACCTTTTGAAACATCAGTCTCAAAATATTCTCCCCTTAGTTAAGGCATTCAATTCAAATGAAAAAATGTAATTAAGAAAAGGGAACTTCAGTAAAATCTTTCAAAGGCGCATAAGAGGGAAAGATGCATAAGGCTTACAATAAGGAAAGAAATCAACAGTACTTGATTTGCAAAGAAAAAGGAAAGGGAATCAATCAGACGACTAATAAATCAAAGTAAACATATTTAATTCAAATGAACCTGCCAAGAATAGGTAGAGGAGGGCTCAAATAAAGAAAATCATTAGCAATCAGTCAAGCCCCCATCAATGGAGTCCAAAATCAAGCAATTAATTGTCGAAAACCCTAAATGAGAGTTCTTATCACATATAAAGCAAGCAAATCAAACCGAAAGTCTAACATTGCAAGGTTTAGGATCATAAAATAAAAGAATGCAAGTTCAGTCATAGATTCATAGTGAGTCTGAAGGTCCAGGGTCCCAAAGAATGAAACCCTAATCCAGTTTAGCAATGAAACCCCCGAATTCTAGGGTTTCCAATAGGACCAAACTCAAAAATAAGAAGGCAAGTGAATAGACTCAAGGAGTCTCATGAGAAACAAACAGACCATGACAGCAGGCATGAAGCAATCAGAAAAAGAAAAATCGATTTGAGAGCATAAAAGGGACACATTTTGAAAACTCAAAATTTAGCCAGGTCTAAAATAGGAAAAACGTGCTTAACAAGAATGCAAACAGAGTCAGGAATTTAGTAGTAGACATACATGGTAGGAGAGTGAAGAAAATTTAACATAGATTAATCATGTGAGCACATATAATAGAAAAGAAGGACAATACATGGATAATAGAGAAGGATAACATACGAGCATGATACAGACAAACATCTAAAAGAAGAGAACAGCAAGAATCAAAAGGAATTCAGAAACCCTAGTTGGGAATCAAACAATTTAAAAAGGAAAATTGGGGAAAACACTTAAAACGTCGAATATATCACAGTTTCACCACAGATTTAGGAAAGTAAATGAAGAAAGAACCTCGAATAGGCTAGGGTTTCTGAGAACCCTAAAGGACGAGAAACCTTGGAAGTCTTCGGCAACGGATCTGAGCCGACAAAGTTGAATCCAGGCTCAAAAGGCTAAGGCATGCCGGAACAAGGCCAAAAATGGCCAAAGACTCGAATCAGCCAAGGTCTGGATGAAAACATTCGAGGTCTAGCCTCGAATCTTTAATGAGAAAGCATATAGAAGCAGGAGAGGGTGAGTAGAGGTTGTCCATGGCTAGATTTGCCATGGATTCCGGTGATTTAAGGTCGAAGGGAGTAGGCGGCTATTAGAGTTTGATGGGGTTGAGACAGTTCTAGAAAGATGAGAGAAACCAAAGGCGGCGGGTTTGAGATAATGGGGGATAGGGCTGGGGTCGTTTGGAATTAAAATGGAAAGGGAAATCTTGGGTCGTTGATCAAAATGATCAACGGCTCAGATTTAAAGGAGACGCAGGCCGGTTCGGGTTAATTGGGAAATTGGTTTGTGTAGTTAGGTTCGAATTGGGGCTAGGATTAGGTTCAATTTGGGCGCTACTTTGGCTAAAAAATTGAAATGGGATTGGGGCTTGCATTTAAATAGCCATTTCTCCCTTGTTTAATTTTTAAAAATAGTAAAATAATTTTAAAACGAAAATTAAAAGTATTGAGTAGATAATTATTATATAAATATTAATGTAAAAATACTGGAAGCAATTTTATAATTATTAAAATATTATTAGTTGCAAAGTAGGCTATAAATTAATTATATGTAATTAGCTTTAAAAATACCAAATAAATTTGTAATAATATGCAAAAATTATCTTAGCGATATTTTGGTGTAAATATGAGGATTAAATAAGTTATTCACCAAAAATGATAATTTTGGGAATAAATATTGGATTTTATGGTATAAAAAATAGGCAATAAATTGGTTTAAAAATCATTAAATATGCTAAAACCCTTTAGTATGAGTAAATATACACATATATACTATTTTGGAAGTATTTTGGGTACAAAAATACATAGAAAAAAATTGGGTATCAACAGCTGCCCCTCTTTACCCCAGGAGGATGAAAGAGTTGTCGGGTAAAGACAAGATGGCAATTTTTGACCGGATCGGCAATTGAAAAGAACTTTGACAAAGCTCAGGTTTTGAGCTGCCTACATATCCCTGGTTTTACAGGAATTGGGCCATATGTAGTTCAGGAACCATTGACGGAGTGTGTCGATAGAGATTCGAGAAGGACAGACGCGATGTTAAGATTTGAAAATGTGTTTGGAGTCGGATAGGCTTGCAAAACCTGGAGCGGGATCGCTCCTGCTGAGACGGCCGTTGGCTAGCCGATGTACCTGCAAGTATGCAATGTGGCGTATATTTTGTGTAATTTAAACATGATACAAGTTCTCGTTGGACCATGAACGCTTGTCTTTGAATGATTAGGATGACGTACTCAGACTAAGATGTCCTGGGCTATAAAAAAACGTAAATAAAGATTCGTAGACCATGAAATTGTGTTCTCAGGCTATGCAGATGGTGCCTCCAAACTATGACGCCTTTGAATAAGTTGTCGATCTTTCCCACGAGAAGGTGGCACTCTTTCAGTCGATGAATGCAAAGGGTGCCGATCTTTCCGCCGAAGAAAATTTAAATGCGGTGCCAATATTGCAGCCGTACGAAAAATAAAGTGGCGATATTTCAGCCACGCAGAATGGAGACAGTGCTTAGTCTCGGAAGGCAAATAAGTAGCCTTATGCAGGATGAAGGTAGAGCTTAACCTCGGAAGGCAGATAAGTAACCTTATGCAAAATAATGCAGATGGAGACAGAGCTTAGTCTCGGAAGGCAGATAAGTAGCCTTATGTAGGATGGAGGTAGAGCTTAGCCCTAGAAGGCAGATAACTAGCCTTATGCAAGATATGGAGATGGAGACAGAGTTTAGTCTCGCAAGACCGATAAGTAGCCTTATGCAGGATGGAGGTAGAGCTTAATCTCGGAAGGCAGATAAGTAGCCTTATGCGAGATAATGCAGATGAAGACAGAGCTTAGCCTCAGAAGGCATATAAGTAGCCTTATGCAGCAGGGAGGTAAAGCTTAACCTCGGAAGGCAGATAAGTAGCCTTATGCAGGATAGAGGTAAGGCTTAACCTCGGAAGGCAGATAAGTAGCCTTATGCAAGATAATGCAGAGGGAGACAGAGCTTAGTCTCAAAAGGCAGATAAGTAGCATTATGGAGGTAGAGCTTAACCTCGGAAGGTAGATAAGTAGCCTTATGCAAGATAATGCAGTTGGAGACAAAGCTTAGTCTCGGAAGGTAG
Organism: Nicotiana benthamiana; assembly: GCA_034376525.1. Classification (NCBI taxonomy): domain Eukaryota; kingdom Viridiplantae; phylum Streptophyta; class Magnoliopsida; order Solanales; family Solanaceae; genus Nicotiana; species Nicotiana benthamiana. Next base: position 98,815,068 of record CM067334.1, on the reverse strand, counting down.
ATAAATAGCCTTATGCAGGATGGAGGTAAAGCTTAACCTCAAAAGGCAGATAAGTAGCCCTATGCAGGATGGAGGTAAGTCTTAACATCGGAAGGCACATAAGTAGCCTTATGCAAGATAATGCATATGGAGAGAGCGCTAGTCTCAGAAGGCAGATAAGTAGCCTTATGTATGATGGAGGTAGAGCTTAACCTGGGAGGGCAGATAAGTATCCTTATGCAAGATAATGCAGATGGAGACAGAGCTTAGCCTCGAAAGAAAGATAAGTAGCCCTATGCAGAATGGGGGTAGAGCTTAACCTCAGAAGGCAGATAAGTAGCCTTATGCAAGATAATGCCGATGGAGACAAAGCTTAGTCTCAGAAGGAAGATAAGTAGCCTTATGCATGATGGAGGTAAAGCTTAACCTTAGAAGACAGATAAGTAGCCTTATGTAGAATGGAGGTAAGGCTTAACCTCGGAAGGCAGATAAGTAGCCTTATGTAAGATAATACAGATAGAGATAGAGGTTAGTCTCAGAAGGCAAATAAGTAGCATTATGCAGGATGGAGGTAGAGCTTAACCTCGAAAAGCAAATAAGTAGCCTTATGCAAGATAATGCAGATGAAGACAGAGCTTAATCGGAGAAGGCAAAAAGTAGCCTTATGCAGGATGGAGGAAAAGCTTAACCTTGGAGGAAGATAAGTATCCTTATGCAGGATGGACGTAAGGCTTAACCTCGGAAGGCAGATAAGTAGCCTTATGCTAGATAATGCAGATAGAGACAGAGCTTAGTCTTAGAAGGCAGATAAGTAGCCTTATGCAGGATGGAGGTAGAGCTTAACCTCGGAAGGAAGATAAGTAGCCTTATGCAAGATAATGCAAATGGAGACAGAGCTTAGTCTCGGAAGGCAAATAATTAGCCTTATGCAGGATGGAGGTAGAGCTTAACCTCGGAAGGTAGATAAGTAGCCTTATGCAAGATAATGTCGATGGAGACAGAGTTTAGTCTTAGAAGGTAGATAAGTAGCCTTATGCATGATGGAGGTAAACCTTAACCTCAGAAGGTAGATAAGTAGCCTTATGCAAGATAATGGCATGGAGACAGAGCTTAGTCTCAGAAGGCAGATAAGTAGCCATATGCATGATGGAGGTAAAGCTTAACCTCGGAAGGCAGATAAGTAGCCTTATGCAGGATGGAGGTAAGGCTTAACCTCGGAAGGCAGATAAGTAGCCTTATGCAGGATGGAGGTAAGGCTTAACCTCGAAAAGTAGATAAGTAGCCTTATGCAAGATAATGCAGATGGAGATAGAGCTTAGTCTCGGAAGGCAGATAAGTAGCCTTATGCAGGATGGAGGTAGAGCTTAACCTCGGAAGGCAAATAAGTAGCCTTATGCAAGATAATGCATATGGAGACAGAGCTTAATCTCGGAAGGCAGATAAGTAGCCTTATGCAGGATGGAGGTAAAGCTTAACCTTGGAAGGCAGATAAGTTTCTTTATGCAGGATGGTGGCAAGGCTTAACCTCGGAAGGCAGATAAGTAGCCTTATGCAAGATAATGTAAATGGAGACAAAGCTTAGTCTCAGAAGGCAGTTAAGTAGCCTTATGCAGGATGGAGGTAGAGCTTAACATCGGAAGGCAGATAAGTAGCCTTAATGTAATGCAAAAAAAATGCAAAACGGTGAGTAGTAATAGGATCTCTTAACTGATAGTCGATTACGGTATCGTGACTACTTGGGAAGTTGCATGCTGATAGTGGTTGTGAATAGATGATCGTTCTGAAAGTTCCACTTCTGAAAAGTATGAGTATGTGAATGTATTTGATGATTTGCTACTTGGGTACCTGAATCCAAAGAAAAATCGTGAGTCCTGTAGAGGGGGAAAGGTTAGCTCATCTGCCCGTGGCTCCTGACGTCACGTATTATTTGGGCAGCGTTGCCAAACGATGGCGATTCAAATGATAGATAGGCATGATTCAGTAAGTATAACTTAAGTATAACGTAATTATATAGTCGAAAATAATTTCTTTGGAATGAACCAACCACTGCAACATTGTTCAAGTCATTGCAACCTCGCTTCCTCCAGAATTTTGATGGTCCTCCTCAAAATTGTGCCCCAGTTTACTAGGCTGACACTCTAACGGCTATGCTGAATGACTGAAAATGATCGACCTCGGAATTTTGAGGGTCCTCCTCAAAATTTTTCCCCAGTTTTACTGGGTTGGCGCTTCTGGCGGTAAAAAGACTGAAAAATTGACTTCGGAATTTTGAGGGTCCTCCTCAAAATTCTGCCCCAGTTCAAATAGCGGGGAGAAATGGATCAGTTTAATTAAGCAACCAAGGTTGAGTCCCCTTCTATGAAGTGTAATGTTTACAGGTGTTAATATGATATATTTCTAATGGAAAGTTCTTTTTATATGCAAATGATGCCTAATATACTATGCAATATTTCCCTATATTTGAGTAGTATTTCCTCTTCATAATTTTCCCAAATGTAAAAGAATTGCAATGAAGAATCATCAATGTATGCCAACTAAAACCCAGTTATTCCTAAGCGATTTTATTATACAAGGTTTAAAGCTTTGAGTCATTAATATTTACTTCTACCATATTCTAACCCACTTTCCCAAGCGAAGCAAGAATTTAATGGCTTTTGTTAATGTTTGAAACTACCAACAATAAATGAAGAATGAGAAGTAAATAAATATCAACCAACCATTATACATATATTCAATGTTAAACACTCATTAACATAAACCCATTTATGGTCCACAACCTTAGTATTTAAAGTTAACTACACATACTACAATATAAGGACCAACTAATATTTAATTCCATAAATTCTTAAAAAGTAGGGAATCTTCAACCAAAAGTTTCCAAAAAGAGAGAATACTTACGTATTGGAATGTAGTGTAAAGACTAGACAAGATATCCCACAAAGGTTTCATAAAACTATTTATAGTAGGGCAAAAATTGGGAAAGAATATGGACAAAATTGCCCTTTTAGGTCTAATATGCGACCACATTCTTATCGCAGAACAAGTATGTGGTCCGCATTTTGAGCACACAGACCGAAGATTAAAACCCTAGTTTTCAGGTCTTCATCACATTACCATTATGCGGTCCGCATTTGATGTCACGACCCGAATTTCCCCACCATCGGGGTCGTGATGGTGCCTACTATCAGAGTTAGGCAATCCAACCTTTTTAAACATTCCACAAGCTTAATCTAAAAAGTATGATAAATGAAATAAATAATTAAAAATACGCAGAAGACTTTTAATAAAAACAATAGCAAAGTGCGGAAATTTGTAACAAGTCACTACCCAATATCTAGTGTCATCACTCACGGACTACTAAAGGAATACTAAAAACATCATTCTGAAGTATTTTACACGAGAATGTGTCTCGATACAATAAACAAACTGAAATGAAATAGAGGAGACTCGGGCCCACGAACACCAGCGAACTACCTAGGAGTCTTTGGACTGAAGGCACCCTCCCAAGCTAGTGCTGCGGTCCGTATGTTGTCTCCTAAACTGTGCACAAAAAGGGCACAGAAGTGTAGCATCAGCACAACCGACCCCATGTGCTAGTAAGTGCATGGCCTAACCCCGACGAGGTAGTGACGAGGCTAGAGAGGACCTACCACAAGTGACCTATACAGATATATGCAATAATAAGAGAATATGCTATTCTAAATAGTTAAAAGGGAGGGAAATATGTTGTGGGGTACAACAGTTCAAATACAGAGATCAGCTAACAGAATGAAACTGAGCGGATAACAAATACTAAAGAAATACCGGAAATTTCAACACACAGAACAATATCCATGGTCATATTCCCATTGAGCGCGTAACCCAATCCTTAACATTTAATATCGTTGTGGCGTGCAACCCGATACTCAGCAGTTTAACCCATTTCGGCGTGCAACCCGCTCCTCGTTATTTACCAACATGACTCACCCAAAAAATCATTCGCAACCCAAGTGCAAGGGGAGTAGCATTAAAATACCAACTGTCCCAACAAGGGAATTGCAACTAACAGCCCAAACATCGCGGCAAGGGACAATTCAAAATATATTTAAGACCCGGCAAGGGACATGATCACATAATTTTCCACTTATAAACACGTTAGCTACCAACAAGTGCTAAGTCGAGCCAATGCTCCAAAATTATACAACATCATTATTTATCCTCAACCGTTCATATCATGTGAACTAAATCAACTCCAACGAAATTTATATCATATCATTCGAAATATCACAATTTAAGACCCATGGTCACACTAGACTCGGGTGCATAGATAACCGTCACCATGCCTATGCACCGACTTCATATAGCCCATAGCAAATAACATCCTAATCATATTCCCTCAAGCCAAAGTTAGATCAAACACTTACCTCAAAATCTCCAAACTCAACTCACGCCTCTAAGATAGTTTTACCCTCCGAATTCGCCATAAAACCTGTCAAATCTAATCACAAGTTACTCAAATGTATCAACAAATGCTAGTTAAATCAATTTGAATGCATAAGAATGAATTTCTCAAAGTTTTAACCAAAACTTCCCAAATTTTCCCACGGGCCCACATGGTCAAAACCCAAGGTTCGAACCAAAATTCCCTCACGAATTCATATATGTATTTTGTTTTGAAATCGGACCTCAAATTGAGGTACAAATCCCCAATTTTAAGAAAAACCTAGATTTTACCCCAAATCCCCATATTTACCCATTGAAAGCTTTGATTCTCAGATGAAATCATGATAAAAGATGTTAAAGATTGAAGAAATTAAGTAAAAATTGACTTACAATTGATTTGGGGAAGAAAGAGTTGAGAGAAAATCGCCAATGGAAATTTGGGTTTTGAAAATATGAAGAATGAACTTAAAAATTGGCGAAGTATAAAATTCACAAGTGCAGAGTCTCGCATTTGCGAGTTTGGCTTTGCAATTGCGAACTATGCAGAAGAAGGGTGGGCATCGCAATTGTGAGGAAATGTTCTTAATTGCGAACAAGGCAGAAATGGGCGGGACTCGCATTTGCGAGGAAATGTTCGCATTTGCGAACTCATGGCTTAGGCTGGGGCAATCGCATTTGCGAGTAAGTCTTCGCATTTGTGAAGACTGCTGGGGAGAGGACTCCTTCGCATTTGCGAAGAAAACCTCGCAATTGCGAGTTTAGCAGACACTGACCCTCTTGGCATTTGCGTACCACGCTTTGCAATTGCGAAGCCTGCAGGTATATGACACCTGAAGCATAGATCCTACATGTAAAAATGGACTCAACACCTATCCAAAACTCACCTGAGCCCTCGGGGCTCCAACCCAAACATGCACACAACCCCAAAAATATCCTATGGACTTACTTGTGCGATCAAATCGCCAAAATAATATCATTTAACTATAATCAAACCTCAAAACACATGATTCTTCAAATTTTCCATAAAATTCTTATTTCTCATTTTCAAGTCAGAAACACGTCAAATGACGTCCGTTTTCAACCAAACTTTACAAATAGCGCTTAACGCTCATTTAAGACTTGTATCGGGCGTCGAAACCAAAATATGAGCCCGATACCATCACTTTCTAACTCATTTCATTTCAATTTTTCATATCATTTTCAGATAAAATATTTCTTTTAGAAATACCGCACTCAGGCGTGGGACCTCAAATTTTGATTCTGGAAATACATCCGGGTCCCATATTTTTCTACAAACCCTCCAGGATCGTCACATCACGGGTACGGGTACGGGTCCATTTACCCAAAATATTGACCAAAGTCAACTATTTCAATATTACTATAGAAATTCATAGTTTTAAACACAAAATTCATATATTTCCACATAAAAACTTTCTGGCTTCACGCCCGAACTGCGCATGCAAATCAAGGCAACCAAATAAGAGGTTTTCAAGGCTTCGGAAGCGCAAAGAAAGGGAGAATTACGGTAATGACCCTTTGGATCGTCACATTTGAGTTATGCGGCCGCGGTTTGTCTCGTGTCTTTGAGCCTCAGTGGTCTTCGTGGTTGGTGATGCAATCATTATGCTGACCGCATTTTGATTATGCGGTCGCATCTTGAACCACATTCCTTCACTTTAAATTAAGCTCAGGACTCTGCTTCAGTCTGCGATTCTTTTGTCCATTATACGGCTCGCATGTCTGATCTGTGATCGCATCGTGAGCCGCAAATTAGCATTTGTGCAACATTTTGCTCTTTTCTTGTTTTTTTCCTTCCATTTCCATGTTCTTGAGTTCCCCTTCCTTATGTACTGTAGAAGTAACAAAACTACATAGCTATCGGTTATAATTGCATTAAAACAAGCTAAAATCTAAGCAATTAGTATTGAAATGTGTCGAAATTCTCCGGTACATCAACACTCCCAACTTAAACTATTGCTTGTCCTCAAGCAACTAATACATACTTAGCCTATTATAGACTCTATTAACAAAACACGAAACAATAATAACTAAGGTTGGTGTTCATTGCTAATACTTCAAGCATGCATCTACAATTGTTTTACCCTTTCTGAAATAATAGTATATACAAGGAAAACTAATCAACTTGTGAACTTTGAGCCTCAGACATTGCGACAAAATGTTACCCTTAGCTGAGTGCAATTGCATTTGACTCAAAAGCTCAACTTTCATTTAACTCCACAGTTCGTGTACCCTCACTAGAAAGAGGGTCCCAAAATCACCATATCTACAAGGACAACATAAATGGACCATTTACAAACACACTCACTCTCAAAAAGAACTTCAAGTGCTACAATGTTTCATACCATAAGCTTGCCTTTATTCTAATTCATCGATTATTCAAGAATGCTCGGTTGGAGGTCTCATAAGGTCTTTTTAAGCTTTTAATGTAGGTTTTGGGTAGGGGTGGATAGATATTTGGGTACAAGTGACTTCACCCTCCTTGAACACTACTCACACTTTTCACTTTAAATACTTTTTTTTTATTTTGCTTCTTTTCAAACCTTTATATCCTCATTTGCGACTAGTTTTCAATATAGAACCACCTTACATACCTCTTCTAATTTTATTTAAGGCTCCATACTTTATATAAATATACATACTTTTCTTCTCTTTTTTTTTGGAGCTTAAGCAATTAGTATCAAAAAAGTGGTCCTAACTCAACGTACCATCTTCCCAATCTCCACTGCGAAACCACCCCCAACTTAGGCTTTTTGCCTCATTCTCAATTTTCAAGGAGGGTCGGGTTCAAAAGAGGGGATTACTCTACCAAAACGGGGAGAAGTTTGTAATAAGTTGACCAAGGAAAAGGCTTACAGGATCAAATTAGGTACTAGGGATATTATTTATGTACAGGTTGGCTTGAAAGGCTACATACATTTTGTAAATCTGACAAAGAATGCCGAAGATAATTCCTCCAACCAAGAATACTATAATTAGCATTTGAAATACCAACCGGGCAAGTTCTAGATGATAGAAGTAGATACTAGAGTTATATGCACACAGAGAACTCACACACACATGGCACATGAACTGCTTCATTCACATAATTTGATGCTTCCGATTCAACACTTGGAAACTCAAGGCTTTCATCATAGACACACGTATAACTCTAGGTCACCATAGAGTCGCAGAGCGAGCCTCAAGTTCACAAAGTTGGTCACAAAGACTAATTCCCTTAAGAAAGTTATCAATCACTCCATCATCGGGAAAAGTTGACAAATATAATATATATATATATATATATATATATATATATATATATATATATATATATATATATATATATATATATATATATATAAATAATATGTGTGGAAGGGTATGTAATATGTATAGACGCACATGCTTGATACTAGGCAATTACACCAACCGGTCAAAATGATTCATCCTACGATCCTGGTTCTACTATTACACCCTTGAAAAAGAACCGGGAAAAGAAAAACCAATGGGAATTGATCTACTTGTTTTTTTTTTGTTGTTTTTCTTATATAAGGATAACGATGAACACTAATTTTAATAACACCATTATGAACACAACACTATTATGAACACAAAGTAAACACTAATATTAACATCATCATCAAACCAAAGTCATGCCAATATATATAGAACACAAGATATGCATAAGTACATGAGTTTGACGGTTAAACTACTGATATGCATATATAGAAAGATTCAAATTCTAACTTCCAATATCACACAAGAATATCTACATAAAAATATCTACAATGCTACCTTCCACCCCCAACTTAAAGCATGCATTGTCCCCAATGCATAAAAATAGAGAGATGAGTTTAAGGTGAAGCTCCCTGAAGCACACTAAGTGCTATGGGAATCAGTAGCCAGCTGAATGCTGGAGGGGTCACCCTCGGATGTGGAAACTGTGACCGATGAAAGCTCGGTCTGAGAAGTGATGCACTCAGGATGGTCAAGAGTAGGAGGCAGAGCTGGAGCTGGAGATGGTGCAGGTGCTGGAGCCTGTGAGCTGTTGGACTCACCCACTAATCTTGGGGTGGCCACAGGGACTGCAAGAATGGCCTGGTCTGCCAAAGACCTCTAGATTGCCTGCTGGATACCTGCTCACTCCTCTTTGTCACTGGCAGCCTCCTCTAGAGCAGCATCCTCAACTGAGGCATCTACAATCTGCTTTCCCTAATCTTAAGGGACTTCATCACTTGAATACCCGAACTCTCCTCATCCTCCTCATCCTCCATTTTATCAGAACCTCCGGTGTCCTCATCACAATAGAATCTGGAGGAGCTTGAGGTTGGGAAGCTCTGGGGGTAGGAAGGACAGGCTCAGAAATCAATGTCGAAAAGTCAAGACCCAAATCTGGAGGCGCTGGACCTATACCCTGATCATCATCTGTGGGGAGGAGGGATGATAGATCGAATTCCAAATTCGGCATTTTTTGGAACTCAACCTTCATAGAAGCAACCTCCTTCTTGAGTTCAGGAAAGCCACTCACTTCGCCCCGGTTTATCTTCTTCACCCGCAACTCAAGTTGCTGTAAATGCTCCACATAGTCTGAATGCTTCTGTTGAATGGATGCCACTGAGGCTTGCATGGGGTCAGGACTTGCTTTATAAGGCTTGGCAATGTCTTCAAAAGTTGGTCAAATTTAGCATTGGCATGCTGAGTCAATAGATCAAGCTTGGAGATGGCAGGAATGGCCATAGCAAGCTGGGGAGTAGTGTCTTGAGAAGCAGGCTGGGGAGTAGAAAATGTTGCCTCGGTAGCTTAAGGGACCTCAGTATGCCGGAATCTGATGGATCTATAGTAGTTGGTGCCTGAACTTGGACCACTCGCGGAATAGTAGCATCACCAAGACGGGTGATATCCATGACCCCCAGCTCCTGTCCTTTTCTATCGTTGCGTTCATCAACCGGGACTCCTACAGCCTTGCAGAGTGTTGTGATCAAGGGAGGGAATGGAAGTGAGGTAGCCTTTTGTGTGGCCCTGATCCCTATCTCCTGAAATATCACTACCCCTACATCTATCTTAATACCATTCGTGATGCATGCAATGAGGAGTGCCTTCTCAATGGAGATCTCCATTTCAGTCTGAGTTGGTATCAATCTAGAAGTGAGGAATGCAAGCCAGAAACGACCCTCTCTTGACAGACTTTCTTTATAGATCTTTTGGCCATTGTTGATCCAGGCAGGGGTTCCTTTTGAAATTATAGAGGCAATCCACCCTCGTTTGCTTTCCCGGTTCGCAAACTTCTCATCATATTCGGCGGTTCTTGGACTCCAGTCTGGGACATATACATCGTTTATGGTACTGTCATGGCAGAAGACTGGTTGCCCTCGGACAAGCACTTCACCAGTGCACTCTCTATTTTATTTTTGGTGCTTCATCCTAGAAGCCCCATATGATGAATAAAACTCCCGAACAATGGATTCTTTGTATTCAGCCGGTGGCTTAGTGAAGGACTCCCATTTTCTCGTCTTGATGTTCTCCAAAATATGGGGATACTTGTCTTTCAACCCGTTCAGGATTAATTTCTTCTAGGGCAGAAGTTTTCATTTGAGAAGCCCTTCTTAATACTTTTCCCGGGACTCCTCTATTCCCCAGCGGAGATGGAAATCAGCCCAATGCTTCCTCTTTTCTTCAGCTACCAAATCAACTTCGGGTAGGAGCACCTCTTCATCAGACAGGGAGGGTCGTTGTTCTACAGATTCTGTCCTCTCTCGCTTTGACTTTGGTTTGGAGGAGGGCTTTGGTAGGGTATGCTTTTGTCTGGGAGCCACATCTTCACAAGGGTGAAATGTGAGTGATAATAGAAACACAGTGAAACAAGCACAGAAGTAATTAAAGAAAAAGTTCAAAATGTAGCGTGCTCTGCGTTCGCAAAACCACAATGCGGACCACAGAGTCATCGTAAAATTGATGGCCACAAAGTTGGTTCAATCTGCGGTGGTTTATGCAGTCGCACAACCACTACGCAGCCCCTATAACCATCGCAGGCTGGATATGCCCAAAACATGCATCTCTAAATGCGATCGCATAACCCACCGTAAAGTAGAGAATGTGATCAAAGAATGGCCAAAGAATGCAAGGCTCATTCACTGGGATCTCTGTTTAATCTGCGGTGGGTATGCGAACCGCATTTGAGTTATGTGACCGCATATCCACCGCATTTCACTCTCTTTAATAGTCATTAAGGGTTTCAATTGTGCATTCGATTTGCAAACCACATTTCAACTATGCAACCGTATATCGACCGCATTTTTCCATCGTCCTCAGAGGACCTAGGGCTTATTCTATGACTAAAATGCGGACCACATTTCAGAAATACAAACCACATAAGTCATCGCCTTCAGTAACTCACCCTAGTATTCAACAATGGCGGCCCTAATTTTGTTCTACCTCTTACCCCACATCATTCTTAGCCAAGAAGCTACACCAGCAAGAAACAACTACACAAAATCCTAAGCTAAGCAATTATACAGGATTAAACAAAAATGACATTTCAGACTACAAAGAAATTAACAACAAAATGAGGGAGGAAACGGGTTGCATACAAGAAGAAGGTACAAGGGTCACAAATGGAGTCCTTGGGCGATTTTGTTCCGACTCAGTCTAGGCTCGATTGAGCTCCTCTTTTGTCTTTTTTTTTCATTTGTTTTTCTTTTCTATATTTTTCTCTTTTTTATTTTATTTTTGTTAAATATGAGAGACAAGTGTGAAGTTTACCTGGCAAGTCTGCGGTGGACTCTTCACCGCACAACACACTATGTGACCGCATATGTGTTATGCGGTGATGTTAAAGAGCAAGCTAAGAGAGAAGGATCTGCGGTGCATAGTGTGGTCCGCATAAGTAAAATGCAGACTGCAGAATGCACTTGTCATCATATATTGAACTCCAATTAGGACCCAACTCTCTGCCTCTATCTACAGTCAAAATGCGGTCCACACAACAACAATGCGACCACATTCCCACCGCAGAATTCACCTTGTGTCTTTTCTTCAAATTTTATGCATCCTCACCAAGTGTTGAGATCCTTTGAACCCCCTGCACTCTAACACACACTTTAAATTACTCAAACAAATCTATCTACCCAAAAAATGAAAAATTCAAGGAACAAAAAGGGTGTTACCACACATGGGTTGCATCCCATGAAGCGCTTGATTTAACATCGCGGCACGACGGAATTGATGTTCATTTGATTTCACTCAAAGGTCGGGCATGGACCATCTTTGAGAGCTAGCTGCTCCACCAAATGTTTTTCACCATCAGTGCCCAAATAATGCTTAATGCGTTTGCCATTTACCTTGAGTGTCAAGGACCCATCTGTCGACTCTAATTCCACCGCTCCATAAGGAGAGATAGTCACCACCTTTAATGGACCGGACCATTTTGATTTAAGCTTGCCCAGAAACAATTTGAGCCTCAAATTAAAGAGCAGGACCATATCACCCACCTTAAACTCTCTTTTTAAGATCTTCTTGTCATGGACAAACTTCATCCGTTCTTTGTACACAGCGGCACTTTCATAAGCATGGAATCGGAATTCCTCCATTTCATTGAGTTGTGTCAACCTCAAATTTGCAGCCTCAGCGTAGTCTAAGTTCAGTCTTTTCAATGCCCACATAGCTTTGTGCTCCAATACCACGGGTAGATGACATGCTTTACCATAGACTAGCCGATAAGGAGAAGTACCAATAGGAGTTTAATAGGCCGTGCGTTATGCCCATAATGCATCATCTAGCTTCCTTGATCAGTTGGTCCTATTTGTGTTCACAATTTTTGCTAGGATGCTCTTGATCTTCTGGTTGGAAACCTCAATGGTTCACTTGACTGTGGATGGTAGGGTGTGGCTACCTTGTGCTTTACGCCATACTTCTCAAGTAGCTTCGCAAAAGACTTTTTACATAAATGAGATCCACCGTCACTAAGAAAGGCTCTAGGGGTACCAAACCGCGTGAATATGTTTTTCTTCAAGAAGGCGGTCCACTCCTCGCCTCATTGTTTGGCAAGGCAACTACTTCAACCCATTTGGACATATAGTCCACAGTACTAAGAAGCATTTCATTCCACAAGAACTTACAAAGGGACCTATGAAGTCTATCCCCCATACGTCAAAGATCTTTATCTCCATCAAAAAGTTCATTGGCATTTCATGCCTCTTGGAGATTGAACCTTGTCGTTGACATTGATCACAAGCTTTGAAAATTTAATTGGCATCATGGTAGATGGAAGGCTAAAAATATCCACATTCAAGAAATTTAGCTACCGTTCGATTTCCTCCATGATGACCCCCAATCGGTGAATCGTAGCATGCCTTGAGAATCGGCATAACCTCTTCTTCGGGAACACACTTTCTGATAATATTTTCAGCACACACACAGAATAAGTATGGTTCCTGCCAATAGTATTTCCAGTAGTCTCTCAAAAATTTCTTTCTTCGATACGATTCCAATCTGTCTGGGATAAGGTCACTAACTAAGTAGTTAGCAATATCGGCATACCAAGGAGCAAAAGTGCTAGATAATGCCAATATGTGCTCATCCGTGAATGCATCATTGGTTTCAAGATCTCCCTCCCTGCCTCTTCAAGCCTTGACAAATGATCCGCCACTTGATTTTGTGTTCCTTTGTGGTCCTTGACCTCAAAGTCAAATTCTTGCAACAACAAGACCCATTGAATCAATCGACGGTTTGCATCCTTATTTTCCGTAAGATGGCGAAGAGCTGCATGATCCGTGTATACCACCACCTTGGACCCTAACAAATAGGCCCGGAATTTTTCAAATGCATACACAATAGCATGAAGCTCTTGCTCAGTTACCATGTACTTCATTTGTGCCCCATTGAGAGTTTTACTTGCATAGTACACCAGGTGGAGAACTTTGTTGTGATGTTGGCCAAGCACTGCTCCAATGGCTAAACTACTGGCATCACACATAAACTCGAAGTGAGGTGACCAATCGGTCATGACAATGATGGGTGCCGTGGTGAGCCTTTTCTTTAACTCCTCAAAAGCTTAAAGACAATTTTCGTCAAACACAAACTTGGCATCCTTTTTGAGGAGTTTGCACATGGGGTTAGCAATCTTGGAGAAGTCCTTAATGAAGCGCCTTTAAAATCTGGCATGCCCTAGAAAACTTCTAACACCTTTCATGGAAGTTGGTGGAGGAAGCTTTGAAATAATCTCAATCTTTGCCCGGTCGACTTCAGTACCATGCTTTGAAATTTTGTGCATAAGCACAATGCCTTCGTCAACCATGAAGTCATACTTCTCCCAATTTAGAACAAGATTTGGTTCTTCGCATCTCTTGAGCACTTGTCTAAGGTTGTTAAGACAGTGCTCGAATGAATCACCAACCATAGAGATATCATCAATGATGACTTCAAGAAAATCCTCAACCATGTTGGAGAATATGGATAGTATACACCTTTGGAAGGTAGCCGGAGAATTTCACAAACCAAATGGCATCCGACTAAAAGAAAATGTGCCATACGGGCAAGTGAAAGTAGTTTTCTCTTGGTCTTCCAAAGCGATGTTAATTTGTTGTAGCTGGAATACCCATCGAGGAAACAATAGAATGACCTCCCCGCTAGCCGATCAAGTATTGGATCAATAAAAGGCATATGGAAGTGGTCTTTTCAAGTTGCATAGTTAAGCTTCCGATAGTCCATAAAAAATCTCCATCCGGTCACGGTTAGTGTTGGGATGAGCTCATTCTCGATCACGATCATGCCACCGTTATTTGGCACACATTGTACTGGGCTCACCCACGAACTATCCGCAATGGGGTAAACTACCCCGGCATCCAACCATTTGATAATCTCCTTCTTTAGGACCTCTTGCATTGACGGGTTCAACCACCTTTGATGTTTCACACTTGGCTTTGTCTCGCTCTCCAATTGGATTTTATGTTCACAAATTCCTGCGGGGGTCCCATAGATGTCTGCAATAGTCCATTCATTGGCTTTCATGTGTTCTTTCAAGACTCCAACAATTGGTTTACCTACACATCATTTAACAAAGATGAAATGATTATGGGTAAAGTATCATTAAAGCCAAGAAATGTATACCTTAAGTGCGGCGGGATAGTGTCGAGCTCTAGTTGTAGTGGCTCAATGATTGATGGCTTGACGGGAGGTGTGGCCGTATTCTCCAAGTCAAGAGAAAGATTTTCAAGAGTATAAGTATAGGATCCAAGACCCTCCAATGCATTTACCAACTCCATGTACCCATCCATATCCTTACCATCAAAGTTCATCAATATAGCCGTCAATGCCTCACCAAGGATTGCTCTTCCTTTTTCAATTCAACGGCATCTTCTACCTCATAAACCACATTTATCACTGAAATACTCTCATACTCATCTAATTTCATACCCTTGCTCGCTTGAAAGGTGACTTCTTCATCATTCACCCGGAACTTAATTTCATTTTGTTTTGAATCCATGAATGTGCTTCTCGTCGCTAGGAATGGTCTTTCCAAGATAATAGGGATTTATTTGTCAATAGTACAATTGAGAATCACAATGTCGGTGGGAAAATTGAATGCTCCAACTTTCACCATCACATCATCAACAATGCCTATCGGTCGCTTAATAGATCGATCGACCATTTGTAACCTTATGCTTGTTGGCCTTGGCATCTCTAATCTTGCTTGCTTGTAGATGGAAAGTGGCATCAAGTTGATGCTATCCCCATTGTCACAAAGGGCTCTTGCAAAATCACGCTCTCCGATAGTACATGGGATAGTAAATGCTCCTGGGTCCTTTTTCTTTTGGACATGGCTTGTGGCAATAATGGAGCTAACCCGATGAGTCATGTTTACTACCTCATTCTTTGTGGTCCTCTTTTTGGTGATCAAATCCTTCAA
This sequence comes from Nicotiana benthamiana, assembly GCA_034376525.1. Taxonomy (NCBI): domain Eukaryota; kingdom Viridiplantae; phylum Streptophyta; class Magnoliopsida; order Solanales; family Solanaceae; genus Nicotiana; species Nicotiana benthamiana. The sequence goes on along the minus strand of CM067334.1, from coordinate 98,799,764 downwards.
ATATTTGGAAAACCCTGGCATTTCTTTGAAAGCTTCAAGAATGTTCACTGACAATTCCTTAAGGATATCATAGAATTTCTCAAGCTTTCTATCATCAACCCCTCGAATAAGTCTTTGAGGAAAAGGCGGAGGATGTCTAGGAATAGGAAGTGGAGCTTTTGATGTCTCCTTCTCCTTTTCCTTCACTTTTTCTTGGATTACTTCTTGCACCTTTTCTTTTTCCGGCACCTTTTCAACTTCAACAACCCCTTGCTCTTTGGCTTCAACTTCTTGTTCGACTTTTTCTCCAAAAACCTCTTGTTCAATGTCACCTTGTAAAACCTTCTAACTTCTTGTAGTTATCACCATAACGTGAGAGGTTGAGCCACCTCCACCACTCTTCGGGTTCGCAATGGTATCACTAGGAAGTTGCCCTTTTTGCTTTGGGTTTTTCTCTCTTGAAAGGTCTCTCATTTGCATCTCTAGCTTTTGGATAGATACGGTGTGAGATCCAACAACTTTGGTCATGTTTCTCATCGATGTGTGAGACTTCTCTTGGATTTGCAATACTCTTTCAAGCATTCTTTCTAACTTTGACTCACTCGACGACCCTTGGTTTGCATATTGACCTTTTGGGGGACATATGGGTTAGAGCTCCAATTTGCAAAGTTGTTGTTGTTCCAATTTCCTTGATGCGAGTTACCTTGATCATTTCTCCATTGTTGGTTACCTTGCCCTTGCAGGTTTGGCCTCCATTGACTTTGTTGCCCTTGACCATGGTAGGTTTTCCTTTGATACCCTCCTTGAGGGTTGTTAATATAATTTGCTTCCTCAAAATTTTCCTCCATGTTGGGTTAGATATCCTCCACTGCATTCACTTTCTTTGTCTGATTCTCGGTAAACATCTTTGTTAGCACATTTACATGTGTAGCAAGCCCAACAATCACTTTATCTCTCTCATGATTTTCCTTGATCAAATTGTTCAAAGAAGGAGAGCCATATGAGATTCCTCCGGTGTTATCCTCTGAATGCCATGATTGGTTGTGCTTTGCCATTTTGTCCAGGATTTGCATCACTCGAGCAAATGATTTGTCCATGAAAGATCCGTCAGCTGCATTATTGGCGATGGCTTGGTTCGTAAGATCCAGACCCATATAAAATTTTTCCAACATGGAATCTGGGAACCCATGGTTTGGAGGCCTCACCAAGTATAATTTGAAGTGATCCCATGCCTCATGCAACTGCTCCCCCTGTATCTGCTTGAAGAAGAAAATCTTATCCTGCAACTCAGACTTATTGCTTTGCGAGAACCATTTGGACAGAAACGCCCGGACAAGCTCGTGCCAAGAATGAATAGAGTTGGTAGGTAGATTCTGGAGCTATTTCCTTGCATCCTCAACTAGATAATACTTGAAGCATCTCAACCATAGGGTATCGTCGGATACATTGTTTTGTTTGTGCATTGCACACACACCCAAGAAATTCCTAAGGTGTCGCATTGGATCATCTTTGGTGGAATTCCTGAAGAACCCTTCTGCCTTAAGCATAAAAATTAAACCATGTTCCACCTTGAATGTTTCCACTCCAACGGTTGGAGACACAATGGCGTTGGTATTCTCAATGTGTTCTTCAATGTCCGCGAAAGGATTTTATCCCATTTCTCCCTCCACATCCTCACCATAATTGGACATGTTTCCTATCAACACCAAACAAAGCAAGAAAAGTCTGATGGAATAGAAATACATTAAGAAAAGTACACACTAAATTGTAATTTCAAAATCGTATTCCCCGACAACGGTGCCAAAATTTGATACGTTCAAATTACACTTTAATTAAAAGTGCAAGGCGGTCGGTGTCAAATATAATAACCCAATAAGGTTGGGGTCAAATCCCACAGGGAATAGGTGTGAAAAAGTTACTTGTTCAGTGTGTTGCTCGACTGAAGTCTTATCTCTATTCGGCTAATAGTAACAAGATAGTGGTTTGTAATAACAACAGTATGTAAGGAGCTTGATTTAAAGTAACAACCAATTGAAATATTTAATGAGTGATCAATTTAATTAAGCAACCAAGGTTGTTTCCCCTTTTATGAAGTGTAATATTTACAGATGTTAATATGATATATTTCTAATGGAAGGTTCTTTTTATATGCAAATGATGCCTAATATACTACCCAATATTTCCCAATAGTTGAGTAGTATTTCCTCTTTATAATTTTCTCAAATTTAAAAGAGTTGCAATGAAGAATCATCAATGTATACCAACTAAAACCCACTTATTCCTAAGCGATTTTATTAAACAAGATTTAAAGCCTTGAGTCATTTAATATTTACTTATACCATATTCTAACCCACCTTCCCAAGCAAAGCGAGAATTTAATGGCTTTTGTTAATATTTGCAACCACCAAAAATAAATGAAGAATGACAAGTAAATAAATATCAACCAACCATTATACATATATTCAATGTTAAACACGGGTCCAACGCCTTTGTATTTAAAGTTAGCTACACATACTACAATACAAGTACCAATTAATATTTAATGCCATGAATGCTTACAAAGTAGGGAATCTTCAACCAAAAGCTTCCAAAAAGAGAGAATGTTTATGTCTTGGAATGTTAGTGTAAAGACTAGACAAGATGATCCCACAAAGGCTTCATAAAACTATTTATAGTGGGGCAAAAATCGGGAAAGAAAATGGACAAAATTGCCTTTTTAGGTCTTATATGCGACCGCATTCTTGTCACAGAACAAGTATGTTGTCCGCATTTTGAACACCCAGGCCGCAGAGTAAAACCCTAGTTTACAGGTCTTCATTGCATTACCATTATGCGGTCCGCATTTGAGTTATGTGCCGCAGTTTGTCTCGCATCTTTGAGCTTTAGTGGTCTTCATGGTTGGTTATGCAATCACTATGCGGACCGCATTTTGATTATGCGGTCGCATCTTGAACTGCATTCTTCACTTAAATTAAGCTCAGGACTCTACTTCAGTCTGCGATTCTTTTGTCCATTATGCGGCTCACATGTCTGATCTGTGATCGCATAGTGAGCCATAGATCATCATTTATGCAACATTTTGCTCTTTTCTTGTCTTTTTGCTTCCATTTCCATGTTCTTAAGCTCCCCTTCCTTATGTGCTGTAGAAGTAACAAAACTACATAAGTATTGGTTATAATTGCATTAAAACAACGCTAAAATCTAAGAAATTAGTATTGAAATGTGCCGAAATTCTCCGGCACATTAGCGACTTTTTACCCATTCTGCGTCGTCCAACTCTGCTTCTTGTATGATCCTTAAAGAGGGAATTTCTACTTTTGAGGGAATGACTACCTCTGTACCATAAACCAACATGTAGGGAATTGCCCCGGTTGATGTGCGGACTGTGGTGTGATATCCAAATAAGGCGAACGATAACATCTCGTGTCATTGCTTATGCCTTTGTATCATCTTCCTTAGTATCTTCTTGGTATTCTTGTTGGTTGCTTCCACGACTCCATTCATATAAGGTCTATAAGCTATAGAGTTCTTGTATTTGATCTTGAATGTTTCACACATTGCTTTCATCAAGTCACTGTTAAGATTGGAACCATTATCAGTTATGATTGATTTCAGAATTCTGAATCGACAAACGATACGGTCGCGGACGAAATCTGCCACAACTTTCTTAGTCATTGCTTTATATGACGTTGCTTCGACCCATTTGGTAAAGTAATCAATTTCCTCTAAGATGAACCTGTGTCTGTTTGATGTGGTAGGCTCGATTAGTCCGATAATATCCCAAGCGGCGAATGGCATGGTGAGCTTGTTGCAGTAAGATCTCTTTGAGACACCTTTATTATGTCTGCATGTATCTGACAGTGATTGCATTTGTGAACATACTAGATACAGTCTGTTTCCATAATCATCCAGAAATATCCTGCTCAGATTCTTTTTTGCTTAGACAAAACCATTCATGTGTTGTCCGCATGTCCCTGCATGCACTTCTTCTAGTAACCTGTATGCTTTCTTTGCCTTGACACATTGTAATAATCCCAAATCGGGAGTCCTCATGTACAGGATTCCTCTACTGTGAAAGAAGTTGTTAGCTAACCTCTGAAGTGTATGATTTTGAGTAGCATTGGCAAGCTCTGCGTATTCTCCTGTTGTCAAGTATTCTGTGATATCATGGAACCATGCTTCCCATCGGCTTCTTCCTCAACGTGAGCACAATAAGCTGGTTAGTCATAAATCTTGACTTGGATGGGATCAATGAAATTTGTATCTGGATATTGGATCATGGATGACAAAGTAGCTAGTGCATTAGCAAACTCATTCTATATTCTGGGAACATGCTTAAATTCGGTCTTTGTGAATATTTTCCTTAACTCATGTATGTGATGCAGATAAGGGAGTATCTTAAAATTCTTGGTTGCCCACTCTTCTCGAACCTGATGTATGAGCAGGTATGAGTCTCCGATCACTAGTAACTCCCAAACATTCATGTCAATGGCCAATTTGAGCCCTAAGATGCAGGCTTCGTACTCGGCCATGTTGTTGGTGCATGAGAATATGAGCTTGGTGGATATCGGGTAATGCTGACCGGTTTCTGATACCAGGACCCCTCCTATTCCAATTCCTTTAAAATTTGCAGCTATATTGAAAAACATCCTCCAACCATGTAGGCTTCTGTGATGTCCTCTCCTATGAAAGATACCTCTTCATCAGAAAAATACGTCTTTAGAGGCTCGTATTCTCCTCCCACGGGATTCTCAACAAGGTGATCTACCAATGCTTGTCCTTTGACTGCCTTCTGAGTAATATAAATAATGTCGGATTCACTTAACAGGATTTGCCACTTGGCGAGCTCGCTAGTAGGCATGGGCTTCTGGAAGATATATTTCAATGGGTCTATTCTAGATATGAGATAAGTGGTGTAGGCACAGAAATAATGCCTCAATTTCTGAGCTACCCAGGTCAAAGCATAGCAGGTGCGCTCCAATAGGGAGTACCGAGCCTCCTATGGGGTAAACTTCTTGCTGAGGTGGTAAATGGCTTTCTCATTTCTCCCCGTTTCATCATGTTGTCCTAAAACACAACCAAATGCTCCATCCAATACTTCTAGATAAAGCAAAAGGGGTCTTCTTGGTTCAGGAGGAACCAAGACTGGCGGCGTAGACAGGTATTCCTTAATTCTGTCTTAAGCTTTTTGACAATCATCAGTCCATTTGGTAGCAGCATCCTTCTTCAGCATCTTGAAGATAGGTTCACAAATTACAGTGGATTGAGCTATGAACTGGCTGATATAGTTGAGTCTTCCCAGAAAACTCATCACATCCTTCTTGTTCTTCAGTGGTGGCAACTCTTGAATGGCCTTGAACTTTGACGGATCTAATTCTATCCCTCGATAGCTCACAATGAAACCCAGTAACTTTCTAGAAGGAGCCCCGAATGCACACTTGGCGGGATTCAGTTTCAGGTTGTATCTTCTCAACCGATTGAATAATTTTCTCAAGTATTCCATGTGATCCGTGTATTTCTTGGATTTAATGATGACATCATCCACATATACCTCGATTTCTTCATGTCTCATGTCATGAAAGATGGTAGTCATGGCCCTCATGTAGGTGGCGCCAGCATTCTTCAAACCAAAGGGCATCATTCTATAATAGTACATCCCACATGGTGTGATAAAAGTCGTTTTCTCTGCATCTTCTTCATCCATCCATATCTGATGATATCCAGAAAAACAATCGACAAATGGCTGCAGCTCATGCTTGGTGTAATTGTTCATTAGGATGTGTATGTTTTGCAAGGGGAAGTCATCCTTGGGACTGGCCCGGTTGAGATCTCGGTAGTCAACACAGACTCTAACCTTCTCGCCTTTCTTCGGTATTGGCACGATGTTGGCTAACCATCTTGGATACTCTACCACCTTAAGAACCCTGGCTTTAACTTGCTTGGTAACTTCTTCTTTGATTTTTCAAACTCATGTCGGGCTTAAACTTCCTGAGCTTCTGTTACACCGGTGGACATGTCAGATCTGTTGGTAATATTTGAGCTACAATGGATGTGCTAAGACCATTCATATCATCATAAGACCATGCAAAGATGTACTCATACTCTTTTAATCACTCTGTGTATTCTTTCTTTTCTGAAGGTGACAAATGCACGCTGATATGTGTTTCTTTGACATTCTCGGTATCTCTCAAATTAAGGATCTCATTTTTGAACAAGTTGGACTTAGGCCTATTTTTAAAGTTCTCAGCCTCTCTGAAAACCTCTTATGGTATATCATCCTCTTCTGAATCTATATCTGTTTGTTGCGTTGTCTCATTGCAAGTCACAACCATTTGTTCATTATCAAGATACGTAATAGTAATGATATATAAATAAAGTAATGATAGAAAAAATCATAAGAGTGAGATATATAATAAATTGAATATGCTTTGATTAAATTCATAATTATTTGGAACATCGGAGCTCTTTACGAAAATAAAGACAGTGCGGAAAAGTAAAGTCAACTAGTAAAAAGTAAAATGCAATGCATGGTGCGTCGTTTAGCCTTGCTACCCCGAAGCTTTACGGACCTTGGTGGTTCTAATCGACCAATCAGTAAGGCGTTCCCCTCGATTCACAGCTTGTATGGAAGGGCCTTCCTCCCCTTCCTCCTCGAAGATAACACAACAGTCTATATCATCCTCCAGAAACAAGTTCTTCATTGCTGCTAATGCCTCATCTTATTCATATATATGTCAGTTGGCTGGAAAGTCTGCTCTAGACGAGGTATAGGGTGCTCTAGTGGATAGTATGGGCCGCGCCACAACGGCGACCGGTCATCAAACTCCTTCCGTGTATATTCATACCCCATGCCAAAAGTAGTACCGTGTTTCTTTAATTTGATGGGCGTGGTGATACCCTGGAGATTCTCCCTGAGCCCCTTTCCGGGCTCATACCCGCACCAGTTTAGGATGCTCTCGATCTTTTATCCCACTATTTATCTTTGTCCACAGCGTTGACCCGCACGATGTGCTGGCATATTAATACAACAACTTCAAATGGTGCAGGTGCCTTTGGAATTCCAAAACTCAACCTCAATTGGTCCTGGTACCTTTGTAGGAGGTGCTTCGAAATCGAGCGGTATGGACATTTTCACCTCATTTCCCTTAGAGGGATGGATCTGCACAATAATGGGGTTGAGAGTGACTGTTGGCTTCTTTGGTTCATCCCATTCGGCAATTAACCCAATTGACCCTTTGGGGTCCCAATCATCCTCAATCCCGGACATGTGAATGCCCCCATCCTTGTGGTTAGGCAAAGGATTGTTGTGGACATTGGGAGCGGGCTCCTTTGCTATAATGACCTTATCGTCAATCAAGGTCTGAATCTTGTCTTTCAACGAGCGACACTCGTCAATGGTATAGCCTTTCATTCCAAAATTGTATGCGCATGTTTTGTTCGGATTGATCTATTGGGAGGGATTTTCTGGAGTTATGGCTAGGATAAGGGTGACATAACCGGCTGCTTTAAGTCTTTTGTATAGCTGGTAAATGGGTTCAGTGATGGTTCTGTATTGTTTGGGAGGTCGGCGGTCAAAATTTGATCTAGGTCGAGGAAAGTTTTGGCGAGTGGGTGGTGACTGGAAGTGATAAGGTTGGGCATTGTAATCTTGGTACATGAGTGCGGGTTAAGAATCTTGGTGAAGTGGGTTTATATGTGGGAGGTGGAGATGATTGGTAGGCGGGCGGTGGAATTTGGTATGTGGGTGAGGGTGCTTGATTATTTAAGGAAGGCTGATATGTGAGTGGAGTTGTAGGATATGCTTGGTATTCCATTGGGGACTTGGTTCTCTGTGTAGCCATTAGGGAGTTCGCATCTTTCTTCTTTGACGTGCCACCAGACTGTAAAGCCTTGATGGTGGCCTGTAATGCTTCAAGATTAGTGACCATACCATTTTTAATGCCCTCTTCAATTCTCTCTCCCAACCTGATGATGTCGGAGAATTTCTGACATTCTACTCAGCATCAACCTTTCATAATATTGTGGATCCTGAGCCTAGACAAAGAATTTGTTCATCTTCTCCTCTTCTAAGGCTTGCCTGACTTCAGCAGCTTCCGACCTCTAACGAGTAGCATACTCATGGAATGTATCTGTGGGTTTCTTCTTCAGATTATGGATATAGAATATGTCCGGTGTATTCTCTATGTTAAACCTGAATTGGTCCATAAAGTCGGACACCATACCTACCTAGTTTGTCCATTTCTTTGTGTCATAACCGATATACCAAAATAAGGCATCTCCTTTCAGACTCCTCATGAACAGCTTCATGCGGATTTTCTCATCTCTTCCAACTCCGACCAACTGTATGTCCTTAGATGGACCCTGGGATCACCTATACCGTCAAACATTTCAAACTTGGGAGGTTTGTACCCCTATGGAAGTTCAATATCTAGCTGAATGCAGAGGTCCTCATAATTCAGCCCTTCCATATCTTTATTTCCTTCCACGCCCTGGACTCGGCTGGTCAACGTCTTGATTTCTGCTGCCAAGTTCCTGATAAGGGAGTCTTTGTTGTCTGATTCAAATGCACTTGAGATTGGTTGGGTGTGGTAGGGTATAGTGCCCACAAATATGGGAGCGTTGTGGAGGTGGTCGTTTGTAGTGTTTGGTGGTTTGGGAATGAGTAGTGGAGTGTTATTACATGTGTAGCAGGTTTGAGTGTGAGTGGGTTGTATTTGTGGTTGTGGGGAGTTCTCTGGAGGTATGGAGTTTTGGGTATTGGCATCAGGAGTAGCAAGAGAGAATGATAGGCTTGCCAAGTTCCGAACTTGGTCCAATTCCTCCTGGAATTTCAAAAGTTTCTGTTCAATCTGAGCTGCAGTCGCCCTAGCAATTGGGGTACCCTGAGAGGTTTCCTCTCTTTCAATCTCCTTTCCCGCACTTGTATATCCCAATTCTACCTTTTTTCTTATTTCTGATTGGACTCGGAGGAAGAGGTGGAGGACCCTTGGATCTGGTAGAGTATGTTGATGGTTCCCGAATGCACGAACTAACCATTGGGGAGGGGAATAAAAAATAAAATAAAATAAAAACAAAAGGTAAAAAGTTAGTGCGGATTCTGAGAAAGAGAATTTTTGCAATATTTAAACACATTGTACAAGAATATAAGTCGTGTCCTAATTTGGGTGCCTCGTTGTGCCCGAGGTAGGCCTAGCGACAAATTAACTTTGGAGAAATTATAATGTTAAATTCCTCATTTTATTGATAAAAATAAGATGAGTTTCAAAACAACATAAGATGACGGGAAATAAAGATGTCACTAATGGCCAGTGACCTTATTACATTATGCAATCAGGAAATAAAAGATCCTAACTACTGGTCCCCAGAAGGACCTTCCCCAGATTTGGTATTCTTGCCTCCCTCGTACAACTGCATCAACTCAAGCAGTCCTAGCAGCAGGTAGGCTTGGACCAGAGGTCCACCTGCACTTTCCTCGGCATTTTGGCAGTCTTCAATTATTTTCAAGAACTTTCCTTCCAGCTCAGACCTCATTCTAGATACCCTAACCGCTTGTTGGCGTTGACATCCATATCCTTCCACTCCTCGATCAATTTCTGGTGAACTTCTTGTATCTCTTGATGTTCATTTTCGCATTCTCGAATTCTTTTGCGCAATTGATTGTACTTAACTTGCACTTCAGGCTTTTCGTCGATAAGCATGTGACCTCGGATGTACCCAGGGTGACCCAAACCAGTGTAATTGTCTTCCAACCAACCTAAGTAGTGCGGCACATACCCAGCGTGATACATGTCTACCTCAATAGATTCTCTCCCCAAGACGCATTTGCAATACCATATGTGCTAAGCGTGACACCTGTGAGGGCCATCATCATCCTGCAAGTTTGCCTATGATTTGTTTCTTCCTGGTTGCCTCATGGCTCAGAAAAGGACATAAGGATAAGTTCCCCTTAGACCAATGAGTATAAGGAACGGTGCATCCCAAGAATGAACAATGAACTCCCCTGTTGGGAACTACTCATACATCCACTCCACTTGATCTTCCTTTAGATTCTCAAATAGCTCTACTCATTCTATAGCGTCCTCTGGTCGGGCGAACATATTAGGCATGAAGCTCATTCGTTTTGGGTGGTGAAAAGCAATATGATCATCCCAGTCTTTAGGTATAATTTCCTGCCGGTAATCACCTTTCTGAAGGTGTTCTACAAGCCAGAGTTGAAGCAACAAATTACAACCTTCGAAATGTTTGGCCCCTTGTTGACACTTTTCCAAGGCTCGATATATCTCAGCGACGATCATGGGCACTATGCTAAAAAACCACCTGTCAATCCCTTCTATCAGGGTCTTGGTTACCATGGCTAGTCTGGTGTGGATCCTAGCCTTCTTCATAGGAAAGATTATCATCCTAAGGAAAGAAAACATGAAGACGAAAACAATTTTGTGGATGTGCCCTAAAGAGATAAGGGCAAATTCATCGGTGTAGGTGCGGTATGACTTTCTATGGCCATATCTCTCGTACAAGTAGTCAAATGGTATGTAGGAGTCTTTCATGCAAGTTAGATCCGGGTTTTTCTTGAGTCCCATCATCTTAAGAAAGCCTCTACCTTAGCGATTTTCCGGCATAAGCAGACCCGGAGTCTCCCGAGGAATACCATCTAGACCTCTTAATTTTTTCAGTAAAGGGGTCATTTCCAAATCCCCGAAGCGAAGCACAAACCGATCACTATCACAGAACAAAGTTGCAGCCTCTACGATTTTGTTGTCAGGTTGGATTTCCAAAAGTGAAGGCAAATTCCCTAAGTATTTGCGGACAAGGTTCTAAACTGGCATGAATGTCCTCCCACTAGCTTAGCAGCCTTGGGTGAATGTTGGTTACCATACCGAATCTGGGGACTTCGTGCCTCATTTTTTGCAAAACAAATGGTTAGACCCAGACTCGACTATTTAAATCAAAAATTAGCATAATAGGCATTTAGTTCTCCAAATAAATGCACAGAACATGGAGGTGTCCATTTGTGTTTCAGGGAAACCCGATGGACTTTGGACTAGGCTATCTTAATGAGTCATTATGCGGATAACATAACTAACTCGGCTAGGTTTGCTCATGATGCATGTACAGTTTAACAGAGTAAGGTTTCTATTTGAAGTGCTAGACTGGTACCCTTGAGCGAACAACTCAAGAGGGAAAGGCGCGGAACCGTCGACTACACCGTTGATCGACTCATTTTACCACAAATATGCCATTGCCAAATTTTGGGGGATGATAATATCGGAAGAGTGCAACCACTCATTATAAGGGTTGCTATAGTATTTGTTTTGTCGCTAGTGGAGTATGATGTTGAAGATGCAATTTACAAGAATGAAACATATTGACATGTATATTCACGTACATAAGATAAATGATTACAATGACTGCTCAAAATTACAACGGTATTGATATAAATCAGTAAAGGAAAGTAGTTAATGGAAAGAAAAGACATGAAGAGCCAAGTTAGTTTCATCATGAAATAATTAAAAGGAAAGAAATAAAGGAAATTAATAAAGTCACAAATACCATGTAATGGTAAAAGCCTAAACAATCCCCAACAGCGTCTGTCAACGCCCCGTTTTTTCCATCGCGGACCCGGGAATCCGGAAATCGGGTATACGACATTATGGGAGGACAACTCTTTTATTCCCTTGAGAGAATTGGGTTTTTGGGATTTTGAGAGTTTCCACCTAATGATTATAGTGCATTAGGATACTTTTAGAGGAAAGAATTGAGAAGGAGAACCAGAGTTGGGTAAGGGCTTGTGATTATCTCGAGTGGAAGGTGTTAGGAACCCCTCAAGATCCACTAGTGTGGTTCCCGGCCATACTATTATTGTGACTTTAGAAGGTAGAAGAAACAAATAAGGTTTTTCACATAATAACTACAAACAAGTTCAAAATTTTTAAAAGAGACGAAGAAAATGAGAGATTTAAGAAGAGTAGTTTAAAAGAGAAAAAACATAAAAGAAACATAACAAATAAAGGGAAAAAAGGAGGTCCTAAAGTTATACATAATAGGGATCACATCAAAGCAATATCCAGCAATCACTCCTCAGAAGAGGGGTCGCACGTGATATTAGTGCACCAGTCATCATATCCATATTCTACCCTTCCTACCCCGTTAAGGTATTAAAACGTAATTAGTATCATTTACTTATTGCATGCTAGTACCCGTCCCAATCCTATCAGTCACGGGGCATTAAGACTTCTAATCCTAAAGGGGAAGCAAGGGATGGGTCCTTTATGGAGTTTGAAGGATAAAATTCTAGTTCGACATCAAAACAAGTGTCAAATAAAGGGAAGAACAGACAAGTAAGATAAGGCTCAAATAAACCTTTGAATTCAGATAATCATGTAGTTTAGCATGCTTTGGAAAATAGCAGTGAGCGGACTGGTTCAACACATATATTTAGATAGAAAGTCTGCATTAGGCCACTCTGATACAATTGTCAGATTAAGGCATTATATTAGCATGAATTGACTTAAGAAGTTCTGATTTTAAAAGATAACTAATGCAGAAGAGTGTTGAAAGAAAAGATAGGTTGCACACTTAGGAAAGTGTTTAGAAATGAATTTCAAAAAGGATCAACGGACTGCCCAGTCATAATTAAACACACACAGGGTGGTTTCAAAATTTTCAGAAGAGACATAGTTATTTAAAAGGAAATAAGTGAGTTACAGAAATGATTTCAAATGACGAGTTCGGAATTTTAATTGGAAAACAAATTTAGGCAGAGTATTAGAAAAAGCAGTTTCAGAAAAAGATATGCAGGTTAAAGAAAGGGATTTTAGAAAAAGGTGGACACTGATTTGGGAGGGAGTTCTATCAAAAGTTAAAGTTTTGAAAATTTTACGGAATTAGGCATTTAAGAACCAGTTAACCAATTATTACTGCTTTAAACGGGCTAGACGAGGCGAGTTTAATTTTTTACAGAAGCTCTTATAGGCATGATATTTACAAATTATTGATTACAGAATCTATTGATAAACTTGTGGACGGATCCTAAACTTTTGCCTAATGTTATAGAGAACGCCGATTCTTATAGGCATAATATCTATATGATTAATTGTAGAATGTTAAGCGTTAAGTCCTATAGACATGCTTTCGACGTGATTAAATAACAAAAATGCTCCTACAGGTAGGATTTCTGGGTAATTAAACAATATAGTCCTAAGATCATGATTTCCACCCTTTTTAATGTAAGAAAGTAAAGACGCCCCCCCCCCCCCCCACACACACACTTTTTTACTATACCCCCCCCCCCCCCCCGAGTTTTTATACAAATTATTACAAACCATAAAACATAAAAATACATCAAAGACTAACAGCTAGATCTGAGAAGCCTAATTCAATCTTAAAGTCTAATAACATATGATTAACCGATTCCGGGATCCAAATTTCTTTTTTGGGAATCATAGTTAGGAATAAGGATTTTTTTGCACCTGGTTTGCTCATGTTTGACTTCAATTACCATTAGTTGAAATCTATAGTAATGTTGATTGGGCTGGGTCAGTAGAGGACATGAGATCAACTTCAGGATGAGAAATGATCGCTGAGAAAGCATCTTGGCGAAGATAACGCTTCCTCCTCGCTTCTTTCCTGGCGACTAGCTTCTCAAATGGGCGGCTTGGTAAGCAAGATATCTTCGTGTGGAACATAGATTAGAATTATGTCATTCCTACAATTGATGACCCACCCGGGATTGCAAAAGCCTTCTCTTTATCCAAGGTGTCTCAAAGTTCCAAGGAATCTAAGGGATTCCCAACATTGCTTACACCCAGGATACCTTTAGAATTAGAATGGTGCAGTGTGGAAGAGTCATCCCTCGGACATCCAAGTTCAGAGGGAGCTCAGGGTCCCAAATAATGGCTTGCAAGAGAGGGACAGATATTATAGCTAAGAGTAAGTGCAAATTGAAAGGGAAATTTTGGAGCCATAACAAATGGTGGTCATGCCTAGCCACAAGGTAGGCTGGCACACCCCTGACCATTTGTTTCGTTAAAAAAGTTAGGAGCAGACCCTTGAAGGTCAGACCAAGGTCCGGATAGTGATTAAGACACTATCAGACCCAAGTCCAAGGCTCAAACACATAAAAGGGGAAAGGGAGTGGGAATTGATTGCGTTAGGGGTTTAGAAAATCCAGTTCAAAATCATAGACAATAATATTAGAGTGGTGTTATGCCCTAAACCATAACTCACATACAAAGGGGTAAAGGGTAAGGGGATTCACATAGGAACAATAATGACAAAGTTGCAGAAAAACAGTAAAGGAAAGCATAGCAGAACAAGGATGTAAAACACATAGTGGAGAGGAAGTATTTAAACTAAGATGGACATACCAGTTGTAAAAACAGAATAGAATAGCAGAGTAACCACAGGAAGCAAACAGCAGAAACAACTCAGGATTTCAGCAGAACACTCGAAGATTCAAAGAGAACTCAAAGGTGTTTCATGAAGCAAAGAGGAAAAGTACACAGAACTGGTCTGTGTATTTGAGATAAGAAGAGATAGAAAATAGATTGCCTATTATTGATTGTTATTCCTTTTTTTTGTTACTGTGTCTGTAAAAGAAGGAGGTCTATGACCTTTTTATAGTGTATAGAAGCAAACAAGAAAGGTAGGAAAACCTTTTGAAACATCAGTCTCAAAATAGTCTCTCCTTAGTTAAGGGATTCAATTTCAAATGAAAAAATATAATTAAGGAAAGGGAACTTCAGTAAAATCTTTCAAAGAAGCATAAGAGGGAAAGATGCATAAGGCTTATTTAAGTAAATAAATCAACAGTACTTGATTTGCAAAGAATAAGGAAAGGGGATCAATCAGACGACTAATAAATCAAAGTAAACATGTTTAATTCAAATGAACCCACAAAGAATAGGTAGAGGAGGGCTCAAATGAAGAAAATCATTAGCAATCAGTAGAGCCCCCATCAAAATAGTCCAAAATCAAGCAATTAATTGTCGAAAACCCTAATGGAGAGTTCTTATCACATATAAAGCAAGCAAATCAATCATAAAGTCTAACATTAAAAGGACTAGGATCATAAAACAAAAAAATGCGAGTTCAATTATAGATTCATAGTGAGTATGAAGGTCTAGGGTCCAAAGAATGAAACCCTAATCCAGATTAGCAATGAAACCCCCCAAATTCTAGGGTTTCCAATAGGTCCAAACTCAAAAACGAGAAGGCAGGTGAATAGACTCAAGGAGTCTTATGAGAAACAAATAGACCATGACAGCAGGCATGAAGCAATTAGAGAAAGAAAAATCAATTTGAGAGCATAAAAGGGACACATTTTGAAAACTCAGAATTTAGCCAGGTCTAAAATAGGCGAAACCTGCTTAACAAGAACACAAACAAAGTTAGGAAACTCAGTAGTAGACATACAGGGTAGGAGAGTGAATAAAAATTAACATAGATTAATCATGCGAGCACATATAAAAAGAAAACAAGGACAATACATGGATAATAGAGAAGGAGAACATACAAGTATGATACAGACAAACATCTAAAATAAGAGAACAACAAGAATCAAATGGTCTAGCCTCGAATCTTCAATGAGCAAGCGCATAGAAGCAGGAGAGGGTGAGTAGAGGTTGTTTATGGATAGATTAGCCATGGATTCCGTGATTTGAGGTGTAAGAGAGTAGGTGGCTATTAGGTTTTCATGGGTTTGAGAGCGTTTGAGAGAGACGAGAGAAACGAAATGCGGCAGGTTTGAGAGAATGAGGGATAGGGCTAGGGTCGTTTGGAATTAAAATGGAAAGGGGGAACTAAAAGGCCCCGGAAACTTTTTGCTAAGTAACCTAGGATTTCCACGTAGGCTTACTATAATATTTTATGTGCTATTAACATGGTGTGCATCAATTATATTTTGTAAATATGTGTATAATTCTTATGGTAAGTATTTTGGGGTTCAAGGAAGGGCCTAAGTGTAATTCTTTAGAAAATTTTGCTTAGCAATTTAAGTTTCCGTGGTGCCAAGGTTGGCTAAATATTTTATCTCGCGTGCAAATGAGGATCTAGGATAGAATGTATATCAATTGGATATGTTAATAAGCATATGAGTTGTATTAGGAGTGGATTGGGGTCTAAGGAGAGGCCCAAGTCTAAGACAAGTTGGAAAATTTCATATTAGATTAAAGTTGTAGATAAATGCTAGAATAATCATATCTCTGGTTATATAAGGAGTTTTGAGAGGAACTACCTATCAACTTAATGCCCTTTGCGTTTAGTTTCCAATGCAACAAATCAGGTGTCATTTGGAGGTGTATACAAAAATTTATGACCATTTTACTGGGTATGTGTCACTAGCGCACTGAAATTTGCACGCCCAAGACAGAACGCTAGGCAAACTAGCGCGCCCAGGTGTGCGACTGCGCTAGTAGCGGGCCTCTAAATACCCCAAGACCGGTCTAGAGAGTTCCCAAGTCGTTTTTGGGGTCAAGGCTTGCTCTCTCAAGGGGATTTTATCCCAAACTTCATCCCTATGATCTAAGGTAAGGTTTTAAGTGTACCTTGAGTGATTTCTACCCCCTAAACACTTACACTAAGAAGCATTAATCTTCAAAATCCTTAGATTTTCCTTCAAATTCTTGAATTCATCAAGAACATCACAAGTGGGGATTCTTAAAATTCTTACTACAAAAGGTATGTCTATCATCTCTAACTACTCTATGGTGATTATTCATGTAAGATATATACAGTATAACAAATGGGATGGTGATTAGGAGCCATTGTTTCCTAACCTAGGTTGTGATTGGTATTGTAGAGATTGTGAGATGGGTTTTGGGGTATGTTTCTTGGGGTAATGGTATTATGTATGCATGCATGTGCAAATAGGGTTATGGGAAGATTGATGAACATGAATAGGTAAAGATTGGGTTGGGGAAAGAAGAAAATCTTATAAAAGTGATTTAAAAATCAAGACGCTCAACTAGTATTTGATAAAATACTCCAATAAGCTGAAACCATGAATACCTTTCTAATTTGTATTCAATTTTGTTATGTCTCATAGTAGATTGGAATCGCTAGAATTTCTGGAACGTTGTAGTAACTTAAGGTAATCTTAATCGAGGTATGTATGGCTAACTTTGATCCTTGTAAAATCGCTTTGTTTGGTGTACGTATTGCTTGGTAGGTGATATATACGTGGATTATTCCTAAACTTCTTGTGATTGGTAAGATTGTGATTGCGTTATGTGATAGGGGTTTTAAAACAAATGACAAAAAAGGGAATTGTAAATAATGTAACTGGAATAAATATGGTAACAATGTCTATGGATGTTGTTGTGGGCAGTTACCAATGTGATGTAAAATGTATATAGGTTGTTGAATATTATGGAAATAGCATTGAGGGTTATGGAAACTCTTGTAATATCATTGTTGTTATCGCTTGAGGAGTATTGTTGTTAATCCTTGTGAGTTGTTTATTGTTGTTGTGTTATTTGTGAATTGGAAACTGTACGGCGGGTTCGAGTTGCGCACCGCAACACGGAGAAATAAGGTTTGGTTGTGGCGTTAAGGGTGGCCGAGGTAATAAGGGTGGAAAAGTGATCGAAATCACTATTAAAATAAACATTTGAGCAAATTGTGAAATCATTGGTGTGGAATTGTGGAAGGTTGAAAACATGAGAGATTGAAAACTTGTTTGGTTTGATTGTTCTTTTTCTTATGCATTCGATTATTGTTTCTATTGTTGTTGCCTACTTGTGTATGGTATTTTTGTTAATCCTTGTGAGTTTTTTATTGTTGTTTTTTTGTTTGTGAATTGGAAACTGTACGGGGGGGATTGGGTCTAGTGCCGCTACACGAAGTTATAATGTGTGGGTTGTGGTGATAAGGGTGGCCGAGGTAATAAGGGTGGCCGAGGTAATAAGGGAAGAAAGTGATCAAAATCACTATTGAAATAAACATTTGAGCAATTTGTGAAATCATTGGTGTGGAATTGTGGAAGGTGGAAAACAGGATAGATTGAAACTTATTTGGTTTGATTGTTCATTTTCTTGTGCCTTTGATTATTGTTTCTATTACTGTTACCTACTTGTGTGTGGTTTGAGTTTACTTGGGGCAAAGTTTGTTCATACATGCCAGTGCAATTCAAATGTATTATCGTCGCTTTTGTCGGGGCGCTACATTCGTGTTAAGATTGTAGGTGAACCCATAACAGCTACTCCAGTCCACCGATCGTAACTCCTCATCACTTCCCGTCAGCTGATTCGATGAGCCCCTTTCCTTTTGGGGCTCTATATGGCTCATGCCACTTCTG
The DNA here is from genome assembly GCA_034376525.1 of Nicotiana benthamiana. NCBI lineage: Eukaryota > Viridiplantae > Streptophyta > Magnoliopsida > Solanales > Solanaceae > Nicotiana > Nicotiana benthamiana. The sequence goes on along the minus strand of CM067334.1, from coordinate 98,781,490 downwards.
TTTTGGGATCTTGTTTTAATGCTTGTATAAGGTATAGCCGGAGCCTTGTTGTCAGCATTTTCGTATTATTCTTCAGTTGTATTTAGAGGCTCCGTAGACAGGTTGTGTGTAGTGACGGGTATTGGAATTTAGAATAAAAATATTGATGTTTGGTAAAGATGTATAGAGCTTGTAATATCATTAAAATGGCGAATGAAGTTGCTAATGAAAACAAAATGGAAATCGTTAATGATATTTTTATAGAATTTGATTAATGGAGTCCATCTCCTATTTATTCATGAGTTAGTTTTGGTAGAATGATACCTAATAGGCTTGCTCGGTCGGGTTTACACAGTTGAATGCAGGTCGTGCTCCTCGGATTTTGGGGCGTGACAGGAACCTGGGCTGTTGATCAAAATGATCAACAGCTCAGATTTAAAAGAGATGCGAGACGGTTCGGATTAATTAGAAAATTGGATTGGGCAGCTAGGTTCGAATTGGAGCTGGGATTGGGTTCAATTTGGGCGCTATTTTGGCTAAAAAATTGAAATGGAATTGGGGCTTGCATTTAAATAGTTATTTCTCCCTTGTTTAATTTATAAAAATAGAAAAATAATTTTAAAAAGAAAATTGAAAGTATTGAGTAGATAATTATTATAAAAATATTAATTTAAAAATACTGGAAGAAATTTTATAATTGTAAAATATTATTAATTGCAAAGTAGGCTATAATTATAATTATATGATTTAGCTTTAAAATGCCAAATAAATTTGTACAAATTCCTTTAGCTATATTTTGGTGTAAATTGAGGATAATATAAGTTAGTCACCAAAAATGATAATTTTGGGAATAAATATTGAATTTTAGGGTATAAAATAGGCAATAAATTGGTTTAAAAATCATTAAAAATGCAAAAACCTTTTAGTGTGCTTATATATGCACATATATGCTATTTTGGAAGTATTTTTGGTACAAAAATACATAGGAAAAAATTGGGTATCAACATGATCAATATGGAGGACCCTCTAGAGGCGGTATTTTTGAATCTTGATGTAAATGAGGATGAAAGCCTAGTGGAGTGTGTCAATGCTTTGCATGGAATGAGCTCGTACTATTATGAGCCTCAGAAACTCTCTTTGGATCTTGAGAATAGGAAGACTTCCCCAACAAAGCCCTCAATCGAGGAACCTCCTGTGTTAGAGCTGAAACTGTTGCCTCTGCGCCTCGGGTATGAATTTTTATGCCTTAGCTCAACTTTGCCAGTTATTCTTTCCTATTATCTTACTAACATGCAGGTAGATGCCACATTGCCGGTGCTCCAAACAAGGAAGAAGGAAATTGGATGGACTTTAGATGATATTCAGGGGATAAGCCCCACCTTTTGTAGGCACAAGATTATTCTTGACGATGATGCAAAGCCCTCCTTGGAACGTCAACGGAGGTTAAACGAGAAAATGCAATAAGTTGTGAAAAAAAGGTGATCAAGTGGTTGAATGTTTGGGTTTTATACCCCATATCGGATAGTGTGTCAAAGAAGGGTGGTATGGCCCTGGTTACTAATGCGCAAAAATGAGTTGATTCCTACCAGGACTATCACCGGATGGAGGGCGTGCATTGATTACCGCAAGTTAAATAAACTAACCCGCAAGGATCACTTTCCATTGCCTTTTCTTGATCAGATGCTAGACAAACTTGCCGAGCGTGACTTTTACTATTTCTTAGATAGGTATTCTGGGTACAATCAAATTTTGATTGTCCGGAAGATCAGGAAAAGACCACCTTCACTTGTCTGTATGGTATCTTTGCCTTTTATAGGATGCCATTTGGATTGTGTAATGCACCGGCTACATTCTAGAGGTGTATGATGGCCATACTTACCAAAATAGTGGAGGACATTTTAGAGGTGTTTATGTACGACTTCAGTGTTGTGAGTGACTCGTTTGATAAATGTTTGAAAAATATTGATAGGGTGTTGGCTCGTTGTGAAGAAAACAATCTTGTGATTACTCGAGAAAAATGCCACTTCATGGTTGATGAGGGCATAGTCCTTGGCCATAAAATTTCAAAGCACAGTATAGAGGTGGACAAAGCTAAAATTGAAGTGATTTCAAGGCTCCATCCCCCTACTTCAGTCAAGGGGGTTAGAAGTTTTCTTGAGCATGCAGGGATCTACCGGAGGTTTATCCACGATTTTTCAAAGGTAGTGAATCATTTGTGCAAGATATTGGAAAAGGATTCCAAGTTCGTGTTCAGTGAGAGATGTATGCAAGCATTCGAACTTCTTAAGCACAAATTGACCACCACTCCTATTATTACCGCACCCAATTAGAGCTTGCCTTTCAAGTTCATGTGTGACGCGAGTGATGTTACGGTTGGTGCAATCTTAGGTCAAAGAGTGAATAAAATTTTTCATCCGGTGTATTATGTGAGCAAGACAATGAATGATGCTCAAGTGAATTACATGGTAACTAAAAAAAAGTTATTGGCTATTGTGTTTGCAATGGAGAAATTTCGGCCGTATCTTATGGGCGCCAAGGTCATAGTTCATACCGATCATGCCGCACTATGATATTTGATGACGAAGAAGGATTCTATAGCTAGGTTGATGCAATGGATCTTGTTACTTCAAGAGTTTGTTTTGGAGATTGTGGACCTAAAAGGGAGCGAAAACCAAGTGGTGGACAACTTTTCATATTTGGAAGAGGAAGGGAGGCCTCGTGATGGACTAAAGATCAATGATTCATTTCCCGATGAGCAACTCCTTTCTATGTCGATCAATGGTATGTCATGGTTTGCGGACGTTGCTAATTTCCTTGTGACTGGTATTGTCTTGTATGAGCTCTCTTCTAACCAAAGGAAGAAGCTTAAACGAGATAGTTTGGAGTTCTATTGGTATGATCCGTAATTGTTAAAGATCTTCACTAATGGTATGATTCGAAGGTGTGTTTCGGAGGAGGAGCAATTGAGTATCTTAGAGGCTTGACGTTCTTCTCCCTATGGTAGTCATCATTGTTGGGCAAGGATAGCTTTGAAGTTGAGGGTTTTCTGGCCAACTTTGTACAAAGATGCAAGTGAACTTGTGAAGAGATGCTAGGAATGTGTAAGAGCGGGTGGAATTTCAGAGAAGGATGAGATGCCTCTCAACACTATTCTCGAAGTTGATATTTTTAATGTATGGAGCATTGATTTTATGGGCCCAATTTTTAGTTCATATGGCATCACATACATTCTAGTGGCTTGGCTATATTTCAAAGTGGGCTGAGGACATGGATTTACCCAATAATGAGTCCCGGAGTATTGTTGCGTTTCTGAAGAAGAGTATTTTTACTATGTTTGGCACTCCTCGAGCAATCATAAGTGATGGGCATCTCATTTTTGCAATAGAGCTTTTGACACTTTGCTTGTAAAGTATGGTGTCAACCACAAAGTTTCTACCCCTTATCATACTTAGGCGAGTGGAAAAGTTGAAGTCTCAAACAGGCAAATCAAAAGTACATTGTCAAAGACGGTAAATGGAAGTACGGCCGATTGGTCAAAGAACTTGGATGATGCTCTATGGACTAATAGGACTGCTTACAAGACTCTGATTGGTATGTTTCCTTACTGGTTGGTGTTTGGGAAAGGTTTCCATCTACCGATTGAGTTAGAGCACAAGTCCATGTGGGCTTTGAGGAAGCTAAATCTTGAATGGGATGTAGCAGCAAGTCTTAGCGTGGAGAATCTTAATGAACTTGATGAATTTCGATTTCATGCCTATTCCAGCTCGCCGTTGTATAAGGACAAGATGAAGTATCTTCATGATAAATATGCTCGTGTAAAGGAGTTCAAAGTGGGTGATTTGGTTCTCTTGTTCAATTCTCGTTTACGTCTGTTTCCGGGAAAGCTTAATCCTAAATGGAGTGGACCTTTTGAAGTGGTGCTTGTGACTCCATTTGGTGCACTTGACTTGGAAAACAAAAATGGGGAGGTCTTCAGAGTTAATGGGCATGGAATCAAGCACTACCTTGGCAAGATTTATGACACCCACAGGGTGGCACTAATCCATTTAAAGAGATTTCATGGTAAACTGCGTTGTGTCGTGATGTTAAAATCAGGCGCTTCTTGGGAGGCAACCCATGTGTCTTTCTTTTTGTTTTTCTTTGATTTTCTTTATAATGTAGGATTTGCTTTTGGACTAACCGGTTGTGATATGTGTGTAGGGTTGTTTTGATGTAGTGCGGGACCAAATTGGAAAAATGATGCGCTCTGTGAAGTTTGGACCGCTACCGCATTGTATTTTTTGCGGCCGCAATGGCCTTATTGCGAAGACAAAATTTCATTGTGGTTTGCAGAATTGAATGGTAAAAAGTGGAGGTTTTCTGAAGTTTTCACCGCGGTCGTAATGCATTTAATACAGTCCACGGTGCTCTACCGCACTCGTGAGCATTTTCTGTGATCTGGGGTGACATCCTTGCTAGTGCTCCTGGTGGTTCGGTACCGCGGTCTGCGGTGCATTTTATGCGGTTCGCGGATGGGTAGGTATCGTAGGTGATATGCTCAATTACACTTTAATAAATAAGGCGGTCGGTGTAAAATATAATAACCCAACAAGGTTGGGGTCGAATCCCACAGGGAATCGGTGTGAAAAGGTTACTTGTTCAGTGTGTTGCTCGAATAATGTTTTATCTTTATTCGATTAATAGTAATGGGATAATGGTTTACAGTGACAAGAGTATGTATGGTGCTTGTTTTGAAGTATCAACTAATTGCAATATTTAATGAGTTAACAATTGGATTAAAGCAACCAAGGTTGTATCCCCTTTAATGAAGTATAATATTTACAGGTGTTAATATGATATATTTATAATGGAAGGTTCTTCTGATATGCAAAAGATGCCTAAGTGACCACCCAATATTTCCCAATAAATGAGTAGTATTTCCTCTTTATATTTTCCAAATGTAAAAGAGTTGCAATTAAGAATCATCAATAAATGCCAACTAAACCCACTTATTCCTAAGCGATTTTATCAAACAAGGTTTAAAGCCTTGAGTCATTGATATTTACTTCTACCAAATTCTAAACCACTTTCCCAAGCAAAGCAAGAACTTAATGGCTTTTGTTAATGTTTGCAACCGCCAACAATAAATGAAGAATGAGAAGTAAATAAATATCAACCAGGCATTATACATATATTCAATGTTAAACACCCATTTTGGGTCTACAACCTTAGTATTTAAAGTTAGCTACACATGCTAAAACACAAAAACCAACTAATATTTAATGTCATAAATGCTTACAAAGAAGAGAATCTTCACCCAAAAGCTTCTAAAAAGAGAGAATACTTATGTCTTGGAATGTAGCTTAAAAGTTAGACAAGATGAGCCCACAAAAGCTTCATAAAACTATTTATTTGCGGACAAAAATCGGGATAAAAAGGGACAAAATTGCCCTTTTAGGTCTGGAATGCGACCGCATTCTTGTCGTAGAACAAGTACGCGGTCCGCATTTTGAGCGTCTTCACCGCAGATTAAAAACCTAGTTTTCAGGTCCTCGTCACATTTGCATTCTGCGGTTCGCATTTGAGTTATGGGGTCGCAGTTTTCACAGCATTTCTGACCTTCACTATTCTTCATGTCTGATTTGCGGTCCATTTTACGGCTCGCGTGTTGATTCTGCGGTCGCATAGGGGACCGCATTCTTGACTTGGAATTTGGCATAGGGCTCTGTTTCAGTCTGCGATTTTGGTGTGCAATTTGCGGCTCGCATGTCTGATCTGCGACCGCATAGTGAGTCGTAGATCAGCTTATGTGCAACATTTTGCACTTTTCTTGTCTTTTTGCTCCCATTTTCATTTCCTTGGATTCCCTTTCCTAATATACTATAAAAATAACAAAACTACATAAGTATTGGTTATCAATGCATTAAAACAAGTTAAAATCTAAGCAATTAGTATTGAAATGTGCCGAAATTCTCCGGCACATCAACACCCGCAACTTAAACTCTTGCTTGTCCTCAAGAAACTAAAATAGAGTTAGCATAATCTAGTCTCTACTTACAAGATACAATTCAATAATGACAAAAGGTGGTGTTCATTGCTAGTTCCTCAAGCATATGTTTAAAAATTTTGTACCCTACTTGAATTTTTTGTATATACAAGGAAAATTAGTCAACTTATGAACCTTGAGCCTCAAACAGTGCGACACAATGTTACCCTCATCCGAGTGCAATTTCATTTGACTCAAAAAAAAGCTCAACTTCTGTTCAATTCCATAATTCATGTACCCTCACTAGAAGGAAGGTCCCAAAATCACAATATTTACAAGGACGACAAAAAGGGACCATTTACAAACACACTCACTCTCAGAAAGAATTTCAAATGTTACTACATGTCATACCATAGGCTTGCCCTTATTTTAATTCACCGCTTATTCAAGAGTGTTCGGTTGGAGGTCTCGTAAGGACTTTTTAGCTTGTAATGTAGGCATGGGTTAGATTAACCTTTGGGTACAAGTGACTTATCCCTCTTTGAACACTACTCACACTTTACCATTCCTTTGCACTTTACTTCTTTTCAAACCCACATAGCCTCATTTTCCTCTAGTTTCCAATATAGAACAACCTTCATACCTCTTCTAAAGAAAATTATTCAAGACTCCACATTTTATATACCTACTAACATTATTATATTTTTATCTATTTTTTTGGGAGCTTGATTAATTTCACAAACTCTTTTGAGGTATGTGGTCCTAAACTCAACGTTCAACTTTATCGAACTCCACTTCAACCCCACCCCCAACTTAGGCTTTTAGCCTCATTCTCAATGTTCAAAGAGGGACGGGTTCAAGAGACAGAGTTATTTTTCAAAACGGGAAAGGTTTGTAATGAGTTGGCCAAAGAAAGGTTTAAAGACTCAAATTGGGTTCTAGCGATATTATTTATGCACAGGTAGGCTCGAAAGGCTAAGAGGTTTTGCAAATAGAAACAAAGAATGACTAAGATCATTCCTCCAACCAAACACACTACCATTAGCATTGAAAAACCAACCAGGCAAGTTCTAGATGATAGAAGTAAACACGATAGTTATATATACAAAAAGAACTCACACATAAATGGACACGAATTATTTCATTCACATAATTTGACGCTTTCGAGTAAACGCTCGACGACTCAAGGCTTTCATCATAAACACATGTATACTCTGGGTCGCCACAGAGTCACAGAGTGAGCCTCAGATTCACAAAGTTGACCACAGAGACTAATTCCCTTAAGAAAGTTGTCAATACATCTATCATTGGGAAAAGTCGAGAAAAACGACATATATGTGTGAAAGGGTATATTTTATGTACAGATACACATGCTTGATACTAGGCAATTACACCAAACCAAGCAAAATGATTCATCCGATAATCCAGGTTCTACTATTACACCCTTGTAAAAGAACCGGGAAAAGAAAAATCAAAGGGAATTGATTCATAATCACTATCTACTTGTTTTTGTTGTTGTTCTTATATAAGGATAACGATGATCATTAACATAAACAACACCATTATGAACCTAACACTATTATACATAATATTATACACATCACTATTATGAACACAAAGTAGACACTAAAATGAATATCATCATCAAACACAACTCATGTGTCAAAGTCGTACCAATATATATAGAATACAAAATACGCATAGATACATGAGTTTGATGGTCAACCTACTGACATGCATATATACAATAATTTCAGCCTTACTTTCCAATATCCCACAAGAGTATGTACACAAAAATATCTACCATGCTACCATCCACCCCCAACTGTAAGCATGCATTGTCCCCAATGCATAAAAATAATGAGATGAGTTTGAGGGGAAGCTCCCTGAGGCACGCTAAGTGCTATGGGAGTTAGCAGCCGGCTGAATGCTGGAGGGATCACCCTCAGATATGGCAGTAGGGACTGATGATAGCTCAGTCTGAGATGTGGTCTCCTCCAATGGAATAATACCCTCATGCTACTCCAGGGTAGGAGAGGGAACTGGAACTCTAGCTGGAGCTAGTGTTGGTGCGATATCGGGAACCGATGGAGCCTGAGAGCTGCTAGATGCGCCAACGGATGATGGAGGAGCTACTAGATCTGCTGAAGCTTCCCTGTCTATCAATGATCTCTGGATTGCCTCCTACAAATATGTGTGCTCCACTTCATCACGAGCAGCCTTCTCCTGAGTAGCATCATCAATATAGGCCTCTAAAATCTGGTTTCCCGTTTCCGGAGGGGCTTCATCATTTGAAAATCCTGAACTCTCTTTATTCTCCTCATCATCATCTTCCTCATCCTCTGATTCACCCGTACCTCTTGCCTCCTCCTCAGAAGTAATCTCAATATAACCTGAAGGAGCTTTAGATTGGGAAGCTCTAGGAGTAGGAAGGACAGGGTCTGACATCAACGTCGAAAAATCAAGTCCCAAATCTGGAGGAGCTGTCTCTGCACCCTGATCACGTCAGTGGGAAGGAAGGATGAGAGATCGAATTCCAAGCTTTGCATCTTTTGGAACTCGACCCTCATAGAGTCAGCCTCCTTTTTAAGCTCGGGCAACCCACTCACCTCACCCCTCTCTATTTTTTCCACTCGCAACTCAAGTTGCTCCAAACACTCTACATGGGTTGACTGTTACTTTTGAATATCGGTCACTGCTGCTTGCATGGGAGTCAGGGCTTGCTTTATCTGGTTAGGCAGTGTCTTCAGAAGTTGGTCTACCTTAGCATTTGCATGCTGGGCCAATAGACCAAACTTCGATACAACCGGATTAGCAGGAGTGGGCTAAGCAGGGGCAGGCTGAGCAGGGGTAGCTTGAGACACAGGCTGAGGAGTGGAAGATTTTGCAACATCAGCTGAAGGGATCATAGAAGGCTGGGATTGTGAATGATCCTCAGTATCTTGTTCCTGAACTAGCATCACTGGAGGAACCATAGCATCACCAAGACGTGTGATATCAATCACCCCTGGATCCTCTCCCTTTTTGCCTTTGGGTTCATCCACATGGACTTTCATAGCCTTACAGAATGACGTGATCAAGGAAAGGAAAGGAAGATAAGTGGCATGTTATGTGGCCCTGATTCATATATCTTGATGTATGATATCCCCCGTGTTTATCTTGATACCTTTCATGATGCAGGCAATGAGGAGTGCCTTCTCGATAGAGATTTCTGTCTTGTTCTGAGTTGGTATCAATCTAGAGGTAACGAACGCAAGCCAGAAATGACCATCCCTTGAAATAATCTCTTTGAAAATATTCTGGTCGGGGTTTATCCAAGTAGGGGTTCCTTTTGAAATTATTGAGGCAATCCATCCACGTTCACTCTCCCTGTTCGCGAACTTGTCATTATACTCTGTTGTGCCCTCACTCCATTCTAGGACATATAATTCATTGATAGCATTGTCACTACAAAATACATTTGTCCCTCGAACTAGCACTTGATCAAAGAAAATCCTATTGCGTTTATAATGCTTGGTTCTAGAGGCCCCGTATGCTGTATAGAATTTACAAACTAGCGACTCGTTGTATTCAGCCGGTGGTTTAGGAAAGGACAACCATTTCCTTCGCTTGATGTTTTCCAAGGTATGTGGATGTTGTTCCTTCAATCCATGTAAGCTCAATTGCCCATCCGGTAGGAGATTTCTCTTTTCAAGCCCCTCTCTATATCTCTCCCTGACCCCCTCTACTCCCCACCGGAGGTGGTACTCAGCCCCTTGCTTACGTCGTGCCTCAGCTATCAGATCAACTTCAGGTAGAAGCTCCTCCTCGTCAGACTGGGAGGGATGTTGTTGTACATGTTCGACCTTTTGACATTTTGCCTTTGGTTTGGAGGAGGGCTTTGGTAGGGTTTGCTTTTGTCAGGAATCCATATTTGCACAATTGTGAAGCGTGAGTTACAACATCAATACATTGGGAGAAGATACAGAAAAATTAAGAGAAAAAGCTCAAACTGCAGTATACTCTATGGTCGCAAAACAATAATTCAAACCGCAGAGTCTCCGCAAAAATAATGGCCTCAACATCTGTTAAATCTGCGATGGATTATGCGGTCGCATAACTATTATGCGGACCACATAATCATCACTGAATGAACTTTCTCAAAATAAGCATCCTCAGATGTGATCGCATATCTCACCGCAAAGTATATAATGCGATCGCAAAATGGCCGCAGACCGCAAGGCTCATTCACTGAGGCCTCTGGTTAACTCTGCGGTGGATTTGTGGACCGCATTCTAGTTTTGCGACGGCATTCCCACTGCATTTTCATTATTTTCCACAGGTAATCTTTGGGTCAATTATGCGATCACTATGCAAACCGCATATTCATTATGCGATCGCATTGTGACCGTATTTTATCATCGTCCACATGGGACCTAGGGTTTACTCTGCGACAAAAAATGTGGACCGCATTTCGGACATGCGGACCGTAGATGTCTTTGTTTTCGACAAAAAAACCCTAGTATTCAACAATGGCTATCCTATTTTTGTTCAACCCGCTAACCCACAGCATTTATAGCCCAAAATCGACTATAACGACAAGTATCAACAATACCAAGTTTTCTAATCTAAATATGTTCAGATAATTACAATAACACAGAATACCGATGTATAAGGGAAAGGAAAAGAGAACAATATGAAGGAAAACCGACTACATACCAGAATAGAGAGCGCAGATTTAATAATTTGAGGCTTTGAGTTCATCTCGATACAGGTTTAATTCAGGTCCCTCTGCCCTCGATTCGTATTTTTTTTTGTTTATCTTTTTTTTGTTTTTCCCCATTTTTTTTGTCTTGTTTTAGTGAATATTAGACGAGGGACTTTACCTAGCGATCTGCAGTGCAATATGCGGTGCACTGTTCACCGCATAACACACTATGCGGCCGCATATTTGTTCTGAGGTGTGATTCAAGACTAGATTTCAAACGCCTCAGATGCGGTGCATTATGCGGTCACATAAGCGAAATGCGGACCGCAGAATGCACCGCTTTGTCGCAGTTTCAACTGCGAATTTAGGCTCTTCTCTATGTATGTCTGTGTTTAAAATGCGTTCCGCATAGCATTAATGCGACCGCATTTCTATCGCAGATTTCACATTGTGCTCCTTCTTCAGTTTTTCATGCATTTTCACCAAGTGGTGAGATTTTTGTGCCCTCTGCACTCCAAGAAACACTTTAAATTGCCCAAACACTTTATCTACAAAAAATGAAAAATGCAAAGAACAAAAGGGTGATACCACCCATGGGTTGCCTCCCATGAAGAGCTCAATTTAACGTCGCGGCAGGATGGAATTGATATTTCTTTGATTTCACTCAGTGGCCGGGCATGGACCATCTTTGAGATCCAGCTGCTCTACCAAATATTTTTCACCATCAGTGCCCAAATAGTACTTGATTTTGTGTTCCCTTGCGATCCTTGACTTCAAAGTCAAATTCTTGCAAAAACAAGACCCATTGAATCAATCGAGGCTTTGCATCTTTCATTGCCATGAGATAACAAAAAGCTGCATGATCCGTGAAAACTATCACCTTGAACCCCAACAAATACGCCCGGAACTTCTCAAAGGCATATACAATAGCAAGAAGCTCTGGCTTAGTCACTGTGTAATTCATTTGTGCCCCATTGAGAGTTTTACTTGCATAGTACATCTGATGAAGAATTTTGTTGTGGATTTGTCCAAGCAACTTGCATCAGACATAAGCTCGAAAGGAAGAGACCAATGGGGTATAACAATAATGGGTGCCGTGGTTAGCCTTCCCTTTAACTCCTCAAATGCTAAGGCATTTCTCATCGAACACGAACGTGGAATATTTTTTGAGGAGTTTGCACATGGGGTTAGCAATCTTGGAGAAGTCCTTGATGAAGCGCCTATAAAACCCGGCATGCCCTAGAAAACTTCTAACACCTTTCACAAAAGTCAGTGAAGGAAGATTTAAAATGATTTCAATCTTTGCCCGGTCAACTTCAATACCATGCCTTGAAATTTTATGCCCAAGCACAATACCTACGTCAACCATGAAGTGACACTTCTCCCAATTTAGCACAAGATTGGTTTCGTCGCATCTCTTAAGCACTTGTCTAGGTTGTTGAGACAGTGCTCGAACGAATCACCAACCACCGAGAAATCATCCATGAAGACTTCAAGAAATTCCTCAACCATGTCAGAGAAAATGGACATCATACACCTTTGGAAGGTAGCCGGAGCATTGCATAACCCAAATGGCATCCGGCTAAAAGCAAATGTGCCATACGGGCAAGTGAAGGTGGTTTTCTCTTGATCTTCCAAAGCGATGTTAATTTGATTGTAGCAAGAATACTCATCGAGGAAACAATAGAATGACCTCCCCGCTAGCCAATCAAACATTTTATCAATAAAAGGCATATGTAAGTGGTCCTTGAAAGTTGCATTGTTAAGTTTCCGATAGTCCATACAAACTCGACATCCGGTGACGGTTTGTGTTGGGATGAGCTCATTCTTCTCATTTTTGATCACAGTTATGCCACCCTTTTTTAGCACGCATTGTATTAGGCTCACCCATGAACTATCCGCAATGGGGTACACTACCCCGGCATCCAACCACTTGATAATCTTCTTCTTTACAACCTCTTGCATTGACGGATTTAACCGCCTTTGATGCTCCACACTTGGCTGTCTCGCTCTCCAATTGGATTTTATATTCACAAATTCCCGTGGGGATCCCATGGATGTCTGCAATAGTCCATCCAATAGCTTGCCTGTGTTCTTTCAAGACCTCCAACAATTGGTTTACCTGCACATCATTTAACAAAGACGAAACAATTACGGGTAAAGTATCATTAGAGCCAAGAAATTTATACCTTATATGCGGAGGGAGAGGCTTGAGCTCTAGTTGTGGTGGATCAATGATTGATGGCTTGGCAGGAGGTGTGGTCCTATTCTCCAAGTCAAGAGAAAGCTTTGCCGGAGTATAGGTATATGATCCAAGACCCTCCAACACATTTACCGACTCCATGTACCCGTCCATGTCTTCACCATCAAAATTCACAAAGATAGCCGGCAATGCCTCACCAAGGAATTGCTCTTCCATTTTTAACTCAACGGCATCTTCAACTTTATCAACCACATCTATCATAGAAATGCTCTCATACTCATGGGGTAACTTCATCCTCTTGCTCGCTTGAAAGGTGACTTCCTCATCATTCACCCGGAACTTAATTTCATTTTGCTCTGAGTCTATGAGTGCTCTTCTCGTGGCTAGGAATGGTCTCCCCAAGATGATAGGGATTTCTTTAGTGATAGCACAATCAAGAATCACAAAGTCATCGAGCAAATGGAATTCTCCAACTTTCACAACCACATCATCAACAATTCTTACCGGTCTCTTAATAGATCGATCGGCCATTTGTAACCTCATGCTTGTTAGCTTTGGCATCCCTAATCCCGCTTGCTTGTAGATGGCAAGTGGCATCAACTTGATGTTTTCCCTATTTTCACAAAGAGCTCTTGCAATATCATGCTCTCTGATAGTTCATGGGATAGTAAATGCTCCCAGGTCCTCTTTCTTTTGGACGGGGCTTATGGCGATGATGGAGCTCACCCGGTGAGTCATGTTCACTGCCTCATTTTTTATGGACCTCTTTTTGGTAATCAAATCCGTCAAGTATTTGGCAAAGCTTGGCATCTCTTGAAAGGCTTCCAAGAACGGAATGTTCACCGACAATTGCTTTAGAATATCATAGAATTTCTCAAGCGTGCTATCATCAACCCTTCTAGTAATTCTTTGAGGAAAATGAGGAGGAGTTCTAAGGATAGGGATGGAGCTTTTGATGTCCCCTTCTCCTTTTCCTTCACCTCTTCTTGGATCACTTCTTGCACTTTTCTTTTTCCAGCACCCTTTCAACTTCAACAACCCCTTGCTTTTTGGCTTTGACTTCTTGCTCGACTTCTTCCCCATCAACTTCATGTTCAATGTCACCTTGAAAAACCTTCCCACTTCTAGTAGTTATTGCCATACGTGAGAAGTTGAGCCAGCTCCACCACTCTTCGGGTTCGCAATGGTATCACTAGGAAGTTTCCCTTTTTTGCTTTGGTTTGATCTCTTGAAGGTCTCTCATTTGCATCTCTATCTTTTGGATAGATGTGATCTGATAGCTAACAACCTCGGTCATGTTTCTCATGGATTTGTTTAGACTTTTCTTGGTTTTGCAACACTCTTTCAAGCATGCTTTCTAACTTTGACTCACTTTACGACCTTTGATTGGCATAATGACCATTTGGGGGAACATACGGGTTGGAGATCTGGTTTGAGAAGTTGTTATTATTGTTCCACTTTCCTTGATGCAAGTTACCTTGATCATTTCTCCATTGTTGGTTGCCTTGCCCTTGCGGGTTTGGCCTCCATTGGCTTTGTTGCCCTTGACTATGGTAGGGTTGCCTTTGATACCCTCCTTGAGGATTGTTGATATAATTCGCTTCCTCAAAATTTTCCTCCATTTTGGGTTGAGTATCCTCCACTACATTCACTTTCTTTGTCGGATTCTCAGTGAACATCTTTGTTAACACATCTATATTGGTAGAAAGCTCGGCAATCAATTGATCTTTCTCCTAATTTTCCTTGATCAAATTGGTTAAAAAAGGAGACCCATATGAAATTCCTCCAATAGTATCCTCTGAATTCCATGCTTGGTTGTGCTTTTCCATTTTGCCTAGAATTTGAGTCACTCTAGCAAATGATTTGTCCATGAAAGATCTGTCAGCTGCATTCTTGGCGATGGCTTGGTTCATAGGATCCAAATCCATGTAACAAAATTTCAACAATATGGAATCCGGGAAACCGTGGTTTAGAGACCTCACCAAGTATAATTTGAAGCGATCACATGCCGCATGCAACTGCTCCCCCTGCATTTGCTTGAAGAAGAAAATCTTGTCCCGCAATACAGACTTTTTGCTTTGTGGGAACCACTTGGATAGAAACGCGCGAACAAGCTTGGGCCATGAATGGATAGAGTTAGGAGGTAGATTCTGGAGCCATTTCCTTTCATCCCCAGCTAGATAATACTTGAAGCATCTCAACCTCAGGGCATCGTCGGATACATTGTTCTGCTTGTGCATTGCGCACACACCCAAGAAATTTCAAAGGTGTTGTGTTGGATCATCATCGGTGGAATTTCTGAAGAATCCTTCTACATTAAGCGTCAGGACTAAATCGTGTTCCACCTTAAATGTAGCCTCTCCAACGGCCAGAGGCACAATGGCGTTGGTGTCCTTAATGAATTCTTCGATGTTTGCGAAAGGATTTTCTCTCATTTCTCCCTCCACATCATCACCATAATCTGACATGTTTCCTATCAACACCAAGCAAAGTGTGATGGAATAGAAATAAACATATGTAAAGTACACAATAAATAGTAGTTTCAAGAATCGTATTCCCGGCAACGGCGCCAAAATTTGATACGCCCAAATTACACTTTAATAAAGAGTGTAAGGCGATCGGGGTCAAATATAATGACCCAACAACGTTGGGGTCGAATCCCACAGGGAATACTTGTGAAAAGGTTACTTGTTCAGTATGTTGCTCTACTAAAGTTTTATCTCTATTCGGTTAATAGTAACAAGATAACGGTTTATAGTGACAAGAGTATGTGTGGTGTTTGTTTTGAAGTAACAACTAATTGCAATATTTAACGAGTTAACAATTGGATTAAAGCAACCAAGGTTGTATCCCCTTTAATAAAGTGTAATGTTTACAGGTATTAATATGATATATTTCTAATGGAAGGTTCTTTTGACATGCAAATGATACCTAAGTGACTACCCAATATTTCCCAATAAATGAGTAGTTTCCTCTTTATAATTTTCCCAAATGTAAAAGAGTTACAATTAAGAATCATCAATAAATTCCAACTAAAAACCACTTATTCCTAAGCGATTTTATCAAATAAGTTTTAAAGCCTTGAGTCATTGATATTTACTTCTACCAAATTCTAACACATTTTCCCAAGCAAAGCAAGAACTTAATGGCTTTTGTTAATGTTTGAACCACCAACAATAAAAGAAGAATGAGAAGTAAATAAACATCAACAAACCATTATACATATATTCAATGTTAAACACCAATTGACATAACACTCATTTTGGGTCCACAACGTTAGTAAGTATTTAAAGTTAGCTAAACATGCTAAAATACAAAAATCAACTAATATTTAATGTCATAAATGCTTATAAAGAAAAGAATCTTCACCCAAAAGCTTCCAAAAGAGAGAGAATATTTATTTCTTGGAATGTAGCTTAAATTTTAGACAAGATGAGTCCACAAAGGCTTCATAAAACTATTTATAATCGGACAAAAATCGGGATAAAAATGGATAAAATTGCTCTTTTAGGTCCAGAATACGACCACATTCTTGTAGCAGACAAGTATGCGGTCCGCATTTTGAGCGTCTTCACCGCAGATTAAAACCCTAGATTTCAGGTCCTCGTCGCATTTGCATTTCGTGGTCCGCATTTGAGTTATGCGGCCGCAGTTTTCACAGTATTTCTGACCTTCAGTTTTCTTCATGGCTGATTTGTGGTCCATTTTGCGACTCACATGTTGATTCTGGGATCGCATAGTGGACCGCATTCTTGACTTGGAATTTGGTTCAGGGCTCTGTTTCAGTCTGCGATTTTGGTGTGCAATTTGTGGCTCGCATGTCTGATCCACGACTGCATAGTGAGCCGTAGATCAGCTTATGTGCAACATTTTGCTCTTTCCTTGTCTCTTTGCTCCCATTTTCATGTCCTTGGATTCCCTTTCCTAGCATACTGTAGAAATAACAAAACTACATAAGTATCAGTTATAAGTGCATTAAAACAAACTAAAATCTAAGCAATTAGTATTGAAATGTGCTGAAATTCTCCGGCACATCAGTAGGTCCCAGGTCATTTTTCTATAAATAGGACCTCAGGCCCTCATTAACATTTTTTCGCTCATTTGCTCTCTCAATAGAAAAAAATATTGCATCCCTACCCTAAGTGCACATATTCAAACACTATTTCTCGATCATCTGTGTTGCAGTTCATCCCTGGTACTTCAAATTTTTCCCTAGTCTTTAATTTTTTTTATTCTATTTTAATTCGTTAGTTTGTACTTTCTTCCCTTTTCTTTCAATTTGTAGCGTAAGGTTACATAATGCTATTTAGATTATGGTTAATTAGTTGAAAATGATGATTAACTACCTAGGGGGTTGATAATATGTGAATTTAGGCTAAAAATGAGAAACATATTGAAACCTTATGTTGGTGTTGCTGAGTTATGCTCACCGCGACCACGATGGATTTCCTGCGGTCTGTAATGCCTCTCTCCGGTCGCGATGGTTTTTCCGCGGTCCGTAGTGGAAAACGTCAAAGGGGTTGATTTTGAGAACCGCGGCCGCATTCAATTTTTTTCAATCCACGGGGCCTTACCACGGCCGCACATCATTTCCTACGGTCCATAGAGCCCTAAATTAGAGATAGTGGGTATTCTAAACCCCACTTCAATACCGTTTGTGGTGCTATTTTATACGGACCATGGTGGTGCCTTTGCGGCTGCAATGCTTTTTATACGGTCTGCAGTCAGTAGTTTTCATACATATTCTTCACCTTTTCTTCTGGCACTGTAATACTAACAAGATTTAACTGAATTCCATTTGCAGACAATGGTTAAATTAAGAGAATGTGGTGAAAAATAGAAAGAAAAAAGAGAGTCCTCCCCGGATAGGGGACAAGAGATGATAAGATTGACCCCACAAGTTCGGAAAGCAATTGGAGATACAAGCAAGCAATTCAAGGCTACAGATAGAGTTGCTTCCGATTCAGAGGGAAGTGAGTATGCACCCTCCTGGGAGGCATTCTGACTATGATTCAGTGCCGGAGTATGTTCTTGATTTCCCCGGGAGGTTTAGATTGAGAGATGTGCCCATACCTCCGGGTTCTCTTACTACTCAAGCTTCCGTCCAAATTTCTTCGGAGTCGTTTGAGGGTTCACCAAAGTGCAGTGATACTGCAGCATCTACTTCAACACTTGAGGAGGATCCCATTGCTGAAGAAGAAGAGGGAGAACCCCAAACCAGGGGGTGGAGAGAACTAGAAACCTGGAGGCTTGGCAGGATAGATTTGTTAGCGACATAGCATACCACAAGTTTTGAGAGTGATGGCCTCAAAGGAAGTTGATTCTTGAGCAACAATTCATTGAGATGGACCTTCTGCCTCACAACCCAAATATGAGGAGGCAATTTAGAGAGAGACCGGGCGAAGAATATTTTACGAGCAAAGTTGAGGAGGCAAACAATCACTTAGTCAAGGAGTTCTACACTAATGTTTCCCATATCAAAAAGAGCACTTAAGTGACTAAGGTGTGGCATTTGACATTGAAGTTCGATGGGAAGACAATTAATGACTACCTGGGCTTTTCGAAGGAAGATGAATCCCTATACTTAGAGAAGGTAGCATTGAATGAGGCAACCCATTCGTGGTTGGCCAAATACCTGGCACTCTTGGGCACCACCCCAGCTTGGTTGACATTAGGGGTTCATATTCTGAGAAAAACTTTAAACTTTGAGGCAAAGGGTTGGAAACTTTGTATGCATTACGCTGGACCCCACTACTAATGAGAACCCTCTACCTGTCTCCAGGAAATATTGGTGGCTTCTATTTTGGCGAGGTACCCGATTAACATCAGGAATATTATGTCTAGAGTGATCACACGGGTGGTCAATGAAGGTGATAGATCATACCCCTTCCCAAATTTCCTGGCAATGTTCTTTGAGGGCTAGGATATGGAGAAAAAGAAGTTTGATGTGAAGGTGACAACCTAAAGGGTGATGATAGACCAAAGCCAAAGATCCGAAAGGAAAAACCTGCTTCTACTGGCCAGTCAGAAGAGCCAGTAGTAGTAGTCCCTTCTGCTCAGCCTCCCTAAGCTATATCAGATATTGCCCTAGGACCCTCTACTTCCATCACTCCAAATATTACCTCATCCACAACCTACCCTTTGACTGCCCACCGTGTAAGCCAAATCCTTGCCAGTATCAACAACTGGATGCAGGCAGCTACTTCTAAGTTGTTTGTGCTTTCTAGCTCAGTAACAGCCCACTGCGTACCCTCACAGCCACAGGTTCTAGCTTCAGTGGAGGAGCCCCTCAAGGAGTTTTTGGACAACCAGAAGAAGCTCCTAGAGAACCAACAGTTGATATTAGAGGTTGTAGGTACTCATGGGAAAGCATTGAAGGAGCTGACAAAGGAAACAAAGAAGGTGAGAAAGGCTCGAGCATAAAAGGAGCCTATTAAAGGAGTTGAGGGTAGAATTGGAGAAGATTAAGGTTGTTGACCATCTACCATTGTACCTATTGTTGCATGAGCAGCCTCCAGCAGCTCAAACTGAGATGGAGTAGGAGCAGGAGATGGAGAGAGCACCAAAGAGGAGGAGAGAGATCCCACAAATGGATGATGTAGTGATAGAGTTGGACAACCCGAATGGAGTTTTCCTCTAGCCAGCATCAGGCCCCAGAGCAGCCTCAGGTCCCAGTGCAGGCACAAGATATCGCGATCCATTCATAGGTTCCCGAGCAGTCATAGGACGCAAGGACCCAGGCTCATGATCTCATGTAGATGCAGAACCAATATAGAGTTTCTCTTTACTCTCTATCTTATTCTTGAGCTATTTTTGGTTAGTTAGCATTGAGGACAACGCTAGCTTTCATTTGAAGGGGTAGCCCTATTTTGATAATGTTGGATTGTAAATATGATTCTATTTTCATTTTTATTATGCTTTTTCACTTTTAGTATATATATAATTTTGCCGGTTTATTTCACTTTTCGTATTTTACAACCTTGGTCTGTATATAAAGTTACTTTCTAATGTATATATTCGTTCTCTCATATGTATATTCGTTTAAATCCCCTATTGTACATATTCAGTTTAATTTCCGCATTTTATTTCATAGCTTCTTACTTCATTTTCATAGTTTCTTATTTTGAGTTTTGCGTTCAATAAGCCTTTGGTTTTTTTAATGCCACGGTTCTTTCCATATATACAATTTGTGTGAGCCGGGTGGCTCTTTCCGATGATGGATGGCATGTTCATAAGGGTTTAAGTCTATTTTCTTTCTCGTTTTTGTGTGTTCCTCAAGCAAAGCTTCACTTGGGCCTAACACATTTGCCTTTTATCTTATGGTCAAAAATAAATTAGTGTATAGGATGGTGAAAGTTGTGACCTTGAGACTCTTGTGTTGGCCGATATTAATCAAGTGGTTTTCCGGGACCATTTGTGTTGCTCAAATCTTAGCTAAGGTTGTTTTGGGCCCCCTACTATGTCTTTTTAACAATCCTATAGCTTGTGTGGTGAGAATTTGAATTTCAAGTCCAAGTCCCGTGCCATTAGTCTAGAACTTGCCCCGAATGTTTGTCTATGCGAAATCGACTTAAGAAGTGATTATAAACTCTCCTTGATCTGAATGATATCTTGAAAACATCCATAGCCTACCAATGATAATCTCCCTAATCAACCATTTTAAGCCATAGCCCTTTTTTTTTCAAAGACCGTGATACAAGTCTTTACCCATTCTAAAAAGACCATCTCTTGGCACCCGATCTTTCCTTAGCACAAGGAAAAAGCATAAGTTTGGGGTAGAGACGAAGAATTAAATAAAGTGGTAAAAGGTACAAAATGAAGAAAAGGAAAGGCACAAAGAAAAAGAAAGAAAATCAAAAAGTCAAAAAGAATGAACAATGTAGAAGAAATGAAGGGATACAATAAAAGTAGAAATCAAAGGTGTGGAAAGTTTAGAAAGGAGAAAAAGGTTTGAAATGAACAAGAAAGAGTGATAGTATGTCTCTCTAATCCCTAAGAAAGAAGTAATTGACTTAAAAAGTCAAGAGAATGTATGCCAAAATGAAGAAATGAAGTGCATACGGGAAGATGGAACCTACTTAGACCAATTATTTCCTACCCTGAACCAAAAGCCTTCACTATATCCCCACAAAAGCCCTATATGACCTTGAGTGGAATAAAGCATATATTAGTGGTGACTCACATAAGGGGCAAGCTTATGGTACTTAGATCCGCACTTGTGACCTTTCTTTGTGAGAGATGACTGTGTTTTTCATAATCCCCATTCTGAGTGCTACAACCTAAAAGTGAGATTTGCTTATAGAGAGTTGAGGACTATGAGTTTGGATTCCACAATGACCAAAGTGGTAGAAAGATTTTCCTTGATGAGTTGAGTCAACTCTTGATGATTTTATGTCCATGGTTCTTAAAAGGTTGAAGGTTGTTAATCATTCATTTTAATTGAGGACAATTGTCAGTCCCAATTGATACTAGATGAGATCACTTTAGGTCAGCTAAATTTTTTTGGTTTTATTCTTAAGGAGGTGGGAATTACTTTATTTGCTTGAGGACAAGCAAAAGCTTAAGTTTGGGAAAGTTGATAACTAGGGATTCTAGTCTATTTTATACTCCTGCCTGAGTTTTGGACTAAAAATGTATACAAGTAATCCCGAAAGCTTACATGTTGTGCTTGTTTGCATTGATTGGTCAAAAAGTGACAAAGAAGTCAACATTAGCTCAAAAAGGAGTGAAACCTGCTCAAGTACCAAGAACAAGTAAAAGCACTGCTACAGTAGTAAATCCACCGCAGCAGCAACAACCCTACCGCGATCACAATGCATTTGATGCGGTCCACGATGGAAAAGATAAGAGAGATGAAATTTTGGAAACTCAAACACTCTGGTCCGCATTAGATTCTTTGTGCCCGTAGTAGCCTCATCGCGGCCTTAATTCATTTTATACGGTCCGTGGAAAGGGGATTCAGAGAGCTGGGAGTTTGGAAGCTGGAAACCACTGCGGTCCGTGGTCCATTTTGTGCAGTCCGCGGTAAAGCCACCGCATCCGCAACCCATTTTATGCGGTCCGCGGTGGCTAGATTTAGAGACGTAAAAGTGAAGCCAAAATCCTCACCACAGCCGCGGTACATTTTCCGCGGTCCGCGGTACCTCTGTCAGGAGTATTTTTGTCCAAAAAATTTGGCATTGTATAAATAATTCTTTTTCACATTTTTAGGGTATCTTTATCTTAGCAGAGCACGAGAACGGTGGTTTTAGTCCATTTTAAATAATTTGTAGCTAGTTTAATATTGAATCTTCAAATCTTAACTTGTAATCATATTATGGGTTATTCTTCATCTAAAGATTTTATTTCTTCCATTATTATGAGTAGCTAGAGCCATTAGCTAGGGTTATGGCTCAATCCTAGTGTGGGTATTTGATGAGTCTTTTGTTTTAAGGCTTAGATATTTATGGGTAGTTGATTTTGACTGGTTTGTGTTTTCCATGTTGAATTAGCGGTTGCAAACATTAATTTGTGCCTTTTTGAATTGGGATTTTCTTGAGAAAGAGAGCTTGAGTCTAAGAAAATTAGTACAACGAGAAATTGGGGTGTATCCAAGAAATTGATAAAGCCCCAACTAAAGGGTTAAACATAGAGATAGTAATACCCGACTTGAGAATATATTGCTTGCACATTTTGACACCCAATTGATCTAGAGAAGGTCAATTAGGGCAAAGTCACTCAAGCTACCTAGAGGTATAGAGTGAGTAGTTCCATGCATTGGCTATATCACAATCCCCAACGTAATAACTTTGCCTTAGGCTTCAGATCCCATCAAATATTCATCCAGGAGAAAGTCACTTCCCTAGTGCTGCTTTAACCATTTAAAAAACCTTACAAGCATTCATACTTAGTTTAATTTTGCATCTCATTAGCATAAAATTAGAATTAACAAACAAAAAAATATGATTGGAAGTGTAATTAAGAGCACTACACACTACTAGTTTAGATAGGAATCCAAATCCCAAGCATTCTAGCTCCCTGTGGATTCGATCCCGACCTTTTCGGGTAAAAACTGTATCGACCGCTATTACCACTTTGTAGTGGTGTATGGTTGGACCCGATCATTTTTGTCTCCCGCTTCTTTTATAGATTTCTTATCATGTGGATTTTCAACATTCATTAGATGGGATTTTCCATCATCAAGGACAACACTACCCAACGGTAGCTACATCATCTTAGGTTTAACATCTAATTATAATTTGACATAATCAGCTATCATGTTATCCTTCAATTATGCTTTTTCATCAATTGAGACATCAGCGGAAATAGAATCAGAGTTTACTTGAAACCTTAAAACAAGGCAGAACTCAGATACCTAATTTTCCAGATTAGATGAATTGACCTTTTCCTCACCAGTGAAGAATTTGAAATGTTATTCTCTAGTTGCACTTTCAAATCCCCACTCTCATTATGGTTTCATATTTTTGCGATTCTTGTCTACTTAAAGTTGTGGCAGGCTCTACATTCACAATGACGGGTTCACTGATTTACACAACACTAACTTCAACTATCTGGCCCTCTTTTGTTGTGGCAATGCTATTCTCATTAACTATTTGGCTATTTAGCCGTTTTAACCATAGCAGAAATAGCACCATCAATTGACTCCTCATTTGAGAATTTCCTTTCATCCAATGATACTATGTTTTTAACTGCATCGATCTTGCTCGTTTTCTTATCCGCTTTACTGCTAGCATCAAAATTAGCATTAGGATTCTTTTCATCAGTGGATTCAACCATTTCTTCATCTGGCCCGGGCGAGGAATCACTACCATTCTCAGCCTTAGAATGAGCAGAATTCTGTTAAGTTCTTCTTTATCAACTCTTCTTTCAACCCCTTTGTAGGTAGCTTACGTCTTTTAAGCTCTTCTTTTAGCTTATGACCTTCAACTAATCAATTGGTCAGTTATCAAGAATGGGATATGGTGACGACATTCTGTTTCTTTCAAATATTACTTTTATCCAAAAATTCTACCTAATCAAACCATCAACAAGTTAACAACGAGAAGGCAAACATGTAAAGATGTATATGTAAGAGCACTCAAAAAATAGAAAAAAGAACATAATATTGTGGAATCTGAAACCAACAGATAATGAAAAACTAGGCTCATTAGACTGCAGCAAGTATGTTACACTGTAACAAGTTATTCCTAAGGCCCACAATTGAGCAGAAGATAATAATGCAAACCTTTTCTATAAAAGGATACAAATAGATCAACAAGTTTTCGTCCCCCACGTCATTTCCCCTATAGGACATATGCAAATGTAGAAATGAATGAGCTTATATGTAATGCGGATATAAAATTTTCAATTTTACTAAATAACATTGTTGTGGAAGAGTAATTATTTTTCTCATTTTCTTTACAACCATAGGGGAATTGTTTTGGCAGCGGATTGAATATGTTTAAGAGTTTTTTATTTTTCTTCATTTGGTAGGAATACGAAATCTTCATTAGATAATACGATCACATAAAGCTAGAGACCCATTGGGGTCACTGGTAGTACCAGTCATAGTGTTGTAAACACTAGAATTAAAAGTTCAAAAGAATTTTCAAGTTCAGCCAAGTTACTAAGAACATTAGTAGATACAAGTCTAGAGCTAGTAGAGCCGATTTTATCTTCATGGAAAAGTTTCAAAAAGACAGCAAGAGGGTGCGTCCAAAGAGACAGTGAGTTGTTGCTTGCTTGCTTGGATCCATTAGTAGCCAAAAAGTGAGCAATCTTATTTCCTTCCCTAAAGTTATGCCGGATTGGCGGATTCTCCAGTTTCTTCAGCAGTGACCTGCACTCAGTAACCAAATTAGTATAAAGTAAACAAGGGTCAACTCCAAGCAAGCGAATGATATCCATAGCATCAGTTCAGGTTCTAAACCTAAGAAATTTTTTTCACAAGCTAATTGAAGCCGAGTTCTTAGGGTCAGTAGCTCCATGTAAGAAGGAGAGGCATCGGCGAAATTGCAAAATCCCATAATCCAATCCCCATGATTGTTTCTAAAAATTCCGCCAATGCTTTCTTTTTATACACTTATCTTTAAAGACACCATCAATGCTAGTTGTTGTGGATATTATGATGGTTGAAGCGGGAGGGCTGTAACGTGAGTTGGAACGGCATTTGTATTCGATGCAACGCATGATAACCATATTTAGGGACAATTGGCTACATAGGTTATTGAAAGATTTATTATTTTTATTGAGCCAAAGATGTCAAATAACAAAAGTCTGAAACTTTTTTGCATTTGATTTTGTACTCTACTACAAGTATTATTTTGCTTATGACCAATAACTACAAGAAAAAAAAATTGTGACGACCCAAAGGGTCATCACATGTTTTCCCATTCATTCCGTGCTTCCGAGGCTTTACAAACCTCATTTTTAGTTGCCTCAATTTGCGTGCACGGTCCGAGTGCGTAGCCGAAAAGCTTATATATGTAATTATGTGGAAAATGCTAAAATTTGGTATTAAAATGAGAAAAGTTGACTTTGGTCAACATTTTGGTAAGCAGACATATGCCTGTAATTTGACGATTTCGGAGGGTCCCTGGGAAAATATGGGACTCGGGCGTATTCCTGGAATCGAAATTCGAGGTCCCGAGCCCGAGTAATGAATTTTTAAAAGAAATTATTTTCTGAAATTATTAAGGAAATTATAAAGAAATGGATTAGAACGTGTTGGTATCGGGCCCATATTTTGGTTCTGGTGCCCAGTACAGGTCTTATATGTGTTTTAAGCGCTTTTTGTGGAGTTTAGCTGAATTCGGACGTCATTCGACGTGGTTTCGGACTCAAAGTTCTAAATTTGAAAGTTTATGAAAATTTGGAGAAAATCATGGATTTTAAGGCTTAATTCATTGTTTTTATGTTATTTAGGCAATTTGATCACACGATTAAGTTCGTAGGGTATTGATGAGTTAGTTCATGTGTTTGGTTATGAGACCTGAAGGCTCAGGTATGATTCGGATGTGTTTCGGGATGGTTTTGACCTTAGGAGAATTGCAAAAAGTTGCAGATCTGATGTTATGATACTTTGTTCTATGCGATCGCATAGGCATCATCGTGATCGCATAGTGTAAGCTTAGGTGCCCGTTTTTTTGTTCTATGCGGTCGCATAGCATCATCCGCGATCGCGTACCTTAGCCCCTTCGTTCTATGCAATCGCATTACTCTTCCGCAATCGTGTTTCATTAAACCCAAACCTGAAGGGCACAGTCTTTTTCTTCTATGCGTTCGCAGCACCCTGTCCGCGATTGCAATGGCCAACCTTCCTATTCCTATGCGATCACATGAGCCCCTTCATGATCGCATAGAGTATTTTCTTCCGAGTTATAATATAATTTCCAAAAACACTAGTTACATGTTTCATTCAAAAACTCACGAGCTCTTTTCTTCCCCAAGCACTTAAGAGTCCATTGAAGCTCCCATTCTTCAAGACCACTTGGGTTAGTAAATTCCCACTTAATTTCTTCATGTTTCATCATCATTTATCAAATTCTTAAGCTCAATCTGTAATCTAGGTTGAAATTGGGAGAAATTGGTAGAATTAGGGTTTTTCAATTTTCTTTGATTTAGACCTCATTTTTTGGTCAAATTTGAAAATAAATTATATATTCGGGCTCATGGGGGAACGGGTGACATGAATTTGGTTCGAACCTCATGTTTCGACCAAGCGGGCCCGGGTCAATTTTTGGAATTTTGGGAAGAAAGGTTAGAAATCTATATTTAGACATTGGATTTGATTTGTTTAGCATCTATTGATAATATAAAGTCATTATTGTATAGATTTGAATGAATTGGAGCCGATTCGAGAGGAAAAGTGGCAATTGAGGATTGAATTGGACGTGGAAGTTTGAGGTCAGTATTCGGTCTAACCTTAGCTTGAGGGATTAGGAGTTGAGTCGTATTTGCTATGTGTTTCTTGTTGGGTACGACATATAGGCATGGTGACGAGTATCTATGCGTTGGTGTCGAGCATGACCGTGAGTCTTTAATTGATAATTGTGCATTCTTGAATAATATTATCATTGAAATAGGGAGAAAATCTGTGGTATTGAGCAAAGGCTTAGTTAAATTTCGTAGAAGTACTCGAAAAATAAAAATGATGATAGTAGTGATGACTAGAAGTTGAATTGATATTGGTTATAGCTGATTTTCCCTTGCCGGGACGTTTATACTTGTGATGTTGAGTTTCATTGCCGGGATAGTGTAATTTATGGTTAGTCCCTTGCCGGGATTGTCGTTGTGATCACTGCAAGCTGTACTTTTGGAATGGGCTTTGAGCCGTAACATCTTTATTAATGAAAACATATATATGTTGGATCGGGGTACACGCCGCAAGATATTGTATTGCATCGGGTTGTACACTGCAACAGATGTTGTATTAGATCGGGTTGTACCCTGCAATAGATATTATACATGTTGGGTCGGGTTGCACGCCGCAAAAATTGAAATATGCACATGGATCGGGTTGCGCGCTGCAACAGTAGTATTTTTATATGGCTTTAGATACTGTACAGTTCCTTCTTATTTACTTGGCTTCTGTTAAATTAAATTGTTCCCCAAAGCATGTTACCCTTCCCTTCTACTGTTTATTGTCTGTTTATTTTTCCGCCATATATTATATATAACTGCACAGGTTTATCTGGAGTTCTATCCCATCCTCATCAGTACCTCGCCGGTTAGGCCAGATACTTGCCAGCACATGGGGTCTGTTGTGCTGATGCTACACTATGCACTTATGTGCAAATACCGGAGTAGCTTACGGAGAGCAGTAGTCGCCAGGGAGACATCTTTCAGTCCACGAGATCCCGAGGTAGTCCTACAGGCGTCCGCACGCTCGGCATATCTTCTATCTGTTTATGCAATATTTCCTTTATACCTGAGACAGAGTTTTATTTCATTGTTCAGACTCGTGTATTTAGCACTCTTATACAGTCCGTGAAATGTTGTGACACCAGATGCTAGGTAGATACCTATATGGATGTTATAGACTTTGTTGTTATTTTTAATTCAGACTTCCACTATTTTGTTAAACAACTGTCTTTTATTTGCTTTAATAATCAGTTAATCAATGGTTTTCATCATGTAATAAAGGAAATAGGATAATGTTGTGAGGGTTGTTGGATTGCCTAGCTTCCACGAGTAGGCGCCATCACGACTCCCGACGGTGGAAATATCGGGTCTTGATAAGTTGGTATCAGAGCACTAGGTTGCATAGGTCTCACACGGACAAACTTGGTAGAGTGTGCGGGATTGGTACGGAGACGTTTGTATTTATCCCCTAGAGTCTACAGAGTTAGGAAAACTTCACTTTTGTTCTTTCTTGTCGTGCGATTCTGTTTCTCAAATACTAGTTGTCTTTCCACTCTGTTATTTCGAAGATGGCGAGAACACGTACTTCCTCTTCTACTGCTCAGCAGCCCGAGCCCCCAACAACATCTCCCACGAGGGGCAGAGGACGAGGCCTTGGCCGTGCCAGAGGTCGAGGTAGGGATAGGGCTCAACCCCGAGCAGCAGCACCAGAGGCGGAGCTTCAGATTGATTATGACGAGGGGTTCCAGCTCCAGCAGCTCCGGTGGGACCAGCTCAGGTTCCAGAGGGGTTCATATCCACCCCAATTCTTCAAGACACTCTGGTCAGATTGGTAGGCCTTATAGAGAGCGTCACTCGAGCAGGTTTACTTCCAGTAGCACCAGTTACCTCTCAGGATAGAAGAGGAGTTCAGATTCCTGCTACACGTACTCCGGAGCAAGTAGCCCCCCAGGCTCAAATTCCAGTAGTGCAACTAGCCGTGGCAGTTCATCCGGGTATTGTGACTTAAACCGGTCGATGGTGCGGCTATGTCCGCCGATGCTCTGTGGAGATTGGATCGATTCACCAAGCTCTTCACTACCACATACAACGGTACTTCTTTAGAGGATCCTCAGGATTTCTTATATAGCTGCCACGAGGTTCTTCGGACTATGGGTATTGTGGAGACCAATGGGGTCGACTTTGCCACCTTTCGTCTATCTGGGTCCGCCAAGACTTGGTGGAGGGACTATTGTTTAGCCAGATCAGCAGGGTCTCCATCTTTGACTTGGGACCAGTTTATAGAGTTAGTTTTGGAGAAGTTTATCCCAATCACTTAAAGAGAGGCTCTTCGCAGGCAGTTCGAGTGCCTCCAATGAGGCTCGATGATAGCCACTCAGTATGAGACCCGGTTCATTGATATATCTTGCCATGTTATTGTCATACTCCCCACCAAGAGAGAGAGGGTGAGGAGGTTTATTGATGGTTTGATTCAGCCGATTCGTCTCTAGATGGCAATGGGAACCGGGAGTGAGATCACTTTTCAGGAGGCGGCCAATGCGGCTCGCAAAGTTGAGATGACTTTGTCATAGGGAGGCGGTCTTGGGTTAGATAAAAGGCCCCGTCATTTAGGTAGACTCAGTAGTACCTCATTTGGAGGTATAGATTCTAATGGTACAGGCCAACCTCCTAGGCCCTATCAGTCAGCTCTAGAGTTCTCTCATGGTACTTCGGGTGATTGTGGTTCTTAGCCATATTATTCTTATCAACGGCCTTACAGTGCACCACCAGCTCCTATTAGTGTACCACCACTTCAGAGCTTCTGAGGTGGTCATTTAGGTCGACAGGGTCAGTCTCAGTCTTCTCAGGTGCAGCATTCAGGCGGGGTGCTGAGTGTGGTGAGTATGGTCACATTAGGAAGGCTTGTCCAAAGCTGAAGGGTGCTTAGTCACAGCAGGATCCTTGTCCTATGATTCAGGTGCCAGGTGCTCCATATGCCATCCATCCATCTAGAGGCTGGGGCAGAGGTCATAGAGGTGGAGGTCGAGGTCATAGAGGTGGAGCTTAGACCGCCCAGAGGTAGAGGCCAGCCAGCAGCCGATCCTCCCAAAGATATGGTTCATGAAGGTGGGGCCCAGCCTTAGTGTTATGCTCTTCCAGCCAGGCCAGAGGCTGAGTCTTCAAATGCAGTTATTACAGGTACTATTCTGGTATGTGATAAAGGTGGTTCAGTGCTATTTGACCCAGGTCTACGTATTGGTATGTGTCATCCTATTTTGCATTGTACCTGGTTATGCCTAGTGATACATTAAGTATTCATGTGTTTGTATCTACACTGGTGGGTGATTCCATTATGGTCGACCCAGTTCATCATTCCTATGTGGTAGTGTTTGAGGGTCTTGAGACTCATGTTGATTTGTTGCTCTTAGACATGGTGGATTTCGACGTTATATTGGGGATGGATTGGTTTTCCCTGTATCATGCTATCTTGGATTGCCATGCAAAGACCGTGACCTTAGCTTTACCAGATTTGCCCCATTTGGAGTGGAGAGGGATCCCAGGTCATGCCACCCGCAGTGTTATATCAAATATGAAGGCTCGATGCATGGTCGATAAGGGTTCGCGACTCCAATGCAGAGGTCCCCTCAATAGATTTTGTCCTTATTGTTCAGGAGTTCCCTAAGTCTTCCCTTCAGACCTACTGGTTATTCCACCCAATAGGGATATTGATTTTTGTATTGATCTAGATCCAGGCATGCAAACTAT
This sequence comes from Nicotiana benthamiana, assembly GCA_034376525.1. Lineage (NCBI taxonomy): Eukaryota > Viridiplantae > Streptophyta > Magnoliopsida > Solanales > Solanaceae > Nicotiana > Nicotiana benthamiana. The sequence continues at coordinate 98,751,070 of CM067334.1, read as the reverse complement.
TTCTACCCTGTTGTATCGCATGGCCCCGCCAGAGTTGAAAGAGTTAAAGGGTTAGTTGCAGGATTTACTTGAGAAAGGTTTCATTAGACCAAGCATTTCGCCTTGGGGTGCGCCAGTGTTATTTGTGAAGAAAAATGATGGTTCGATGAGGATGTGCATTGATTACCGGCAATTGAACAAAGTACGATCAAGAATAAGTATTCATTGCGGGGGATTGACGATTTGTTAGACCAACTTCAAGGTGCCAAGGTGTTTTCAAAGATAGACTTGAGATTTGGCTACCATCAGTTGAGGATTAGGGCATCTAATGTCCCTAAGACAGCATTCCACACTCGGTAAAGGCATTATGAGTTCCTGGTCATGTCATTTGGGTTGACTAATGCCCTAGCAGCATTTATTAAGTTGATGAACCAAGTGTTCAGGCCTTATTGGGACTTGTTCATGATAGTCTTTATTGATGATATTCTAATATACTCCAGCAACCAGGAGGAGAACGAGCAACACCTCAGAATGGTTCTTCAGACTCTAAAGGATAGCCAGTTATATGCTAAGTTCTCGAAGTGTGAGTCATGGTTGAGTTCGGTTGCATTTCTGGGTCACGTTATTTCAGCAGAGGGTATTCAGGTGGACCCGAAGAAGATTGAGACAGTCAAGAACTGGCCTCGACCAACTTCAGCTACAGATATCCGGAGATTCGTGGGGTTAGCAAGCTACTGTCGTCGGTTCGTGGATGGGTTCTCATTTATTGCAGTCCCGATGACCCGGTAGACCCAGAAAGGTGCGTAGTTCAGATGGTCAGACGAGTGTGAGGCAAGCTTTCAGAAGCTCAAGACAGCTCTGACTACGGCGCTGGTATTAATTTTGCCCACAAGTTCAGGGCCTTATATTGTTCGTTTTGATGTTTCCCGTATTAGGCTTGGTACAGTATTGATGCAGAATCGCAAAGTCATTGCTTATGCTTCGAGGAAGTTGAAGATCCACGAGAAGAATTATCCCGTTCATGATCAAGAGTTGGCAGCTATTGTTCATGCTTTAAATATTTGGAGGCATTATCTATATGGTATGGTGTGTGAGGTGTACACCGATCACAAGAGTCTTCAGTACTTGTTCAAGCAAAAGAAGTTGAATTTGAAACAGAGGAGGTGGTTGGAGTTGTTGAAAGATTATGATGTTACTATCTTGTATCACCTGGGAAAGGCCAATGTGGTGGCCGATGGCTTGAGTAGGAAGTCCGCCAGCATGGTTAGTCTTGCGTATATTCCAATCTGCCAGAGACTGCTTGCTTGGGATGTTCAGGCCTTGGCCAATCAATTCGTGAGGTTGGATATTTCTGAGCCTAGCCGAGTGTTAGCTTGTACAGTTGCTCGTTCTCCATTATTGGAGTGTATCCGTGACCGACAGTTTGATGATCCCCATTTGTGTCTCTTAAGAGACACGGTACAGCATGGAGGTGCCAAGAAAGTGACCTTGGATGATGATGGTGTCTTGAGATTGCAGGGGCAAGTTGGTGTGCCTAATGTTGAGGGGATTCAAGAGTTGATCTTAGCGGAGGCCCATAGTTCCCGGTATTATATTCACCCGGGCGACGCAAATATGTATCAGGATCTAAGGCAGCACTATTGGTGGCGCAGAATGAAGAAAGATATTGTTGCATATGTGGCTTGATGTGTTAATTGTCAGCAGGTTAAGCATGAGCATCAGAGGCCTAGTGGACTGTTTCAGAGGATTGATCTTCCCGTGTGGAAGTGGGAGAGAATTACAATAGATTTTGTTACTGGACTCTCGTTGACCCAAAAGAAGTTTGATGCAATTTGGGTCATTGTTGATAGGCTAACCAAGTCAGCACATTTTGTTCATATTGCAGCCTCATATTCATCCGAGAGGCTAGCTGAGATTTATATCTGAGAGATTGTTCGCCTTCATGGGGTGCCAGTATGTATCATTTTGGACCGGGGTACACAGTTTACCTCGCGCTTCTGGAGAGCGGTTCAGCGAGAGTTGGGCACCCAAGTTGAGTTGAGAACATCATTTCATCTTTAGACGGATGGACAGTCCGAGCGGACTATTCAGATATTGGAGGATATGCTCCGAGCCTGTATCATTGATTTTGGAGGCTCATAGGATTAGTTTTTTCCTTTTTGCCTACAATAACAGCTACCAGTCCAGCATTCAGATGGCTTCTTATAATGCTTTGTATGGTAGGCGACGTCGGTCTCCAGTTGGGTGGTTTGAGCTGGGAGAGGCTCGATTATTGGGTTCTGGTTCAGGAGGCCTTGGACAAGGTCAAGATCATTCAGAATAGGCTTCGTACAGCTCAGTCTAGGCAGAAGAGTTATGTAAACCACAAGGTTCGCGATGTAGATTTCATGGTGGGTGAGCGGGTATTTCTCCGAGTGTCGCCAATGAAGGGCGTGATGAGATTCGGGAAGAAGGTCAAGCTTAGCCCTAGGTTCATTGGTCCGTTTTAGATTCTCGATCGTGTGGGAGAGGTAGCTTATAGACTTGCCTTGCCGCCTAGCTTGTCAGTCGTGCATCTAGTTTTTCATGTGTCCATGCTTTGGAGGTATCACGGCGATCCAGCCCACGTGTTAGATTTCAGCATTGTCTAGTTGGACAAAGATCTATCTTATGAGGAGGAGCCGGTAGCTATTCTAGACCGGCAGGTTCGTCAATTGAGATCCAAGAGTTTCCCTTCTGTATGTGTTCAGTTGAGAGGTCAACCTCCTGAGGCATCGACCTGGGAGTCTGTGTCCGATATGTGGAGTCGTTATCCTTATCTATTTCCTGACTCAGTTGCATATTTCTTTTGTCTGTTCGAGGACGAACATTTGTTTTAGAGGTGGATAATGTGACGACACAAAGGGTCATCACCTATTTTCTCATTCATTCCGTGCTTCCGAGGCCTTGAAAACCTCCTTATAGTTGCCTCGATTTGCATGCGCAGTCCGGGCATGTAGCAGGAAAGTTTATATGTGAAATTATGTGGAAAATGCTGAAATTTAGTATTAAAAAGAGTAAAGTTGACGTTGGTCAACATTTTGGATAAACAGACCTAGACCCGTGATTTGAAGGTCCAGGAGTGTCCGTAGGAAAATATGGGACTCGGGCGTATGTCCGAAATTGAAATTCGAGGTCCCAAGCCTGAGTAATGAAATTTTAAAAGAAATTATTTTTCTAAAATTATTAAGGAAATTTGAAATAAAAATGGATTAGAACGTGTTAGTATCGGGCCCGTATTTTAGTTCTGGTGTCTGGTACGGATCTTATATGTGGTTTAAGCACTTTCTGTGGAGTTTGGTTGAATTCGGATGTCGTTTGACATGTTTCAGACTCAAAGTTCTAAATTTAAATGTTTATGAAAATTTGGAGAAAAGTATGGATTTAAGACTTAATTCATTGTTTTTGATGTTATGTAGGCGATTTTATCGCACGCTTAAGTTTGTAGGGTATTGATGAGTTAGTTCATGTGTTTGGTTAGGAGCCTCGAGGGCTCGGGTGTGATTCAGATGTGTTTCAAGATAGTTTTGGCCATAGGAGAATTGCAGAAAGTTGCAGATCTGATGTTCTGATACTTTGTTCTATGCGATCGCATATGCATCATCGTGATCGCATAGTGTAAGCTTAGGTACCCATTTTTTATTCTATGTGATCGCATAGCATCATACGCAATCGCGTACCTTAGCCCCTTTTCATTCTATGCGATCGCATTACCCTTCCGCGATCGCAATGGCTAACCTTCCTATCCCTATGCGATCACATGAGCCCCTGCACGATCGCATAGAGTATTTTATGTCCAGTTATATTATGATTTCCAAAAACAGTAGTTATGGGTTTCATTCAAAAACTCACGAGCTCTCTTCTTCCCCAAGCACTTAGGAGTCCATTGAAGCTCCCATTATTCAAGACCACTTGGGTTAGTAAATTCCCACTTAATTTTTTAATTTTCATCATTATATTTCAAATTTCTAAGCTCAAATCATGTAATCTAGGGTTGAAATTGGGGAAATGGGTAGAGTTAGGGCTTTTCAATTCTCTTTGATTTAGACCTTGTTTTGGGGTCGAATTTGAAAATAAATTGAATATTCAGGCTCGTGGGGGAATGGGTGACATGAATTTGGTACAAACCTCGTGTTTCGACCAAACGGGTTCGGGGTCGATATTTTGAATTTTGGGAAGAAAGGTTAGAAATCTATATTTAGGCATTTGGTTTGATTTGTTTAGCATCAATTGATAATATAAAGTCATTATTGTAGATTTAATTGAGTTGGAGCCGAATTCGAGAGGAAAAGCGGTAATTGAGGATTAAATTGGTCGTGGAAGTTTGAGGTAGGTATTCGGTCTAACCTTAGCTTGACGGATTAGGAGTTGAGTCGTATTTACTATGTGTTTCTTGTTGGGTACGATGTATAGGTATGGTGACGAGTATCTATACGTTGGTGTCGGGCATAATCGTGAGTCTTAAATTGATAATTGTTCTTGAATAGTATTATGATTGAAATAGGGAGAAAATCTATAGTATTGAGCAACGGCTTAGTTAAATTCCGTATAAGTACTCGAGAAATAAAAATGACGATAGTAGTGATGACTAGAAGTTGAATTGAGATTGGTTATAGCTGATTCACCCTTGCCGGGACGTTTTTACTTGTGTTATTGAGTTTTCTTGCCGGGATAGTGTAATGTATGGTTAGTCCCTTGCCGGGATTGTCGTTGTGATTAGTGTAAGCTGTACTTTTGGAACGGGCTATGCGCCGTAACATCTTCATTTACTTGGCTTTTGTAAAATTAAATTGTTCCCCCGAAGCATGTACCCCCTCCCTTCTACTGTTTATTGTATGTTTATATATAGCGGCACAGGTTTATCTTGAGTTTGGTCCTAGCCTCGTCACTACCTTGCCGAGGTTAGGCCAGACACTTACCAGCAAATGGGGTCGGTTGTGCTGATGCTACACTCTACACTTATGTACAAATTACCGGAGCAGCTTACGGAGATTAGCAATAGCCAGGGAGCCATCCTTCAGTCCACAAGAGCACGAGGTAGTCCTGCAGGCGTCCGCATGCCCGGCATGTCTTCTATCTATTTATGCATTGTTTCCTTTTATACCCGAGACAGAGTTTTATTTCATTGTTCAGACTCTTGTATGTAGCACTCTTAGACAGTCCGTGAAATGTTGTGACACCAGATACTAGGTAAAGACCTATATGAATATTTTAGACTTTGTTGTTATTTTTAATTCAGACTTCCGCTATTTTGTTAAACAACTGTCTTTTGTTTGCTTTAATTACTAGTTAATTAATGGTTTTCGTCATGTAATAAAGGAAATATGATAATTTTGTGAGGGTTCTTGGCTTGCCTAGCTTTCACGAGTAGGCGCCATCACGAATCTTGAAGGTGAAAATTCCGGATCGTGACAATAATAAAAGAGATTTCTAAATAAAACTCAAAAAATATACATAAGCTCATTTTCTTCTAATTGTAAGTGCTTAGGAGATCATTTCTTACATTTGGATATCCAAAATAATAGATTACTTAAATTCTATATGTTTTTCTACCTTAGGTGTGACAAATAATCTTTAGAAAGTAAAAACACAATTACAGTAAATGAAAGATAAAATGGATATCAAGTTTGGCTTTGAGAAAAAAAAAAGGATCACACATGTCTAGGTCTCCGCTAAATATTATTTGTAAAGTATGCATATACTATTTGAATGTTCTTTAACAATTTTAACCCCAAAAAATCAAATTTAAACTCAAGTTTTTTGTCGATCTCGTATGAAAAAATAATTTTATTTGGTCATTTCAAAAATTGATCTTTATTGATTGAGCTTTCTTAGCATTAGTTAAAAAGGCTTGAATTTTAACACGGCAAATCTTCAACAATTGTAAAACATTATATATATCAAGGCAGTTGGATAAATTATTTGGCACAATTAAGGGGTCTGAACGGGAGGAACTTAAGACACAACTTTTTCCCAATTTTTTCCTTAATACTAGAATCGAGAACATAATTTTCATCCAAATAAGTTTTAGATTAACTTCAAAGATTGATGAAATTTAAAATTGAAAGCAATTACCCTTCCATGATCGCATTTCATTAAACCCAAACCTAAAGTGCACAGTCTTTTCTTCTATGCGTTCGCACCACCTTGTCCGTGATTGCAATGGCTAACCTTCCTATCTCAATGCGATCGCTTGAGCCCCTGTGCGATCGCATAGAGTATTTTCTGTCCAGTTATGTTATGATTTCCAGAAATAGTAGTTATGGGTTTCATTCAAAAAGTCACAAGCTCTCTTCTTCCCCAAGAATTTAGGAGTTCATTGAAGCTCCCATTATTCAAGATCACTTGGGTTAGTGAATTTCCACTTAATTTTTTCATTTTTCATCATCATTTATTAAATTTCTAAGCTCAAATTATGTAATCTAGGGTTGAAATTGGGGAAAATGGGTAGAGTTAGGGCTTTTCAATTCTCTTTGATTTAGACCTCGTTTTGGGATCGAATTTGAAAATAAATTGTATATTCGGGCTCGTTGGGGAATGGGTGACATGAATTCGGTCCGAACCTCGTGTTTTGACCAAGCGAGTTCGGGTCGATTTTTGAAATTTTGGGAAGAAAGGTTAGAAATCTATATTTAGGCATTGTGTTTGATTGGTTTAGCATTTATTGATAATATAAAGTCATTATTGTATAGATTTAATTGAGTTGGAGCCGAATTCGAGAGGAAAAGCGGTAATTGAGGATTAAATTGGCCGTGGAAGTTTGAGGTAAGTATTCGGTCTAACTTTAGCTTGAGAGATTAGGAGTTGAGTCGTATTTACTATGTGTTTCTTATTGGGTACGACGTATAGGTATGGTGACGAGTATCTATACATTGGTGTTGAGCATGACCGTGAGCCTTAAATTGATAATTGTGCATTCTTGAATAATATTATGATTGAAATAGGGAGAAAATCTGTAGTATTGAGCAAAGTCTTAGTTAAATTCCGTATAAGTACTCGAGAAATAAAAATGATGATAGTAGTAATGACTAAAAGTTGAATTGAGATTGGTTATAGTTGATTCTCCCTTGCGGGGACGTTTATACTTGTGTTGTTGAGTTCTCTTGTCGGGATAGTGTAATTTATGGTTAATCCCTTGCTGGGATTGTCGTTGTGATCACTGTAAGCTGTACGTTTGGAACAGGCTATGCGCCGTAAAATCTTTATTAATGATAAAAATATATGTTGGATTGGGTTGCACGCCACAATAGATACTGTATTGGATCGGGTTGCACGCTACAACAGATATTGTATTTGATCGGGTTGCATGCCGCAACAGATATTATACATGTTGGGTCGAGTTGCACGCCGCAACAATTGAAATATGCACATGAATGGGGTTGCGCGCTGCAACGACAATATTTTTATATGGCTTTAGATATAGTATCTTATTTACTTGGCTTCTGTTAAATTAAATTGTTCCCCCGAAGCATGTACCCCCTCCCTATTACTGTTTATTGTCTGTTTATTTTTCTACTATATATTATATATAACTGCACAGGTTTATCTGGAGCTTGGCCCTAGCCTCGTCGCTACCTCGCCGGGGTTAGGCCAGAACTTACCAGCACATGGGATCGGTGTGCCGATGCTACACTCTGCACTTATGTACAGATACCGGAGCAGCTTACGAAGAGAAGAACTAGCCAGGGAGCCGTCCTTCAGTCCACGAGAGCCCGAAGCAGTCCTGCAGGCGTCCGCAGGCCGCATGTCTTCTATCTATTTGTGCACTGTTTCCTTTTGTACCCGAGACATAGTTTTATTTCATTGTTCAAACTCTTGTATTTAGCACTCTTAGACAGTCCGTGAAATATTGTGGCACCAGATACTAGGTAGAGACCTATATGAACATTTTAGACTTTGTTGTTATTTTCAATTCAGGCCTCCGCTATTTTGCTAAACAGCTGTCTTTTATTTGCTTTAATTACTAGTTAATTAATGGTTTTCATCATGTAATAAAGGAAATAGGATAATGTTGTGAGGGTTCTTGGCTTGCCTAGCTTTCACGAGTAGGCGTCATCACGACTTCCGATGATGAAAATTCCGGGTCGTAACAATAATAAAAGAGATTTATAAATGAAACTCAAAAAATATACATAAGCTCATTTTCTTCTAATTGTAAATGCTTAGGAGATCATTCTTACATTTGGATATCCAAAATAGTACATTACTTAAATTGTATATGTTTTCTGCCTTAGGTGTGATAAATAATCTTTTAGAAAGTAAAAACACAATTACAGTAAATGAAGGATAAGATAGATATCAAGTTTGGCTTTGAGAAAAAAATGGATCACACATGTCTAGGTATCCGCTAAATATTATTTGTGAAGTATACATATACTATTTGAATGTTCTTTAACAATTTTAACCCCAAAATAATCTAATTTAAACTCAAGTTTTTTGTCGATCTCATATGGAAAAAATAATTTTATTTGGTCATTTCAAAAATTGATCTTTATTGATTGAGCTTTCTTAGCATTAGTTAAAAAAGCTTGAATCTTAACACGCCAAATCTTCAACGATTGTAAAACGTTACATATATCAAGGCATTTGGATACATTATTTGGCACAATTAAGGGTTTTGAACGGGAGGAACTTAAGACGCAACTTTTTCCCAATTATTTTCATTAATACTAGAATCGAAAACATAATTTTCATCAAAATAAGTTTTAGCTTAACTTTGAAGATTGATGAAATTAAAACTGAAAGCTATTGTTATAATACTCATCATTTGTAAAGTCTATTCGTAATGAATTGTGAATGGCGAGTTCACTAAAAATCAATAACTCCAAAAATTCAATTCAAAACGAACTTAATAGACTAGTTTATTCTAGATACAATTTAGAATGACTTTGAGAAATTATTATTATTTTTTATTTTATTTGCTATTAAATAAAGATAAATTGGACCAAAATTTAGCCAAATTGACAATATCTATGCACACACAATGCGAGTATTTATAAATGTTGGGACTAAACAAATTTTATTATGTTTTAATAATTATAATGACAATAGTTGTCGTGTTATGTGATTGAGAGATAGACTAAGATTTTCTTTTTTTGGTGTTAAATCACGCAATCATAGAAAATCTATTATGTATATACACAAGAAATTATTTCCTAAGTATATCGTAGCATAACACATTTTTAAAATCACAAGGTCAATTAAACTACGATACCATTATCAATTTATAAAGTTAAATTTTTTTTCTTTTAAAATTGCATAAACTTTAGAATCTTCATATGATTAAGCATGTTATCAAGATAAGTTTAAATAAAGAACTTATTAAAATAAAAATGACAAAAAAATCGAGAAACGATAAAAATTGAAACTAACAACAGGATTGGTATAGTTTGGGCAATCCAAACTGAATCGGAAATTTTAGATTTTTGGTATAAAATTTCGAATTACGAATTGGATTTTGGATTTAATTTTTAAATTTTTAGATTTCATGTAAGATATTGGATTTAGTACTTCAAATTTTGGATATCTGAAAATCCGTAATTCTTATACTTTATATTTTAGTCGTTTATCCATATACCAATAGCAATAAGTTTAACACCCTACCCATTAGATATTATATTATACATTCAATATTAATTACGAAGTTATGAAGTTACTGCAAGAATACTTTCTATTTGGACATGATTTTACTATTTCTACTTCTTATCGGTCGTATTAATGTTTCTATTTATCACGAACCAAAATTTCTCATCATCAGGACCATGATGATACCTAACATTTCACTTGCTAGGCAAGCCAACGTTAGAATAATTTATTCATTTTAACAGTTTGAGTAGTAGCTATATAAGGAAGAGCTGAAATAACTAAAATAATTTAAGCGAATATGCGAAAACTGAACCAGCCAAAATATTTACTACAATTCCATGAACCTGGTGTCACAAGTACACGAGTTGCTAGAATAGCACATATAAAGGTTTGAAATAAACAGAAAGTTGTCTCAATAAAAATACACAACTAGATAATAAGAGGAAGGCAACTTCAGGAGCTGCGAGCGTTGTGCAGCTACACCTCAAGTCTCCATGGCTGTCCAATTCAAGCCCTCTAGTAGCCGCCGTTGGGACCAACTCCAAAATCTGCATAGCGTGCAAAGCATCATATAAGTACATCTGACCATATGTACTGTAAGTACCGAGCCTAACCTCGACGATGTAATGATAAAGCTATGACAGGTCACTTAAACTAAAACCTATACGCAGTATATAAAATAATTACAGCATAATAGAAATACTGAACAAAATTAAACAGGTAATTGGAAATTATAACCACATCTTCAAGTATGAACCAACATCGTACAAGAACACCAATCTTTAAAAATTCAAACAAATACCGGAGCCAACATAGCTCGAGTAAAAAATACATATATATTATTGTGGCGTGCAATCCGATCCCACCAGACAACGCAAGATCCTCCCTTATTTCACCATATCAATATCAACATCAGTAATAATATAAATATGTTGCGGCGCGCAACCCGTTCCCACCATATATCAATGTATGTATCATAATTCACTCTTATTTCACCATATTAGTTCACCCCTTTTTACCTGTTAAGGCGTACAACTCGATCCCACTGTATAAACATATTCACATGCATTCCACCATATCAATCATTCCTTATTACACCCGCTGCAGCATGCAACCCGATCCTATCATATTAGTACCAAACACTCAATGTACATATTCTTCAAATCAACAATCTAGATAACAAGGCATCTACGATAAATAAATACCAACGACATGACCCAAAAATCCCTCAGAAGGAGTCGTGATGGCACCTACTCTCTAAAAAAGGTAAGCCTAACATAAACTGAAATAATATTGATGCTTAACTTTAAATTAACCAACTTTGAATAATTCAAAATTTTCAAAATCGATGGTAGAAGTCACGAGCCTATCTAAGAGTAATTACACAAAATAATACATCACTACCCCGAAACAAAAGAGCAAATAAAAATAAATACAAATGAAGATGACTCCGAGACCTACGAATGCTATAGCACATTTACGTTGAGGTCTCCACCTCGACGACCCAACAGCTACTATCAATCCACCTAGATTTGTATACAAAAATGTACAGAAGTGTAGTATGAGCACACCACGACGGTGCCCAATAAGTATCAAGACTAACTTCGGTGGGGTAGGGACAAGGAACAGTCAGGACACCTACTGGTCAAATAAAATGAACATGATATGATAATAAAATATCGAGATAGAGATAACAAAGTGATATAAACCTGTAAGACCCCGTGAAAATGATTTCTCATGTCCTAACAACTCATAGAGTCAGGTCCACCTATGTGTTGGAACCCTTTTTACTGATTTTGTACTTAAAAATCTAGAGCCAAATTTTTCCGGAAAAATTTGGTTTCTGCGGTCAGGTATGCAGTCACATATCAGGTACGCTGACCGCATATCAACCACAGAGTTAATTAGAGAGTAGCCAAATTGGATGTGAAAATGCGGTCCATTATGCGATCGCATAACCAATATACGGACCGCATAGTCGTCGCATAAATTTCTCGAGGATTTGTGGAGGTCAATTTTACGGTGCAATATGCGACCGCAGAACGAGTATGCGAACCGCATTCTCACTGCATAACCAAATAGAGAGGTTAACAATTTGGGACCATTATGCGGTCTAATCTGTGGACCGCATGTCAACTATGCGATTGCATAGTTGACCGCAGACCCGACACAAACATCAGTTTTCTAAATTTTTAAACCCGACTCTTTTCTAATAAAACACTCCAACCCCTCATTTTTACACATTTTCTTAACAAAACAAGAGAGAAGGAAGGGAGGGTTCTTGAGAGAGAAAGGATTCTTCATCAAATTGATCCTCCAAAACTATCTGCACCGGAAAAGTTTTGAGTTATTGTCTTCATCTCCACTATTTCAGGTAAAATCCCTAACCCTTTTTCCCAATTTTTTTCTGATTAAGCTAAGGGAAGGGAGTGTTGTGCTTTGATTTTGAACTAACAATTGAAAACCCTCATTCATGTCAGTCAAAACCTAGAATCTAGTGAAGGAAAATTGGATAGAAGTAGAGAACTGTGCTAGATAACTTGGTGACTGAGAATAGAAACTTAAGAAAGGAATTCGACTCTAGGTATGTATGGTTAACCTTGATCCTTGTGAAATCGCCTTGTTTGGTATGTGAATTTCTTAGTAGTTGATATCTATGTTGGTTATTTGTGAGCTTCTTGTGTCTGGTTTGATTGTGAATGCACCTCGTGGTAAAAGTTGAATAACAAGTGATTAAAGGAGTCTGTAAATGGTGAAACAAGGCTAACTGTATAACATTGTACTTAAAATGTTGTGGGCAATTGTGAAAACTTGAATTGAGTACGAACTGTTGAAAGCTATGAAATTGGTACTAATAGTTATGGAAATACCTGTAACACTGTTGTAGTGATGTCTTGAGGTGTACTTGTTGTTATCTTTGTGACTTGATGTTTGATTGTGCTTGTTGTGAATTAAAACTGTATGGCGGGATCGGGTTGCACGCCGCAACATGGTGTAATAAGGTGTGGGTTGGCGTGATAAGGGTGGCCGAGGTAATAAGGGTGGAAAAGTGATCGAAATCACTATTGATATATATATACACTTGAACAAAATTGTGAAATCAATGATGTGAAATTGTGAAAGGAGACAGCAGGAGAGTTTGTAACCTGTGGGGCACTGATAGCCCATTTGTTTGACTAATTGTACCTTCTATGTGTGTTTGGTTGATGCTTCTATTGCTGTGTTCTTGTCTACTTGCATATGGCTTGAGTTTACTTGGGACAAGTTTTGTTCATACATACCAGTACAATTCAAATGTGCTGACTTCCCTTTTGTCGGGGCGCTACATTCGTGTTATGATTGTAGGTGGATCTTCAGTAGGTACTCCAGTCCACCGTCCATAGCTCTTCCTCATTCCCCGTCAGTTGTATTGGTGAGCCTCTTTCCTTCCGGGGCCCTGCGTGGCTCATACCACTCTTGTTCTTGTACTTTGGGATTTTATTTTGGTGTATGTAAAAAAAGGTATAGCCGGAGCCTTGTTACCTACAAGTATAACATCTTTCATTCTTAGAGGCTCCGTAAACATGAAATATGGGTCTTGAACTATGTAGTAAGTACTAGTATTTTGGGCATTGTAAATAGTAAACCACGCTAATGTTATCTATGTAATATATGTGTTGTAAAAAGGGAATCTCAATTATAAACAGTTGTTTCCACTCGGTTAGTAATTAATGGAAAATGTGGGGTAACTCGTGGGTCAGGAAAGGCACCCAGGTCCTGTCGAATAAGGATACCGTGTTGAGTGCCGATCATGTCCCTCGGATTTGGGACGTGACACACGCAGAGAGAAAATTCAAGTACAAACAATATAATCAATAAAGGGAGAATACAGATAGTAACAAACAGAAACCAAGTAAATCAGATAAACCAAGCAATTCAACACCGACGTAACTAAGACGGAGAGGGTAAGAATGTATCCACTTAAAGAAAACAATTTCAACTCATTCAATTACATCATGTTTAATACACCATCCAACCATTTCAATCCTCGATTTCTCATATCATAATCTCAACTTTCGGACTTTCAGCACATACGGCACCTTGTGCCCACATATTTTCTATCTCACTCTTAACAACAAAATTCGTATGATATACAATATAAAATGTCCTTACAAGTGCACTTAAGATGTTCAAGAAGTCCTATTTACATAATATTAAATTAAATTTCAGTCTCTAAACAAGTTTGAAAAATCGGCGAGAAAAGATGAAGTTATTTTTAGAAATCATTCGAGTAAGAAAGTACCCCTTTTAAATTTAAATTACAACGTCGAAAGAATTATTACCTTTAACAGGGGAGTTGATAACTTAAAACTTAGTAGAGATTCCTTTTTAAGAAAAGTACAACCTCAGACGGTTTAAAAAGATATGATTGAGAAACTAATTGAATTAAGGATGTAATAATTATTGAAGTTTGAAATATTAGAACACATAAACAAATATATATAAATACGGTGATGTATTAAAAATATTATAGGTTCTAACTCAAAGGATCACAACAATAAAGGAAGTAAATAGTTTAAACATTTGAATTGATAACAACAAAATAACACAGCAGCACAAAGTGCAGGACATCACCCTTCATGGTATTACCCTCATTCTCACCATGAGAATCAATATTCACTTTGATTCTTTCTTGTTACAGCGTGCAACCTGACCCCAATCATATATTTCTGTTACAGCGTGCAACCCGATCCAAAACATATAATATTATTGTGGAGTGCAACCCGATCCAAAACATATAATATTATTGCGGCGTGCAACCCGATCCAAATCATATAATATTGTTGCGGCGTGCAACTCGATCCATATAATATTGTTGCGGCGTGCAACTCGATCCATATAATATTGTTGCGGCGTGCAACCCGATTCATATATTATTGTTGCGGCGTGCAACCCGATCCATATAATATTGTTGCGACGTGCAACCCGATTCATATAATATTATTACGACGTGCAACCCTATTTATATAATATTGTTGCGGCCTGCAACCCGATCCCAATATACAAATCAACACCAATCACGAAATAATCCCGGCAAGGGATAATAAGGAAACAAGAATATTCCAGCAAGGGAGTCAACAACAAGAATAAACACGTCCGGCAAAGGAATCAATAGTAAGAATTAAATATGTCCCGGCAAGGGAATCATCTATAACCAAACTTGTACTAATAATTAATTTCACAATGAAACCTCAACCACACAACAAGACATAATAAGCACATGATAACTATAATCAAGAAATATCAAAACAACAAGGAAGACAATCACTTCAATTAAGACAATTAAGGGTCAATGTTACAAGTAAGACTTAAAGGTAAACTAACAATATCATATGAAACATATAGAGATAAGCAAACTTATTCTTCAGTCTTCAATTTAAAAAAAAAACTTTGTTCTTCTACGTGTAGGTTGATCTGATTTATAATTAGTTTTTTAAATTTTTATAGGTAGAATGCAATAATCTAATTCTTTTGGGTTAAAATAATGCAGTAAAAAAGGTGAAAATTTGTCAGAATACAAAAGGTCAAAAACATTTACTAACTAAAAAGAAGAGAAATAAAAGAAAGAAAAGTTCTGGAAGCACAAATAAAGAAAAAACGGAGTGTAAGAGAAACAGATGAAATCGCCGCGCTGAAGCATTTTCAGTCCGCCATTGGCGCGAGCTTCCTCTTAGACAAAGCTATAAATAAATCAACTCAATTTATCAGCTTATTTGGGCGCCAACCCCTTTCATCATGTTTCGAAGGTAAACCTAAAGCAAATCTGAATTTGTACCGTGTCATATCTACTTTAATATTCATAGGGTTTTTTCATTGATAAGGTTATTAAGAACAGAAATTATGCTTATTCATCCGGATTATGGATATGTATTTTTTGATTGTCCATATTATTATTGATTTTACTAGTTAAAACACTACTTGTATTAATTTTACCGAACTATTTGAATGAAACGAACTAGGGTTCTGAAATGAATTTTTGTTGCTTGAAATGAATAAAGTGGTTGAGCTAATTTCTTCTACTTCACCTTTTTTTAAAGGTCCATCCTGCGACTTTCGGCTGGTCAATCAGTAAAAAGAATTCCAATAGAGGTTACAACACAGGTACTTTTATATTATCTTCTTATTTCATGTAAAATTAGATAAAGAATGTTCTCTATTATTTATTTATCTATTGTCAGTTGTCGGTGCTGGGAAGCCAAACAAAATTTATTGATTGGTGATCAACATAACTATGGCACTTTGGTGTATCACATTATGCAGAAACTTTGTCTGGTTGTCTTCATTTCATGATTACCATTATGAAAATATATATTGGGTGGTGTTAATGAAGTAAATTGGTTAGCGTCTATCACCCATTATAGTAATTTTGCGTAGTTTGTGAGGTATTGGTTTCGCATATAATGAAATTTATAAGTCAGTGGTGGCTATACATATAGATGCTGAGTATTTGGCTTTCAGATAAAGGCACGAGGAAAAAGGTTTGGTCCATTAAAGTTTAAAAGAAGGTGGATCATAGGTGATGGTTATTAATCTAGTTGGAAGCATAGATGAAGGATGAGAGGAGATGTTCCAAAAAGGGCGTGATCCTTAAAAGTTTCTTGTTTAAGTGAATATGTGAAAGTGTTAGTGATTCTCTTTTCTTTCCTTTTCCTTTCCTCCTTAGCACAAGCAATGAGGGATTAGGGAGGGAAATGTGAAGGGAAACGCAGTCCTGGGTGGGTATCACATTTTCGTTAGTGTAACATAAGTAAAATTGGAAAAGAACATAACCAAAAATTCGTTGTATGTTAGCATCCTGTACTAGTTTGTGTTATCTTCTTCTTTGCAAAATTGAACCCAGGCCATTGTTGGCATAGAGAAGTTCTTCTGAAGAGTTGACTAGAGAAGGAAAACATATTTCTTTGGTTAACAAAATAAAACAGCATTCTGAAAGTCAAACAAAAGTTCTTTTTTTTTTGGGGATAAAAAAAAAAGAACAAGCAAAAGACTGTCAACCAAAAAAACTTCTACTATAATCCTAATATTTTTTAATGTCTTGACGACCATTATGAGCGTTTACCTTTTTCTATTTTCACCTATTTCCCAATTTTGACATTAATCTATTTTTTTAATAATTTATTTCACTTTTTGATTAGGTATATAATATTATTGATTTGGAAAAACTCTCGTGTACAAGTGGTTTATCCAAAAAAAGAGAGCACACACCAAAATATAGTTCTCTACAATGACACACAATCTTCTCTACAAACAACAACCTCTTAGGTGCACCAAAAGCCAACTGTGAATTATTGGCTACTCCTTAAAAAAAAACAAATCTAGTACATTCCCACAGGTGGGGTCTGGGAGGGTAGTGTCTACGCAAACCTTACCCCTACTTAGTGAAGGTAGAGGGGTTATTTCCAATAGACCCCCGGCTAAGAAAAGGTGAGAACAAGAAAGAAGAAGAAGAAAATGAAAGAAAAGAAGTAGTATCAAACGGTAACAACAGGAAATACGATAACTGAAGTGAACTAAATGACATAACGTAATATAGATCTAAGAATGTGAAGGTACATGAGTGCTACTAATACTACTGGTAAGAAAAGGGAAAATTTTAAACTACATACTAACCTTCTACCCTAATTTTCGATCTCCACACCCTTCTTTCAAGGGTCATGTCCTCAATAAGCTAAAACAACGTCATGTCCTGCCTAATCACCTATCCCCAATACTTTTTTGGCCTATCTTTAATCACTTTTCAAACCCGCCATGACCAACCTCTCACAACCGTAACAATAGCATCAATGCTTCTCCTCTTAACATGGCGGAACCATCTTAACCTCGACTCCCGCATCTTGTCTTCCATATAGGTCACTCTCACTTTATCTGGTATAATTTCATTCCCGATCTTATCTCTCCTGTTACACCTACTCATCCATCTCAACATCTCATTTCTGCAACTTTCATCTTCTAAACATAGAAGTTTTTGATTGGCCAACACTTACACTTATACAACATAGTTGGTCTAATTACCACTATGTAGAATTTACCCTTAAGTCTTTGTGGCACATTCTTATCATATCGAGCACCGAATGTGAGTTTCCATTTCCTCCATCCCATTCTAATACATTGTGTGACATCCTCATCAATCTACCAGTTACCTTGGATTATAGACCCGGATACTTGAAACTGCCTCTCTTTGAGATAACTTGAGTATCAAGATTTACATCCACGTGCTTCATGATTCCCGTCACTGAATTTGCACTCCAAGTATTCTGTTTTAGTCCTTCTTAACTTGAAACCTTTAGATTCTCAGGTTTGTCTCCAAACCTCTAACCTCCTGTTAACCCTTAAGAAAGAGAAAGCAATAATATAGAAAGTCATTTTCTATCCCCTCAAAAGTTATGCTATTTCTTCTCTTTCACAGGACCTATATGATAGTTAGGTGGGGTCATCATATGCCTAACATCTTTTCTTCCTTCTTTTAAAGGCTCTGCCATGTAGCGCATGCTTCAGTTTGCATAATGTCATTGAATGTACCCTGGACCAATTCAGAACTACACGCCATAGTTGTGCAACCACTTGCTAATGTAACAAGAGGTGATCCACATCTTCATTCAAAAGGTTGCACATGGGAGGGCCACTGTTTTAAGCCTTCCTCTAATTTCTCTTCCAAGTTATACAAAACTAAAGGAAAATGCAGTACAATGAAAATCAGAGAGTGTTCAAGTTTTGAGCTTTAAATTTGTAGAAGTTAACAGCTATTGCACTACTTTTCTCTGTCTTCCTTTTAAAATGAATAGAGGATATTAAGGGTAACTTCTATAGAGTGGTTGTTAGACCAGCTATATTGTATCGCGCGAAGTGTTAGCCAGTCAAGAACTCTCACGCTCAGAAGATGAAAGTAGCAGCAATGAGGATGCTGAGGTGGATATACAGGCATACTAGGAGAGATATGATTAGGAATTAAGTTATTTGGGAGAAGGTGGGAGTGGCCTTTGTGGACGACAAAATGAGGGAAGCGAGTTGGCTATTGGGAGTCTGAGGAGAGGTAGAGGTAGGCGGCAGAAGTATTAGGGAGAAGTGATTAGACATGATATGTCTCCAGCGTACCGAGGACATGACCCTATATAAGAAGATATGGAGGTCGACAATTAGGGTAGAAGGTTGGTAGGTCGTCCAGTTTGGAACACCGTATCTACTCCGTTTTCTCCATATCAATATTAGTATTAACATTTTTCGTATTTTTCTTATTCTTCGATTCCTATTCTTATTTGTTGTTCCCCTTGCTTCGATTTTCTTATTGCTTTGTTATTTTCCTGTTGTTAGTGTTCTTGTATTTAGTATTTTCAACATGGCCTCTTCATTGCTATTCTCTTGTTCAATCATGTTAAGAATTGTTTTTCTTGAGCCGGGGGTCTTTCGGAAACAACCTCTCTACCTCCACAATGTAGGAGTAAGGTCTGCGTACACTTTACCCTCCTCGGACCCTGCAACTGGGAATACATTGGGTATGTTGTTAGTTGTGATCAAGTGACACCAAAATGAGTTGGTGTATTGTTGTAAATTGTGATGCATCAGTGGAGGTAGAACAAATCTAATGCCATTGGAGAGAAACACAATGATATGGCATAAATGGACCTTCCTGGCAATGCTCAGAACTTTTGATTTTGATGTTTGATTGTCATCCCTTGCCTCTTCCCTTTTCACTTTATCTCAAGAAAAATAAAAGAAAAAAAAGGATTCATTGCATTTTCTTTGAAACAGCCTCTCCATCCTTTTGGGCGGGGGTAAGACCTGCGTACATATTACCCTCCCCAGACCCCACGCTGTGGGACTATACTGGGTATTTGTTGTTGTTGTTGTTGTTGCATTTTCTTTGAGTATTAGTGTTATGTATTACAATAGATCACATTGAATTTCTGTTATGTCTTACAGTAACTAGATCAAATTGAGTTTCTGTATGCCCAATTGTTCCTCTGTATATTGGTTCAGGTACCTTCCTATCTTTTCTCCAGAAGAGTATTTTCAGTCTCAACCAAACAAAATGGGCCACCACGGGGGCCAGGTTCGACTGGCAAGCCCCCAGAGACAGGGAGTCTCTTGCCAAGATTTATTATTGGATCTGTTGCTTTAGGTGTTGGATTTGTTGCAGCTTATCAAACTGGATATTTGGATAAGTACCTTGTTAAAGAGCCACATTCTACCCCTGAATTAGCCAGGACAGGATCTGCCATTCAAGATGGGAAGGAGCTAAAGGAAAATAGTGAAGTTTCACAAGATAGTGAAACTTTAGGAAGACCAGATCCCGAGTCTAGATTTGTAGACTCTGATAGTGTGGAGCAAATTGACGAGAACATTGGAACTCTACAAGATCCCGCTGGATCAGAAGAGCCAAGCAAAATGGAAGCAGAAAGTAAATTTCTGGTAAAAGATTCATCAGAAATTACTGGTGGAGAAGCCAACTACACTAAAGTAAAAGAATTGTCACCCAGCTCCGTTCAGGAAAGTGTGACACCTGATGAAACAAGACTTAATTCTACTCAATCTCCTGAAGACACTTTGGGCACAAAGAGCCCAGAGGTAACTACTGATGCGGTGCTGCCTGAGGCAATTGAAATCAGTCCAATTCTTACGCAGGCTGATACATTTCAGACGGAAAATGAGGCTAGAGCCATGCCCCCAGAGCATGTAACCAGTCAAGCCAAGATGGAGGTATAACCAACTTGTGCTAACACTTTTATCTTGTGAGTTACAAATTTTTGTCATGGTTCTCTGATCAGCTGCTTTTTGAAGGATGCTCCTTATCATGATGAAAAACCTAATTCCCTCCTTGATGAATACTGTTTAAGAGATGGGGGTGGAGCTACAACTACAGCCTCCTCTGACAAGCATAAGGTATCTTCTCTTCCTCATGTCTTACCCCCCCCCCCCCCCCCCCCCAAAAAAAAGGCAAGAAGGAAAAGACGAGGATATGAGAGAGAATCTCTTATTTGGTTTCCTTAACCTCTGCTTTATGACTTTGAAGGTTACTGATGATCTGGGTGATGCCTATATATCGAAGGATGGAAAATTGGTGCTTGATTTCTTACAAGTGCTTCATGAAGCTGAGAGAAGACAAGCAGAGATAGATGCTCATTTATTTGCTGAAGAAAAGAAACATATGAAGGTGTGATACCTTCGGGAATTCAGCCCAAATTTTAAAATAGGATGTTATAACATTCTTGTGATGCTTTATTCTTAAGATTTTTGTGTTATTTCTCCCGCATGATTTGCTTTTTCACAGTGTTGCTGCTTATCATTGTTGTTATTGCTAAAACTTTTTCCGCTCACCTGATTTAGGAGAAATATGAAAAGGAACTTAAAGATGCCAGGGCCAGGGAACTAATGTATGCTGAACGAGAGGCTTTACTAGATAAGGTTGTTGCACATTTGTTTTTGGTTTCATATTTTATCCTCATATACGCTGCTGCAGTGCATCATATCTTTTATTCTTTATTCAGCTATTCTTGGTTGATGATTTATCATTGCCTTTTCATGACCCTAATGTTTTTGTTGAGCTGATTAATGATCGACCACTTCATTAGGAACTGAAAAAGGAAAGAGCAAAAGCCATTGCAGCTTTGAAATCACTTCAAGAAAATTTAGAAGAAGAACATAAGATGGAGCTCGAGGAAAAGGTGCTATTTGATGTTGACAGCATTTGCCAACTCTCTTAATACTATTTTTTCCGTCCAGCAGGCTTATGGACATTTTGTAACTGCAGGGAGTTGAAGCAGAACTAAAGCTGAAAAAAGCCGAGGAGTTAGGTAAAGCAGAACTGGATGCAGCTATTGCAAGTGAGAAAGCATCTCAAATTGAAAAAATGGCTGAAGCTAATCTCCATGTACAGCTTCTGCTGATATTTATTTTCCACATATAGAAGTTACTCTTTTCATTTGATTTTACACCAATCTTTTTTATGCACATTCCAATTCAACTGAGAGTTAAAAACTGTCCCTGTCTTGAAACATCTATAGGAGGAGATTTTGGACCACAGATAATGAAACCAGATAATATGCCATCTTAAATTCTGTATAGACTAACACCTGCATCCAATTTTGTGCTAAAAGGAAAAACTTACCCCATCGTGAATGCTTCAGTCAAGTATTGTTGGTGGACAAAATTCTCATTTTGATTCATATTTGTTTGTTGGATACAAGTAAAATGTTTGTCTTACGTGCATTGGGAAATAACTGATGTAATTGACTGCAGTTATGTCATGAGTCTATTGCTATATGCTTGGCTTCATTTCTTGCTTTGGCTTTAGATTAGATTTCACATGACTGTAAGTATAATAATGTTTAAGGCAGGAGATGCCTTGCATGATTGGTGGGAGAACAAATTACATTCTTTGTCATGTTATTTAGAAGTCGGTGTCTATTTCTGCTTAACGTATGTTTCTTCCTTTTCTCCCAGTAGGAATTTTACTACTTGAAATAAAGGTAAATTGCAGAATTGTCCTAATGCTGAATGTCTGTTGAAAGGTCGATATCATAATCCTTTATAACAACAATAACACTTACTCCTCAATCTCTATGAATCATCTGGGTGTTTTGCTCCATTCAGACCCGTTCATACCAATACTCAATAGTTTGGGGCTCTAACTCTAGACTTTCTTTACATACTACTGGCATACAAATCTCTAAAAATACTAAAATAGCTCCTACCGAACTTTGTACTTGATGCCAGTGAACCAACATTGCAAGCTTTAATCCTAACTAGTTGGTGTCACCTATGTTGGCTTTTGCTTCCGTCTACTTTTTGCTAAGTTTATATGGATTTGGAGAAATTGTGGGTCTCAAGAAAAAAACTTCCTTCAATATGTCTTTACGTGCCCCTTGTCCTCCTTTTTACACCTTCAATCATCATGGTCTCATTCAGAAAAAAAAAAAGATCACGGTGTCATACTTACAAGTTGGTGCATTTTGAGATCTATGTAGGACATATCCAAACAATCTCATGTGATCTTCTCTTATTTTATTCTGTGTGTTACTTGCACTTTCTGTAAGATGTAAATGATTTTCTATTGTCTAACATGGTGGGAGTTGCATATTCATCTTAACATATGATGTGATCTTCTCTTATTTTATCCTGTGTGTTACCTGCACTTTCTTTAAGATGTTATGATTTTCTTTTGTCTAACATGGTGGGAGTTGCATATTCATCTTAACATATGCATCTATGTGATGCTCATCTTATGAATATGTTGGCACTAGAGGCCCAATATTTTACCCTGAGAAAGCCCAAGATTCACTCCCACATAACATTGCTAGTCTTAGAACCATTCTATAGAACTTGTCTTTCTTTGGGTGGGTATCCTCCTACTGCATAACGGTCCAGCAACATTCCACTTTTTCATAAAATGTTTTCAATTCTCTGTGTTGCATCTTCATTTATACCATTCTCAGCATTAACCTAGATATCTTCTTATGCTAGCTAAATTTGCTGTTTATATAGTCGTATGTCTACATATCTTAAAATGCTATTCTCTAGAGTATTTCTCCATAGTTCATTTGTCTAAATGCTTGACATTTTCTATGGCTGATTTGATTTGATTTGAATTGTTATTGTTTTGCAGATAAATGCTCTGTGCATGGCATTTTATGCACGATCTGAAGAGGCTCGGCGGAGTCATTCTGTTCACAAGCTTGCTCTGGTAATGTATCTACCTCTGCTGTGCTTTACTTTTTATTTCTGTATTTCTGTATTCTCACTCCTTTTTAAAAAACGTCTTTTATCCTGAGGGTGGGCATGAGACCATATATAAATAAATTCTTTCATTCTGAAGAAGAATCTCGTCATCAGGGATGATATTACATCTTTAGTCCAGAGTATCTTCTAACAGAAATATGTTAGTATGTATGGTTTGCTACATTGCCCTCTCCACATATATGATGCCACTGCAAGACTTTGTTCTGGTGATCCTTTCTTTATGTGTATGACTGCCCTGCTAGAATTTGGGAACATCTGGTATCATGTCCGAAAGGTCTAAAATCAAACCTTGAATTCCATTGGAATTTCCAGAAAATTAGAATTCAACTCAACTAGAAACACCTTGGAAGTTGAAAGCCATAAATCAACCATTCTAATTCTTAATAACATCCATTCAGTCCTTTCTCAACTGATTTTCAGTTGACTTCCATTTACTAATCATTGCATGATTGAGGTTGGTGCTACTGTACTCGCTTTGGCCATGCCCAGGTAAGAAGATTAGCTATACACTCTAATATCCGTCAAATGGCACCTTTTAGTAATATCAACCACTGCTGTCTATATTTAATCTTTGGTCTCTAATTTCTTTAAATTGGTGGTGTTGAAATTTGAGAGGGACCCTTTCTTTTGTATGTGTGTGTATTGTGTGTGTGTGTGGGGGGGGGGGGGGGGAGTTAGTCTCCTACATGAATGTGATAAATTCTATGTGTAACCCTTTTTCTTTTTCTTTTTCTTGATAAGGTAAATTGTATTAATCAAGAGGGAGAAAAAACTCCCCCATACTAGAAGTATACCAAAAAGTAGAGAATTTACATCGAAACATATTCTCTACAAAAGACAACCAATCTTCTATACAAGTAGAGGCTATATGAGTGCACCAAAAAGCGATCAAAGGTAAAAAAAACTATACTTAAGACGTGAAAAAGGAGACTCAATCCCCTCAAAAGCTCTCCTATTCCCCCCCCTCCCAAACTATCCACGTGAGAGCTAACGAGGCGAACTTCCACGCCTTTTGCTTTCTTCTTCTACAGAAACCGGCCCAACTATATAACATTTCACCCATTGACACACCAAAAAGATTCAGGATCGCCCTCCAAAAACCCGAGGAGACAGGGCGATGCAACAAAAGATGATCAACTTCTTCCCTTGAGCTTTTACACATGTAGCACCAACTAACAAGTGTAATTCCTCTCTTTCGCAAATTTTCAGCAGTCAAGATCATTCCCCTCGCCGCTAACCATACAAAAAAGCACACCTTCGTGGGCGCCTTAGGAATTCAGATCGAGGAGTATGGAAAAATGGTCTAAAAGACTTTACAAGTGAACAAACCATCGCCACGCAACCCTTATCTCCTAGAATAAATAAAAAATTGAAAAAAAAAAGATGGCTGAGGCCTGTCTTGCTCATATAGCAGTGCCAACAAATCATGGAGCTCCACAATCTCCCAATCTTGTATGTTCCTTCTAAATGAGAGGTCCCATACTACCCCCTTCATGCTCCTTGTGAATCTGTTAGACCATAAATTCCTTCTGATTTGAAACTATGAAGACGTGGGGGAAAGAGACCAACAAAGATTCCAAAAGTTGATTTTCCTTCCATCTCCCACCCGGGTAAGTGATGTTGCCATTAAAGTCTTCCTAATTCTTCATGATGCTCCTCCACATGTCACACCTAAAAGGTGTTGTGATTGCCTCGGTCCTTCAACCCCCTTCCGTGGAATCATACTTTTCTACTATGACCTCCCTCCATAGAGCATCTTCCCCAACAAAATCTGTTGGATACCCTAAGATCTTTTACTCCTAGTCCACCTTACTTCTTTAGGGAAGTGGCTGTCTGCCAATTCACTAGATGAAATTTTCTAGTTCCATTCGCCGCATCCCAAAGAACATTTCTTTGAAGTCGTATTAGTTTTTCTGTGATGCTCACGGTAGCTTGCAACAGGGAAAAGTAATAGGTGGGCATACTCGATAAAGTGCTTTTAATAAGCACTTCCTTATCGCCTTTTGACAAGTACCGTTTTTGCCAGCCTGCTAATCTTTTTTCAACCCTTTCGATCACTGAATTTCAAACCATAGTATCCTTCTGCGAAGCGCCCAATGGGAGACCCAGGTAAGTGGTGGGAAGAGAGCCCACCTTAGATCCATCATTTTACTTAGAGCATCCATTACTAGAATAAATAGTATGGGGGATAGGGGGGTCACCTTGCTTGAGACCCCTGAGGCTGCCAAAGAAACTACACGGGCTACCATTAACTCGGACAGAGAATCTCGCATAGGAAATGCAGAACTTGATCCACCTCCTCCATCTTACCCTAAACCCCATCCACGTCATGATGAAATCCAGGAATTCCCAATTGACATGGTCGAAAGCCTTCTCAAGGTCCAACCTACATAGTAAGCGGGGTTCTCTATTTTTCCTTCTAGAGTTTACAAGTTCATTTTCCACCAAAGCAGCGTCCAGGATCTGCCTACCTTCCACAGACGCATTTTGGGAGGACGAAGGAGACACATCAAGAACCTTTTTGGGTCTATTAGAGAGCACTTTAGCAATAATCTTGTAAATGCTCCCCACGAGACTAATAGGCATGTAGTCCCTGGTACTAGTTGCACCTTCTTTCTTAGGCACAATAGTAATAAAAGAACCATTGATACTTATCTCGAGAACACAATTCACGTGGAACTATTCAATAGCTTCCACCAACTCCCCTTTAATGGTGTCCCAACAGAGCTGGAAAAGGCTAAACCATCAAGCCCGGGGGGCCTTATCACCAGCACAACTCGACACAGCCTCGTGCACCTCCTCGTCTTCGAAAGCCCTTTCTAGCCATTCACTGTCTCCCTTCCCTATGTGGTTGAACTCTATTCCCCCGAAAGTAGGTCTATAACTAACTTCCTCTTTGTATAAGTTCTCATAAAACCCCATTATCGCCCTTTTTGCCTCATCCTCACCCATCCACAACTAAGAACTCTATGAAGTTTCTCCTTCGATTTGCAATCGCAACCCTGTGGAAAAAGTTAGTATTTGAATACCCATCCTTTAACCGGAGCGCCCTCGATTTTTACCGTCAACTAGTCTCCTGAGCTATTGCTAACTCGACTATTTCCCTCTTAACCTTCCTCAATCTCGCTTTCTCAGATTCATCTAGCTCCCCCACCCCTTACCCACCCTCTAATTCCTCTTATTCATGCGTATGCTCCCTCATTCTAACCTCTACCCTCCCTAAAACATCCTTATTCCACCTAATAATATCTCCCTTGAGCAATTTAAGATTCTTCGAAAGACGAAATAAAGGTGTCCCTGATGCCCCGTAGCTTGTCCACCATTCTTTTACTTTGTCATCAAATCCTGGCACTTTCAACCATATGTTCTCGAATCGGAAAGGAGCACGCACCCCCTTCCTCTGCATCCATCTAGCAAGATAGGCAAATGATCCGAAGTTAGCCTAGGTAAAGGAATCTACTGCACATTCGGCACCACCTCATCCCAAGATATCGGAAATCTATCAAGTCTAGACCTTGAGTTGGAATCCTCCGCCCTAGCCCAAGTAAACCTTTGCCCTGCCAGAGGAAGATCAATGCGAAAGTGATCATTGATGAAGTCAGAAAACTCCTCCATGACCCTCAAAATCAGACTACACCCTAATCTCTCCTCCGGGCATCTAATAGTGTTAAAGTCTCCCTGTAGACCCCATGGAATGTCCCATTCCCCCATAACATTGACCAGTTCCTCCCAGAAAGACACCTTGGATCCTTCTCCTGCTGATCCGTACATTCACCTAAATCTGCAATCACTCTATCTTTGACAAGAGCTGCTAAAGAAAAAAATCCCTTCTTAATCTCCGTTACCTCAAGCTTCTATCATCCCACATAATAAGAATGCCCCCGACACTTCCCCTGCTGGGACCCAGCCATATTTCATCCAACTATCTCCCCTGACACTCCTCACAATCGCCTCTGGCAAAACTTCCATTTAGGTCTCCTGAAAACAAGCTAGGTTGTCACCCTACTCTTTAACTTCCACTTTGATGACGACCCTTTTGTTTGGGTCATTCATCTCTCTCACATTCCACGAAAAAATCTTAACTTCCATAAGTAACAATATCCCCCTTTTCCCTGCCCCCTAGCTGAGCTCCCTTCCTCCCTGTCACACGCCCGGCCCCTTTTCTGGTATACCACTACATCCCCTAAATTATTTTTCTTATCACCTTGACCCAACTTCCTCCCTGCACCATCATAAAAAGACTGTTGTCAATCTCCCTTAACAGTTCTAACACCCTATCTTCTTTCCCTTCATAAGAAACACCTAAAAACTTCCCAAAGTTTAATAGTTTATCCTCCATCCAGAAGGACACATCCCCTCCGCCAATTCATGACGAAATTTGACATGTGTCTTCTATGTGTACCCTTTCCTTGCTCCTATCGGAGGAATACAATATCATAACATTGCTAGCAATAGGAACTTTAGGTGTCGGAAGGATCTCACTATTTCCTTGAGAGGCACCACCCTCTAAATTAACACCCTGCTGATATAGGAATGGCCAGAAACGCCAGTAGGGTAGCAGGAAGGAAGAGAGCATGGAACACTTGGCGGCATATTAACTGGAATTACTGGTTCGACACTAACATCAATTGGGACAAGCGCAACAATCTCCCAAGAAGAAGAAAGAGCTTGAAGTGTAACCTCAGCACAACTAAGCACAGGAGAAGATGAGGGGTAGATGAAGCTGGGTCCATCGGAGGCAGGAGGCCGGGGAATAACACCACCAGCTTTAGCCGGTGCTGCCCTTGAAGCAACGACCATCAAAGAGGGGCGCAAGTCACTAGAGTTCAGTGAAGAAATACCATTATGTGAAGCACATATGTGGAGGCCCAGACATATACTTGCTAAAAACTTGGTCGGCGCTATGATAATTAAAAGAGGACTGGCCCATTCTGCCTTTCCAACCCGCATCACTAACCCAAGGGCATTCATGTCTTTTCTTCTTGATAAAATGTTTTCTTCTCCTAAATCTAAACCCCCCGTCTCTTATCGATCTAACGCCCGATTCCGGCTTGTCCACTGATCCGATAAGTCCTCCCCTCCCTTCAGAGATTGATTTTTCCTCCCATCCCTTCAGAGATTGATTTTCCCTCCCATCCCTTCTATTTAACCTTCCCTTTTCTTCCGCCACTGCCACTGGCATAAAGATAGGGCGAAATTTAGGACTCAACCAAATCCTATTACTCAAGTAGCCATCTTCCACCACAGTAGAGACAGGATTCTGCCCCTTTCCTCGCCACAATCCTCACTCGCGAGTGATTGTGTAGGCTGCAAGTGACATCAATAAAACCCCCACAAATTTGCCCAATATTCTTGAATAGGTCAAGACACCAAAGATGCATTGGGAGACCTACCGTGTTGACCACCAATGTTTCGCCGGAGAAACGAGGGTCGAGACACCCATCGTGCTCCATTCATCTGTCTAGCTTTAAGAAGTTCCCATAGAAACACCTGTTTCCTTTGACAAGAATTTCTGAAGCTTGAGACTCGTCGACAAATCCAAAGAGATATTGCGTGTCCCCCAGTTGTGATATTTTCACCCTGTCCTTGACGTTCCATAACAGAAGAACCATCCCATTTGGAGAAAGACCCAATCAGACAAGATTCCAAGAAACCCTTACGCCTGAGAGTGCTACTTAGACAGCGAGAAGTGCGGTTCCTGCCGTGCATCGAGCTTTTGATGGCATCTTTCCCCAAGTTCTAGGGCTGGCCAAGAGGCAGCTTTGATGAACGACATGTTTTCCAGCTTTCTATATTTTAGAGAGAAAGACAAGAGGGGTTGCTCTGATGGTAAGCAACCCCCACTTCCAACCGAGAGGTTGTGAGTTCGAGTCTCTCCAAGAGCAAGGTGGGAAGTTCTTGGAGGGAAGGATGCCGGGGTTCTATTTGGAAACAGCCTCTCTACCCAAGGGTAGGAGTAAGGTCTGCGTACACACTACCCTTCCCAGACCCCACTAAGTGGGATTATACTGGGTTGTTGTTGTTGTAGTTGTTGTTGTTGTATATTCTAGAGAGAAGTAGGAGCTTCTCTCTCTAGCCATCATATCTAAATTTGGCTGTCCCAAAATACTATCTATAGCTGCTGGGTGTTTGCAAAATCACAAGGATGGATAGAGAAGAACTCGGAAGGGGTCAAAAGGATTTAAAATCAGCGTTAAAATAAATTCTGTTTCCCCCTTAATAAATTGACTACTGTTTTAAGTCACAGAAGCTGTAAGCAGGGTGTAGGAGTGAAAGGGGGATTTTCCGGTGCTGCACAATGCTGGAAAAATTAGAGATGAAGCCGGAATCTGAAGATTTTTGCCGGAAAATAGAAAAAACTTCGGATTTTGGTGGAACTGGAATGGGTAGGCTCGGAAAAGCCTCGCGAAGAGGCTGACTGAAGAAGAAGAAGTGAGATCTGATTGGAAAAAGCCTCACCCGTCGCCGGAAAATTGTGAAATTCGGTGGATTTTGGAGATTCTTGGATGGGTAGGCTTGGAACAGCCTCGCGATGAGGCTGTCTGAAGAAGAAAAGTGAGATCTGGTCGCGATATGCCTCACGCGCCGGCGTGGGGCTGAGAGGTCGCCGGAACTGGGCCGCACGTGAGGGCGCGTGGGTGGTCGACTGGTGAGTTTTGGTTGCGATAGGCTTGGCTCTTGGAGGGTGGTGATATAATCCTAGGATTCATGAAAGAGAAATGTCTGGGGGAAAGTGCCTGACAGCATTTTTGAGGTAAGTTCTGAATAATCTCTATCCATTTTTATTTTCCTAAAATACTGTTGTCAATACATAAAGAAAGGCACAATTAGGTAACATGTCTAAACAGATCCCTTTTTCCAAAAATGGTGTTGAATTTATTTTAGAAAATTGCAGCTTCCACAAAGTCTCAAAATTTTCTCAGTTTCCGTTCTCAATGATTAGCTAAAATAGTCATTTCTCTGTTTTCCTGAAATACTTCTACCAACATTTAAAAGCACAGAACAATTTGGGTAGCAGCTCCCATTTCTATGTGAAATATGATTTTGAGTTCTGTTTTGAACAATTGAAGCTTTCCTAAATCTATGCTAAACTTTTTCTTCTGTAACCATCTCACTTATTCCTGGTAATCACCATTTCAGTAACACCATTTTCACATATGCTATTGCTAAATAACTTCTGAAACTCAAGGTTGGCACTCTTCTTCCTCCTATAGCTCCAGTCAATTAGCTCTCTCATGCACTGATAAAAAAATGGCCATTGGATTTCGTGCTTCATGAAAGTATATATCTTCCAAGAATAATGTATATTAAGAGAAAAACCTATCGAAGTTTGTATATTAAGAGAAAGAAATTCAGACTGTAAAACGAGGTGATATGTTACTCATTCTGAAGTTGAAAGTTGAAACCATATTGATGCTACCTTAACAAAAAAAAAGGAAGCTAAAACCATATTGTCGATATAAGCAAATAACTTTTGGAACATGAACAAATTATCCATCTAAAATACAAGAAACGTAATGCATCCAACCAGAAGAGTAGCACAGTGGTTGTTGCTGAGGAAGAACGGGGATGTTATGATACTAATTTGTTCTTTATTTGTTGAGCTGTAAACCAAGTTAGTTTCTACAATTGAATTGTATTGTCAGTCCAACTGCTCAAGTATCCCTTTCTTTTAAGTGTAAGCAAGGGGTTTCAAAGGGAAATAATGGGTACAATTCATATATATTAGCTAAACCCTGTATATAAGTCTATAAGCTATGCATGCGATCTTTGATTGTTTATTGTTGCAGGGGGTGCTTGCGCTGGAAGATGCACTGTCTAGGGGGTTACCAATTCAAAAAGAAATAGAAGTTCTTCACAGTTATCTCGAAGGAATAGATAACAACTCGCTGCTGGAATTGGTTCTATCATCTCTTCCTGAGGAAATACGGAGATATGGTTCAGATACTGTTTTACAACTGAATCATAAGGCAAGCATCTGAAGCACTGTGATTTAGGGTTGAACATTTCCTTTTTTTTTTTACCAATTATTAAGATTTTATAAACTATGGGCTAAAAATCACCCTTATACAAGAAGTATCCAAAAAGTAGAAAACCTTACAAAATGATATGGTTTTCACGAACGACACCCAATCTTGTATACCTATAGGGACCTCATGGGTGCACCTAAAGGAAATAAGGGATAAAAGGATATTCCTCAAGCGTACAAAGTCCTTCTCTATTACGTCAAAAGCTCTCCTATTTCTCTATGTTGATACCAAATAAGTGCTAGTGGGGCAACATCCCATGACATGTGTCGTCTCTCACGTCCTCTAAAGGTCCAGCTAAATCTCTGACCCTGCTTGGTAGGGGTGGAAAACGGGCGGGTCGGATATGAGCGGGTCGAAAACGGATAAATTAGCCGGCCCGACCCGGATTTGAGATGGATAAAAAACGGGTTATCCGGCGGATATATGGATATCCATATTATCCATGGTTTCTTGAATATGATCACTTTTGAGAGAATTTCTAGTCTCCCAAACTTCAAGAACCCCAAATTTGAGACTTTACAAATGTAAAAACTAAACCCACTAGTTATCCATTTAATTATTCATTTTCTAAGTGGATAATATGGTTTCTTATCCATTTTTTTTAAAAAAAAAATAATATGGTTCTTATCCATATTCGACCTGTTTTTAAAAAGTTCATTATCCAACTCATTTTTAATGGAAAAAAGGCCAATATTACCCCTGTACTGTTGAAATAATAAACATTTCCATTTTACTTTACGTCCAAAACCCACCCTACCATTAACAACTTCAAATGTGTAAATAATGTGTAAAGAAACGTGTAATGGAGGACAAACGTGTACTATTGGCCGTTTTTCCTTTTTTAATGGATAATATGGATGGATAACTATTTTCTTTTAACCATTTTGCCACCTCTAGTGCCTGGCATCACCCATTGAAGACCAAACCAGCATAGTATTTCCCACCGCAATCGAGATGCTATCCAGCAATGTAAAAAGGAGGTGATTGACATCTTCACCCGATTCTTTACACATTTGAAGTTGCTAGCTGCTTGCAACCTATGTTTTGCCAAATATTTCAAAGCCTTTATGGTATATCCACTTAGTAACTTCTCTCTCTCTCTCCCTTACAGAAGAAAACAAAAAGGAATATTTTTTTCCTTTTTTCTTTAGCATAGTGCTCTTCCTTAGTGAAGCTTGCTGTTTCCTTTTGCTACATTTTTTACTACTACAACAGGAGAAGCCTTCCCTTCCCTGCTGCATTCTTTTGTCTTCTGAACTTTCATGCTAAGTCCCAAAAAAACCAGAAGAACCTGATACGATTACTGTCTCTCTGTGTTGGTGAAGAAGAAAGCATTAGGGCTGGAATGCTACCGAAGGTGATACATTGGTAAAGCAAGGATCCTCATTGCAAAAGAGCTGGATAATTTGGTTTACAGTTTTTAAATAGTGATGCTTTTCCTTCATTTATATTTATGTGAAGTGTTAGAAGAGCTGTAACCCTGGTTCTCTTTGTTGTCCATCCAAGATTAGTGTTGTCCTGACACCAGCTGTCTTGAAGACCTAAGCTAATTTTGGACTTCCAAGTTGTATTCCTATTAATTTAATTTAATTTCCAAGATTTAGAACTCATGTAGGACTGTTACTAATGTGAACCTGGAGGAAGTTTCAAATGTGGAACTCCATGGACGTGGCTGTATTACAGTTTTGGTTATACTTCAATTCTTTTATGAGATATTCTAAGGGAGCATTGTATATTAGACATTGAAATTTTTCCGATCCCAAATCGGTATGTATATGGGTGATAAAACTTGCATCCAGTTTAGATCCGATAATTGTTGTGAAGGTGCAATGATTTTTGGTTGAGAATGATAATGCAAAGAAAATGAGGATAGGGCACAGAAGGACAAAATATTCTGGGTAGGGGGCTAGGGGCCAAACTCGACATTTCACTGGAGTGGCCTCTGGGTGGAAGACTGACAAGACTTGTGACGTGTCACAGAGTTGAATCATTTGAGAGGTACATGCCTTATACAAATTACTGGTTTGAAAAGTGTGCTTGGATTTAAGCTCTAAAGTTTGACTTGATTCTTGTTGCCATCTGCAATATGCATTTACTTCCGTGATCTCGCAGAAAGGTTAACTGATACTCTGCTAGGACAACTGATTGACTAGTTTGTGTCTAGGCCCTGTTATCTCTCACAGTCTGAATATGCCAAACAATAGAATGGTAGGCAATGTCACCCTGGGCTCTAAAGCCTGTTAAGGAACCCTGTTGGAGCTGATTCCATACATGTTTTAGGTGAAGACATTTTCCAGTTTCCCATATGATTATCTAGGCCATTTCCTTGGCAATGTAGAATGGAGGCCTTCTCATTGTCAGTACTTGGAAGCTCTAAAAGTCTGCCAACTTGTACATCAAGTATGCGGAGTGTCTATGAAGGTCGGGTTTACCTTTTGAGGCTCAAAGGCTTGATGTAGACTTTATGATTTGCTCAGTCCGGTAGGTACTTATATCTGGCTTTAGATACACTAGGTCGAAAATTCCTGCCATGGGGTTATGGCATTGCTATGGTCATGAATCCTGCTCTGATTCCCCGGTCACTCTGAGGTGGAAATAGACTCAAGCTTGTCTATAGACTAACAAGCTTCTTCGAATGGCGTAATCACGGTACTCTTGGATCGACCTTTTGATCTCTCAGCGTTTTTGACTGCTTCAAAATAGTTATTCTTGTCCTACCATTGTATATCAGAGTTTGAACCAATTTATGCTTCAAGAACTCAAAGCCTTACAATAGATTTCATTGGATCGTTATGTAAGATCATTTCTTCGGTAGGCCTATTGTCAAAAACTGGGATATCATGTGGTTTGTTATCAAATTTAAAGCTAAAGACTAACAAGCTTCTTCGAATGGCGTAATCACGGTACTCTTGGATCGACCTTTTGATCTCTCAGCGTTTTTGACTGCTTCACAACAGTATAGTTATTCTTGTCCTACCATGGTATATCAGAGTTTGAACCAATTGATGCTTCAAGAACTCAAAGCCTTACAATAGATTTCATTGGATCGTTATGTAAGATCATTTCTTCGGTAGGACTATTGTCAAAAACTGGGATTTCATGTGGTTTGTTATCAAATTTAAAGCTAAAGATTTTCCCTAATGTTTGAGAAATAAGATGTGCTATCAAAAAATCCTAGAATTTGAATAATTAAGATTAAATTGGCTAATCCCCTACACAGTTGATATTTTTCGGCAAGTTCAATGGATCTTTTTATGGTTGAATCATAACTCTTAAACAAGTGTGCATGACTGTGATCGAGGAGGTTTGGTCATTGTTCAAATTATCCTAGTTTTCTATTTGCATCTCTTTTTGATCATTTAACTAGCGTGTCAACAGTCGATTTGTTCCTCAAGAATTGAAACTTTAATTTTGTGGTTTCTGCTGGAAAGTATCTGAATTTGTTTCTTTGTTCTTTTGCTCCTAGTGCCTAAAGTATTTTCTTGGATTTCTTTTTGGTTTGGGGGTGGGGGTGGGGGGGGGGGTGGGGGATAAGTAGAGCAGGTTTTTCTTTTATTGGAATTTGTAGCACTTAGATTGAAGTCTGCAGCTCTTTTCTTTGCTGTTACAATTTGTTGCTGATCCTTCTACAGTGAGCAAAATCTCGATGGTTCTATCTCTAATTACTTCTCATTTTAACAGTTTGATACATTAAAGGGGACACTTCGTCACTTTAGCCTGATTCCTCCAGGTGGTGGTGGGATATTGACACATTCTTTGGCTAGTGTAGCATCCTGGTTAAAGGTTTCTTTGCTTTGCCCTCCTTTGAGTTAAACTAGTCTGATTCTTCAAGTTTACTTAATTCATACAAGATAATTTTGTCTACTGATTTCAGGTTAAGGAGGCTGACCAGTCTGGTGATGGGGTTGAATCCCTCATAAACAGAGTTGAGAGTTTCTTGGCTGAAAGGAAACTATCAGAAGCTGCTGATGCACTTGAGAAGGGTTTAAAGGGCACTCAGGCGGCAGGAGTTGTTGATGATTGGGTTAAGCATGCTAGAAATAGAGCTATAACTGAGCAAGCACTAACCTTACTGCAATCTTATGCCACCACTATCAGCATAGCTTGAAACCATTATCATTATAGCATCAAGGTTCAGTTTATCTGCTACCTACAAAGTTGCTCGAGAATGGCTTAACATGTTGAAATTTTCGGTGATTGCGGCACTTTTATTTTTGTTGCAATCCAAGTAAAATAGTTATGCCTTTCTTTATCCGGGAATAATCTTCGTTGAAAGATACATCATTACTGAGCAGCATTGTTGTAAAACCGGGTACTTCTGTTCATTTCTTTTAGGTCAACCATGAAGAGGATATATTTAGCAAAGAGTAACCATTGGATTTTTCTTTTTTGATGGACGATCCTATTAGCTGTTACCTTGATTGGTAATAAAGGCAGCTCAGTCAACTGTATAACTTCTTTGGTAGTTTTCCATGGGAGTTGGATTTCAAAGAGCTCAGCCAAGCATTGCAAGGTTTCTCTTCTGTTCGAGGATAAGTGGACATATTAAGGTTAAAATTTCTTAAGAAACATCGATTCTGTATATTCTAACAATTCTAGTTGAATTCATTATGAAATGCTAGTAAGGGTTTTAAGTTTCATTTATTTATATTCAGAAGTTCTAAAAAAATCGGCTTAGAAAGCAATACCTTTTGGTGAAATTGTAACTTTAAGGGATTACATGCTTAATAAATTACTGGACTTCCTTTTAATTGTTTTAGTACCTGTTTGATCGTTGAACCTTTTTCGAAACTAAATCTGAAATTTTGACGATCTTCTTTCAGACTTGTAGATAATAAGCTTCTGCAGTTCAGTCTGGACCCTGGGTTTCCAGAGATTTTTTTTATTGCTTTTAGATTTTGGCGTCGTATGTGTTTTTCTCCAGTTAATATAGAATAGAAGACCAGAACGAAAATAAGAATTTTTAATTGGGAACTCCATGATGTATGTGATACCAATTATGATACATTGCTTAAGGAGGCTCATCTAATTCCAGTGCGACATAATTTCCAACTTATATAGATAATGTACCTCTTAACTAGCAACTCCACATATAAAAGAGTGATACCATAAGAGGCACATTACTCATTTAGGTTCACCTAACTCCATTCAGAAATAGTCCAGCTTAAATAGAACGTGTACTTTCAAGGGATAACTACTGTCTACTGTGAATGCATAATTAGTACTAAAAAGTTATACCTTCAAGTGATAGCTATGTTTAGGGACAGAAAGGTGTTGATAGGTCTCTTTTCCGCAGTAAAATATATAGAGATATATGCTATCATAAAAATGAAGAAAAAGATTCAGGAATAAACTTCGATAAAGAGACTATCAGTAAGGAGAACAAGACATAAAATAAATAAATAAAGGTAGTCAAACGATAAGGTGTGTTGTGTGTTAAGAAAGTTCTTCACCTAATTTAAAAAATTACCTATTGTAATTGATTGAAAGCTCATGTTTAGAAAAACAAATGTTTTTGTTTTGGGGGGGGGGGGGGGGGGGTGTTGGTTTTGAGGGTTAGGGTTGAGGAGCAGTGGGTGGGGGCGAGGAAGAAATGGACACAAACGAAAAAACGATTGTTGAGATGGTTAAAGTGATAGCTGGTGACAGTCGCACATCTGAAGGCTTGAAGGGTGACAAAGTCGGTTAGGTGACAGCTGTGTATAGTAGCAAGTTAGTTAATTAGTTAGTATTAGGAAATAAATATATATCCTACGTATACATTAATAAAAGTCTGATTAGCCATTGTATTCTCTTGCTTTTGCTCTGTAATTGAAGATCATTTTCCAGAATCTTCTTCTTCTTTCTTCTTCGATTCAGTCTAAGTCTCAATTCTCCACCCACTAATGGTGCATTTTATCATGGTATCAGAGCATGAGTGATTCGATCGAGGACATAGCATAGCATCTCTACTGTAAGTTCATAGATTCTTCTTCTTGAGTTGAAATTGAATCTCAACAATGACGAATTTAGATATTGATAATCCTAGGCACTCACTATTCCTGCAACAGTCCGATAATCCTAGCAATGAAAATTACTTCATTTGGAGCAAAGATATGGTGATTGCGTGCGAGCGAAGAGGAAATTAGGGTTTGCAGATGGAAGCTGTACAAAGTCTCAGTTCATTGAAGATTTGGGCGAGGATTGGGAGAGAGTTAATCCAACAGCGTTCACATGGATTATGAACAGCGTGTCTGCAAAACTCGTAAATGGTATTGTGTATGCTGAAAATGCTCATGGAGTATGGCTGGATCTTGAAGATCGATTCAATAAAGTCAATAGTTCTAGAGTCTACAATCTACAGTGAGAAATAGCCACAATTTCTCAAGGTACCTCTAGTATCTATCATTCTAGGTTGAAGTCATTATGGGATGAATATGGTTCTCTTATACCTTCACTACCAGTTACTGCTGGTACTAGAGACTTTATCGAACATTTAGAATAACAAAAGCTTTTTTAGTTCCTAATGGGATTAAATGAATCATATGAAGCAACTAGAAGTCAAATTCTACTTAAATCTCCATCACCTTATGTTCGTCGTGCATTTGCAATGCTAATAAATAAGGAGAATCGAAGGAAAGTGTGTGTTTCTAATTCTCTGATTAGCTTAGCAAATGAAATGAATGAATTTGTGAGTATTGCCACTTCAAAGTCCATTCAAAGGATACTTGTTACAAGCTACATGGATATCCACCTGGATATAAAGGGTAAAGACAACAACAATACAAACAGGCAAATGTAGTTGTGAATAGTAACAGTCATGTTCAAGAGAATGCTATAAGTAAAGGAAAAGCTTAAATGCCTTAAGGATGACAAACTTCTTCACTGAGGAGCAGTATGGGCAGATAATAAGGTTGTTGAACAAGGATAAGGCAGAGGAGCACACAACTAATATGGCAGGTAATAGTAATTCAAGTTTGGTGAAAGACTGTAGGGATCCTTAGATTATAGACACTGGAGCAACAGATCATATGGCTTCATACCTTAATATGTTGGATGATATAGTAAAGATGCCTTAACATAGGAGATGTAGTATTAGCCTGCCAAATGGTAAGTCTGTCCCTGTTACTAATCAAGGCAGTTATAAACTTACAGAAGATGACACCATGCATGATGTATTGTGTGTGCCTGAATTTAAATCTAATTTGTTGTCAGTTTCTAAGCTGACAAGAAAGTTACAACGCTTAGTGAATTTTTTTCGAATATTTTGTGTCTTCCGGGACTTGTTCAATGGGAAGGTGAAGCGGATTGGTAAAGAGAAAGGTGGCTTGTATCTCTTACTTCCAAGGAAAACACACAAATATAGGGAGATATAAATGATTAAGAGTTGTCTTGCAGCAGAAGTGAAGATTGATGTTGAAACCCGGCATAAGAGGCTTGGACATATTCCAGTAGCTGTCATGAAGAAGATGGATGTTATGAAAAGTAAAATCTGCTAGATTGTAATATCAATAATTGTACTGTATGCCCTTTGGCTAGACAGACTAGATGACCTTTTCCCCTTAGCAACAATAGAGCAAGTGATGTTTTTCAATTAGTTCATGCAGACATTTGGGGTTCATATAGAATCCCAACATACAATAGGAATATATATTTTTTAACACTGGTAGATGGTCATTCCAAGATGATTTGGGTATTTTTGATGAAAATGAAGAGTGATAACGTTGTTCTATTGAAATCATTCTTTAAACTTGTGAATGTGCAGTGTGGGAAGACAATTAAAATGTCAAGATCAGCTAATGGTGTAGAATTCTTTAGCAAAGAATGTAAGAATTTCTTATCTGGTTCTGGAGTTCTTCACCAAAGTAGTTGTCCATACACTCCACAGCAAAATGGAATAATGGAAAGGAGGCATAGACAAATACTAGAGGTGGCAAGAACATTGAGGTTTCAGGGGAATATCCCACTATAGTTCTGGGGAGACTGTGTGTTAAGAGCTGTTTATCTTATAAATAGGATACCATTCCTAATTCTAGGGGGGCAAGTCTCCTTATGAGGTGTTTCATAAGTCCAAGCTAAGTTTACTACATTTGAGGGGTATAGGCTACTTGTGTTATGCCACAGTCACAGAGAAAGTTGACAAATTCTCACATATAGCTGTAGCAGCAGTTCATATGGGATACTCAGTCTCTCAGAAGGGCTATATGTTGTATGATTTCAAGGCCAAGAGATTTTTTGTAAGCAGGGATGTGACATTCAAGGAGAACATCTTTCCTTTCCAGTCAATGAAGAGAGGTGTAGATTGCCACTATTTCTGGTGACTAATGATGCTCAAGCAGACATCTCAAGGACAACTGCACCAATGGTAGATCAAGGATCAATTGGAACTGATGCAGGATAGGACGCAACCACCACAATTGATTCTTCACTTGCTGAACCAGCCTGTGATACTCAGTCTGCAGCAGTTAATGAACATAATTCTGAAGGACAACTTCAGCATGATGCATTGCCTACAACTGATTCTATTGAACCAGTTCCAATAAGGATATCTTTAAGAGATCCAAAACCACCAACTTGGCTGAAAGACTACATTTGTCCAGGGAAGACTAGTTCATCCTCCAACATCTATCTTATGTCCAATTATTTAGACTACTCATCTCTTTCACTAAAGTACCAATCCATCTCGTTCACTAAAGTACCAATCCTTCTTAGCTGCTACTTCTGAGACAGAACATGCATCTTTTGTTGAAGCAATGCAGGACCCTCGATTGAAGCTATGAAAACAGAAATTGATGCCCTTGCCCTCAACATGGGAGGTAGTTGATGTACCCAAAGGAAAAGTCCCTATTGATTGTAGGTGGGTGTACAAGATCAAGTATAAATCCAATGGGGAGATAAAAAGATTCAAGGCCATATTAACAGCAAAAGTTATAGTCAACAAGAGGGATTGGACTACCAGGAGACATTCTCTCCAGTAGTTAAGATGGTCACAATTAGGGTGGTTATTGCCCTTGCAGCTATAAATCAATAGAATCTTTATCAAATGGATGTCTATAATGATTTCCTTCAAGGTGACCTTGAAGAAGAGGTTTATATGCAACTCCCACCAGGTTTTGGTATTCAAGGGGGGAACAAGGCATGTAGACTATACAAATCCTTATATGTACTCACACAGGCTTCAAGACAGTGGAATTTGAAGCTCACTGAGGCACTGATTACTGCAGGCTTTACTCAGAGCAAACATGACCATTCTTTGTTCACTTTGAAGAAGAATGCTAAGCTTATTATCATCCTTATTTATGTTGATGATCTTCTTATCACGGGTAATGATGCTGATATGATTCAAGAAGCTAAAACAATCCTTCATAAGGCATTCAGAATCAAAGATTTAGGACTTTTCAAATACTTCTTGGGAATTGAAGTTAGCAGATCCTAAAAGGGAATATTGTTGTGTCAAAGAAAGTATACAGTGGAACTAATAGAAGAGTTAGGCTTAGAAGGGTCCAAACCTACAATCACTCCAATAGAGCAGAACATGAAGTTGACAACAATTGAATATGATACACACTGCAACTTGAAGAATGATCAGCACTCACAGATGTCAAAGGTTATCAAAAGCTTATAGGGACACTTTGGTACTTGACATTAATTAGGCCTGATATAGCCTATACGGTACAGACTTTAAGCCAGTCATGCAAGCTCCTAAGAAGTTACACTTAGAGACAATACATAATTAGTGAGATACCTGAAGAATGAACCAGGATTGGGCATTCTAATGAGTGCAGGTGG
This sequence comes from Nicotiana benthamiana, assembly GCA_034376525.1. Classification (NCBI taxonomy): domain Eukaryota; kingdom Viridiplantae; phylum Streptophyta; class Magnoliopsida; order Solanales; family Solanaceae; genus Nicotiana; species Nicotiana benthamiana. The sequence goes on along the minus strand of CM067334.1, from coordinate 98,709,917 downwards.
TGATATGACTCTGAGAGCATACTATGATGCAGATTGGGCAAGCTGTCCAAATTCAAGGAAATTAGTAACAGGTTACTTGGTGAAATCTGGGAAGTCCTTAATCTCAGGAAGTCAAAAAAGCAAAGTACAGTAGCAAGAAGTTCAGCAGAATCAGAGTATATGAGTATGGCACTAACAATGTCTGAATTGATTTGGTTGCTAGGAGTTTTCAAAGAGCTGGGAATTGAATTGCCTACTCCAATCCAGTTGTTCACTGATAGTAAACCAGCAATGCAGATAGCAAGCAATCCAGTATTTCATGAATAAACTAAACATATAGAGAATGATTGTCATTTTATAAAAGAAAAGGTACAAGAAGAACTGATTCAACCTACGTATGTTCCTGCAGAAGAACATGCAGTAGAATTGTTGACGAAGGGGCTTGGAAGTGTTCAACATTACCATCCGATGTGCAAGCTAGGTGTTTTGAACATTTTCATGGCACATAGCTTGAAGGGGGTGTTGAGATGGTGAAAGTGACAGCTGGTGACTATTGCACAGCTGAAGGCTTGAAGGGTGACAAAGTGTTACGACCCGGATTTTTCCACCATCGGGAGTCGTGATGGTGCCTACTGTCGGAGCTAGGCAAGCCAACTTAACCATACCTTTTTCAACTAATTTCCAATACGATAATAATAAAACAATAAATTCATGGGGAAGTCTTAATTTAATATTAAATGAACGAAAAGCGGAAGAAAATTAACATCATCCTCTACCCAAGATTTAGTGCTACAGTACTCACAGACTAATATAAAATTCTACAAATAAGAGTTTGAAAGAAAATACATAAGGAGTCTGTTTCGATACAATGAAAACAAACAGGAATGATATAGAAGAGACTCGGGGACCGCGAATGCCAGCGAACTACCTGGAGTCTCTAGACTGAAGGCACGCTCCCAAGCTACTGCTGCGATCCGTAAGCTGTCTCCTGACCTGTGCACAAAAGGCACAGAAGTGTAGCATCAGCACAACCGATCCCATGTGTTGGTAAGTGTCTGGCCTAACCCCGGCGAGGTAGTGACGAGGCTAGACTGGACCTACCACAATTAACATGTACAGATATATGTGCAACAACAGAAATATATACAAAAATTTAAACAGATAATGGGGAGGGGACATGCTGTGGGGGTGTAACAATTTAGATATATGACCAACGAACAAAGAAATGGAAACTGAATAATTTACATCAATAAAAGAGAGCCAGTAACTCAACAACTGCACGTCACCAACCTTCGAGCTTTTACTCTCAATTCTCACCGAAACTGTCAAATATAGTGCACGGCATCACCCTTCATGATTTTACTCTCCATTCTCATCGATTTGTCAAATATAGTGTACGGCATCACCTTTCGTGTTTTTCCTCACATAACTCTCATATCGAGGCATGAAACGACCCTTCGTGCTCAAATAATAAAAAAACATGGCACGGAAAGACCCTTCGAGCATAATTATCAAAACATGGCACAGAAAGACCCTTCGTGCATAATTATCAAAACATGGCACGGAAAGATCCTTCGTGCATAATCTCTCTTCATCACCCAATTAACGGTCATAACCAATCGGGGAAAGGAATATACAACAAAATTAAATATCCCGACAAGGGAGAACAATTTAACAATAAGTCCCAGTAAGGGAAAAGCGAATCAACAACAAGTCCCGGCAAGGGAAAGAATTCACACTTTCCTTTTTAACTCATTTACTCCTCAACTATCACTTCGTAATTGATTTAGCAAGTAATTAACTTAATTGTTTCACATCTTTCAAATTTAAAAGCAACTACAACTCACGGTCATGTTAGACTCGGGCGTATAGGTAACCGTAACCATACCTATGCACTGACTGCACATAGCACTTAGCAAATATTGTCCTAATCATATTCCCTTAAGCCAAAGTTAGAACAAACACATACCCCGGTCCGAAAATAGCAAATCAAGCCTCTAACACCGCTTTTCCTCTAGAATCCAACTCTGAAACAACGATATCTAGGCATAATTAGGTTTAATATTATCAATAATAGCTCGAGGACACAATTCCATAGCTTAGAAACGAATTTCCTAACATTCTTCCAAAATTACCAAAATCTTACCCCGGGCCCACATGGTCCAAACTCGAGGCTCGGACCAAAACCCAATCACCCATAACCCCACGATTGTCTATCTTCAAGAATGTTAGCATTAATCAAATTCAGAATCTGATATAGCAGGTGTAATCAAGAAAACTAAGAAAAATTGGTTTTATATTCACATGTAATACTTCACAAGAAAGGATCCAAATTATATGCTTGGTAAAAGAATGACCTTCAGGCAGCAACTGCCTTTGCTAGTAACTGGACAAGCCAAAATTGACCCTGACATGGCACGCTTACAAGAGAAGAATGACTAAGTGGAAACAGGAAGGAAATGGTCGAGTCCTTTGGGTTAATATTCAAGCTTGGTCTATTGCTCTCTAATTTTATTGCCTATCTTGTTACATTTTATTGAAAATAGACAGATTCCAAGCAATACCACAAACCTCGAACGAACAATGACGACCTTGACGGCTCGATGACCTGAAAACTCACGCACACTGTCACTGTTTCTCACTGAATTTCCGGCCAGTTGTGTGTGTTTTAAGAGAGGGAGAAGGGCTGGTTCGAGCAGCGGGGGAATGGTGGTTCAGGGGTGGTTGTTGCTGGACAGTTGGTGGTCGACGAACTGGGCGCTGGTGGACTGAAGCCGGCGGAGCTGCTGGACAGCGCAGGACTGCTGCTCAGGCGTGGAGGTGAAGGAGCTGTCGGTGGCTGATGTGCGTGGCTGCTGGGGTGAGCTGGGGCAACGATGGGGTGGTGTTGGGCAGAGCTAGGCGACGGGCAGTGTGGTGGCGTGTGGCGTCGCTGGTGGTTGTCGATGGAAGGGGGTGGTCGTGAGGCTACTTCAACTAAGATGTTCTTAGGGTTTTGTTTGGTTTTTTTTTTTTTCTCTTCGCGAAAAAGACACTATAGTATATAAAAAAATGAACTAAGGGGTCGTTTGGTTGCTGGTTAGAGTTATGCAGGTATTAGTTATACACGTATTAGTTATGCAGGTATTAGTTATGCATGTATTAGTTATACATGTATTAGTTATGCAGGTATTAGTTATGCATGAATTAGTTATGCAGAGATTATTTTTTTGAATGTTTGGTTTGTTGTATTAGAAATTGATATACATTATATAAAATTTAAAATAAAATGCTTGTTTACAACTATACCCGTGGCCTTCTTTTGCATTATTTTTTTCTTATTCCATTTATTTAAGCAACAACATGTCACATGTTTTAGTTTATTGTTTTGTTTGTTTACATATCAGCAAAAGAATGCAAGATAAGAAAGGTACTATTGCAGAAAACTAAAAATAGCATTATTATAAATTGAAGCAACAATATAAAGTGATAGGGGTAAATTTGTTATTCAATATTTTATCCATGTATTACTAATACATGTATTAGTTATTCCATCTTCTACCCTACATAAGATAACACACATATTGAGTCATAACTTATACATGTATTATTTATGAATAATTGAAAATTGTCAACCAAACATGGTATTAGTTATGCAAAATTTTATATATCATAACTAATATCTACCAAATATGGCATAAGTTATGTTACCCCTTATACATGCACAACCTTTCTTCTAACCTCGTACCAAACGGCCCCTAAGGTCTTAGATGTTCAAGTGACAGTATAAGTGTCCAACTCTGTCAAGAGAAGAATTTTTTTTTCGAAACACTTCAAAATCACTCTCGAGCCATCGGGTTTCCAACCAAGCACACATACTAGCTCAATAACATCCTACGAACTTACTCGCGCGATGAAATCGCTAAAGTAACATCAAATTAAATGAATCAAACCCCAAAATCATCATTTTTCATTTCAACTTCAAAACTTCTAATCTTAGATATTTAGGTCCGAAACACGTCGAACGACGTCCGGATTCGACCAAATTTCACAAATAGTGCTTAAACCACATATATGACCTATACCGGGCGTCAGAATCAAAATACGAGTATGATACCATTACTTTTTGATCAAATTTCATTTTCATTTTTCTTAAATATTTCCAGAAAATAATTTCACAGAAAAATTCCGTACTCGGGCCTGGAACCTCGGATTTCAATTCATGCGTTCTCCACTTTCTGATCTCGCAAAGAGAGAACGTTCCGGGAATATGCCCGAGTCTCATATTTTCCTACGGACCCTCTGGTACCGTCACATCACGGGTCCGGGTCCGTTTCCCTAAAATATTGACCAAAGATAAATATATCAATATTATTTATTAAAATATATAGTTCCACATAAAAATCTCCCCGCTCCGTGCCCGGACTGCGCACGCAGATCAAGGCAACCAATTAAGAGGCTTTCAAGTCCTCGAAAACACAAAAAAGGGGGAATTACGGTGTTGACCCTTTGGGTCGTCACACAAAGTTAGTTACGTGACAGTTGTGTATAGTAGCAAGTTAGTTAATTAGTTAGTGTTAAAAAGTAATTATATATTTCCTACGTATACAGTAATAAAAGGTTGATTAGCCATTGTATTCTCTTGTTTTTGCTCTGTAATTGAAGAATCTTCTTCTTTCTTCTTCGATTCAATCCCAGCCTCAATTCTGCACCTTCTAATGGTGGATTTTATCAACGATATACCTTACCCTATGGAGATACTAATCCTTTCCAAATTCAATTTCGTGCAGTTAAAATTAGAATAACAAAAAGAGCTAGATTTCATTGTCATCCCTCTGGGTTATTTTTATACTAACTAATTTATTTTTCATTTATTCTCCTCTAACTCGCTTCCTAACTCGCTTCCTAACTTTAAATAAAATTCGGCCAAGACATTTACAAAGCAACGACTTTTAACTTTTGTGCATATCTTGTTCCTCCATATATTAGTTTCCGTATATACTAATATATGTTAGTTAAGCCCTGTGGTTGTTATCTTTAATTATCGATTAGGTTAAGTTGGATAGTCATTTCAAGCCACGAAGACAAGCTAACTAATTCTTATAAGTAAGTTGGTTTGATCTCTTCTTTATTTCTCTGATTACGTGAAAATATCAAAGAGAATGATAATAAATTATGTATTATCAGTTTGTTTGGTTATCTAATATGATGGCTACTCACAAACTTTCCCTTAAAACTAAAATATCCATTTTTGACGAGGAATTATCTTTCTTTTTTATGTTGATGGGCTTTTAAGTTATATATAAAATTAATTTACTTATTTTTTTAATAATAATACTATAATTTTCTTTACTACGTTACTAATAATCTGAAATCCAAATTGCAAACGTTGAAGAATTAGGAGCAATGGATTATGTTAAGGACCCGTTTGTCTATGATTTTTTTTTCTTTTCTTTGGATGTTTTTCAAAATCGTGTTTGTTCATGAAAATTTATAAGTTTTGGAGATTTTTCGACAATAAGTTTTTCAAAAATTAAAAAGTGATTTTGCCAATTTTCAAGTTTCTCGGAACCCCCTTTCCCCCTCCTCGCAAAACTGTAATATTTTTTTAAATAAAATGCATGTCCAAACATAATTTTAAATAATCTTTTTCAACTTAATTTCGAAAATTGCTTTTATTCAAAAGTTATAGTTTTCAACTTAATAATCTTTTTTATTAAAAAGTGATTCAAAAGAACATTTCCTGGAATAGAAATAAATAAACAAATCGGGTTAAAAGTAGATTGTCCCCCTTGTAGCTTTGGGATGTCGCATATTACCCCTTCAGATGTTGAAATATTGGTGTTTGGTCAGTCTTTCAAAGAAAACATTCACTAGCATTTATAATAGTAACACTTTTCAAAAACAATTTGTATTTGGATAAATTCTTAAATTAAAATAGTTAGCTTTGAGTCAAAATATGTTTTCCCTGTTTGTTTAGTTTGACATCTAAAAAGAAAATTTAAAAAATGAACAAATTTGTAATTTCCGTAGAGGCGTAGAAGCTCTTTTTCCCGAAAGATTTGCTTAAAATTTATTTAATTTGATAAATAATGGGTCTAAGTCATTTGATATAAACAAAATAATAACTTAATAAATTAAACTGAGAGTAAATAAGAATTTTCTTTTCACTATCAAAATTGTTTTGCTAAGTAGATTAAGATACTTATTGTTATAAAATAAAGACTGTAAAGTAAAGATAAGTATAGAGAAAAAGTGATATATTATCCGAATTCAAACTGACGTACATAATGAACTGAAATCTCTTCTATTTATAGAAGAGATGAAGTTGTTGTGCAAGCTGTTACTATACCCAATATGGATAATCTTCTACCGGGAGTAATGTTTATACATAACGGAGTATCCAAAGGATAAGCTTATTATATTCGGTATGAATAATCTTCTATCGGGGATAATATTTATCCATAACCGAGTACCGAAGTGATCAGCTTCTTCAGGAGGCTTATTTTCAATGAAGTACTAAATAGGTAAATATATTTACGGCAGAGTCTCAAATGGATAAGCTTCTTCAAGAAGCTTATTTACAACGAGGTACTAAATGAACATCCATAATATAATATATTTATAACACTCTCCCTTAGATGTTCCTCATTAGAACCTTACTAGAAAAGATCACGTGGGAAAAAAATCCTAGTGAAAGAAAAAGAGTACACATGTTTAGTAATACGCGCTGCTAAGTGCCTCATTAAAAACCTTGTAAGGAAAGCCCCATGAAAAAAAAACCTTAGTAAGAAAAAAAGAGTACATCGCGTATTTTACTCCCCCTAATGAAAATCTTATTTCAAATATTTGAGTCTCCACATTCTAATATTATATCTGCATGACCAATACGATGTGCACCACATTTGTTAGCATTAGCAAGATACATAAATGCATAACAATTGCACGAGATAGAGTATTTCAGGACCAAGGAGTTCCTCATCCTCTTCTGGAGGTCGGAACAGATCATTATTCATTTCAAGTGATCGAACACCCATTGGTGTACTAAATGGGTGTGCTTTGTCCATGTAAGAGTGTTTAATGTCCCTTTCTGCATAGTCAAATTGATGGATAAAGATATCGTCTGCTAAATATCCAATTTGCAGACCAAAGGCAAATTTTTATTTTTCCAAGATCTTTCGTCTCAAATTCTTTCTTAAGATATACGATTACCTTTTTGGAGCTCTTCTGGAGTTACAACAAGATTTATTTCATCAACATAAAAAGCAAGTATAACAAATTATGATGATATTTTTTACAAAAATACATGGATAAAGAAGATCATTTATGTAATCTTCTTTCAGCAAATATTTACTGAGACAATTATACCACACTCTCTCAGGTTGCTTTAAATTGTACAAAGATCTTTATAATTTATCGAGTACATTTTTTCAAGACTTTGAATTATATGCTTCAAGCATTTTAAATCCTTCACGGACCTTCCTATATATATACATATTTAATCAAATAAGTCATATAGGTTATGACTTGTATCTAAATGGTATGACATCTTCAAGTGCCTGGACTACTGATCTGACCCTCGCAATCTTTTACAATATTGTGCACTATATCGTATCAAATATATCGTCGACGATAGTTTTGTCTCAGTTTCTAAGTGACATAACTTGCTGAGATCTCATCACTTTCTTTATTTTTAGGTACCTGAACTTCTTCGAGAGTTTCATGAAATGTTATATCGTGTGCTCTTCTAGAGCTTATTTCCTCCTCATTATGATCATTAGCTCCTACCATTTTTCAAGGATTGTTACCTTTGGAACCGATTGGCTAATCACGCTTCATACGTAAAGTAAACTCTATCCTTCAGGGACTTTAATTTTAATAGGAGCATTTATAGCTGAAATATAATATTAAATTTTGGATCAGCAAATGCTTCTGGCATTTGACTTGAATTTTCTTCTAAGTGAGGATCATATTAATAATAATTCGATTCATATAGTATATTTTTCAGCTATTTATTCCGTCCCACAAATGTTAGAAAAATTAACATATATCTCCAATCTTTTTTGAAAAATATATCTTTGTGTATTGTGGTAGAAAAATTAATCATATACCACACATCAAAAGATAGTAAAAACATTTGATTTCTGATCCTAAACCAATTGTGAGGGGATGACTTTATCATATATTGTTGATCTGATGCATACGAGTGTTGCTGTATGTAATTTAGAATATCTTAGACCAACACATGAAGCTTTGTTCTCATAAGCAACAGTTTAGCCATTAGAAGGAGGTATTCAATGCTAAACCCGCTTGGATATAAATCAGCATTATCAAGATGAACTGTCTTGATTTCATAATCTGAAAGTTATGCTCTTAATTGAGAAAAGCGATCTCAAATGCCAAACTGCAGGTTGATAATAAACATACATGTAATCATCTTATATATGCATCTATAAGTGGTCCACATGATAGGTGAATGGACCTATATTCACCTTTTATATATTCCAAAATTTAGGGGTCTTAGTCCCAACTTTAGCGTGTATTGTATTATGAGAACAAGTAGCACAAGAGAATTCTTGAAGAATATTCTAGTTCTTCAGTATATGCTTCTCAGAATTCTCAAATAGCTCATTTAAAAATGCCAAATGAAAACTTCAAGTTTATCATGGCATGTGATATCTATTAGTAAACTTCTAGTTTATTATGGAATAAACTTTTGCATTAGTAAACTTCTAATTTACTATAATACATGATGTAGTACAAATTAAAGAATAAGGCGGGTAACTTCTCACATACATATTATTTTACCCCCTATGATTGTGGAAACATAAAGATTTTCAATCTTCCAATCATTTGTAGTATCAATATGATAGCCACTTGTATTAGTAAACTTCAGGTTTACTACAACATATGTTTTGACCATAATCATATCATACGAATGACATGATTTTATATAAACTCTTCAAGAGCCTTCATTTATTATCCATAATCTAATGTTGATCGGACACTGCTGGTGTCATGTGTCTTCTAGGCAAACAGTTAGCTCTTCAGGAGTTGTTGATACATTTTGTACTATCAAATATTGCTCATACACTTCTGGTATCATGAGAGAAAATCACGATCAAATAAACAATGTAAATAATTATTTAAGCACAAGAAAACTCTTCTTCATAATATTTTCCTACTTTAGGAGGCAATTTCAATTGTGTTACTTCTTCAGGAGCAAATTTAAAATATAAAATATTGAGTATATACTCTCTCAATTATATTACTTCTTCTGAAGGTGAATCGTAATATATTCACATCAAGAGCGCATTCATATTTACCAGATTTATTAATATTGTCACATTTACTTCAGGGAATGGATCAATATTATTAAAAGTTCTTATCATTCATGAAATCGAACATAGTTATCTGAATACGCATTAATCACATCAAATTGTGATGCCTCAACCTCTTTTAAAATATTTAATACTTCAGGAGCAAATCGAGACGTGCATTTAATATAGAGAATATTTATGTAGCTTATATTCAATTGTAACCATAGAAATACTAAATTATCACTTTGGTAATCATAGACATATACCACTTCTGATGGTTAACAAAATATAACTACAATGAGATATGAAAAATATAACCACTTCTGGTGGTTGTATTATTTCTTGCAAACTCTGCTAGAGTTTAAGTTAATATAATAATGTTATCAATATTCTTCAAAATGACATAAATAAAATACATTATAGTAAACATCATTATCAAATCATAATTTTTTTTATGTACAAAAATCATATAGCCATACTACCTATTACAAAACAACAAAAATAAATATTTTATATTTCTACAGATTTTCCACTGATTACATGACTTGTTTCTCCTTCTGAAAGTACAAGGTAATCAGCTACATCCAAATGCATGAAGTCTACATTATCTTCAGAAATAAAATTTTCTTCAATATTTTTCTCTGTCTTCTTCAGGGAGGCTTGATAAAGCTCAACCAGGCGCTTTGGCGTACGATAGGTATGTGACCAGTGCCCTTTTCCTCCACATTTATAGCATGCATTTTCCACATTTGGGTTTGCACCGCTTCATGCTTCTGTACCTTCCTTTTTCACTGCTGGTTGTGATGAGGATTCTTTGGTGCATTATTATTATCATGATTAAAATTTCTTTCCTGACCACGGCCATGACCACGACTAGGGTCATGACCTCTTCTGCGTCTAGCTTGGTAGAAGTTCGTCTCATTCACTTCAGGGAATGGACAAGAACTAGTAGGTCTGCTTTCATGGTTTTTCATTAATAGCCTATTATGTTGCTCGGCTATAGGAAGATATGAGATAAGTTCAAAATACTTTTTAAATCCCACCTCTCGATATTGCTGTTGCAGGATCATATTCGAGGCATGAAAAGTGGTGAAAGTTCACCGACATTAATATTATTACCACATAATTTCAGTTGGGCAATAATTCTGTTATTGATTTAAACTCTTGTAGCCTTAGGCAAGTCCAATCATAACGTGCCCGTGGAAGAGCGACCATCTTCAGGTGGTCATGTCCTTTCAAATTATTTCATAGTATGACTGAATTTTTAATAGTGAGATATTTCATTTTTAGGCCCTCATCAAGGTGATGGCGTAGGAGTATTATTGCTTTGGTACAGTCTTGGTTTGATGCATGATTTTTATCCTTGATGGTGTCTTCCAAACCATCGCATCAAGATGAATTTCAACATCAAGCACCCAAGACATATAGATTGTGCCCGATATATCCAGGGCTACAAATTCAAGTTTAGCAAGATTTGACATTATATAAAAAAAAAATTCGTACCTCAGATACTTTCAAAGTATTTGCTCGAGATGGCAGAGTCTCGTGCTGATAACGTTTTATAAAATAAAGATTGTAAAGTAAAAACAAGTATAGAGATAAACTGATATATTATTTAAATTCAAACTGATGTATATAATGAACTGAAAATCACTTCTATTTATAAAAGAAAGGAAGCTGATGTGTAAGCTGCTCTGCAAGCTGCTACTGTGCCCGGTATGGATAATCTTCTACCGGGAGTAACGTTTATCATAACTTGAGTATCGAAAGGATAAGCTTATTATACCCGATATGAATAATCTTCTACCGAGGATAAGATTTATCCATAAACGGATATCGAAGTGATAAGCTTCTTCAAGAGGTTTATTTTCAATAAAATGCTAAATAGATAAACATATTTACGGCATCCCATATGAATAAGTTTCTTCATAAAGCTTATTTACAACGAGATACTAAATAAATATCCATAATATAATATATTTATAACACTTATGGATTTTTAACTCGATGAAATTCATGGAAATTAAAAACATGGTGACTTAAAACACAAAGCACTTACACTACATCACAATTGACGAGAAAGTGATGTGGTAATCATTTTTTTTGTTGATTTTTCATTCGGTGTTCGATATTTATATTAGGGCTCGATTAAATTGAAATTTACATTGAAAAATTCCATATTAGAGAGGTAAACGATTACCTAATAAAGGTAACTCTATATTCAGAGGCTCAAACCGAGACCTCTGGTAATTGGAATCTTAATTTACATGTGATACGTGACAAAAATAATAATTAAAAATAAAAACAGAAAAACACCCCACACGGTGGAACCCACGGCAAAAATTTCTGCTTTCACATTACTACTTAGCTAATGATTTGATTCCATGGCTTGTAATTTATGGGATGGGCCATGGAAAATAATCAGAAAAGCAAAGAACGGAAAAATAGATGATATTGTGAAATTTATACGCAATACTAAAATATAATCATGGTTTACAAAAACTAATATTCTGTCGCAGTTATTTAGCGTTACACATTTCAGGAGCAATGTTTTGGATTATTTCACTAGTGAACTTTTACTAAACTAAATTTCATATAACGACACTGTTTACCTATCATATTTAAAATATATATATATATATATATATATCATTCTTGAACTAATAGTCACGAATTATTTAAATGAATATTAATTCTAACCCAATAATTTTTCTTCGAATAATAATCTAAACAGTTTTACACTAAAAACAAAAATAGATCCAGTTGTAAGACCAAAAATACCAAATGAACCTGCTATGTTGAACTCTGTTTTTCTTTTATTTCATGTTGAGAAGTTTAAAATTAATTTAATCACTGAAAAACATTTATCCCAATAGAACTTATGTACAAGTTTTATTCCCAAATTGCATGTGGAGTATTTACAATTATTAATCATGTGGGGTGTTACATGCATGAGATCAGAACATGCAATTCAATTAAATAAATCCAGCATAGAAGCATCCTCATTAGGTGTATCTTTCTGTCTTATTTTTTATGCCAATTAAAAACTTCAAAAAATGTAGTGGATTATTTTTTTGCCAACCCATAGAAATCAGAACTGAGAAATAGAGAGGCTTGAGCCAGCTTGTAATTCAGCTGCCTTTAGCTGACGGCTACAACCTGTGCTTTTGTTACCTTTCTTGTTCTCTTTTTCACTAAAATGATAGGACATGAGCAAATATATTGTTGGGGAAACTATCGGCTCTATCAAAATTATAAAAATTGGTTAATTCATAAAATATTACTAATATTAGCCAATTAGTTATTAATAATAAATAAAATTAAAATTTTACATTCTTTTGAGCAAGTGTTATTAGAATAGATTGAATACGTCTTAAGGAGCTTGAATCTCATATTTGAGATGATTTGGTGAAGTCTTGAGGTGGTTTGAATTGAAAATTTGAAGTAAAAATTAAACATGTGAAAAAAATAATATGTGTATCAATTGTGTATCATATGTATATTCACGTATACCTGTGTGTGAGATACACGCGTGAGACATGTGTCGCAAATTTTTTTTTAAAACTCAATTTAATTACCAATTTTGTACAAAACCAGTCCAAATCACCTCCAATCTTCCTCAAATTTTGTATATTGACTTATCTATATGTTTCAATAAATTTTAACTATACCCATTGAAAAAGTTCATATTTGCTTAGATTTTTGGAATATTGTATCTTTTTATTTATTTATTTATTTCATCACCTTATTTGCTATCTCGTCCATGAAATTTCCTTTCCGTCTTGTATCTAATATTGCTAATTACGCTTAAAAACATGAAAGGTAATTTTGCATGTGATTCTTTAAAAGAAATAACCTTATTTATTTTATTTTTTTAATTTTTATATGTACTTGGCTAATTTTAGTAAGTCTATGAATAATGACTAGAGGTTGGTAAGTTGTGACTTATTTGGAATATGTGTGTAAGTTTTCCTATATTATTCGTGCCTCGTTAAAAAATATTTCTCGATAGACTAGTTCCGCAACTACATGAAATTATTCAAATCATATTATATTTTATGTACGTAATATCAGCTTGAATTTCTATAAAAATATTATTTTTATATTTTGAACTTGTGGCTTCCTTATCACACGGCAATTTTTTACCTTTACAACAATACTTCTCCTTGTACAGTTCCTGTCTCTTTGCTTTACAGATCTTATACTCCATCCGGGGGCGGATTCACGTATAGTGAAGTGGTGTCACTTGACATCGCTTCGTCAAAATATTTTACCAAATATCATACAAATAATATGAAAATTTAATCAAATACAAATATATAGAGAGGAGTGACACCACTTGACACAACTTGGTTCTTTATCCAGTGGTATGGCTCCTGCCTTATTTCTTCTAGGTCTACTGATCTTTCTGCTTAGTAACTTTTTTTTGTCTATTTTGAAGCTTATTTTGCTTGGGAAAAAAAGTAGGTTGAGCAGGATTTGAACTCTTGACCTCCTTTAAATAAAAATTTCTTATAACCGGTGGAATAAAACCCAATCTATTTTTACTATGGAAATAATAAATAATTAGGCTATTTGTCCCTTCATTAAATGTGACACTGGTTGCAAAAAGTTCTGCGTACGCCCATGACTCCTTCCGTTTTAATTTATGTGAACATATTTGGCTGGACGCAAAATTAAAAAAAAAGAGAGAGACTTTTGAACTTGTAATATAAAATGAGGCATATATATTATGTGTGACTATAAATTATTGCATAAAGATAAATTGTTTTCAAATAAGGAAGGCTTATTCTTTTTGGCACGAACTACAATGAACATATTCAGACAAAATTGAAACAAATGATGTACTATTTAACTTGAATCATATCCCTATATCTTAGTGTTGCATTTATCGACGTGTGATCGTTGCTTAGACTAAGAGGGTGTTGCATTGACTTATTTTAAGTACTTATTGACTTTTAAGTACTGTTTTAGTTTGTGTGGTGTTTGATAATGATAAAAAGTGCTTAAAAGCACTTACTTTTAGGCATAAAAGGTATAAAAATAAGTCAAAAGCCAAAAGTTGGGTATTACCAACTTATGGCTTTTGGCTTTCAGCTTAAAAATTACTTTTTATAAACCAATCCAAACACCCTGTAAGTGGGGCTCTGAACTGCTTGTGTTCATAGCAAGTGTATTTTTCCTTTGTTGAATACAAGTTGGAGCGATATATTTTTTTTTTGTAGAATGCAAGTTAGATGTGCTATAGAACTAAAAGTGAATTGTGAACGACTTGTGTTCATAATTGTATAGGGTCAAATTCTTCCTATTACGTCTTCACGTCGGTAGGCACGACCAATGAATACACGATAACCGAAGTAAGGACATGACCGGAGAGTGCAAGAGTGAAGCGTATCATCAGCTTCGTCGTCTCCTCGAAGGAACGTGACCAACCTCTGTATTAATTTTATTATTTCGAGGAGGGTCTTTTATTATATAAAGGAGGATCCCAATGTTATAAAGAACATATGATATTATTATTGAATAGATCTCTCTCTCTCTCTCTCCCTCTTTCCTCTTCTCTCTTGAATATCCGATCTATTGGAAGGAACAAAAAACACAATATATGTTTCTAGGTCTCATTATCTTCGATTACAATTTATCTTGATTATTTTCACTTACAAAGTATTTAGTATTTTTTGAGTTGAACAATTTGACGCCGTCTGTGGGGATTTCGGCAATCGAAATCATAATTTACATCTAGAATATCAAGAAGAACAACCACTGTTCTTCACACTCTACAGAAGCCGAAGATGGCAGAAAATGACGCAAGAATGAAAGCAATAACAAGTGTCACAGCTAATCTCATAGGCCCTCTCAACAAGTCCAGTAGAGAAAACATCTTGAGTACAACACCTGACAGTGTGCTGGATGTAGAGATCTCACCTTCTTCATCTGAAGATCTGACAATATTGCTCGAAAAAGGAGCCTCTACATCTGCAGTCAAAGAAACACCGCCTCATGTGGTCAAGAAACTCTGGAGGAGTGGTTGATGAACACTTTAGGTAGCTTGCTTGAAAAGTCACCCGCAAAGCAACATTAGAAATCCATCAGTGGGAGACGTCATCGCTACCACCGGTGAACCCGAGATTGCACGAACAAGTAACACTCACATCGATGTCCAGGCCAACGAAGGTGCACTCATGAACATCCTTAAGAAGATGGAAGAAATGGAGAACGAGAACAAGGCACTTCGAGATCAAATGAAAGAGCATCAGGAAAGAGTAGAAAAAATTCCCTGTGCTCCTAAGTTACTGCCAAAACGCGACGTAGGAAGGTTTGTCGAATAGCCGTACAGCGAGGAGGCTGCCCCTTACCCAATCCCAAATACCTTCAAAATGCCACCCTACTTAAGGATATATGACGGGACTACGGATCTCTAGGACCATCTAATTCACTATGTGACCGCTGTAAAGGGCAACAATTTGTCGAAATAGCAAGTACCATCCGTACTCCTGAAAAAGTCCGGAGAAACATTGACAGCAGGGGTCCTGACATGGTACTCTCAACTACTAGCTAGGATAATATCAACATTCGAAGAAATGACGGATAAGTTTGCCACCGCCCATGCAGGAGCAAAGAAAGCGGAGGCCAGGGTCAACGATATCTTCGCTATCAGGAAAACCGTAGGAGATGGACTCGGGAACTTCCTAGCCCGATTCAATAGGGTAAGGATGAGTCTACCAAATGTATCAGAAGGTATGGCAGTCGCGGATTTCCAAAATGGGCTAAACAAAGATGGTTAAAGGGAGACTAAAAAGCTACTGAGCCGACTCATAAAATATCCCCCTAACACATGGGAAGAGATCCACGACACCTAATGTGCCGAAGTACGAGCGGATAAGGACAACCTCAATGGGCAGATCCAACAGATAACGACGATACAATCAGAAAAGGAAGGGATCGACGTAATGACGGGCGACGGGAACAACTCCCGCGCTTCAACAAAGAAAGGCATCAGCCCTATGTTTGATCTTCCCATCCACCACCACCGAGGCACATAGATTGCAACGACATGTCGCTCCACTCCGGAATGAAAAATGTATGACCCATTTATTATCTGCTCATAACTTTTGCGTGCCTCCTTCAAAAATAGTGTACGCACTAGAGAAGCTGGGCACCAAGGTGCAATGGCCGCAAAAAATGAAATTAGATCCTACCACGAGGAGATCGAATGTCCTGTGCGAGTTCCATTAGGATAGAGGACACAAAACCGAAGACTGCATAGGTCTACGACATGAGGTAGTCAGGATGCTAAACCAAGGATACCTGAAGGAGCTGCGTAGCGATAAGGGAAAGACCAACTTCGCACAAGGATGGGAACAACCCCAAGGGCTACTGTAACCACCTTCGCCAGCACGCACCATAAATATGATAGTCGTAGGTGGCGATAACTCAACAATCAACCACGTAAAATTCACCACCACGCACTATTGAAACGAACATTCGCTCGCAAACGGATTGACAACTTCGAAGATAGTATCACCTTCGATATGTCCAATGCCGACGATTTGTTTTTTCCTCATTATGATGCTTTGGTCATAACTTTACGTATTGTCGATACTGATGTTAAGAGAATCATGGTTTATGACAGAAGCGATACCTGTATTATCCATCCAAGAGTCATCGTGCAAATAAGACTCGAAGATAAGATAATACCGCGTTGCATAACATTGACAGGTTTTAACAATGCAGTGGAACGGAACTCTGTGGAGATATCATTGCCAGTTTTAGCGGGGGGAGTCATGCTAGAAACCACTTTCCACATCATGAACCAGGAGACGACCTACAACGCCATCATAGGACGCCCTTGGATACATGCCATGCGACCAGTCCCCTCAAGCTTCTGCCAAGTGATCAAGTTCCCAACCCCATGGGGAGTATTTAGCATTCGGAGCGAGCTGTGCACAACACAAAAATGCTACCAACTCGCTCAAGATTGTGCCCACACCAAACAGTTGAAAGGAGCAAGTGCAGAGGCATAGAAATCACCCATGTCGGGGACTAAGGTTGACCCAACGGTGGAAGCGATCAAAGATCCAGACATTGTAGAAGCCTGCAAAGCAACGGTCGAGGATCTCGACACAGTCCAACTTGACAACACTGTCCATATAAAGAAAGCCTACATCGGCCACGGCCTCTACGTCCCAAGTAAATACCACTAATTTCTAACTAATCACGCAGATCTATATTCCTTTTCTCATGTAGATATGCCGGAAATCCCAAAAGACATCGCGACTCACAAGCTGAACGCCGACCCACTATATTCGCCCGTGCGGCAAATTCGAAGGAAGTTTAATGCTACAATCAATGAGGCGATCAATGAAAAAGTAGATACTAAAAGAATAGGGTTTAGCAATGGATAAAATTTGTAGCTAAACAGAAAAATCCGTCGCTAATCTCATTTAGTGACGGATTAGCGACGGATTATCAAAAGATTCTGCTAGCAACGAGCATTTTAGCGATAGATTAGCGACGATGTTTGTAGCTAAATCCAGTTTTTTTTTGTAGTGTTATAAGTTACTAGCCAACAAGTACGTTAGAGAATCGAAGTACACCCAGTGGGTCGCCAATGTCGTCATGGTCAAAAAGAAAAATAGGAAATGGAGAATGTGCCCGAAAGATTTATTCCTATTACCCCACATCGACCAGTTGATTGACACCACCGCAGGACATGGAATGCTAAGCTTCTTAGATGCCTACTCCGGCTACAACCAGATCATGATGGCCGATGATGAGCAAGAAAAAACAACTTTTATCACCCACCAAGGGACGTATTGCTACAAGGTAATGCCCTTTGGACTCAAAATTGCAGGGGCAACGTATCAGAGACTGGTTACCAAAATATTTAAGGAACAACTTAGCAAGACCATAGAGGTCTATATCGACGATATGCTAGTGAAGTCAGCAAAGAAAGAAGACCACATTGACCATCTGAAAGAAGCCTTCGAGAAATTTAGGCGATACGGGATGAAGTTGAACCCGAAAAAGTGTGCCTTCGACGTGGCCTCGGGAAAATTTTTGGGTTTCCTCGTATCAAAATAAGGTATCGAGTTCAACCCTGACCAGATCAAGGCAGTAGACGTAATACCTGAGACTTTGAACAACAAAAAGCAGGTACAAAAGCTTATAAGATGAATAGCTGCCCTATCCAGGTTCATCTCGCGGTCCTCCGACAAGTGCCATAAGTTTTTCAACGTGTTGAGAAAAGATCACGGATTGCACTGGAACGAGGAATGCGCCGAGGACTTGAGAAAGTTAAAAGCATATTTATCTTCGCCACCATTGCTAGTCAAAGCAAACCCAGGATAACCCTTACTGGTATATCTAGCAGTGTCCAAAGTTTCTGCTAGCGCAGACTTGGTCCGCAAAAACAAAGGTATGCAGTCTCTTATTTATTATGTCAGCAAAACCCTACTGGATGCCGAAACACGGTACCCACACCTCGAGAAGTTGGCCCTGGCACTGGCCGTAGCTTCACGAATGCTTAGACCCTATTTTCAGTGCCACCCCATAAGGGTAATAACGACTTTACCAGAGAAGCATCCTACACAAGCCTAAATTGTCGGGCAGGCTTGCCAGATGGGCCATAGAGCTCAGCGAGCATGACAGATCCTATCACCCATGAAGCGCCATCAAGTCGCAGGTACTTACCGAATTTGTCACCATCTTTAGCCAGAGATATTGACAGAAGCGGAACTAGAGGCCATTCGTGCCTCCCCTAGTACCGACCTTTGGACCCTTTACACTGACGACACCGCTAATGCCTCGGGATCTGGACTTGGACTCGTTCTCGAAGTCCCTACGGGTAAAATAATTCATCAGTCCATACGATGCACTAGATGACTAAAAATGAGGCTGAGTATGAGGATGTGATTGCAGATGAAGTTAGCCATCAAATACGGAGCTGGACGACTCATCCTCCATTGCGATTCCAAACTCGTAGTGAACCAGGTCACTAGGACTTACCAAATCAAGGAGCAGAGACTACAAAGTACCAATCAGAAATCCACAAGCTGATGCCTGAGTTCGACAAGTGCCGCATTGAGAAATCCCTCGAGCACAAAATATCGAAGCAGACGACTTAGCAATACTGGCCGCATCCACCAAAAATATCAACAGGGAGAATGTAGTCACCCTTCTCCATTTAGCCATCGATCACGTTGAGGTACTCTCTTTAAATCTGACTTGGGACTGACGCAACCAGTTTGTATCCTATCTGCAGGATGAGACACCCCCACTCGACAAAAAAGAAGCCAAGAAACTCTGCATATAAGCCGCCCAATACTTCCTGATAAACCACGATCTCTACAAAAGGACGTTTGATGGACCCCTCGCTAAGTTCCTAGAGCCGTATCAAAAGAGGCAAGTACTCGAAGAGGTGCACGAGTGTCAATGTGGTACCCATACAGGTAATCGTGCCCTCGTCCGTTGCATCATCCGAGCCGGTTATTACTGGCCTACTATGAAAAAAGAAGTCGCAGAGTACATTCGCAGGTGCGAACAATGCCAGAAGTATGCCCCCATGATATATCAACCAGAAGAGTCTCTCCACTCAGTAACCTCACCTTGGCCATTCATCAAGTGGGGAATTGACATAATCGGTCCCCTACCAGCGGGACAAGGAAAGGTATGATTTCTGTTAGTTTTAACTGAATATTTCTCCAAGTGGGTGGAAGCAGGTGCGTATGCCCAGATATGCGAACAAGAAGTCATCGCCTTCATATGGAAGAACGTCATATGCCATTTCGACATCCCCAAGGAAATCAGCTGCGACAATGGCCCCCAATTCATTTGCAAAAAGACAACTAAGTTCTTTGAGAAATGGGGCATTAAGTGAATACTCTCCACGCCATATCACCCCGTCACCAACGGCTAAGAAGAATCTTCCAACTAAACGATACTGAACATATTGAAAAAGAAACTCAAAGAAGCCAAAGGGTTGTGGCCCGAACTACTACCAAAAGTGTTGTGGGCGCATCGGACCACACCCAAATCCAGCACGGGAGAAACACCATACTTACTTGTCTATGCAACTGATGCGCTCATACTCGTCAAAATTGAAGAACCAAGCCTAAGGTATTCACATACAAGCGGAGCAGATAACGACATAAATAGACTTCAAGACCTCGACGAGGCTGAAGAAAGAAGGGACATGGCCCACATAAGAATAACGGCTCAAAAGCAACAGGTCGAAAAGGTATTAGAACAAAAAATCCAAAATAAGACCACTCAAAGTGGGTGATTACGTCCTTAAAGCCAAAACATTGGCGTCAAAAAACATGAGTGAAGTAAAATTGGGCACCAATTGGGACGAACCATATAAAATCACAGAAGTAGCGAGCAAAGAAGCATTCCAATTGGAAACAATGGAAGGAAAACACTCCAAAACAACTGAACGTCGCCCACCTCAAGTAATTCCATTTCTAAAAGGCGTCTCCTGAGTTGTACTCTTTTTCCCTTACCCGAGTTTTGTCCCAATTGGGTATCTCGAGGAGGTTTTTAACGAGGCAGTTGGGGGGGGCACATGGGGGTATCAGAGGGAAAAGTTTATCATATCAGACACTCGGCATGCTCTCCGAGCCGATATAATAAAGGGACTAGACTAGTCGAATCTCCATTGTGTAAACGGCTAAGGCCACCTTCTCCATTATGTAAACGGCTAAGGCCACCTTCTCCATTGTGTAAACGGCTAAGGCCACTTCTCCATTGTGTAAACGGCTAAGACCACCTTCTCCATTATATAAACGGCTAATGCCACATTCTCTATTATGTAAACGGATAAGGCCACCTTCTCCATTGTGTAAATGGCTAAGGCCACCTTCTCCATTGTGTAAACGACTTAGGCCACCTTCTCCATTATGTATACGGCTAAGGCCACCTTCTCCATTATGTATACGGCTAAGGCCACCTTCTCTATTATGCACACGGCTAAAACCACCATCTCCATTGTATAATTGGCCAATGGCCATCGCCATTAAACGTCAACCCAGTTCGATGACAACGGATAACACTTTGATGACAGTCGAAGTTACATCCTATTGGCTAAGGCCACCGCTACTAAACGTTGACCCAGTTCGACAACGATGGATAAAACTTTGATGGAAGTCAAAGTTACATCCTATTGGCTAAGGCCATTGCCATTAAACGTCGACCCAGTTCGATGACGACGGATAACACTTCGACGACGGTCAAAGTTGCATCCTATTGGCTAAGGCCATTGCCATTAGACATCGACCTAGTTCAACGATGACAGATAACACTTCGACGATAGTCAAAGTTACATCCCTTTGGAAAAAGCCATCGCCATTAAGCGTCAGTCAAGATCGATTACGACAAACAACATTCAGACAAGTTAAATTTTTGTCTTGTTCGCTCACCAAGGTCGGGCTTTGATTTGTCTACAAATATCAACTTTGCGGATGTAAAATTTCAAAAAAACAAAGAACAACACAAAAAGAATAACAACAAAAGTATGATTCATATATTATGACAAAAAAGGTATATACATTCGGTCCCGCAAAGGCCCCCCATTACATTCTACAAAAAACAAAACATATACAAATTTCAAAAAGCCTCGCCATCTTGCTCTTCGCCCCCATCTGCTCACCATCTCGACCGTCACCACCAGGGGCGGTAGGCTTTATTGTACTAGGAGTCGGAATCCAATCGGTTAACATCCTCAGAAGCATAGCCCTCCCGCTCAGGAGAGTCGGAGCTATACCCACAGACCGCTCGAGCAGCACGAGTCTCGCCTCACTTCTCCTGAACCTCCTCCTTAGTGGCACGACCCACAACAAGGAGTTTGTTGTATACGTCCCATCTGGCCTCCGCATAAACCCACATCTCATGTGCTTCACGATGCGTATCCTCGTAAAACAAGAGCTGGGAAGAAGAAGACTGAGCCACATCTCCAGGCCCTGGTGGGACAGTCCGTCTAATAACATCGACCTCTACTGAGTTGGCTTCAAGTTCAGCAGTCAAGGTCGCAACCCTACAGTGCAAATTAGAAACCTCTTCCGCCACCCCACGATTGAGTTCCAACTCCTCTTCGCTCAATTTGAGGAGTGATTCCAACTCACTATTACGAGCCCCAACTTTTGCCAACTTCTCATCAGCCTTCTCCAGCTCGCCATCCCATGCTCCAATTGCGCCTCCTTCTGCTCAAGACCTTCACGGAACACCCAAAATTTGGGGTCCTATTGGAAAAGGTCCACCGGCACCTGATGTTTGGAACGATATCTTCTACACTTATTCACCATTTTATTAAAAACGGTCGCTTTCTTCTATTTGTGACACCTCCTCTCCACTTCCAAAACAAGGGTCTAAGGAGAAAACATGAGTTACTATGCATCAAAATCAAACCCACAACGTGCGGAAGAACAGAAGTTTACCTGTAAAGTCATGCCGGTGACCCTTCGAGATAGCTCCGCATCACAGACAGATCTTAGTATTTCATGCTCGGGGGAGGCACATAACAAGGCCATCTCCAACAGTGCTTGCTCGCTATGCCGTAATAAATTATGAGCCCCAAGAATCATGATTTGGCAATCGGAACCATCCACCGTCATCTCCACGTGCATGAGACCTTCCGCCATCCCGTTCATATCTTCTTGGGCGATCTCAAGGTCCGATACCTCATCATCCCCGCCAATGATGGACGTCGAGCCACTCTCAACAGCATGAGCTGAGCTGGCACTAGAAGTAGCGCTCGCTTGATGGGCCGGTCTCCCCGAACGAATATCGTCGGCCATAAAGACAGGTTTGGTCGCTTGACGAGGCACATTACTCCTCTCATCCTCAATGGCCACCGCCTTGCCAGTTTCAAGCCTCTGCCTCTTTCTCTCCTCGGGCTCCTCACCCTCGAAAGGCTCATCCGCAGGTTGCGGAGATGCCGTCGATGGTGTCACCTCATTCATAGCCGCCTCCATAAGCGCAACCTCTTGTAAAGGAGCTATGGGACCACCCTCCCTGACAGATGCACAAAGTATCTCCTGAGCATCCGGGCTGATATCCAATCGAGCGGAGGTAGATATTGTCGTCTTCTTCTTGGGAACGTTTCGACCTATCGACACAAATAGTTCAGTCGATGAAGTTTGTGGAAACAACCGACTAAGGTCGAAGAATTACTTGAATAGCCTACGGGGCCGTAGTGTTGAAGAAATATGGACCATGTGCGAGTTTCTTTCGCATAAGGCAGCAAACCAACTACCCATTGCTTGATACTAGTGATGAAGCAGGGCCTGTGAGCTATATCTACAAAATAAAAGGAAAAATCATAATGATAGTACGTCTAGTGTTGCCGAAGCCGCGTATGATAAATAATTCGACGAATGGAAACGCTTACGTTTCGAATTCCACCTTTCTGGGAACGCGACAGGGTCAGACACCAGGTGTTCCATTTTGACAAAGAAGTACCTGTGCCAATAACCACGATTGCTCGGTCATCAGTCTTGACGACCAGCCCCTTCGAGCCACGCCTCTTAAAAAATGCAACATGGTACCCCTTAGAAAATTGGCGCTGAATAACTACAAAGGGTGGTGAATGAAAACCTCACACCTAGCCAACTCTGCGTATGTAGACATTATCCTACACATTTTTAAAGTGAACTGAGTAAGTTGAGATGGACACATATTGTAAAAGCGGCAAAACTCCTCCACCAAAGGAAAGATGAGAAGGCCATAACCAATTAAAAAGGGATATTCGTAGAACGTGCAATATCCCGATCTGTGGACGTTCGCATAGTCCGTTCCCGCTGAGACCATCTCCACATCAGCAGGAATACCAAACAACGTGTGAAGACCATCTAAGTGGTCATGCGTCAACTCAGAACTCTCCGAAGTTGGCATAGGGGAGTCCTTTTGGAAATCTTTTCTAACAAGAAGTTGCTTCGGCAACACGTTGTCCACAGAAAGAGGGGTGAGGTCCTCTTCCCCTTCCCCTTCATCACTGCCAGATGGAGGCGGTACATCGGATGGCGTATTATCACGAGCCCTCGGATTATTATCCGTCGTAATTTTTCCATAATTTCCGTTCAAGAAACGATGTATGACACAAGAAAAAGTGTATTTTCTGAGAAACGGTGGGGTTTCGAAGAAAATGAACGCTTTCTTAGAACGTCAGAAAATGCTTGCAAATGATCAAAAGTTGGATCGAGTTAAACCCTTTCCCTATTTATAGGGTTGGATGGCGTTGAAATCACAGAGACAGAGTTCAGACAAGCGCGCGAACCGAGCATCAGAATTCCTCTTGTGCTTCCTCGGGAATACCCGTAATGATGATGCATGCATATGATGACGTCACTCTAAGAAGGAGATTGCGCAGCAACATTTCAATAAACTCCAATGTTCACTCGTTCGCTCTCATTTGCTTTGCCGCCTTAAAGCATGATCAAATTCTCCCAGAACAAGGTTCATGGTTCCGTCCATCGGGGACACACCTCGATGCGTCACCAATGAACGGAGGGACTAACTATTTAGGGTCAAATTCTGCCCATTACGTCTCCACGTCGGTAGGCACGACCAACAAATACCCAATAACCGAAGTAAGGGCACGGCCTGATAGTGCAGGAGTGAAGCGTATCATCAGCCTCATCGTCTCCTCGAAGGAACGTGACCAACCTCTGTATTAATTTTATTGTTTCGAGGAGGGTTTCCTATTATATGAATGAGGATCCCAATGTTGTAAAGGACATCTAATATTATTATTGAACAGATCTCTCTCTTTCCTCTTCTCTCTTGAATATCCGATATATTGAAAGCAACAAAAAACACAACATATTTTTCTAGGTCTCATTATCTTCGATTACGATTTACTTTTAATTTATTTTGATTATTTTCACTTACAAAGTATTTAATATCTTTTGAGTTGAACAATAATCAAGTTGGGATTTACTACTACATGGAGGCAGCCGCAAAAGAATCACTCATATAACAACTCTCTTTATATATATATATATTCGTGAGTTGAAATTAAGTGAAAATTAAACATAAGACATCTATTTTATATTCTTAAGATGTAATATTTGAGCCTCATCCATTTAAGTTTCCATATCACTCTCCAACCTGCAATTTACCGAATTTAAATTAAAAAAATGGAGTATTCAATTTCAGGTAAAAAAAAGCCAAACCAAAATGGAACGTAACGTAAGCCTAAAGTGAAGAAAGTAAAAATATGGAAGTGGAAGAGAAAAAAAGGCAGCTTGCTAGCTCCAAAGCTTGAGCTATTTCCATCACTCTCAGCTGTCTGTCGGTGGTCCTTCTTACTTCTTCTTCTTTCTTGCTACTACTGGTTGCTAGCTCCCACTCACACACACAACAATATACATACATAATACTTTTATCTCTCTTTCTCTCTCTAACTCCATACATATTCTTCTTTCCTCTCTACTACGAAACCTCACTCTTTCCCCCAAATGCAATAACAATAGACAAGCCTAAGATCCAAGGTCTTATCTTTTTCTCTATCTCTCTATTCTGTCTTTCTGCATTCTTTATTATCAAGATTTTTGCTGGTTTTCTGTATGCTATAGTCTTAAAAGGTTCAATTCACTAGATCTTTTGGCTATATTTGAAAAAAACCGTATAAACCTTGGTGAAATGTGTATGTGGGTTTTTGTTTTAATTGAAAAACCCATCTGGGGTTTCGTTTTTTGAGGTAAAGGTGTGAGCTTTAATAGTGTGTGATCTGGATCTTGAGATTTCTTGGATCAATTTTGTAGGATTTGGTTTGAGATTGTTGTAATCTAAACTGGGCATTGATGTTTAGTTCAATTTATTGCTGAATCTGATCTCAGATTTATGTGGTTTCCATATGTGAATTTTGGTTAGTTTTTGCTTTGAACTAGTCAAGTAATTCCTGCTCAAAATTAAGGAAAAAAAATAAAAACTAGTCAAGTAATTGTAGTGGTACTAACATTGCTAAAAACTAGGCTATTACAATTTGATCTGTATCGTTTGTTAATGTATGACAAAAACACTTCATTTCTTAATTGAGCTAATTTTATTTTGGGCTTTTGGGTTTTCTCCAGAAGTTTTGTAATAAATGTTTACTTTACTGGTGGTCTGCAGGAGGCTGTTAGCTTTCTTCTGTGTCTTGGAGGTAGATCTGCTACGAAGATCTTGGGATCACAGCAAGCTGGCGGCCGCACTTGCTTGGAGGTTCACTGCTGCCAATGGCAGCAGTCCAGCCAGTAATGATATGGTAAAGTTCCCTTTTTTAGAAGAAAAAGCAACTGATTTAATAAATTTTCTGGGGACTTATTTGATATGTAAGCTGCTGAATTAGTTTTACTCAAAGATCTGGAAATACGCGTTGGTGCATTTCACTCTACCTGGATGGTCTTTACTAGTAGTTTTATGTGCAATCATAGTGTTGGTATACTTTGTTTTCCATTGAAATTGTTATGCGGTTTATTTTTCAGTCGACTTGTTCTAAGTAAGTACGTATTACTCCGTAGCTAAATCCGGATGGTTGTCACTGTTCTACTTCCTTTTTCCTCTGAACTCGCCTTGTGGAATGGGAGGGGGATAGATCTTTTTGCTGAAGAATCTGTCCGTATCATATACAAACATGTAAACATTTTAGATTGAAAGGGGTTGCATCACTGACTCGATGCTGCGTCTCGAATCTATATTTCTATGATTCCATCACTGAGAGGAAAAAAGTTAATAAGTTTATACATCTTTACTTTGTTGAGTCGTAAAGTTAAACTGGCTGTTTTCTTGAAGATATTGGTCATGCTGTTTATGGTTGACATCTTCCTTCTCGAATGACTTCACCGGATTCGCTGTGATTTCCCAGACTCGTGAAACATTCCTCACCAATATCTATCAATTCTTTTTTGTTTCAGGAAAGAAATGGGGATGCTAAACCTCATGATATGGAGCCTCCAACTCCACATTCAATCATGAAAACATCTTCAAGGTTAGTCTAATCATTAAAGGTTTCAGTTTAACGGCTCATAATGATCTGTTCTATGGCTTGTGTTTTACTCGATGGGAAGCAATTAGCTGTATAGTCAGAAGAAGTTTTTTTCTTTTTTCTTTTGGCTATAAGCGTGACTGCATGAGGAAATGAAAACACACTTTTCCTTCCAAAACTCAATCTGTTGCTCTCTTCTCATGGAATCTATATCTGCAAATGCTGCTACTGTTTCCTATACTTCATGAGGAGTCAGTTAAACTCGTCTACCAGATTCTTCTTTTTGTTTATAGGAATCCGTTAGTTTTATCTCAATGCAGTATCCATATTTCCATAACTCCAACATGCATCAGTTGCACAAAACTTAAATCATGCATAAGCTTCCATTGTTTCACCTTTCCTCCACAGATAATGTAGATTCTCCAAGCTGCAAAATTGATTCATTCTGCTTTGAAATTGCTGGTCTTTGCTGTTACATTGTAAAACTGAAAATATTTAAACATCAGTTGACTATATCCTGTACTTTGTTTTCTTTTGTAAGATACTAATCTGATGAAAGTTGTTACCAGTAAGAAAAGCAGCGATTGAACAAAAAATGTAGTACTATCATTTATAATCATGCAGCTTTTCTAACCTCATGTGGCCAAAATGACCATTTTACACGATGACATTCATGTCTGATTTAGACTACAAACATAACCTGAAAGAACGTTCTGCTATTAAATTGTGCAGAGATCGTAGTAGCATGGAGGATCCAGATGGGACGTTAGCAAGTGTTGCTCAATGCATTGAGCAGTTACGGCAGAATTCGTCATCCATGCAAGAGAAAGAACATTCGCTTAAGCAATTGTTGGAGCTTATTGATACACGAGAAAATGCATTTAGTGCTGTTGGCTCACATTCTCAAGCTGTTCCAGTACTTGTTTCTTTACTTCGTTCTGGCTCACTTGGGGTAAAGATGCAGGCTGGTACAGTTTTGGGTTCTCTCTGTAAAGAGAATGAACTGCGAGTGAAAGTACTATTAGGTGGTTGCATACCGCCGCTCCTTGGTCTTCTCAAGTCAAGTTCAGCAGAAAGTCAAATTGCAGCAGCAAAAACCATATATGCTGTGTCTCAAGGTGGTGCAAAGGATCATGTTGGCTCAAAAATATTTTCAACTGAAGGAGTTGTGCCAGTATTATGGGAGCAATTAAAAAAGGGACTAAAAGCTGGAAACATAGTTGACGACTTGCTAACAGGAGCTTTGAAAAACCTTTCAACCAGCACCGAGGGATTCTGGTCTGCAACAGTACAGGCTGGAGGAGTGGATATACTTGTTAAACTACTGAATAATGGACAGCCAAGTACTCAGGCAAATGTCTGCTTTCTCCTTGCTTGTATGATGATGGAGGATTCTTCTGTTTGTGCAAGAGTCTTAGCTGCAGAGGCCACCAAACAACTTCTTAAACTACTTGGATCTGGCAATGAAGCCCCAGTTAGAGCAGAAGCTGCTGGTGCTCTTAAATCTCTTTCTGCCCAAAGTAAGGAATCCAGGAAGGAAATAGCAAATTCCAATGGTATTCCTGCTCTGATAAATGCTACTATAGCTCCTTCAAAGGAATTCATGCAGGGTGAATACGCCCAAGCTTTGCAGGAGAATGCGATGTGTGCCCTTGCAAATATTTCTGGTGGCTTGTCATATGTCATTTCAAGTCTTGGTCAAAGCCTTGAATCGTGCACCTCACCTGCACAAGTAGCTGATACATTGGGAGCTTTAGCTTCGGCTCTCATGATATATGATAGCAAAGCAGAAAATTCAAGAGCATCAGACCCTTTGGAGGTGGAAGAAACGCTTGTTAAGCAATTTAAGGCCCGCTTACCCTTTCTAGTGCAGGAGCGTACTATTGAAGCACTTGCCAGTTTATATGGGAATGCTGTACTATCTGGCAAACTTGCAAATTCTGATGCAAAACGCTTATTGGTTGGTTTGATCACAATGGCCACGAATGAAGTTCAGGATGAGTTGATAAGGTCTCTTCTCTTCCTCTGCAAAAATGAAGGTAGCTTATGGCATGCACTACAAGGTCGTGAGGGAATTCAGCTGTTAATCTCACTTCTTGGGCTCTCATCAGAGCAACAACAGGAGTGTGCTGTTGCTCTTCTTTGTCTTTTATCCAATGAGAATGATGAAAGTAAGTGGGCCATTACAGCAGCTGGTGGCATACCTCCACTTGTTCAAATTTTGGAAACTGGGTCTGCAAAAGCTAAGGAAGATGCGGCAACTATCCTTGGAAACCTCTGTAATCACAGTGAAGATATCCGTGCGTGTGTTGAAAGTGCTGATGCTGTTCCTGCTTTATTGTGGCTTCTGAAGAATGGTAGCTCCAACGGGAAGGAAATTGCTGCAAAGACACTGAACCATTTGATTCACAAATCAGATACTGCAACTATTAGTCAACTCACTGCACTATTGACTAGTGATCTTCCAGAGTCTAAGATTTATGTCTTAGATGCATTAAAAAGTTTGCTCTCTGTGGCCCCTCTGAGCGATATGTTGCGTGAAGGTAGTGCAGCAAATGATGCAGTTGAGACGATGATAAAGATATTAAGCTCCACCAAGGAAGAGACTCAGGCCAAGTCTGCTTCAGCTCTTGCTGGAATTTTCCATCTCAGGAAGGACTTGCGAGAAAGTAGCCTTGCTGTCAAAACTTTGTGGTCACTCGTGAAGCTTCTGAATGCTGAACCTGAAACCATCTTAGTGGATGCGTCGCGCTGCCTTGCTGCAATATTTCTCTCTATTAGAGAAAGCCGTGATATTGCAGCAATTGCTAGAGATGCATTGCCTTCGTTAATGGTGCTTGCAAAGTCCTCAGTTTTACAAGTTGCAGAGCAAGCAGTATGTGCTTTGTCCAATATTCTTTTGGATCCCGAGGTGTCTGAGAAAGCAATTCCTGAAGAGATTATCTTGCCTGCTACTAGAGTTCTCCGTGAAGGCACAACTGGTGGAAGGACCCATGCTGCCGCAGCAATTGCTCGTCTTCTTCAATTTAGTCAGGTTAATCCTCCCTTGACTGATTGTGTTAACTGTTGTGGAACAGTTCTTGCATTAGTTTCTTTCCTAGAATCAACTGGTAGTGACTCTCTTGCTATATCAGAAGCTTTAGATGCACTTTGTTTCCTTTTAAGGCTGGAAGGAGCTAGTGGTATCAAACCTGCATGGGCAGTTCTAGCTGAATACCCTAATAGCATAATTCCAGTAGTTTCATGCATTGCTGATGCCTCACCAGTTTTGCAAGACAAAGCTATTGAGATATTGTCAAGACTCTGCCAAGCTCAGCCCGCTGTTCTTGGCGATTCTATTGCTTGTGCCTATGGATGCATTTCTTCAGTTGCAAGAAGGGTAATCTGTTCCTCCAATGCTTTGGTTAAAATAGGAGGAAGTGCACTTCTTGTTTGCGCTGCAAAAGTGAATCATCAGAGAGTGGTGGAAGATTTAAATGAATCAAAGTCTTGTGTTCCACTCATTCAATCTTTTGTTGGGATGCTAAATGCTTCAGAGTCTCTACATTTGGAGGACCAAGGGGGTAAGATTGCAATTAGCATCTCCAGGAATGCTGAAGAAGAATCAAGAAAGGATGAGACGGAGAAAAGTACTTCAGTTGTTTCCGGGGTCAATATAGCAATATGGCTACTTTCAGCTCTTGCCAGTCGCGATGACCAAAGTAAAGTTGAGATTATGGAGGCTGGTGCGATTGAAGTTCTTACAGAGAGAATTACTCAATCTTTTACTCAGTTTACACAGGTAAGTACTACCTTTAGTTGAAGTGCTTTCTTTCTGTGATAAAACCACATCTAACCCAAGACTCTTGAATTTATTATGGTATTTATCTTGTTCCAAAGCACTCTATGACCTTTGTTAATACTTTTATAGATTGATTTCAAGGAGGACAGCAGCATATGGATTTGTGGATTGCTTCTGGCTATCTTATTTCAAGATAGAGACATCATACGAGCACATGGAACGATGAAAGCCATACCTGTGCTAGCTAATTTGCTGAAGTCAGAAGAGTCAGCAAACAGGTATTTCGCCGCACAAGCCGTAGCCAGCCTTGTCTGTAATGGTAGCAGGGGAACTCTGTTGTCTGTTGCAAATTCAGGTGCACCATCAGGACTCATAACATTGCTTGGTTGTGCTGACGAGGATATAAAGGACCTTGTTGCACTATCGGAGGAATTCGCCTTGGTCCGTAACCCAGATCAAGTTGCACTCGAGAGGTTGTTCAGGGTCGATGATATAAGGGTTGGTGCAACTTCTAGGAAAGCTATACCAGCCCTTGTTGACTTGCTAAAACCTATCCCAGATCGTCCTGGTGCCCCTTTTCTATCTCTTGGACTTCTGATTCAGCTTGCCAAAGATTGTCCTTCAAATAAGATTGTTATGGTGGAATCTGGGGTTCTGGAAGCATTGACTAAATACCTTTCACTTGGCCCACAAGATGCAACTGAGGAAGCTGCCACTGATTTATTAGGTATCCTATTTACTACTGCTGAAATATGCAGGCACGAATCTGCTTTTGGCGCTGTTGGTCAGCTAATTGCAGTTTTACGTCTTGGTGGAAGAGGGGCAAGGTATAGTGCTGCCAAAGCCTTGGAAAACCTATTCTCTGCAGATCACATCAGGAATGCAGAATCAGCTAGACAGTCTGTTCAGCCTTTGGTTGAGATTCTAAATACTGGTCTAGAGAGGGAGCAGCATGCAGCCATTGCTGCATTGGTTAGGCTTCTCAGTGAGAATCCTTCAAAAGCACTTGCAGTTGCAGATGTTGAGATGAACGCAGTAGATGTTCTTTGCCGGATTCTTTCATCAGGCTGCTCAATGGAGCTGAAGGGTGATGCAGCCGAGTTGTGTTCTGTTCTGTTTGGAAATACAAGAATAAGGTCTACAATGGCTGCAGCTAGGTGTGTGGAGCCTTTGGTTTCTCTTCTTGTTACTGAATTTAGTCCTGCACACCATTCTGTTGTCCGTGCATTAGATAAACTAGTGGATGATGAACAGCTGGCTGAACTAGTTGCAGCACATGGTGCAGTCATTCCCCTTGTTGGCCTTCTTTATGGCAGAAACTATTTAATTCATGAGGCTATTTCTAGAGCTCTTGTTAAGTTGGGGAAAGACAGGCCTTCCTGTAAGATGGAAATGGTCAAGTCTGGGGTTATCGAGAGTGTACTTGACATTCTGCATGAAGCACCAGACTTCCTCTGTGCTGCATTTGCTGAATTACTCAGAATACTGACAAATAATGCTACCATTGCTAAGGGACCATCTGCTGCAAAGGTCGTAGAGCCACTTTTTGTGTTGCTGACAAGACCGGAGTTTGGACCTGATGGGCAACACAGCACGCTGCAGGTCCTTGTGAATATCCTAGAGCATCCGCAGTGCCGCGCTGATTATACCTTGACATCTCAGCAAGCTATAGAACCTCTTATTCCCTTACTTGATTCTCCTGCTTCTGCCGTGCAACAACTGGCTGCTGAGCTTCTGTCTCACCTGCTTTTGGAAGAGCACTTGCAGAAGGACCCAGTTATCCATCAAGTGATTGGTCCCTTGGTACGGGTCCTTGGTTCTGGTATACCTATTTTGCAGCAGAGAGCTGTGAAGGCCCTAGTCTGTCTTGCACTGACTTGGCCAAATGAAATTGCAAAAGAAGGTGGCGTAGGTGAACTGTCTAGAGTGATATTGAATGCTGACCCTTCACTCCCTCATGCCTTGTGGGAGTCAGCTGCTGCAGTATTATCCAGCATTCTGCAATTTAGCTCCGAGTTTTATCTGGAAGTACCTGTTGCAGTGTTGGTAAGATTGCTTCGCTCTGGCTCTGAAGGCACAGTTCTTGGTGCATTGAATGCTCTCCTTGTGTTGGAGACTGATGACTCCACCAGCGCTGGAGCTATGGCTGAAAGTGGGGCGATCGAGGCTCTCTTGGAACTTCTCAGATGCCACCTTTGCGAGGAAACTGCTGCAAGACTCCTTGAGGTTTTGCTGAACAACGTGAAGATCAGAGAAACAAAAGCCACCAAGTCAGCAATTGTGCCCTTATCGCAGTATCTTTTGGATCCCCAGACTCAAGGTCAACAAGCAAGGTTACTGGCAACTCTTGCTCTTGGTGACCTATTCCAGAATGAGGCTCTTGCTCGAAGCAGTGATGCTGTTTCCGCTTGCCGGGCATTGGTGAATCTGCTTGAAGATCAGCCTACTGAAGAAATGAAAGTCGTCGCCATTTGTGCCTTACAGAACCTTGTCATGTATAGCAGATCAAATAAGAGAGCAGTGGCAGAAGCTGGTGGTGTCCAGGTTGTGTTGGATCTGATTGGTTCAAGTGATCCAGAGACATCAGTACAGGCGTCAATGTTCATTAAACTTCTCTTTTCCAATAATACCATTCAAGAGTATGCTTCAAGTGAAACTGTCAGGGCTATCACTGGTAAATTTCCTTTCCCTATACTCCGTGGTGACAAACTTATCTGCTTTACGCTACAGAAGAAAAATGATCTTTTTGGTTATCTACATATTCTTTTTCATTTCATTTATTGAGAATTAGTATCTCAAATAGAAATTTTCCTAATATGATGGTGGATTCTCCTTAGTGTTCTTGAGCCAGGATGGTTAATGAAATGGTTTACTATTTGGATCCTGCTAGTATGAAGAAATGAAGGGATGGGGTGTTATTGCGTCCAAAATTTTTATAAACTTCAGTATTTTGTGCAAATTGATTCATTTCTTGTTAGACAAGAGGGGTTGCTCTGATGGTAAGCAACCCCCAGTTCCAACCGAAGGGTTGTGAGTTCGAGTCTCCCCAAGAGCAAGGTGGGAAGTTCTTGGAGGGAAGGATGCCGGGGGTCTATTTGGAAACAGCCTCTCTACCCCAGGGTAGAGGTAAGGTCTGCGTACATACTACCCTCCCCAGACCCCACTATGTGAGATTATACTGGGTTGCTGTTGTTGTAGTTGTTGTTGATTCATTTCTTGTTAGTGTTAATAGAAATTTAATTTATTTCTTGGCTTTGTAGCTGCAATTGAGAAAGATTTATGGGCAACGGGAACTGTAAATGAGGAGTACCTCAAGGCTCTGAATGCACTGTTTGGAAACTTTCCCCGTCTAAGGGCTACTGAACCTGCAACGCTAAGTATTCCGCATCTAGTGACATCCCTGAAGACTGGTTCAGAGGCAACTCAAGAAGCTGCTTTGGATGCACTGTTTCTTCTCCGACAAGCTTGGTCAGCATGTCCTGCTGAAGTGTCTCGAGCACAATCAATCGCTGCTGCAGATGCCATTCTGTTGTTGCAGTATCTGATACAATCAGGCCCCCCTCGGTTCCAAGAGAAGGCAGAATTTCTATTGCAATGTTTGCCTGGGACTCTAGTGGTAATAATAAAGCGCGGCAACAACATGAGACAATCAGTTGGAAATCCAAGCGTTTTTTGCAAGCTTACCCTTGGAAATACTCCACCTCGCCAAACGAAGGTACAGTCAATTTTCGGATACTTTTGTGTTTCAAGTACACTTCCATTTCTCATTGCTAACGTGGGCTTTTGGCCAAACTTTAAATTTATAAATAACTACTTTTAAAAAAAAAAATTAAGAAGCACAAAATGGCTCTACAAACAAAGTAGAGGTCTAGTTGACTAAAGGAACCTTGAGATTGGTTTCGAGTCATCAAGAGAACAGAGTGGGAAAGGGCCATTCTTGGCTCCTACAAATAACCGGGGGGGGGGGGGGGGAAGGTTGGTGGCGTTGTGTTTACCTTACCAAATCAATTAATATGTTGGAAAATTGGGGGATTTTTGATTCAACTATGACCTGTAACAGGAATTGCACTTTTCCAACAACAAAATTATTAAGTTAACTTCTTTCTGAACTCCGCATATGGTTCATAATTCCTTGTTTTTCTCCTCTGCCAGGTTGTTTCAACTGGTCCTAATCCAGAGTTTGATGAGAGCTTTTCATGGTCCTTTGAAAGTCCTCCTAAAGGCCAGAAGCTCCATATTTCATGCAAGAATAAGAGCAAAATGGGAAAGGTAAGTGCATTTTATAATATTGATAGAGGACGCCAGCTATTATTTTACGAGTAATGGGATACTTTTATTATAATATGCTTCTCTATTTCTATCACGTCTGATCTACTACTAAACTCGTTCCTATTTATTGACAGAGTTCATTCGGGAAGGTCACAATTCAGATTGACCGTGTAGTTATGCTGGGTGCAGTCGCTGGGGAGTACACTTTGTTGCCCGAGAGCAAAAGCGGACCCTCAAGGAATTTGGAAATAGAATTCCAATGGTCTAATAATCTTACTCAAAATGCAAATTAAGGTAGAGGAACAAATGTTTGGAACTTCTTTCTGTTTTCTGTTTCTTTCTTTCTTTCTTTCTTCCTGTTTAATTATAAGGTGAATGTATATAGTGTCAAGTATAGGGTTTACAACTCTTGATCATATTTTAGTTTTGGAAAACGGCTATTTGTCAATGTATTCTTTTGTAACTTGAGTCATTTTAGTTTCTTGAAGGGGAAGGGACATGGGTTCATGGTTTCCTTCCTTTGTATTTTTTGTATTCATATTTGTTTTGATGAAAGAAAACAATGTTTCTGATTTGGACTGACGAGAGAAGTTTATTATAATTCATAACCTTCATTTTCACTTATTGTGATATGAGAATTCTGTCTGTTGCTTTCACTTTTCTGAATATCAATCACCCTTTTCTTCCCTGAAAAGATACTTCCTCTAAATTGCTGTTTACCTTTCCTTCTCCGAAGTTTATTTTACCAATATTAACATATGAACACGGTCCTTTCAGGGTATGCGCGTTGCGCGTGTACTTTATCTAATAAGTATAAATTTTGTGAAGAATTATATAAATTTTATATTAAAAATTATGTTTGATTTTAGTAAATGTAAGGCATTCAATTAACAGAAGTTCTAATTACCTACAGGGCTACGTAAGTATTGTTATCTTTTAATGACTATTCCATTCAATTGGTTTATATATGTAAGGTAACTTGCATTAAAGTTGAGATATTTATGTCAGTGATCGATTTTATGTATTTATTCTACGAATTCAATACTAGGGGTGTGCATTCGAATCGGTTTATCGATAAATCGAATCGATTATTTGTTATCGAAATCGAAAAAATCAAAATCGAAAAAATCGAAACCTTATTGAAACGATAACGATAAGCATATGTACAAATCGATAATCGATAAGTAATTATCGATAAGGGTCAAAATCGAATCGATAAATCGAATGCATACCCCTAGACTGTAGACATTTGTAAAATAAGTAATTACCTATATGTGTAGATTAGTATAACATACAAAATGTATATATATTCCGCTACTATTTTGAAAGCGGCTATGCAATATCATTTTCCCTAATCTGTACCCTTTCCTTTACCCTAAGTCCCTTACCTACTATTTCCTCTACCACATTTAAGGAATGATAAAGATCAAGGGAATGAAGTTCAAACTAATGGAAAACAAAATTAGCCGTGATGATGTATTTTGTTTTGTTTTATTTTTTTACACTGTTGGAGTGTTGGTGGCATACATTTGATCCCTTACATTAGTTTTGTTGTATGTGCTTGTTGATATAATTTTTATGTTATAAATGGTGTTCATCTTATTTTAGCTTCTTTTTGTCCATATAAATTAGGTGCGTTTATAGCGATATACTTTCCGTGGAATCCCGCAAATTTTCTTACTGGTGTAATCGATAATCGAATCGATAAGCCCCCAAAATCGATAAATCGAAATCGAAAAAATCGAAACCTTATCGAAATGATAACGATAAGCATATGTACAAATCGATAATCGATAAGTAATTATCGATAATGGTCAAAATCGAATCGATAAATCGAATGCACACCCCTATTCAATACTATATGATGTACGCGTAACTCATGATTTGCACTTTCATCATTATATCAAACTCATGTAAGTTTTTTTTTGTGTCTCAATATTATATGGATTTTATAAAAGACGTTCAGGATCTTTTTAATATATTTTGGTTTTAGGCCACCAGTTCTGTTGAACTGTCCCTCATGACGGTCAACAATTATTTACGCACTACTGCCTCATCATGAACATACTATTCAACCGGCTTCATTCATATTTGATAACATGACACATTCACTGTATTTAGTGTTCTTGTCATTATTGCCTTTTCTCAAGTGAGACTCCATAAATTTGGTAACTGAACCATAAGAAATATGTCTAAGTATGATTTTACCCCCCAAGAAGAGGAGCAATGCTTGGGCTTTTGAATGATCTTTTTAACAATCTTCACCTAGCCTTTTTCTTTTCCAGCTATCTCTTTTTTCTGGTTCGAGTTCCTTGGTGTTTTTCCTTTTAGAATTTGTTGGTTTTGATTAATCTATAAATTTGAATTTTTTTTATAAAACTTATCCAGTATAAGTTCCTTTTTTTTTTATTTTTTTATTTTTTTATTTTAACAGTTAGCTTTTCCAGTATAAGTTCCTTTATTATGTCATTGAAGCCTCATTATAAGTTTGACCGCTGCTAATTGAAATTGAAAATCTTAGGCGGACTACATGCACTTAAAGTTGACACGATTTTTTATTTAGACACCCAAACTTAGGGGTGTTCCTCATAAACATGTATATTAGATAAATTTTGTTATAATTAAGCACTTTTTGCTTAATTGACACATAAAAGTGAATTTCGCCCGATACAGGCGTAAAAAGCTAATATTGTATATTGTTCATCGGTAAATGCATAGTTTTTGGTCGGAAAAGTAATCTCCGGCAGTTACCTTTATCTAAACAATTTTCACCTATTTTCTTCTTCTCTGGCCATCACCACCACTTACTTTCTTTTTTTAGATCTGGCCGACGACCACCTTAATCACCGGCTTTTCTTGCTCCTTTAGATTCGACCACTACCACCATCATCATCACCACCTTCTCCTTCAAATCTGACCACTAACATCACAACTATCTTTTTCGGCTTCAGATTCTATTGAGATAAGAGAAAATACATGATATAGCCTTGTATATTCTTTGTATACACACTGTATGTTCACTGTATACTAATGGGATGTTTTATTGGGCTGTGATGATTGGACCGTGTATCTGTGCCCAACCAACAGTTATTTAATTTTGGGCCGGTTCACCCGATCCGACCCAAGTGTAAAGTGTATATAGGTTAGGTAGGGGAGATATTTTGTAGCGGACTTCGTTTTGTTTCATTATTCTGATTCTAGAGAGGTCTCAAACGCTCCTCCTTCTCTCTAAATTCTCTTACTATATTCTTCATGATTCTACAGTTTAATCTCAAGGTTTTCAGATTCGGCGTTGCTACCACATCATCACCACCACGGCCCCCTCCTTTTTCAAGTCGGATAACCACCATCACTGCCTTTTTCTTTATCAAACCTGACCATTATCACTATATTTCCTCCCCTTTATCAGATCTAGGCGCCCACCACCATAACAAATTTTAATCATGGTAAAAAAAATAAAATTTGGAAGAGGAATCGAAGCAATTGAAGGATTAACAGACAAGTTAATGACAACCTGCCATGGGATGTCATTCATCAAGATTTGAAGCTAAAGTTGGTTGATAGCTGATTCTGCCGGTGACGGTATTCTCGGCCATCGGCTCTGTTTTTCTCTTTCTATTTTGGGTCAGATTATTTTTAATTTTGCTGACATGTAATTTTTCTATTGGTTTGGTCTTCCATTTTAAAAGAGAGTGAGATTCACGTATTAGTGTTGGTTTGGAATTATCCATATTGTGTTTAATAGGCATATTTTATATGGAGTTCCAGTGGTCAATAGGACAAGCCCGGGTTGAAATTTGGTGCCAACTTTAAGTATCTTCATATGTATTCAGCAAAAATTTTAAGATAATCAGCTTCTTATTAGTGTTATAGCTTTAAGGATAATTAAGTAATTTTAATAGAAAAAAGTAATTGTCATTGTATTGGGCAAATTTGGTTCCTTACGTCCCTACACTATCTACATACGTCCTCGGTGAAGAAAACGGCCTAATTATGGTCGACTCGAGGAAGGCCAGCCTCAGACAGTAGACGGGCCGAGTGACATAACTCATTGCGACGTCGTTTCGAGCTCTGACACTCGTACAATGAGGCCACCAACCTTGTACTTTTGTTTGATTATTTCGAGGAAGGTCTCTTAGTATATAAAGGGGATCTCCCCTTTGTGGAGACTCATGTATATTTTACTATTAAAAATATACAACTCTCTCTCTCTATCTGACTTTCTTTCTCTCTCTCTCTCGTGCAAAGTTTATTTCTTGTCTTATTGTTCTCGTATCATGAATTACTCACACTATAATCACAAATCTTGATCACTCTAGGCTCTCTAGCTCATATTACTATTGATTCCGATTAACCCATATGATTTTTTGATTGTTTTAGAGCTACTTAAGTATTTTCATAACTTTTTAGCCAAACAATTTGGCGCCGTCTATGGGGATTTCGAGAATCAAAGCTGTAGTTTGTTTCTAGAGATCCTTCGTAAAACCACTCTCTATAACCTAAAATGGCTGAGAACAACGCAAGAATGAAAACTATCTTAGATGTAAGAACAGATCTCACAGGCACTCTCAACGCAGCTGCTGAAGGAGATGTCCTACATGCAACCCCTAGTACCTTGGTAAGCGTGGAACACCTACCTTCCTCGTCAGAAGATCTGGTGGTTCGACGAGAAAGAGAGGCTTCAACATCTACAACCAAAGAAGCACCCCCGGAGGTAAAGAGGTTACTCGAAAAGTGGCTGACAAACACTCTGAGCGGTCTAGCTAAGAAGCCGCCTCAAAATGATAGATGCACCCCAACAACAAATCACGTTGCAGCCGAAGATGAACTCGAAGTCACGAGAACAAACAACGTGACCGACGATGCTCAAGCTAACGGCGGCACACTCACAGCCATCCTAAAAAAGATGGAAGAAATGGAAAACAAAAATAGGTCGCTTCACGACCAGATAAAGAAGCACCAAGAAAGGGTGGATAAGATCCCAGGCGCCTAAGTTGCTACCAAAGTGAGACGTGGGGAGGTTCGTTGAACAACCATACACAGAAGGAGCTGCGCCATACCCCATCCTAAAGACCTTCAAAATGCCCCCATACTTGAAGGTATATGACGGGACCACCGATCCTGAGGACCACCTGATCCACTATGTCACAACAGTCAAAAGTACCATCCGTACTTCTGAAGAAGTTCGGCAAAACACTGACAGGAGGGGCCCTAACATGGTACTCACAGCTACCGGCCAAAAGCATCTCCACATTCGAGGAGATGGCAGATAAATTTTCCACAGCCCATGCAGGAGCAAGGAAAGCGGAAGCACGGGTCAACGACATTTTTGCTGTGCGACAGACCCCAGGAGAAGGACTCAGGGAGTTCCTTGCCATGTTCTACAGGGTTAGAATGAGCCTACCAAACGTGTCCGAAGGCATGGGCTCAGCAGAGATGGCTCAAGGGCAACCAATAAACTACTCACCCGTCTTCTGAAATATCCCCCCACCACCTGGGAAGAGATACACAATGCCTATTGCGTCGAAGTACGTGGGGATGACACTGACCTTAACGGCCCAACCCGACAGTTGACGATGGTGCACCCAGCAATCCGAAGGGACCGGCGCAGCGAGGAACGGCGGGAGCAAGTCCCACGCCTCAACAGGGAAAGACACCAACCATACGTCAGGTCCTCGCATCCGCCACCGCTAAGGCATGCAGACACCTTACAACGACATGTCGCCCCACTAAGGAATGACAGAGGTATGCCCCCTTCATTATCTGCACATAACTTTTGTGTATCTCCTTCAGAAGTAGTGTACGCACTGAAAAAGCTGGGCAACAAAGTGCAATGGCCAACAAAGATGAAATCTGACCCCGCCACCAGAAAATCAAATGCCCTGTGCGAGTTCCACCAGGAACGGGGACACAGAAGGGAAGACTGCATAGGTCTTCGACAGGAGGTGGTCCGAATGCTAAACCAAGGATTCTTGAAAGAACTGCTAAGCGACAAAGGGAAGCTCAACTCTGCACGCGGGCTGGAACGACCCCATGGCCCGCCAAGGCCGCCCTTACCAACACGCACCATCAACATGATCATCGGGGACGACAATGACTCAGCAATCAATCACGTCAAATTCACCACCACTCACAAGTTAAAGCGAACCATCGCTCACGAACGGTATGACGACTTCGAAGATAGTATCACCTTCGATAAGTCTGATGCCGGCGGTTTGTGTTTCCCTCATTATGATGCCTTAGTTATTACTTTACGCATAGTAGATACTGATGTTCAAAGGATTATGGTCGACAATGGCATCGGCGCATGTATTATTCATCTGAGAGTCCTTGCACACATGGGACTCGAGGATAAGATAATTCCACGCTGCATAATGCTAACGAGTTTTAATAATGCAGTGGAAAGAACCTCAGGCGAGGTGACGCTGTCCGTTCTGGCAGGAGGAGTTACGATGAAAACCACCTTCCACGTAATGAACCAAGAAACGGTGTACAATGCCATTATCGGACGCCCATGGATACATGCCATGAGGGTCGTCCCCTCCATCTTCTATCAAGTGATGAAATTCCCAACCCCATGGGGAGTGCACACCATACGGGGCGAGGCGCGCACCGCCCAAGAATGCTATAAAATAGCTTAGGATTACACGCACACCAAACAACTCAAGGGAGCAAGTGCTGAAGCATAGCAATCACCCCTGTCGACGACTAAGGTCCACACGGTAGAGAACGCCATCAGATCCCGATGACAACGAGGAAAGCAAGTCTACGGTCGAAGACCTCGACCCCGTCCAGTTAAACGACAGCGACCCCGAAAAGGAAGCTTACATAGGCCACGACCTATGAAATCCAGGTCAGTACCGTGAATATTTATCTAACTATGCGGACCTATTCGCTTTTTCCCATGCAGATATGCCAAGAATTCTATGAGAAATTGCCTCCCACAAACTCAACGTCGACCCATTACACCCGCCCGTGCGGAAGGCAAGAAGAAAGTTCAACGCCGCCGTCAACAAAGCGGTGAGCGAAGAAGTAGGCAATCTGCTGACTAATGGCTCCATCAGAGAGTCTAAGTACCCGGAATGGGTCGCCAATGTCGTAATGGTCAAAAAGAAAAACGGAAAGTGGTGGATGTGTGTAGATTTCACCGATCTAAACAAAGTATGTCCAAAAGACTCGTTCCCGCTACCCCACATCGACCAGCTGATAGACGCAACGGCAGGACATAAGCTGCTAAGCTTCCTTGATGCGTATTCCGGCTACAATCAGATCATGATGGCTGAGGAGGATCAGGAGAAGACAACTTTCATCTCTCATCAGGGGACGTATTGTTATAAGGTAATGCCCTTCGGGCTCAAGAACGCAGGGGCCACTTACCAAAGGCTGGTGACGGCAATGTTCAAAGAATAACTCGGCAAAACAATGGAAGTCTACATCGACGACATGTTGGTAAAGTCATATAAAAAGAAAGACCACCTCACCCACATGAAGGAAGCCTTCGAAATATTAAGGAGGTACGACATGAAACCGAATCCCAAAAATGCGCTTTTGGAGTAGCCTCGGGAAAGTTCCTGGGATTTCTGGTATCACAAAGGGGCATCGAAGTCAATCTTGACCAGATTAAGGCCAAAGAAGCCATCCGAGAAACGCTAAGCAGCAAAAAGCAGGTGCAGAAGTTGACGGGCCGGATAGCCGCCCTCTCCAGGTTCATCTCGCGCTCCTCTGACAGGTGCCACAAGTTCTTTGGTGTATTGAAGAAAGACCAGGGACTGCAGTGGAACGAAGAATGTGTAGAAGCCCCGAAGAACTTGAAAGCATACTTATCATCACCGCCCCTACTGGTGAAAGACAACCCATGCGAGCCATTGCTAATATATTTGGCAGTATCAGAAGTCGCAGTTAGTGCCGTACTGGTGCGCGAAAATAAAGGTACGCAATCTCCTATTTATTAGATTAGCAAAACTTTAGTGGACGCCGAAACCCGGTACCCCCACCTTGAGAGACTAGCATTAGAACTCATAGTAGCTTCACGAAAGCTACGACCATATTTCCAGTGCCATCCCATAAGGGTAGTAATGGTCTTCCCTATAAGGAGCATCCTACATAAACCCGAACTCTCAGGGCGACTCGCCAGATGGGCCGTTGAACTCAGCGAGCATGATATTACGTACCTCCCATGGACCGTCATCAAGTCGCAAGTCTTAGCTGACTTTATCGCCGACTTCAGCGCGGAAGTCATGCCAAAGGCAGAACTCGAAGCACAATGTGAATTCTCTGAAAACGACCTATGGGTCCTTTATACGGATGGCGCCGCCAATGCATTGGGATCGGAACTGGGACTCGTTCTTGAGGTCCTCACGGGTGTAACAATTCGCCAGTCCATACGATGCCCGGAAATGACTAACAACGAAGTCGAGTACGAGGCTGCAGGTATGAAGCTGGCCACGAAGTATGGGG
The DNA here is from genome assembly GCA_034376525.1 of Nicotiana benthamiana. Classification (NCBI taxonomy): domain Eukaryota; kingdom Viridiplantae; phylum Streptophyta; class Magnoliopsida; order Solanales; family Solanaceae; genus Nicotiana; species Nicotiana benthamiana. Next base: position 98,666,170 of record CM067334.1, on the reverse strand, counting down.
CCCGCCAAATTCTCCTCCACTCCGACTCCCAACTTGTGGTAAACCAGATCACCGGGACTTATCAAATCAAAGAACAGAAGTTACAAAAGTACCAGTCAGAAATCCGCAAACTAATGGCCACATTCGACGAATGCCACTTCGAACAAATTCCCAGAGCACGGAATGTTGAAGCGGACGACCTGGCAAAGTTGGCTGCCGCCACCATATATCAACAAAGAAAGTGTGGTCACACTTCTCCACTCATCTATTGATCACACCGAGGTACTTTCTGTAAACCTGACTTGGGACTGGCGCAACCAGTTCATATCTTATTTGCAGGATGTGATACTACCCCCCGATAAAAAAGAGGCGAAAAAGCTTCGCATACAGGCCGTCCGATACTGCATGATCAACAACGACCTTTATAAAAGGACATTCGGTGGCCCCTTAGCCATGTGCTTAGGGCCGCAACAAACAAGATCGGCACTCGAAGAAGTACACGAAGGGAATTGCGGTGCACACGTTGGCAACCGCGCCCTCGTGAGGTGCATCATACACGCCAGCTACTACCGGCCCACCATGAAGAAAGAGGCGGCTGAGTATGTCCACCAACGCGAGCAATGCCAAAAGTTCGCCCCAATGATACACCTACCAGAAGAACCCCTCAATTCCGTCACCTCCCCCTGGCCATTCATCAGGTGGGGAATGGATATAGTCGGCCCGCTACCCTCAGGACGAGGAAAGGTATGATTTTTACTTGTTTTAACTGACTATTTCTCCAAGTGGGTGGAAGCAGGTGCGTATGCGCAAATACTCGAACAAGAAGTCATCACCTTCATATGGAGGAACATCATATGCCGTTTCGGCATCCCCAAAGAAATCAACTACAATAATGGGCGTCAGTTCATTGGTCAAAAAAAGACCGAGTTTTTCGAAAAATGGTGCATCAAAAGGATACTGTCCAAGCCATACCATCCCGCCGCCAATGCTCAAGCGTAGTCCTCCAACAAAACAATTCTAAACATACTCAAAAAGAAGATCAAAGATGCCAAGGGGCTATGGCCGGAACTACTACCCGAAGTCTTGTGGGCGCACAGAACCACACCCAAGTCCACCACTGGGGAAACCCCATACTCACTGGTTTATGGAACCGACGCGGTCATATCCGTTGAAGTGGGCGAACCTAGCCTAAGGTATTCACACACTAGCAGAACAAAAAACTACATCAGCAGACTCCAAGATCTTGATGAAGCTGAAGAAAGAAGAGAAATGGCCTACATGAGGATGGTAGCCCAAAAACAACAGGTCAAAATATATTACAACAAGAGGGAGAAAATAAGGCCACTCAATAGGGGACTGCGCCCTCAAAGCCAAGACTCTGGCCTCAAAAAACCCAAGTGAAGGAAAATTGGACACAAATTAGGGCGGACCCTACAAAATCACGGCGGCGACCGAGAAAGGAGCATTCCAGCTGGAGACAATGGAAGGAAAGAAACTCCAGAACAACTAGAACGCCGCTCACCTCAAACATTTCCACTTCTAAAAAGGTGTCACCAGAGTCGTACTCTTTTTCCCTTACCTGGGTTTTGTCCCAATTGGGTTTTCTCCGGAAGGTTTTTAACGATGCGGCAAAGGGATCACCTGGAGATGTTTGCAGCACAAGTGCATCATGTTCGCCTCTCCATGTACTCTCCAAGCCCGACATGATACATGGATTGGATTAGTGTCATCTCCAAATAAATAGAAAGGTTACAGCCATCTCCAGATGTATAGAAAGGCTACAACCATATCCAAATGAATAGAAGGGCTACGGCCATCTCCAAATTAATGAAAAGGCTACGACCATCTCCAAATGAACGAAAAGGCTACATTCATCTCCAGATGAAAAGGCTACGGCCATCTCCAAATGAATGAAAAAGCTACTACCATCTCCAAATGAATGAAAAGACTACGGCCATCTCCAAATGAAAAAGGCTACGACCATCTCTAAATGAATGAAAAGGCTACGACCATCATTTTACATGGCTAAGGCCATCAGGCTAAGGCCATCAGGTTACGACCATCATTTTATATGGCTAAGGTCATCAGGCTACGACCATTATTTTACATGGCTATGGCCATCATTTTTATAATGCTACTGCCATCATTTTATATGGCTAAGGTCATCAGGCTACGACCATTATTTTACATGGCTATGGCCATCCGTTTTATAAGGATACAACCATCATTTTACATGGCTAAGGCCATCAGGCTAAGGCCATCAGGCTACGACCATCATTTTATATGGCTAAGGTCATCAGGCTACAACCATTATTTTACATGGCTATGCCCATCGTTTTTATAAGGTTACGACCATAATTTTACATGGCTAAGGCCATCAGGCTAAGACCATAAGGCTACAACCATTATTTTATATGGAAGGTTATCAGGCTACGACCATTATTTTACATGGCTATGGCCATTGTTTTTATAAGGCTACGACCATCATTTTACATGGCTAAGGCCATCATTTTCACACGGCTAAGGCCATCATTTTTATACGGCTACGCCCATCATCCTTTACATGTATAAGGCCATCATGTTTAAACGACTAAGATCATCGAATTTTATAAGGCTAAGGCTATCATTTCTACACGATTAGGGCCGTCAAACTATGAAAAGCTACGACGGTTGTTTTACACGGCTATGGCCGTCATTTCTACACAGCTAAAGCCGTCAAGTTCTACACAGCTACGATAAAAAAATACAACAACGTGCCAAAAAGAATAGAAAATATTACTTACAACAAAAATCATATGCCTTTATCAAATGGGTCAAACACCCATGATACAAAATCAGTATTGACATGCAAATTTAAAAGAATCCTAAAAGTCCACTACTTATCCTGTCCGGCCTAGCCTTCAGGTGGCCCGTCCTCATTTCTAGGAGGGTACGCCTTGGAAATCCAAGAGCTGGATTCCAAACGATTGACGTCTACAGAGTTTCCCCCCTCCCGGGCCGGCGATTCAGGACTATAATCGGCTGCTTCATGAGCTGCTCTAACCAACTGGCACTGGCTCTCAACTTCCGCCTCAAATGCTCGACTGGCCGCCAAAAATTCCTCGAGCACGACCAGCCTGGCCTTCACGTACACCCACATCTCGTGTGCTTCACGAGACGTGTCGGCATGTGCAAGAGCTCGCTTGAGATCCTCGACCTCGGCCTTCGTGGCATTATGTTTCGCCGTTAAGGCCGCCACCCAAGTGAGTAATTCCGCCGCCTCCTCCGCCATTATGCGACCGAGCTGCAATTCTTCGTCCTTTGCCGGAATAAGGATCTCCATCTCCACGGCCTGAGCGACAGCGGCCATGAGCTGTTAATCAACTTTCTCCAGTTTAGCCACCATTTTCTTCAACTGCTCCTCTGACTCCACGAGGCCCTCACGAACCACCCTGAAGTTAGGATCCTGCTTATACATATCGACCAAGGTCCGGTGCGCCTCGCGCGTCCTGTTGTACTTTTGCACCAACTTGTTGTACTTGGCCACCTTCTCCCTCTGGCGTCGACCCCTATACGCCTCTAGGACAAGAGTCTGGAAAAGAAACCAAGTAAGTACGGGGAAAATCACCCTCCACTAACACAACATAAAGACCATCGATCAAGGCAAAGGCATACCTGCAAGGCCGCATCTGCCACCCTTTAGGCCAAGACCTTGTCGCTAAGTTCCACCAGGGTCGCACGCTCAACACCAGCACACAAGAGTTTCATACTGGTGGCCGCTTCCTCACAATTCTCCAACAAGTTATAGTGGCTTGGAATCACTATGCGACGAGAGGACTGGCCGGCCACCATCTCCACCTGGTCCAAGGACCCACCTCCTCTGCCCACGTCCTCCGTGGCAATCCTTGGGCCCGCCACGTCCACGCTTTCGCTCCTCGTCTCCGTGGACTCCCTTCTAAGAGTGGACCTCCCTTTGCGAATAGCCTCGGTCATAAAGACCGGCCTCGACTCAGGGCGGGATGGCTTAGACTTCTTCGTCTGAGTAGCCACGGCCTTGCCGATAAGAATCCGACGATGTCTCATCTCTAATGTCTCCTCCTCTACGCGGTCCCCTCTGTGGGATGCAGAGCGGGCTCAGATAGAGTCGGTTCGGTAGTGGACGTCCCTATGGGGAAACCCTAGAGGAAATCTCAGAAACAACCTCCGGTATTTCCATGGGCGTCGCCTCAGGTACGACCCCCAACACGGCCTCAGGTACTATCTCTGGAGCCGCTTCTAATGCGACCTCTTGTACTGAGGGGGGCGAAGTACAGCCCCTGGACGTGCCAACGAGGATCATATCCCCCTCAAGGTCAGATACCGCCCTAGTAGGGGCGGTTACGGTCTTTCTCCTTTTCTTCTTCTTCTGCGCCTTTTTAGAGGCATCCCGACCTGCCAAAGTAAGTATGAGACGGGCAAGAAAAATTATGGGGAACCCGCAAACCATAACAGAAGGAAAAATTAGGTAAGGCCATTGCCTGCCAGACCATAGAGCCTAAGGAATTCAGGCCAGGAATGACATTCTTCTGCAAACGGAATTAACGCTTGCACCCACGATCTAATGCCGTCAACCCTACGAGGGGGATGATCCGTCACTGCATGAAAACAAGGAAAAGTTTACGACGGAGAAATCCAGCAAGGTAACATTGCCTTAATAAAAGTTGCGCACAGTAATACTTACATGCTTCGTTCCACGCCTTTGGAAACCCTTCAGGGTTAGACACAAGGTGGTCAGTACGCACATAGAAAAATCTTGTCCAAAATTTGCGGTTGGCCTTGTCATCCACCTACGACACAAAGCTCTTCTTGCCCCGACTCCTTAACTGGAGCATCGAGCCTCTCATAAAGATGTCACTGAACATCTGTAGGAGGTGATTAACGGTAAACTCTTTCCCAGCCTTCGTAACATAGATGGTAAGTACCCTACACACCTTCAACGCGTACGGAGTAAAGCTACGCCAGGCATGCCCCGAACCAACGACACAACTCTTCCGCCAAAGGGTAAAATGGGAGGCTGTACCCAATTTGAAAGGCGTACTTGTGAAATGCACAGTACCCAGGCATGTGCACATTTGCATGGTTTAGCCCAGTAGGGACCATCTTAACATGATCAGGAATCTTATACGATTTCCTAAGAGCGGCCAAATGAGACGGCATCAAGTGACTGTGCTCCCAAGGAGGGAGTTTACACTTGTTCTGGAAGTCCTTCCTTTTATCCATATCCAGGGGAAGCAAATTGGCCGTTGATAATAGAACGAAAACTTCTTCGGCATCCCCATCATCTGAGGATGACGAAGCCTTAGAGGGAGCATCTTCCTTAGTCCTAGTGTCATCATGACGACTTTTAGCCATAGCGAAAGTTATAAGAAGAAGGCGCCTTTGGTCGCAGGTTCGATTCCTAAGAACGGGAGTTTCATAAAAGAAAGAACAACGAGCACCAGAAAAAGATAAGGAAAAGATTGGGAAGATATTCTCAGAAAAGGTTCGAAAGATGAATCAAGTTCAACTTCCCCTCTATTTGTAGGAAAGGATGCACGAAAATCGAACAAGCATGACTCGAACACCGGCGCAGGAAACCCAAACGTCACGTCATAACCTGAACTATCTCGGGAGCAGAAGTAATGATCACGCACGTGATCGATGACGTCACCCCAAAAGGGAGGTAATATGTCAATGGCTTAACCTCTTCACGTATGGGCACGTCTTTTACAGCGGTATCAACAGGAACAACCAGATTTCCAGAAGTGTCGAGCATGTATGTCCGTCCATTGAAGACTCCTCTCGACTACGTCTCCAATAAACGGAGGGACTATCTGTATTGGGAAAATTTAGTTCCTTACGTCCCTAAATTATCTACATACGTCCTCGGTGAAGAAAGCGGCCTAATTATGGTCGACTCGAAGATGGCCGACCTCAGATAGTAGACGGGTTGAGTGACATGACTCACTGCGACGTCGTTTCGAGCTCTGGCACTCGTACACTGAGGCCACCAACCCTTGTACTTTTCTTTGATCATTTCGAGGAAGGTCCCTTAGTATATAAAGGGGACCTCCCCTTTGTAGAGACTCATGTGTATTTTTCTATTAAAAATATACAACCCTCTCTCTATCTGACTTTCTTTCTCTCTCTCTCGTGCAAAGTTTATTTCTTATCTTATTGTTCTCGTATCACGAATTACTCACACTATAATCACAGATCTTGATCACGCTAGGCTCTGTAGCTCATATTACTATTGATTCCGATTAACCCATATGATTTTTTGATTGTTTTAGAGCTACTTAAGTATTTGCATAACTTTTTAGCCAAACAGTCGTCACTTTTTACTAAGCCCTTCAGCTGCTTATTACTGCTTTCTCTGTCACAAATTATCTGTCATGATTCTCATGTACACGTCCCTTAAGAAAAAATAATTAGGATGGAATTTTGACTACACTTATTCATATCTTAATATTTAATCCGTCTTCATTGGTACTTGAACAAAGTTATTCATAGTTGAGGTGTTGTAGTCTTCAAGGATAATTATTACTAACGGTAAAAAGGAAATATATAATGAATTTTGCTTATACTTTTAAAATGACAAATAATTTGAGACAACTAATTTTAGTAACCATAATTGATAATATGAGACAGAGGGAGTATTAGTTTTAACATTTTTGATCAAATATTTAACTGCTTATTTTTATTAAAGTAGCTTCGACATATAAAAATACTTATCAACACTTAATGCTTAGCAGTTACTTTTAATCAGCTAAGTTAAATAACTCTTAGTCAATTTTAATACTAGCAAAGGTGACCACTATTTATAGAATGAAATTAGGTTGACCCTAAATTGCTGCTTGCTTGTCTTTTATCGTTTGAAATATATTTAAGAAGATATAGGAACTGCATAAAACATATTATGAAGATTTGAAAATAATCTGATCAAGAAAGAGCACATGTTAAAAAAAAACCATGTATTAATATGGTCGAATCTCAATAAACCTTGTAATGATCTTTTATAAAAGCAATACATATAGACCTCAAAACTGAATAAGTTTGGTTTGGTCTTTAAACATGCAGAACTCTTGCAACATTTTGATATTTTTCATTCTTCAAGTCCTTTGGGTAGAATACTAGAATCTCATTTTATAATGTCGTGAAAGTGACATTATTTCACAATTTGATGGGCTAACATAATTTAAAATCCAACCTCGTGCCATGTTAGATTTGAGTAACTATTCCCAGGCATTTTTTGTTAATCAGTCTTAGATTTTCCTATATAACTATCCCTTTGCTTTCAAACATGTCAATACTATTAACACAAAACCAAACAGAGCGACAAAACGAACAAATTAATCAGCCCACAGGACACGAAAATTCCCAAATTGGCAACTCAGTACACTTGATCTTAGGCAAAGCTGCTGTATTGTATGGTCCGAAATGTACAAGTCCTATTGTATTCCATCATTCACACAAATTATTGCTAGCATTTTGGCCTTAGGGAAATTTTCAGCACATACCAAAGCTCTAACCACAATAAAAGATAATCGATCTATATAGTCGATACCAATTAGTTGAATAGACCAAAATATTAAGAACATAACTAAACAGGAAATAAGGGAGTATCGAATTATATTACTTTAATGCTATGACAATCTCATTTGAATTACGGAAACCTACCCATATAGTACAATATACCGAGATCTCCGGACGGAGCGACATGCGAAAGACATAGTTTTACTGATTTTTTTTCTTTAGAGTCAATATTTGTTAGGAATCATTTAATTTTGTTAGATATTATATGTCAATAGAAAATATAAAAAACTTTAATGCTAGAAATATAATATTGAATTATGACAAGCTTATACGGAGTGAAATAAATAATAAGAGCTTACGAATGGACCACAAGTTGCTCGAAATTGAGGAGTAACTATTATAGCATACAAAAACCATGAGCACGATATGTATATTCTTAGTTTTTTCTTTCTTTTTCCTTTTTTTGGGGGAGGGGGTTGTTGAAAGGAGGTGAGGTCCCAAAATGGAGCAATTTTCTCTCAGATTTTAAGTACCCACATGGGAAATTTTTCATAATTATTGAAAAAAGGTAGGTGTCTCATCTTCCAGCTAAAAAACCAACTGAAGTGATTTAGGACACTTGAACAACCAAGGCCATAAAATCTTCAAAACTTTTGTCCCTTAAGAAATACAAAGAGTCGTTCCATTATTATACTCAGCTGATTCATCCTTTTTTGCTTCACTTTTCTCTATCATGCATTCTACTCGTCATTTAAGCAAAGTTTGATGTGTTCCTGCCCATTATTAGTCCAAAAAAGTTGGAGGTGAAAGAGCCATTTAGAGAGCATATTTTAAGTTCCTTGTAGTTTCAGTAAAATTAAGCAGACAAACTGTATTCTTAGACAAGTTACTATGAGTTGTTGTATTGCATTATTAACAACCTTTATCCTTTCTTCCTCTTGCTATTTTGTTTTGTTTGATAGGTCCTCATTCTCGCCTCCTCATACATTTGGAAGAATGCCTTAATCAAGAGAACAAAAATAAATTACTTAAAGTTGCCACTTTTTTTTTTAAATAATTATATATGGTGTCCAAATCAATTTGCTTACACCTCGACTAATCACACTGAATACTTACTACCTTCTACCTATAATGAATGAGCAAGATGAAACAAAAGAAAGATGATTTGATTGAATGACCGTGAACTGAATATATACACAAGCCTATAACAGAGTTACTGTCACGACTCCTGTTCGCCCTACGTGAACATGTCGTGATGGCACCTAGTCCCTACGACTAGGTAATCCTAACAATGCGGAAACAAAATAACTAGCGAAAATAAATAATTCAACATTGAACAACTAGAAGAAACTGTATATAAATGTCGTTCGTCATATACAACTCAACATCATGGAAGCCTACAATATTATCCCAAAACCCGAAAACTCACGGAAACACAAGCTGACAGAAATGTAGTACAACGCTCTAACTCTGGAATGTCTAAAACAACAGTAAGAAGGAATGCTAACTGCTAAAAGATAGAATAAGATAGAGACTCCTTGGTCTGCGGACGCGGCAGATGTACCTCGAAGTCTCTCCTAGATCTTTCCACCTGAAGGGTGATACGCTTGGGTAGAGGTACCTGGATCTGCAATGAAAAACATGCGCAGTAGGGGCATTAGTACACCACAACAGTACTTAGTAAGTGCCAAGCCTAACGTCAGTCGAGTAGTAACGAGGAATGTTAGGGTCCTACTGAGATAAATAAATAATAAATGACAGGATAAAGAAACACTATATATGAGAGTCTAGAGCTAGAATCTAACAGGATAATAAGGATACAGTAACAGAGTAGCAGAAATAATGAAAACACAAGGAAATACTGCTCACAACAAGGATATAACCGGAGATCTCTTGGTATCCTGAAGATCTCTGTGGCAGCCCAAAGGGTCATCACGTTTTTTCTCATTCATTCTGTGCTTTTGAGGCCTTGAAAGCCTCACTTTTACTCGTCTCGATTTGCGTGCACAGCCCGAGCGCTAGCCAGAAAGTTTATATGTTAAATTATATGAAAATTGCTAAAATTTGGCTTAAAAATGATTAAAGTTTACTTTAGTCAATATTTTTGGTAAATGGACCTGGACCCGTAATTTGACGGTCTCGGAGGGTCCGTAGGAAAATACGGGACTTGGCCGTATGCCCGTAATCGAATTCCTAGGTCGCAAGCTTGAGTAATGAATTTTTTTGTGAAATTATTTTCTGAAATTAGTTAAGGAAATTGGAAAAGAAATTTGATAAGAAGACTAGGATATCGAGCTCGTATTTTGGTTTCGACGCCCAGTACAAGTCTTGTATGTGATTTAAGTGCTTTATGTAAAGTTGGTTGAAAACGAACAATCATTTGACGTGTTTCAGACTTAAAAATGGAAAATTTGTGTTATATTAAAAGTTGGAAGAAATCGTGTGATTTGAGGCTTGATTCTATGTATATGATGTTATTTTGGCGATTTTATCGCACGAGTAAGTCTGCAGGAAGTTTTTGAGGTTGTGTGTATGTTTGGTGTGGAGACCCGAGGGCTCGGAAGAGTTTTGGGTAGGCCGTGAGTGCATTTGAACCTTTGAAAAAACCAGCTGATGCACTTCAGACCTGCAGACTTTGCATTTACGAAGCCTAGTTCACAAAAGCGGTACTCGCAAATGCGAACGGCCCATCGCAAAGCCGAAGGTGGCCCAGGTCTTACAGTCTTGCAATTGCAAGATTTTCCTTCGCAAATGCGAAGTGTTCCTGTCCGTAAATGCGATGTGTAATGTCGCAAAAGAAAAGTTTGCCATTTTTGCCTGGGTTCGCAAATGCGAACCAGTGTTTGCAATTCCCAAGGTAGCAGGGTCCTGTTCGCAATTCCCATATCTGCAATCTGCATATTTTACACTTAGACGCATTTTCATTATTTTTCATCATTCTTTCAAAACCCACACTCTTTAGGCGATTTCTCAAGCAAAAACCTTCTTCGAAATCATTTGCAAGCCAGCTTTTACTTGATTTCTTCAGTTTTTAACATCATTAAACATGTTTTCATCTTAAAATAAAGGATTTTCACGGGTGAAAATGGGAATCTTGAGTAAAACCTTGGTTTTCATAGAATTGGGGATTTGGACCTCAATTTGAGGTCCGACTTCAGAGCAAATCATAGATATGAACTCTTGGGGAATGGGTAACCGGGTTTTGGTTCGAACTTTGGTTTTGACCACATGGGCCAGGGGCATTTTGGAAATTTTTGAGCAAAACATTGGAAAATTCATTTTTATGCATTCATATTGATTCAATTAGTATTTGTTGATACATTCAATTAACTTGTGACTAGATTCGAGCCGTTTTGTGGTGAATTCGAGGAGTAAAGCTATACTAGAGGCTTGAGTTGAGTTTGGAGCATTTGAGGTAAGTGTTTGATCTAACTTTGGCTTGATGGAATATGATTAGAGTATTGCTTGCTAATTGCTAGTTGTCGATTAAGGTGTATAGGCACGGTGACGAGTATTTATACACTGGTGTCTAGCATGACTGTGAGTCCTTATTTGTGCTTATCCAGATTTGATGTGACTCCTCCTTGTTCAATTGATGATTTCCATATAATGTGAAGAGTATGAGAAAGAATTGTGAATTGAAAACTCTATGGAGCGTTGGCTCGAATGATAAAGTAATTATTTAGTAAGAAATAAAATAAAGACAAAGAGACGTGATTATATCTCTTGTCGAGATGTGAAAGTTATTGTTGTTGCTCCCTTGCCGGGATTTAACTATTTCTTGTGGTTTTCCCTTGACGGGACTTTTATTACCGTTTATTTATCCCCTCGCTCCCTTGCTTGTGATTGTTTCTTAGGTGAGGAAGAGTGATAAAGCATGAAGGTTGATTCTGTGCACGATTTGTGTTGAAAATATGTTAATGCACGATGGAACATTCCGTGCCATGTTTTGTTTATTAATGCACGAAGGAACATTCCGTGCCCTAATGCATGAAGTTTCATTCCGTGCCATGATATGAGTGTTTATGTGAGGAAAAAATGAAGGTTGATGCCGTTCACCTTATTTGATTATTTTTTGAGGATGACAGTAAAAGCACAAGGACGGTGCCGTGCAATTGTTGATTTTCCTGCTCTCTTTTTTATTGTAGTTGTGCAATTTCATTATCTATTCGTTGACTTTATCCGGATTGTTACTTCCCCCAAATCATGCTCCCCTCCTCTTAACTGGTTAAATTTCTGTACTCTTTTTCTATTGCATATATACATATTGAACTGTACATGTTTGTTTGGTAGTCCTGTCTAGCCTCTTTACTACTTCACGGGGTTAGGCCAGGCGCTTACCAGCACATGGAGTCGGTTGTGTTGATGCTACACTTCTGTGCTCTCTGCACAGATCACAGAGAGGCTTTTGGACAACAGTAGGAGCTTTGGGAGCTGACTTTAATCCAGAGATTTCGAGGTAGCCTTGTTGGCGTCCGCATGACCCGGAGTCTCTTCTATCTTGTTTTTCATTTGTTGTCCTTGTATCGGAACATACATTATTGTGTTTTATTTAGACTTTGTATTTAGTATTCTGTAGATGTTCTTGAGTAGTGACTCCAGTCTTGGGTAGAGTTGTAATTGAATTTTCGCATTTGTTTTCAGTTTATTTAAACTTAAGACTTCCGCTTTATCATATTATGTTTGTTTTTACTAAATGGTTGAAGATTGCTAGAAGAAGTAAATTTAGTTGGCTTTCCTAAATCCTATTAGTAGGAGCCATCATGACTCCCGAGGATGGGAAATCCGGGTCGTGAGAAGTTGATATTAGAGCACTAGGTTACATAGGTCTCACAACGTACGGACAAGCTTGGTAGATTCTGAGGGATCGGTATGGAGACATATGTACTTATCTCCCAGAGGCTACAATGTTAGGAAAATTTCATTTTTATTCTTTCTTGTCGTGCGATTCTATTTCTCAAATACTGATTGTCTCTCTATTCTATTTTTTTGCAGATGGAGAGAACACGTGCTTCCTCTTCCACCGCACAGTAGCCCAACTCCCTAGCAGCATCTTTTACGAGGGGCGGAGGGCGAGGCCGAGGCCGTGCTAGAGGCCGAGGCAGGGGCAGAGCTCAGCCCCGAGCAGCAGCCCTAGAGATGGAGCCTCATATTGATTATGATGAGGAGGTTTCGGCCCCAGCAGCTCCGGTGGGCCCAACTCAGGTCCTAAAGGGGTTCATAGCCACCCAGTTCTTCAGGATGCTTTGGTCAGATTGGTAGGCTTTGTTGAGAGCGTCATTAGAGCGGGTTTGCTTCCAGTAGCACCAGCCACTTCTCAGACTGGGGGAGGAGTTAAGACTCCCGTCACACGTACTCAAGAGCAGGTAGCTCCTCAGGCTCAATTTCCAATAGTGCAACCAGCTGTGGCAGTTCAGCCGGGTATTGTTACTCAGACCGGTGATGGATGGGCTATGTCCGCAGATCTTTGTGGAGGTTTGATAGGTTCACCAAGCTCTTCACCACCATTTTCAGCGGTGCTTCTTCGGAGGACCATGATTTCTTATACAGCTGCCATGAGGTTCTTCGGACAATGGGTATTGTGGTGACCAATGGGGTCGAATTTGCCACCTTTTGACTAGCAGGATCCGCCAAGACTTGGTGGAGAGACTATTGTTTATCCAGACCAGCAGGGTCGCCATCATTGGCTTGGGACCAGTTTGCAGAGTTATTTTTGGAGAAGTTTCTCCCAGTTACTCAGCCAGAGGCTCTTCGTAGGCAGTTGGAGTGCCTCCAGCAGGGCTCTATGACAGTCATGCAGTATGAGACCCGGTTCATTGATCTCGCACACCATGTTATTGTTATACTCTCCACTGAGAGAGAGAGAGAGAGGGTGCTGAGGTTTATTGATGGATTGATTCAGCTGATCCATCTCCAGATGGCTATGGGAGCCAGAAGTGAGATTTCTTTTCAGTAGGTGGCCAACGCGGCCTGTAGAGTTGAGATGGCTCTTGCATGGGGAGGTGGTGAAGGGTTAAATAAGAATCCTTGTCATTCTGGTAGGTTCAGTGGTACCTCGTCTGGAGGTAGGGATTCTTATGGTAGAGGCCATCCACCGAGGCCCTTTCAGTCAGCACGCCAGGTCTCTCATGGTAGTTAAGTAGTGGTGGTTCTCAGCAACATTATTCTGATCAGCAGTCTTTCAGTGCACCACTAGCTCCCATCAGTACACCGCCATTTTAGAGTTTTTGGGGAGGATATTCAGGTCGACAGGTCCAGCAGTCTCAATAGCCGAGGCTGGTTACGATTGTGGTGACGCGAGTCATATTGTTAGATTTTACCCTCGAGCTTCGGGTAGTTCTCAGCAGCATGGTCCTCGCCTCATGATTCAGGTACCAGGTGATCCACATCATGCCCAGCCAGCTAGAGGCGGGGGTAGGTATCATACAGGTAGAGGTAGAGACCTTAGAGGTGGAGCTCGGACCTCCAGAGGTAGAGGCCAGCCAGCAGCCGATCGTCCTAGAGATATGATTTAGGGAGGTGAGACCAACCTCGGTATTATGCTCTCCCAGCTAGGCCAGAGGCTGAGTCTTGAGATACAGTTATTACAGGTACTATTATGGTCTATGATGGGGATTCTTCAATGCTATTTGACCCTTGGTCTATGTATTCGTATGTGTCATCCTATTTTTCACCCGACCTGGATATGTCTAGTGATGCTTTGAGTATTCATGTTTATGTATCTACACCGGTGGGTGATTCTATAGTGGTTGATCGAGTGCATCGTTCCTGTGTAGTGGTGTTTAAGGGTCTTGAGACCCATGTTGATTTATTGCTCTTAGATATGGTGGATTCCGACGTTATATTGGTGATGGATTGGTTGTCCTTGTATCATACTATCTTGGATTATCACGCCAAGACCGTGACCTTGGTTTTTCCAGATTTGCCCTGATTGGAGTAGAGAGGGACCCCAGGGCATACCACCTGCAATGTTATTTCATATGTTAAGACTCGGCGCATGGTCGAGAAGGGTTGTCTAGCTTGTTTGGCATATGTTCGCGATTCCAACACAGAGATCCCTTCTACTGATTTTGTTCCTATTGTTCGAGAGTTCCCTAAGGTTTTTCCTTTAGAATTGCTGGGCATGCTGCCCGATTGGGATATTGATTTTTTTATTGATCTGGATCCAGGCACACATCCCATTTCTATTCCTCCATATCCCATGGACCCACCAGAGTTGATAAAGTTAAAGGATCAGTTGTAGGATTTGCTTGAGAAGGGTTTCATTAGACCCAACATTTCGCCTTGTGGAGCACCGATGTTATTTGTGAAGAAAAAGATGGTTCAATGAGGATGTGCATCGATTACCAAAAATTGAATAAAGTTACGATAAAGAATAAGTATCCAGTGTCGAGGATCAATGATTTATTCGACCAGCTTCAGGGTGCAAAGGTTTTTTCAAAGATAGATTTGAGATCTGGCTACTATCAGTTGAGGATTAGGGCGTTTGATGTCCCTAAGACAATATTTCGCACTTGGTACGTGCATTATGAGTTTTTTGTCATGTCATTTGGGTTGACCAATGCCCCACCAATATTTATTGAGTTGATGAACCGAGTGTTCAGACCTTACTTGGACTTGTTCATGATAGTTTCCATTGATGATATTCTGGTATACTCCTGCAGTCAGGAGGAGCACGAGCAGCACCTCAGAGTGGTTGTTCAGACTCTAAAGGATACTCAGTTATATGCTAAGTTGTTGAAGTGCGAGTTCTGGTTGAGTTTGGTTTCATTTCTGGGACACTTTGTGTTACCACAGGGTATTCAGGTGGACTAGAAGAAGATTGAGACAGTCAAGAACTAGCTTCGACCAACATCAACTACAGAGATTCAGAGTTTCTTGGGGTTAGCAGGCTACTACCGTCAATTCATGGAGGGGTTTTCATCTATTGCATCCCCGATGACCAAATTGACCCAAAAGGGTGTCCAGTTCAGATGGTCGGATGAGTGTGAGGCGAGCTTTCAGAAGCTTAAGACAGCTCTGACTACGACACGTGTATTGGTTTTGCCTAACGATTCAACGCCTTATACAGTCTATTGTGATGCTTCCCATATTGGGATTGGTGCAGTATTGATACATGATGGAAAAGTCATTCCCTATGCTTTGAGGCAATTAAAGATCCACGAGAAGAATTATCCGGTTCATTATCTAGAGTTGGCAGCCATTGTTCATGCTTTGAAGATTTGGAGGCATTATCTATATGGTGTGACATGCGAGGTGCACACTGATCACAAGAGTCTTCAATACCTGCAAAAGGATATGAATTTGAGGCAGAGGAGGTGGTTGGAGTTGTTGAAAGACTATGATGTTACTATCTTGTATCACCCGGGAAAGGCCAATGTGGTTGCCGGTGCATTGAGTAGGAAGTCCGCCAGCATGGGTAGTCTTGCTTATATTTCGGCCAGCCAGAGACCGCTTGCTTTGGATGTTCAAGTCTTGGCCAATAGATTTGTGGGGTTGGATATTTTTGGACATTGTTGATCCTAGCCGAGTGTTAGCTTGCATGGTCACTCGTTCTTTATTATTGGAGAGTATCCATGATCGGGAATATGATGATCCCCATTTGTGTGTCCTGAGAGACACGGTGCAACATGGAGGTGCCACGAAGATGATCTTAGGTGATGATGGTGTTTGGAGATTGCAGGGGTGAGTTTGTGTGCCCAATGTTGATGGGATTCAAGAGTTGATCTTAGCGGAGGCCTATAGCTCTTGGCATTCTATTTATCCAGGTGCCGCGATGATGTATAGGATCTGAGGCAGCACTATTGGTACCGCAGGATGAAGAAAGATATTGTTGCATATGTGGCTCGATATTTGAACCGTCAGCAGGTTAAATTTGAACATCAGAGGCTTGGTGGTTTGTTTCAGAGGATTGAGCTTCCCGAGTGGAAGTGAGAGAGGATTACCATGGATTTCATTACTGAACTTCCGATGAATCAGAAGAAGTTTGATGCTATTTGGGTCATTGTTGATAGGCTGACCAAGTTAGCGAATTTTATTCCTGTTGCAACAACCTATTCATCAGAGAGGTTAGCTGAGATCTACATCACAGAGATTGTTCGCCTTCATGGGGTGCCGATATCTATCATTTTGGACAGAGGTATGCAGTTTACCTCGCGCTTTTGGAAAGTGGTTCAGCGAGAGTTGGGCACCCAAGTTGAGTTGAGCACATCATTCCATCCCCAGACAGACGGTCAGTCCGAGAGGACTATTAAGATTCTAGAGGATATGCTTCGAGCCTGTGTCGTTGATTTTGGAGGCTCGTGGGACCATTTTGTGCTTTTAGCGGAGTTCGCCTATGACAGTATCTACCAGTCCAGCATTCATATGGCTTCATATAAGGCATTGTATGGTAGGTGATATCGCTCTCCGGTTGGGTGATTTGAGCCAGGAGAGGCTCGGTTATTGGGTACAGAATCAGTTCAGGAGGCCTTGGATAAGGTCAAGATCAATCAGGATAGGCTTCGGACAGCTCATTCCAGGTAGAAGAGTTATGTGGCTTTCATGGTGGGTGAGTGAGTATTGCTCCGAGTGTCACCTATGAAGGGCGTGATGAGATTTGGGAAGAAGGGCAAGCTTAGCCCTAGGTTCATTAGCCCATTTGAGATTCTCGATCACGTTGGAGAGGTGGCTTATTGAGTTGCCTTACCACCTAGCTTGTTAGCCGTGCATCCCATTTTTCATGTGTCCATGCTTCGGAGGTATCACGACGATCCATCCCACGTATTAGATTTCAGCACTGTCCACTTGGACAAGGTTCTGTTTTATGAGGAGGAGCCGGTAGCTATTCTAGACTGGCATGCTCGACAGTTGAGGTTGAAGAGTTTTCCTTCAGTGCATGTTCAGTGGAGAGGTTAGCCTCCTGAGGTATCGACTTGGGAGTTCGAGTCTGATATGCAAAGCCGTTATCTCCATCTATTTCCCGAATCATATACTTCTTTCTTTTGTCCGTTTGAGGACGAACGATTGTTTTAGAGGGGGTGAATGTGACGACCCAAAGGGTCATCACCTATTTTTTCATTCATTCCGTGCTTTTGAGGCCTTGAAAACCTCAGTTTTAGGTGCCTCAATTTGCGTGTGCAGTCCGGGCGCTAACCGGAAAGCTTATATGTTAAATTCTGTGAAAATTGCTAAAATTTGGCTTTTAAAATGATTAAAGTTGACTTTGGTCAACATTTTGGGTAAACGGACTTGGACCCATGATTTGACGATCCCGGAGGGTCCGTAGGAAAATATGGGACTTGGCCATATGCTCGAAATCGAATTCCAAGCTCCCAAGCTCGAGAAGTGAATTTTTGTGAGAAATCATTTTCCGAAATTAATTAAGGAAATTGGAAAAGAAATTTCATCAAAAGACTAGGGTATCAGACTCGTATTTTGGTTCCGACGCCCATTACAAATCTTATATGTGATTTAAGCGCTTTTTTTTGTAAAGTTTGGTTATAAACGGATATCATTTGAGGTGTCTCAAACTTAAAATGGAAAATTTATGTTCTATGAAAAGTTGGAAAAAATCATGTAATTTGAGGCTTGATTCTATGTATATGATGTTATTTTGGCGATTTGATCGCACGACTAAGTCCGTAGGATGTTTTTGAGGTTGTGTGTATGTAAGCCCCGAGGGCTCGGAAGAGTCTTGGGTAGGCCGCGAGTGCATTTTAACCTTTGAAAAACCAGCTGATGCACTTTAGACCAGCGTGGTTCGCAAAAGCGATACACGCAAATGCGAACGGCCCATCACAAAAGCGAAGGTTGCACGGGTCTGACAGTCTCACAATTGCGAGATTTGCCTTAGTAAATGCAAAGTGTTCCTATCCGCAAAGGCGATGTGTAATGTCGCAAAAGCAAAATTTGCCATTTTTGCCTGGGTTCGTAAATGCGAACCAGTGTTCGCAATTCCCAAGGTAGCAGGGTCGGGGTTTGCAATTGCGAACCCATGTTCGCAATTTCCATACTTGCAACCTGCATGTTTTACACTTAGACGGATTTTCATCATTCTTTCAAAACCCACACTCCTTAGGCGATTATTCAAGTACAAACCTTCTTCCAAATCATTTGTAAGTCAACTTTTACTTAATTTCTTCAATCTTCAACATCATTAAACATGTTATCATCTTAAAATCAAGGATTGGGTGAAAATGGGGTTAGGTTTTCTTAAAATTGGGGATTTGGACCTCAATTTGAGGTCCGATTTAAAAAAAATCATAGATATGAACTCGTGGGGGAATAGGTAACTGGGTTTTTGTTAGAACCTCGGGTTTTGACCATGTGGGCCCGGGGCATTTTGGGAATTTTTGAGCAAAACTTTGGGAAATTCATTTTTATGCATTCACATTGATTCAATAAGCATTTTTGGATACATTCAAGTAATTTGTGACTATCGAGCGGTCTTGTGGTGAATTCGAGGGATAAAGCTATACTCGAGGGTTGAGTTGAGTTTGGAGCATTCGAGGTAAGTGTTTGATCTAGCTTTGGCTTGAGGGAATAAGATTAGAGTATTGCTTGCTAATTACTAGTTGTCGAGTACGGTGTATAGGCACGGTGACGAGTAACTATACACTGGTGTCTAGTATGATCTTGAGTCCTTATTTGTGCTTATCCAGATTTGATGTGACTCTTCCTTATTCAATTCACGATTTCCTTATATTGTGAAGAGCATGAGAAAGAATTATGAATTTAATACTCTGTGGAGCATTGGATCGAATGATAAAAGTAATTATTGAGTATGAAATGAAATAAAGAGAAAGAGACGTGATTATTTCCCTTGCCGGGATGTGAAAGTTATTGTTGTTGCTCCCTTGCCGGGACTTAGCTGTTTCTTGTGGTTTTCCCTTGCCGGGACTTTTATTACCGTTTATTTATCCCCTCCCCCTTGTTTGTGATTGTTGCCTGGGTGAGGAAGAGTGATAAAGCACGATGGTTGATGCCGTGCACGATTTGTTTTGAGAATATGTTAATGCATGAAGGTACATTCCGTGCCCTGATTTGATTACTAATGCACGAAGAGTCATTCCGTGCCATGATATGAGTGTTTATGTCAGGAAAAGAATGAAGGTTGATACTTTGCACCTTATTTGATTGTTTTGGTGAGGATGAGAGTTAAAGAACGAAGGACGGTGCCATTCAATTGTTGATTTTCTTGTTCTCGTTGTTTATTGTAATTGTATAGTTTAATTTTCTATTTGTTGACTTTTTCTAGACTATTACCTTCCCAACAACATGCTCCCCTTCCTCTTATCTGGTTAAATTTCTGTACTCTTTTGCTATTTCGTACACACATATTGAACTTCACAGGTTTATTTGGTAGTAGTGTCTAGCCTCGTCACTACTTCTCATGGGTTAGGCCAGGCAATTACCAGAACATGGGGTCGATTGTGCTGATGATAGACTTCTGTGCTCTCTTGCACAGATCATAGAGCGGCTTTTGGACAGCAGTAGGAGATTTGGGAGCTGACTTTAGTCCAGAGATTTCGAGGTGGCCTTGCTGGCGTCCGCATGGCCCGAAGTCTTTTCTATCTTGTTTTTTGTTTGTTGTCCTTGTATCGTAACATACATTATTATGTTTTATTCAGACTTTGTATTTAGTATTCTATAGACGTTCGTGAGTAGTGACTCCAGTCTTGGGAAGAGTTGTAATTGAATTTTAGCATTTGTTTTTAGTTTATTTAAACTCAAGACTTTTGCTTTATCATATTATGTTTGTTTTTGCTAAATGGTCAAAGACTGCTAAAAGAAGTAAATTAAGTTGGCTTACTTAGCTCCTGTTAGTAGGCGCCATCACGACTCCCGAGAGTAGAAAAGTCGGGTCGTGACAATCACTTGGTATCCTCACCATATACACTAGGGATCTCATGATATCCTGAGGATCTCTTGGTATCCTCAATATATACACTAGGGATCCTTTGGTATCCTTAATAAGTATGCCAGGGATCTCTTGGTATCCTCAATATATGTATAAATGTGCTAGGGATCTCTTGGTATCCCGCACCTCAACCAGATCGTAAACACGTGCAGGGAATCTCCCGGGAGGCCGTCCCGTAGTCCCAAATTTAAACACATAACAATAGCTCAAGAGTAATTGAAATAAATGCTAAATTTGTTACAAATAACAGTGAATTCTAGCCTAACATGCTTTATGAAATACAAACAAGGAAGTTTAAGCAAATATGCATTTAAATTAACTAAGCATGCTTTTCTAAACTGACATATGCTATATTTGCAAGTAAAATAAAGCAGGTAAGAAAGAAACCCAGTCTAAATATTTAAAACAAAACCAAATTTTCAACAATTAGCTCAAGTACGCGCCCGTCACCTCACGTACAAGGCATTCAATTACCAAATATCATATCCTAAAGGGAAGGTCCCCACACAAGGTTAGACTAGCCACTTACCTCGAACCAGCTAAAAATCAACTAGGAACCACTCTTTTGCCACGAGTATCCGAATCCAAATAGCCCAAATCTATTAAATTCAATTACATACTGCAAAATAACATTTCAAGCAACTGATTCTATGATTTAATCGAAGCTAAGACGTGAAATTAGGTAAAATGACCAAAAAAAGACCCTCAAGCCAACGTATCGCAATTGGGTGAAATTTATATTTTCAGAATCCTCACACTCACACGAGTCTAATCATATAAAAATCTCTCAAATCGGATGTCAAAAATCCAATCAAAACTCAATAATTCTCCCTATGAAGTTTTACCAAATTTCTATTTTAAATCCGAAATTAAAGGAGGAATTCATGCTTAGATTAGTGGGTTACAAGAGAAAATGAGTTAAGAATCGTTACCCAATCAATATCTCTGAAAATCCCTCAAAATCGCGCTCTAACCCGAGCTCTCAAGCTTAAGTTTTGATAAATGCTAGATATTAAAATCTTATGTCTGCCCAGGCGCATTCTTCTTCGTGAATGCGAGGCTACTGCCGCAAACGCGATTCACAAAATTCTTACCGGCCAAATTCCTCTTCCATGAACGCAAGGCCCATTTGCGAACACGTAGCTTACACGGGCAGACCTTACGCGAACGCGTAGACCATAGCGCAATCGCGATGACCAATGAGTCCTTACCTTCGGGAACGCGGGACATTATCGCGAACGCAAAGTATAATCCTCCTCCCCATCCCAGTTGCTCTACATGAACGCGAGACTACACTCGCGAACGCGAAGAAGCAAACTAGAACTGGGCTGTTGCAATATATTTTGCAATTTTTTGAGTTTTAATAGCATCTGAAACACACCCGAGGCCGCCGGGACCTCAACCAAACCTATGAACATAACCCATAAAATCATTCGAACTTGTTCCAACCTTCGAAACACCATAAACAACATCAAAACACCTACTTTTCATTGAATTCAACGTTAAGACTTTTAAAAACTCTAAAAACACATTTTTGATCAAAAGTCTATCAAATATCTTCCTAATGACCTCAAACTTCCACACACATCACAATAAACACTATGAAGAATTTCATTCCGACCCTCGAATCAAAATCTCACTATCGAACCAGAAACTTCAAAAATTCAAACTTTGGAATTTAAAGCCTAAATTAGCTACGGACCTCCAAAATTCACAATCCAAATACGTCCCAACCCCAAATACCCCAAAGGAGATAACAGAACCATCAGATTTCCATTCCGAGTCCGTCTTCACTCTGTTTCGACTACGGACCACTTTCCAACACTTAAGCTCTTATTTAGGGACTAAATGTACCAAAACTCTCTGAAACTCAAAACTGAAAATCCCAACAAACCAAAATAGAAGAAATGAACTTAGGGGAAGCAATTAATAGGGGATCAGAGCGTTAATTCTTAAGATGACCATCCGGATGGGTCTTCACATCCTCATATACTTAAACATTCATTCATCATCGAACGAGCATAGAGATATACTTGAAGTATCAACAAGATGAGGGTAACGGCCGTGCATATCTTGCTCGGTCTCCCAGGCCGCCTTCTCGACCAGCTGACCCTTCCACTGAACCTTTACTGAAGAAATGTTCTTTGACCTCAACTTTCTGACTTGTCGGTCCAATATAGCCACTTGCTCCTCAACATAGGATAGATCCTGATCCAACTGGACTGATTTGAAATACAACATGTGCGACGGATCCCGTGATACTTTCGGAGCATCGAAACATGAAATATTAGATGAACTCCTGCCAAGCTGGGATGTAAGGAAAGCTCATAAGCAACCTCCCCAACATGCCTCAATATTTCAAAAGGGCCAATAAACCTCGGACTCAACTTCCCTTTCTTCCCAAATCTCATAATGCCCTTCATAGGCGATACCCGAAGCAGAACCCGCTCTCCAACCCTATTGGAAACATCATGAACCTTCCGGTCCGCATAACTCTTCTATTTAGACTGGTTTATATGGAGTCTATCCTGAATTACCTTAACATTCTCCAAAGCATCCTGAACCAAATCTGTGCCCAATAACCTGGCCTCACGCGGCTCAAACCAACCCACCAGAGATTTACACCGCATACTATATAAAGCCTTATATGGTGCCATATAAATGCTGGACTAATAGCTATTGTTGTAAGAAAAATTCCGTCAATGGAAAGAACTGATCCCAAGACCCTCCAAACTCAATCACACATGCATGGAGCATATCTGAATAGTGCGCTTGGACTGTCCATCCGTCCGGGGGTGAAATATTGTGCTCAACTCTACCCGAGTACCCAAATCCTGCTGAACGGCCCTCCAGAACCGTGATATGAACTGAGGACCTATGTCTGAAATAATAAAAGCGTGAGTAGGATGCAGACGAACGATCTCCCAGATATAATTCTCTGCCAACCGCTCCGATGAATAAATAGTACACACAGGAATGAAATGAGCGGACTTGGTTAGCCGATACACAATCACCCAAATAGCATCAAACTTCGTCAAGGTTCGTGGGAGTCCAACTAAAATGTCCATGGTGATCCGTTCCCACTTCCACTCCGGAATCTTTATCTGCTGAAGCAACCCACCTAGTCTCTGGTGCTCATACTTCACTTGCTGACAGTTGAGGCATTTAGCTACAAATCCAACTATATCTTTCTTCATCCACCTCAAACAATAGTGCTGCATCAAAATCCTGATACATCTTCGCGACACCCGGATGGATGGAGTACTGCGAACTATGGGCCTCTTCTAATGTCAACTTCCAAAGCCCATCAACATTGGGCAGGCAAATCCGACTATGTATCCTAAATATCCCATCATCTCCATTAGTCACATCTCTGGCATCAACGTGCTGAACCTTGTTCTTGAGGACAAGAAAATGAGGGTCATCATACTGCTGCTCCCTAATACGATCAAATAAGGAAGACTGAGAAACCATGCAAGCTAGAACCTGACTGGGTTCTGTAAGATCCAATCTCACAAACTGGATAGCTAAAGCCTGAACATCCATCAGCATAGGCCTTTTTTATGGTGGTAAATATGCCAAACACCCCAAACTCTCAGCTCGGTGACTCAAGGCATTAGCCGCCACATTTGCCTTGCCCGAGTGATACAAAATAGTGATGTCATAATCTTTCAGCAATTCTAACCACCTCCTCATGCACAAATTTAGATCCTTTTGCTTGAATAAATGCTGTAAGCTCCGATGGTTAGTATAAATATCAAAGGGAACCCCTTATAAATAATGGCGCCAAATCTTCAGGGCGTGAACAATGGCAGCTAACTCAAGGTCGTGAACAGGATAATACTTCTCATGTATATTCAAATGTCTATACATATAGGCAACCACCCTATCGTCTTGCATCAACATTGATCTGAGGCCCACCCTCGAGGCATCGCAATAGACTGTATAAGACCCCGAACAAGTAGGCAATATCAAAACCGGGGCTGAATTCAAAGCTATCTTGAGCTTCTGAAAGCTCACCTCACACTTCTCTGTCTACTGAAATGGTGCACTCTTCTGGATCAATCTGGTTATAGGGGTTGCAATGGTTATAAACCCATCCACAAAATAGCAGTAATAGCCTGCCAAACCAAGGAAACTGCAAATCTCCGTAGTTGAGGACGGTATGGTCAACTCTGCATGACCTCTACCTTCTTCAGATCCACCCGAATACCCTCATTCGACACCATATGGCCTAAGAACGCCACTAAATCCAACCAGAATTCTTATTTTGAGAACTTTTGTATAACTTATTCTCTCTTTGAGTCTGAAGCACGTCTCTCAGGTGCTGCTCATGATCTTCCCGACTCCGTGAATACACCAGATATCATCAACAAAGATAATGAAGAATGAGTCGAGATACGACCATATCACATTGTGCATCAATTGCATAAAAGTTGCTGGGGCATTGGTCACCCCAAATGACATACCAAGAAACTCGTAATTACCATATCGAGTCCTGAAGGCAGTCTTTGGGATATCTAGCTCCCGCATCTTTAACTGATGGTAACCGGGGCCTAAGTCAATCTTGGAAAACAACTGTGTGCCTTGAAGCTGTTCAAATGGATCATCAATACGAGGCAACGGATAACAGTTATTCACTGTAACCTTGTTCAACTGGCGATAATCGATACACATACGCATAGAACCATCCTTTTTCTTCACAAATAAGACAGGAGCACCCAATGTGAAACACTGGGTTGAATAAAAACTTTGTCAAGCAATTCCTGTAACTAATCCTTCCTTCAACTCAAGAGGAACCATACGATATGGAGGAATGGAAATGGGCTCAGTGCCAGGCAGCAGATCAATGCCAAAATCTATATCTCTATCAAGTGGAATGCCCGGAAGAGCAGCTGGAAACACATCGAGATAATCTCGTACCACTGGGATTGAATCAACAGAAGTGGTATCAATTCTGAAATCTCTCACATAAGCTAAATACGCATCATACCCCTTCTCAGCCATACGATGAGCTTTGAGGAAAGAGATAACTCTACTGGGAGTGTGATCCAAAGTACCACTCCACTCAACACGTGGTGCACCTGCAATAGCCAATGTCACGATCTTGGCGTGACAATCAAGGATAGTATAATGGGGCGACAACCAGTCCATGCCTTAAATAATATCAAAATCAACCATATTGAGTAGCGATAAATCGTCCCTGGTCTCAAAACCACGAATAGTAACCAAAAACTATCGATAAATGCGGTCCACAACAAGAGAATCTCCTACAGGAGTAGAAACCTAAGTAGGGGAACTCAAGGAATCACGGGGTACACTCAAATGCGGAGCAAAATAAGAAGACACATAAGAATAAGTGGAGCCTGGATCGAATAAAACCAGTATAATACCTGTGATGAAAGAATCAGAGGCAACAACCTCAGTACGAGCTGGAATGACATAGTATATGGTTTGGCCTCCCCCTCTAGGGTGACCGCTACCTCCCCAACCTCCACCCCTAATTGGCTGGGCAGATGGGGTAGCAGCTGGAGTTGTGATCATGGCCTGGGCTCTGCGGGGCACGCTGTGTCTGAGAAGTTTGTGGAGGTGCACTCCTCCTAAGTCTAAGGCAATCCCTCACCACATGGTGGGTATCATCACACTCAAAAAAAGCTCTGGGAGGATGTGGTGGTTGTGATTGCCTCGGACCGGGTCTGCTAGAATGAACCCTAAAAGCACCCCGTGCAGGAGCGTGCTAGAAATCAGAGGTGCATAATAAGGATCCTGAGGCGTAGAGGAGCTGGAGCACTGCTTGCTTCTTGAAGAGCTGAATGAAAGGGGTGACTTATATAACACCAACCATGATGACCTAAAGCTGGGGTACGAGCACCTGAGAAATGGCTCGACTCTCGAGACCTCTTGGGCTCCCTCTCCTCTCTCTCCCTCGAATGCATACCCTCAATCCTCCTAGAAATGCTCACCACTTGCTGATAAGAAATATCCATATCCAAATCTTGAGCCATGCTAGATATGATGGGAGGAATAAGCCCCTCAATAAACTGGCGAACCCTCTTGCGAACAGTAGCAACCAAGGCTGGTGCATGCCTTGCCAAACTGGTGTAACAAACATCGTACTATGAAACAGTCATAGCACCCCTGCGCAAATGCTCAAACTCTGCACACCATACATCCCTGATGATCTGAGGAACATACTCTCTCAGGAACAAATCCAAAAACTAAGCCCAAGTAAGTGAAGCAGCCGCATCTGGACTGTCTAACTCATATGTGCTCCACCAATCATAGGCGGCTCCTCGAAGCTGGAAGGTATTGAAAAAACCCTGCTTGATCCAGAAATGCCCATACTACGGAGAATGCAATAACACTCATCAAGAAATCCCATAGCATTCTCCGATGCTAGACCACTGAACTCAGAAGGCTTGTACCTCATGAACCTTTCAAGCCTCAACTGCTCCTGCTCGGAAGCCCCTGCCATGACCTCGAGCTGAACTGGCCCTATAGACAGCACAAATATAATCTCAGGGACCTGTTAAACATGCTCTTGCTGCTCAGGAGTGCAGGCGGCGGGAGTCTGTGCTCCTACCCCGTCTTGGGATGTGGCTGCAGTAAGGGAAGTAGCCCTGCCAGAGCCAAAGTGGTGTACATGCTCATGAACTGCGGTAAAGTCTCCTAAAAGGCTAAAGTAGCAGCAGTAGTAAGCGTGTCAGGTGCCTGGACTCTGGCTGGATCTGCTAGTGGTACCTCGGCAGCAGCTCACACAGGTGCTCTCGCTGCACCACTTGCGCTCCCTCAGCCTCTTCCCCGGCCCCAGCCTCTGACGGCTGCATTAGAGGCGCGGGTGCCTGACCATCCCGAGTAGCACGAGTCCTCACCATCTGTGAGAGAATAGAAGACAGACAATTAGGATTGTGATGTGAAAATATTGCACGACAAGGAAATCAAAAGATATTCCAAATAGTTACATAGCCTCTCGTAGATAAGTACAGATGTCTCTGTACTGATCAGCGAGACTCTAATAAACCGGCTTGTGTTCCGTGACTCCTATGAACCTAGAGCTCTGATACCAACTTGTCACGACCCCAGTTTGCCCTCCTTGAACATGTCGTACGGAACCTAGTCCCTACGACTAGGTAAGCCTAACAATGCGAAAATAAAATAACTTGCGGAAATAAATAATTCAAGATTGAACAACTAGAAGAAACTGTATGTAAATTCCACTCGACATATACAACTCAACATCACGTAAGCCTACAATATTATCCCAAAACCATGAAACTCACGAGAGCACAAGCTGATAAAAATGTAGTAAAATGCTCTAACTCCAAAATGTCCAAAACAACAATAAAAAGGAAGGCTAACTGCTAAAAGATAGAATAAGATAGAGACTCTTTAGTCTGCGGACGCGACAGATGTACCTTGAAGTCTCTGCTAGTTCTCTCCGCCTCAAGGGTGATACGATTGGGTAGAGGTACCTGGATCTGCACATGAAATATATGCGCAGAAGTGGCAGTACACCACAACGGTAACCTAACCTCGGTCTGGTAGTGACGAGGAAGGTCAGTGCCGTACTTAGATAAATAAATAATAAAATGATAGGATGACGAAATAGTATAAATGAGAGTCTATAACAAGAATCTAATAGGATGATAAGGATACAATAATAGAGGAACAGAAATAAGGCAAACCCAAGGAAATACTACTCACAACAAGGATGATAACCGGGGATCTCTTGGTATCCCGAGGATCTCTTGGTATCCTCACCATATGCACTAGGGATCTCTTTGTATCTCGAGGTTCTCCTGGTATCCTCAATATATACACTAGGGATCTCTTGGTATCCTCAATAAGTATGCCAGGGATCTCTTGGTATCCTCAATATATATAAATGTGGCAGGGATCTCTTGGTATCCTGCACCTCAGTCAAGATTGTATGCATGTGCAGGGGATCTCTCGGGAGGCCGTCCCGTAGTCCCAAATTTAAACACACAACAATAGCTCAAGAATAATTGAAATAAATGCTAAATTCATAACAAGTAACAGTAAATTCTAGCCTAACATGCTTAACAAAATACAGAAAAGGAAGTTTAAGCAAATAGGCATTTAAATAAACTATGCATGCTTTTCTAATCTAACACAGGATATATTTGCAAGTAAAATAAAGTAGGTAAGAAAGAAAATTTGTCTAAATATTTAATATAAAAATAGATTTTCAACAATTAGCTCAAGTACATGCTCTTCACCTCTCGTACAAGGCATTTAATTACCAAATATCATATCCTAAGGGGAAGGTCCCCCACGCAAGGTTCGACAATCCACTTACCTCGAACCGACTCAAAATTAACTAGGAACCATGCTTTTACCACGAGTATCTGACTCCAAATGGCCCATATCTATTCTATTCAATTACATGCTGTAAATAACATCTCAAACAACCGATTCTATGATTTAATTCAAAGCTAAGATGCGGATTAGGTAAAATAACCAAAATGCCCCTCAGGCCAATGTCTTAGAATTGGGTGAATTTATATTTGTAGAATCCTCACACTCACACGAGTCTAACCTATAAAAATCTCTCAAATCGGATGTCAAAAACTCAATCAAAACTCGATAATTTACTCTATGAAGTTTTACCAACCTTTCATTCAAAATCTGTAATTAAAGGAGGAATTCATGCTTAGATTAGTGGCTTACAAGCGAAAAGGAGTTTAGAATCATTACCCTATCGATATATTGTAAAATCCCTCAAAAACTCGCTCTAATCCGAGCTCTCAAGCTTACGTTTTGATAAAAATGGCTAAACCCTCGATTTTTTAAATCATATGTCTGCCCAGACGCATTCTTCTTCGCGAACATGATGCCCAAAATTCCTGCTGGCCAACCTGCTCTTTCATGCGAGGCCACTTCGCGAACGCGTAGCTTACAAGGGCAAACCTTACGCGAACGAGTGAACCATAACGTGATCGCGATGACTAATAAGTCCTTACCTTTGCGAACGCGAAGCAAAATCCTCCTCCCCAGCCTAGTGCCTCTACGCGAATGGGAGGCCCCACTCGCGGATGCGAAGAAGAAAATAAGAACCAGGCCGCTGCAATAGTTTCTGCAATTTTCTAAGTTCTAAAATGACCCTTTGAGCATCCAAACACACACGAGGCCCCCGGAACTTCAACCAAACCTACAAACATAATACATAACATCATTCAAACTTGTTCAAACCTTCGGAATTCCATAAACAACATCAAAACAACCTTCTTTTCATTGAATTCAAACTTAAGACTTTCAAAAACTCTAAAAAAATATTTTCAATAAAAAAGTCTATCAAACCTCGTTCAAATGACCTAAAACTTTGCACACACGTCACATTGAACACTAAGGACATACTCCAACTTCCGAAATTCAATTCCAAACCTCGGATCAAAATCTCACTATCGAACCAGAAACTTCCAAAATTCAAACTTTGACATTTCTAGCCTAAATTAGTCACGGACCTGCAAAACAAAATCCGAATACACTCCCAATCCCAAAATCACCCTACGAAGCTAACAAAACCATCGAATTTCCATTCTAAGGACGTCTTTACACTATTCCGACTACTGATCACTTTCCTACCCCGTTTAGATGAAATAAACTTGGGGGAAGTAGTTAATAGAGGATCGGGATGTTAATTCTTAAGATGACTGGCCGGGTCGTCACAGTTACTGAGATAGTACCCTTTCTATGGAACTAATCAGAAATCAAGGAACTAACACCTCCAATATTGGAGACAAGATAAATTTAAAATATAATCTATAGCAAAATTACAATTAATAACAGTAAATACTATTATGTGTTTCCTCCCAAGCTAGATGGTGTGCAACAACACCTAACTTGGATAGATGACGATATAAGGACTCTTTTGGAAGTGGCTTGTTGTGAGCATCAGCCAACTGATCGGAACTGGGAATGTGCTTGAAAACAAGACGCTTATCATGAACTTGTTGGGGAACATAGTGGAAATAAATAGCTATATTCTTCATGCGCCTATGAATAATATTGTTCTCACATAAATAAGCGATTGTCACAACCCTAAAACCGACCCGGTCGTAATGGCGCTTATCGTGAAACTAGGTCAACCGACACTACTCATTAATTACCCATTTAAAACAAAAATAATCATTATTAAACCTTTAATTAATCAAATATCTCATAATGTAAGTCTAAATCAACAGTGTGGAATAAATACACCGTCCGACATCGGGGTGTCACAAGTCACGAGCATCTACCAAGGTTTAAATGCAATGAAAAGTCTAAAAATGTAGTAGATACAGTCTTAGGAAATACAAGAGGGAGAAAAGCAGTGCTGCGAATGTCGGGCAGCTACCTTGCTAACTCCGATGACTCTGCCACTGAGCAATCAACACCCGCTACCGGGTTCAGGAACACCCAAATCTGCATACAGGGTACATGAAGTAATGTGATTACGTCAACTCAGTAAGTAATAAAGGTAAATGAAAGCTAAGCAGTAAGAAAACACGTAACCCATGTCTTAGTACTACAACAAATGTAGATATTTTCCAAAATAGTACATAAATCATTTACTTACTTAATCAAGCTCAGTTTCAGTAAAACTACTTAAAAATGACTTTCAATGGTTTGAAACGAGTAATAAAATAGTGATTATAATGATAGAAAACATAAATAGCCCCTCAGGTAAAACATGGACCAAATATAGCCCCTCGGGTACAATATCAACAAAATCGGCCCCTCGGGCTACCTCAGAATCACTCGTATTCATCCCTTCGGACATAACATAATCAAGAACCACCCCTCGAGCAAAACATTGATCTAGAAAAGCCCCTCGGGCAACAATATGAAATAGCAACAACCCCTTGGATACATCATATCATTCACAGTGGGTATCCGCGCTTACTAGGGGTGTACATACTCCGAGAGAAGCCCCTTATGGCCAAAGAACAATAATAAGCCATCTCATGGCATAATCAAACAGGCTCTCGCCCTCATATCAAGCCACCTCTTGGCGTAACAAATCTGGCCCTCGGCCTCATAATCATAAATCAATACCACACTGCTGCTGTGCGCAATCCAATCCCATAATATCCTCACAATACATGCCCTCGGCCTCACTCAGTCAAAAATATCTCTAGCTACTCCGGCAACAATAAAAATATGATGATCAGCCCAAAATATCATTTAAAATGTCAAAATAGAGTAATATGGCTGAGTTATGAAAATAGTGTAATACAGCATGATTGAATACAAATATGAAGTCAAAACAGTGAGTTGTAGTAGTAAAATCCCCTAAGGGTCCAAAACAGTTGGCACAAAGCCCAAATATGGCATTCAGCCCAAAACATGGTAATAATTTCATAAACATAATAATATCAAATAGTTTTCAATTAAATACGCGACTTATCAGTCATGCAGAAGGGACTAAGTCATAATCCCCAAAGGTGTACGACCCCACGCTCGTCATCTACCATGTGCATCACATCCAAGTAGCACAACAATGTGAAATCCGGGGGTTTCATACCCCCCGGACAAACATTTACAATTATTACTTACCTCAATCCGGTCCAAACTCTAGCCTACAATGATTTTGCCTCTCGACTCGGCCTCCAAATGCTCCAAATCTAGACAAAAGCATATTCATATCATCAAATATGCTAAGGGAACAAAGCCCACTAAAAAATATCCAATTTACATAAAAAATCCCGAAATTGGCCAAACCTGACCCCCAGGCCCACGTCACAGAATCCGATAAAAATCACATCTATAGAATCCTTATTCCCTCACGAGTCTAACTATATCAAATTCATCAAAATACGACCTCACTTGCCAATTCAAATCCCCAAAAATAATTCTCAAACTTTTCTTCCATTTTCCCCAATTCCCACTCTAATTTTTTAAATTAAATGATGAAATTCAAGACCAAATGATGGAATTAAACCAAATATGAGTGAAGAATACTTACCCTAATAGCTCCACTAAAAATCTTCTCAAATTTTACCTTCTCCCGAGCTCTCCAATGACTTTTTGTGATATTGGACTTAAACCCTCGATTTTTAAATATGAACTGTCTGCCCAGGTATTTTCTTCATTGCGAACGCGACAACAACCTCGCATTTAGCACAAAGCTTCACTGACCAAAATTCCTTCTACGGGAATGCGAGGACCCTCTCGCAAATGCAATGCACAACTGACCCACCTCTTCGCGAATGTGACCTTTACTAAGAAAACGCGTAGGAATAATGCCTTGGTGTCACAGCTATACCACTTTGTTTACGCAAATGCGGCACAACTCTCGCGAATGCGATGCCCATTGACCTCAGCCCTTCGCGAACACGGGACCATCTTTGCGAACATGAAGGCCAACTCCACTGCCACACATCCTAAACCTTCACGAACACGGGACATCCATCTCGAACGCGAAGGTTAAAAACCTACAACACCAATAACAGCTTTTCTGCAACTTTTTCCAACATGAAATGATCCGTTCAACCACCCAAAACTCACCTGAGGCCTTCCGTACCTCAACCAAACATGACAAAATATCCCATAACATCATTCAAACTTATTCCAACCTTTGGAACGCTCAAGGCAAGATCAAAACCCCCAAAATTACATCAGATTCAAGCCTATTAATTCAAAAAACTTTCAAATTTCACTTTCGATCGAAAAGTCTATCAAACCTTGTTCGAATGACCTGAAATTCTTACACATCATAAATGCCACAACGGACCTACTTAAACTTCCAAAATTCCATTCCGATCCCTATAACAAAATCTCACATATCAATTAGAAATCGCTAAAATTCTAATTTCGCCAATCCAAGCCTAATGCTACTCCGGACCTCCAAAATATATTCTGATAGTGCTCCTAAGTCCCAAATCACCTAACGGAGGTAACCAAATCATAAAAATTTCAATCCGAGATCATATGATAACAAGTCAAAACTTGATTAAACATTTCAAATATTACCCTTCAAACTAAGATATGTTCTTCCAAATTCACTGAGATTACCCTGAAAACCAAAACAGACAATTTAAGTCATAATACATCACACGGGGCTAGTCATGCCTGAGAATATGTGAGCAAAGTACTCAAAACAATCGATTGGGTCGTTACAGTGACACTAAGGTTGTCACAAAAAATTGTTGGAGGTGTGGAGATATTCAAATGAAGTTATTCTGAGAAGATTTTTGACCCAAGTGATATCATCAAAAACACTAGAAACATCCTGATACCCTGCTTCTATGTATGAGCGAGCAATAGTGCGTTGTTTTTAGGACTAACTAACTGGAGTAAGGCCAAGAAATATAACATAACTAGTGGTGGAACTACGATCAATAAGGTTGCCGGCCCAGTCAACATCAGAAAACATAGAGAGATAAAGACTTGTGGTAGCAAATATTTGGAGGCCATTGTTAGCAATACTTTTAAGATAATGAATGAATCACTTGATAGCCTTCCAATGAGTTTCAGATGGAGCATGCATGAACTAAGACATGTTGTTCACAAAGTAAGAAACATTGAGCCCGGTAAATGACAAGTATTGCAACTTGCCAATTACTTTCCTATATTCTCTAGCATCATGAGGTGGAGTACCATCATTTAGCAATAGACTTTGAGAAGAACTCATAGGCATGGAAACACCTTCACAGTCCTGCATTAGAAGGTCATGGAGAAGATCTGAAACATACTTTTGCTTGTGAGAGAAATAGGCAATTGGAATTTTAATGAACCTCAAATCCAAGAAAGTAGGATAAAAGGCCAAGATCTTTAGGTGAAAAATAGGAGGCCGATCAAGAGATAACCCGATAAACTACTAAAGAATTGTTTCCTGTAAGGATGATGTCATCTATGTACACTAAAATATATACAACACTATTAGAGTCACATCGAACAAAGAGAGACGAGTTCGAGTGAGACTTAACAAACCTAATATAGAAGAAATAGGATGTCAGTTCATTTTACAAGCACAAAGGACTTGCTTGAGACCATAAACAGCCTTACGCAAACGACAAACATGCGAGGGATAAGTTGCATTCTCAAATTCAAGTGGTTGGTTCATGAAAACCTATTCTTCAAGTGTGCCTTGTAAAGCATTGTTGATGTCTAACTGACGTAACACCCAATTTCACTGAACTGGAAGTGAAAGAACAACACGAATAGTTGTGGGTTAGACAACCAGACTGAACGTGCAATGATAGTCAACACCCGGTCGGTGAGTAAACCCCTTGGCAGCCAGACGAGCTTTGTACTTGTCAATCAAACCATCTGCATTCTTTTTGATCATGTAAATCCACTTACAATCAATAACATTCCTATTAGAATCTCAAGAAACCAACTCACATATTTCATAACTGACCTCTACTCTGGGTGATTTTGAGCCTACTATGAGGGGTAACATCAGCAAGAAGCTGGACAAGGTAATTGAATATTTTTTGGGATAGAAAATATTGTTCTGTGATCATGTCGTTGGACGGGTTGAAGGAGAATATGGAGGCGGAGGAGGAGAAGTATGTAGAGGTGGTAAATAAGAGGGCAAGTTTGTTGGTTGTGTAGGAGAAGTTGTACAAGTAGGTGGCAAATTTCGGGTTTTGTTCCTACGTTGGTAGGTGATAATATGGGGAATTGGATTATTTGTAGGGATAAGGGATTGGGGTGACTGCAAAGAAGCAGGGAAAGGAGAAGGTAGAGAAAGTGAATTACTTGAACCTGTGGAACGCGCATAATTTTGGCTGGATGAGATGGACTCACTAGTTTGGCCACTGGTACAATTATCTCGAATTAGTAGATGAGAAGGTAGTGAATAAATATCAAGAGTTTGAATTGGAGAATGAGTAGGAATGTTTTCAGAAACCTCCTATTTTTATGTAAAAGACATATCTTTTAACTATGAGAATATTATTTGAAAGGGAAAAATATTTTCAATTTTTTTACATCTCTTGAGATATAAGTTTAGATTTAGTGGGATCAAAATATTGGTTGCATGAACCTGAGAAAAACCTAATTAGACACATGGAGTTGACCTACGCTCATGTTTATGTTTAGTGTAAAGTTTAAGTCATGGATAACAAATGCAAAGGTTCTAAGTGAATCATAACTAGATGTGAAAAAAATAATTTTCAAATGTTAATTTATTGTTTAGAAGTTGTGTGGGGAGTCAATTAATTAGATAGGCAGCATGTTGACAAGAGAAAGACCAAAATTTGAAGGTAAGGAGGCCTCATGTAAAAGTGCTTTGGTAGTTTCAACAATGTGCCGATGACGACGCTCAACGATGGTCACTCTTTGTGGTGTATGAGGAGGTGATACAAAGTGTTCGATTCCGTTTGAATGGAGATATGTATCAAGGCCTTCATATTCAACTCCTCTGTTAGTATAAAGAGAGACATTTTTTTTGAAAAAGTTTTCCATTAAGGGAGTGTACGGGTAAATAAAAATACAGTAATATCTTTTTTATCAATGAAAAAGATGGGCGATGGACCCTATAAGTTAATAAAAAGAATCTGTAGTGGAGCAGTACTAATTAGAAACGCATAATTGAATGGATGCTGAACTTTATTTTAACAATAAGAATTACATAAAGTAAACTTGTATGTTGATGAAACTGGTAGAGAAAATCTATTCAAAATAAATTTCAAGATTCTTGAGTGGGAAGGGCCAAGGCGACGACATCAGATTTGATGAGGAATTTTGTGGAGGAAACTTGAATAGTAGGATTATTAATTTGAAGTTGGGCCATTCATAGAGTCTGTTCCTATTCCAATCGGATATTAGCAGAGTCCACGTTTTCAAGTCCTCCACAGAGAAACAAATAAGAAAAATTCAATTGAGGTCAAATTATCTTGATAAAATTTTGACGCAGAGAAAATGTTCTGTTTGATAGCAGGTGAAAACAAAGTATTAGTTAGTTTAAAACCATTATTTGATGCAATTAATTTAATAGAACCAAGGTGAGTACTTGAGATTTTTTTTACCACCGTCCATAGTTATGCCTTCTGGACTATTATATTCTTCAAGATTAATAGGCTCTATGGTGACATGATGAGTAGCACCGAAGTCAACAATCCATTGATTTGGTGTAGCTTGCTTACCTGAAAGAAAAATTACTTTTGCCTCTATATGATCATGAGACTATGACCTGCAAATATATGCAGTGTGACCTTGTCACCGGCAATGGCAACCTCATTGCAAAGAGAGCGCATTTCATGAAGATACTCGGTGACTGGGCTAGAGTCCTTGGATAGTCGTGCTAGCTGATAGCGAAGGTTAAAGACTCACGTTTGGGACTTGTTGGCATAAGCCATATGGGGCGAGTTCTAGGCAAACTTAACAGTAGAGGCAACAACCACAGTTACAATTATTGTTGGATTGACAAGAGCCATTATGGCATTCTAAGTCAACTGATGTTGATGTAACCAAATATTGTAGTTTGAATTCTCCACTTGCCTATCATTTTGTGTGATAATGTGACTATCCGGCCGGTCGTCTTTGGAGTTTATGCCCCGTTTCCCTATTAACTATTTTCCCTAAGTTCATTACTGCAATTTTGATTTGCTGGGACATTCGGTGTTAGAATTCGGAGTGTTTTGGGACGCTTAGTCCCTAAATGAGAGCTTAAGTGTTGGAAAGTGGTATGTAATTGGAATAGTGTGAAGACGACCTAAAATGGAAATCCGATGGTTCCTTTAGCTGCGTTAGGTGATTTCGGAGTTGTGAGCATATCCTGAATATGTTTTGTATGTCCGTAGCTCAATTAGGCTAGAAATACCGAAAGTTAGAATTTTGAAGTTTCCGGTCCGATAGTGAATTTTTTATCCGAGGATCAGAACGAGATTCCAAAAGTTGTTGTAGCACCGTCACATCATTCTGTACGTGCGTGAAAAATTTCAGTTTAGTCGAACTTGGTTTGGTTGGGTTTTTGATCGAAAGAGAGTTTGGTTGGGTTTTGAAGTTCTTAGGTAACAAATCATTGGTTAATTCGAGTTTCCGACATTTTTTTAGGTAGTTTAAGGATTGGTACAAGTTTGAGTGATGTTATGGGATATGTCCCTAGGTTTGGTTGAGGTCCCGAGGGACTCAGATGTGTTTTGGATTCTCAACGGAGCAATTGGAGTTTGGAAATTGCTGCAGAAAATTGCAGGTCAGATTTCCTTATACGCGTTCGCAAAGCAGCCATTGCGTTCACGTAGCTTTGGCCTTCTCCTTCATCGCGATCGCGTCCCCTACCCCTCTTTTACGAAGCCCAGCTCTCCCCTCTTACGCGTTGGCATTCCAGACTACACATTCACGAAAGGTCAATTCCTGGGCCCCTCCTGTTTCTTCTACGTGTTCGCGTAAGCCTCGTCGCGTTCGCGTACCTATCAGCCCCAGGACTTGGCGTTTGCATTCGTTCCTTTTTGCGATCGCTAAGGGAAAACTTAATTACTTACATTTTTCCTCTTTGCGAATGCGAGATTCCCTCCGCGTTAGTGATGCTTTAACCCTTGAACATTATTAATATTTCAAAAAATGAGGTTTTCTTCCATTTTTAACAAAACTCAAGCTAGAGAGCTCAGATTTGAGGGATTTTTCGAAGGTTTTTGAGAGACAACGATTGGGTAACAATTCCTTACTCTTGTATGATTAATACCCACTAATCAAACCTCAAATTCAACCTTTAGTTTCGGATTTTGAATGAAAATTGGGGTAAGGTTCTTAGACCTAATTGTGAGGATTTGAGGAGGCATTTGACCTCCGATTTGGGAGATTTTATATGGTTAGACTCGTGAGAGTACGAGGTTTCCAAAAATATGAAAATTATTCGATTTTGAGACATTAGACTGAGGGGCGTTTTGGTTATTTTACCTATTTTCGCGCCTTAGCTTTAATTTTACTAGTGAAATTAGTTACTTGCAATTACATTATGTAATTGGTTTGAATAGATTCGGGCCATTTCGATTTGGATACTCGTGGAAAGGGCATAGTTTCATAGTGATTTTTGTACCGGTTCGAGGTAAGTGGCTTGTCTAACTTTTTGAGGGGGACCTCTCCCTTTAGGATCTATTACTTGTTATTTTAAATACCGGTATGCGAGGTGACGAGCATATACTTGTGCTAGTTGTTGAAAATCCATTTTACTTAGAATATTTAACTGTGTTTTCTTGCGAAGTTTCCTATTCTAAATGCCATTTAACCCGTGTTAGCTTAGGATAAGCATGCTTAGGTGACTTACTTGCTTAATTACTTAAACTGTATTATCTGTCCGACGTGAAGCATGTTAGACTAGAAATTCCGTTAATTGTTCTTACTTAGCCCTTTATCTTATTTAAATTGTGTGGTATAACAAATTGGGACAATGAGACGACATTTTGATATCTCCCTTTGTACGTGTTTCGTTATATGATTGAGAGTGCGGGATGCCAAGAGATTCCTGGCATAAATATGATTATAAAATGGAGGATACCAGGAGATCCTCGGGATACTAAGAGATCCCTTGTGTAAATGGAGGATACTAGGAGATCCTCGGGATACTAGGAGATCCCTCGAATATATGATGAGGATACCAGGAGATCCCCGATGATAGGTATCCATGGTGATTTGCACTTGTATTTACTTACTACGTTAGTTCTCGGTTACTGTCTTAGTTATTATTTCTCTGGATTCTCACAGTGGATTATTTCCATATGGTTTCTTTTCCTTATTCTATTAATTATTATGTTTTTATCTCAGTAGGGTCTCGACCTTTCCTCGTCACTTCCCGACCGAGGTTAGACTTGGCACTTACTGAGTACTGATGTGGTGTACTCACGCCTCTTCTGCGCATGTTTTCATATGTAGTTCTCGGTACCTCTACGCAGGCGCATTATTAGTAGCTGCAGGGAGCATTTTAGAGACTTGAGGTATATCTGCCACGTCCACAGACCAGATAGTCTCCCTCTCACTCTACCCCTTTAGTGAATTAGATGCTATTATGTTCTTCGTTGTTATAGACTTTTCTGGATGATTAGAGCAGTGTTATATATTATTCTTAGCCTGTGTTTGCCCGTGGGTTTCCGGATCTTTGGGATAGTTTCAGAATGTCAAGTGTTAAAATGTATGTGCTAGTTGACAACTATATACATTATTTATGTTGTTTCGTTTTTGGATTATAAATTTCGTAAATGTTGTGACTTCCACAATGTATTAGGCTTACCTAGTGGTGAAAACTAGGTGCCATCATGACATGTTCATAATTGGTGAACTAGGGTCGTGACAATTAGTTATTAGAGCTCTAGGTTCATAGGAGTCAGGGACGCAAGCCGGTTTATTAGAGTCTTACTGATCGGTACGGAGGCTTATGTACTTATCTACGGGAGGCTATGTAACTGTTTATGAAAAAAATTTCATTTCATTGAATTCCTTATCATGCTATATTTTTGACATCGACTCTAAATTTATGTCTTCTATTCTCTCACAGATAGTGAGAACACATATGACCCAGGACGATCAGGCACCTGCAGCACCACCTACAGCCGCTAGAGGTAGGGGCCAGGGCAGAGGTCGTGGATGCGCACGTGGTACATCTAGAGCACCTGCATGAGCTGCCGCTGAG
This sequence comes from Nicotiana benthamiana, assembly GCA_034376525.1. Lineage (NCBI taxonomy): Eukaryota > Viridiplantae > Streptophyta > Magnoliopsida > Solanales > Solanaceae > Nicotiana > Nicotiana benthamiana. The sequence goes on along the minus strand of CM067334.1, from coordinate 98,626,181 downwards.
GTACTGCCAGTAGATCCATCCAGGGCTCATGCATCTGACACGTCACAACCACCACTACTCCAGCTGTTCAGGAGGCATTGGCATAGTTTATGAGCATGTATACTAAGCTGTCATAGGCAGGGTTGCTTCCCCTTCCCGCAGCCACATCCCAGGCCGGGGGAGTAGCCAGATTACCGCAGCCCGCACTCCGAAGCAGAGAGTGCATATGGGGAAGGTTCAAGATATTATCCCTGTCCAGCCTGCAGTACCAGTTCAGCCCGAGGATGGTGCAGCTGCTTCTGAGGATGAGCAACGTAGACTGGAGAGGTTCAAGAAGTATGACCCTCTGGTTTCTAGCGGACTAGCTACAGATGATGCTATGGGGTTTCTGGAGGATTGTCACTGCATCTTTTGAACTTTTGGTATTACTGCCTCGAGTGGGGTTTCATTCGTAGCTTTCCAGCTTTGGGGAGCCGCCTATGATTGGTGGCGCACCTTTGAGTTAGATAGTCCAGACGAGGCTGCCTCCCTGACTTGAACTCAGTTTTCAGATACGTTTTAGAGGGAGTTTGTTCCCCAAAACCTCTGGGATGCATGGTGCGTGGAGTTTGAGCATTTGCACCAAAGCATTATGACCGTCTCTGAGTATGCCATCCGTTATACTAGGTGTGAAAGACATTCGCCGGCTTTGGTGGTTACTGTTCGTGAGAGGATTCGCCGCTTTATTAAGGGTCTTATTCCCCCCATCAGGTCTGGCATGGCTCGAGTGTTGGATATACCTTATCATTCGAACCTAGCCACTCAATAGTGGTACTCCCGACATAGTCAATGTCATTGTTTTTGCATGACAATCCAATATAGCACGACACGGAGATAGCCAATGCATGACTAATATCCCATCAAAGTCCACCATACAAAGCAACAAAAGGTCCATCCGGGTCTCTATACCCCCAATAGTACCACACACGACCAATATACATGGTCCATAATAATAGTATTGCCAAGCGGAGTAGATACACAAATAAATGAAGCAAGAGACTCACGAGGAGAATCCAAATAATGAGCAAAATATGATGACACATTTGTAAAGGTGGAACAAGATCAAATAACACAGATGCGTCTCTGTGGAAAACTAAGACGATACCTGTAATCGCGACATCTCAAGCAATAACATTTGCTATAGATGGGATTGCATAGAAACGCGCTTGACCAACACCGAATTTACCTCCCCCTCTAGGGAGACCCTTGGCAGACTGACCCACACCCTTGGTTGCTTGAGTGGGTGGTGAAGTAACTGGGGCTGAAGTTGAGGGCTGACTCCTCTGCTGAGTTGGACCCCGAAGAAGACGAGGACACTACCTTCTCATATGGACGAACTCTCCTCACTCATAACAACTCTCTGGTGCTGGAGAGAGGGACTGAAGGGAGTCACTAGCACCAGGATGACTGGCAGAAGAACCTGGTACAGAAGAGCCCTGAAGTAATGGAGCATGGTACGAACTCTGGGCTGGAAGGGCACTAAGTGATGAATGGCCCTGATGAGAACTATGAGAACCATGGCCCAATGATGCCCCATGATGACCTGGGGGAGTTGAATGAGCATATTTGAATGGACGGCCCCTACCGTGCTGAAACTGGCCTCTCAAAGGAGCGGTACCAACACTACCAGATCCTAGAGACCTCTTGGCCTCCCTCTCATCTCTCTCCTGGCGATGAACTGACTCAATCTCGTGGGCAATATCAACAACCTTCTCAAAGGTAGCATTGAAACCAACTCTCTGGTCATAAGAATCTGAAGCTGATATGTGAGGCAATACACGAACATCCTGATTCCTCTCTTTATCCATAGAAACCAACAAAACAGCATGACGATCTAACTCTGAAAATCTCATCTCGTACTGCATCATAGTTATATCATCCTAATGCAACTGCTCGAACTGCCTGCGCAGCTCCTCCCTAGGAGACTGTGGCACGTACTTCTCCAAAAAGAGAGCAGAGAATTGATGCCAAGTATGGTGTGCTGCATCAACAGGCCATTGCCTATCATATGCCTGCCACCAAGTAAAGCAGCTCCTAAAAAATGAAAGGTAGTGAAAGAGACCCCACTAGTCTCCAAAATACATGCGGTCCAAATCATCCTCTAACACTTGTCTAAGAAAGCTTCGGCATCCATGCTCTCTACATCACTGAAGGTCGGAGGCTGAAGTCTACCAAAACTCTCAAATCGATACTGCTCATCCTCTAGCATAACCGGTACCATATAATACTATGCTGGTGCAACCGGCTGGGATAGAGGTACCCACCACTATTTGAAGTGCCTGCACAACCTGCTCAGGTGTGAGAGCAGAGGGAGTCTGAGTGCCTCTCCCGACCTGAGAAGTGGATGCGGCCATAATAACTGAGATTGCCTGTGCTAGGCCAGTGCATACTAATAGAATCTGGACTAGGGACTCTTGAAGGTCTAGAATAACAATCGGCACAGCCGATGACTGAGCTGGTCCTGTTGGAGCGTTCGCAACTTGGACTTCATCATGAACCGGGGCGGCTGGTGGTTCTACAGGTGCTGCCCTAGTTGCTGTGCGGGCTACACCCTGCCCCTACCACGGCCTTGACTGGATCCTAAGCCTTTAATGTCCCTAAAAAGTGGTACTGGTGGTCGTTCGTCCTGACTGGTAGCACGTGTACTCACCATCTATGAGAATATAGAATAATAACATTTTAGTACCAGAATCAAAAGATTCGCAGGATGGGAATTTCAAGAATGTAATGTTTTTCCTAAAGGTTCTACAGTCTCCTGAGGATAAGTTCAGACGTCTCCATACCGATCTGCGAGACTCTACTAAACCGGCTCATGACCTCAAAGACCTATGTAACTTAGGCGGTGATACTAACTTGTCACGACCCCAAACCACCCCGGTCGTAATGGGGGCTATCACAGTACTAGACAAGCTGAATCAACAATTACAACATCGAGTTCTTTTATAAATTCTTTTTTCTAGTCAGATAAGTCTCAAATCTCTCATTTATAATCTATCTAAAAATACGCAGAAAAAAGTACGTAGGTACATCAACACAACCCGAATCTGGTGTCACTAGTCATTAGCCACTAAGTACAAATCAACACTGTCAACTTAATACAAAATAAGTTTGAAATATAAAATAGCAGAATAGGAATTTAACAAACCCGACCGGTCATTTTGAGCTATAGTGCATTGTTCAATAGTTTAAGGCTGTGAGCAACTTCACTTAAGGTATTATGACTTGTACGCATGGGCAATTTTGTCAACTTTTCGAGCAGGATTAGAAATTATTATAAATTGGATTGTAATTACTAATTGGGGATATATTAATGGATTTTCATAATTATTGGCTAGATTTGGAGCATTTAGCATCGATTTGACTCTTTGAAAGGGCATGGAATGCCGGTTATGGTTCTTCGGAGGGAGGTGAGTCTCCTTTCTAAACTTGTAAGAGGGAATGTCCACATATGTGAGTTAATTGGTTATGTGCTCCAATTTGTGGGGGCTACGTACGCACGAGGTGACGAGAGTACGTGCGTAGCTACTATTATGCTTAAGTCCATGTAGTTTAGGGCCAAAAATCATGCTTACTTGTAATACTTGAAACCCTGTTGACAACTTAAGAAGATTAAAACATATCAAACGTGTAAATGAATTTCTAAGAGGCTAGATGTCATTTGTTGACTATTAAAAGAGAAACTTGTCTTTTCCTGAATATTTTTTCCTTGATGAATTATTGATTTGATTGTTTGAATGTGTTAATCTATTGTGGAATGAGCCGAATGCCTCGATAGATTAAAGAGATGAATTTATAGTTCACGTCATTCGACCCTCTGGCGGTGCACAATTTAGATATTGTTGGATTAGGTTGTATGTCCTCGGCATGATTTGCGCATGCTTGTATCGCTTGCCTTAAGATTTATTGATACTGATATTTGCTCTCTCTAACTTGAGATAATTGAAAATTAATAGATTATGAATTTGGATATTTTTGATATAAAATGGAACTTTTACCTATTTGTGACTTATTTTAAATTACTATCGTTCTTAATAAATTCATGATTTCTCCCATTAATAATAAATTACTATTGGACCACTAGTAATTGTCGAAGTCGATCTCTCATCTCTACTTCTTCGAGATTAGACGGAATACTCACTGGGTACACATTTGTTTTCGTACTCGTACTACACTTGCTATGCATTTTTGTTGCACAGGTTTACGTGTCGCTAGTAGCATGATTGATGCGGAGACTTAGGTGCGTTGCATTTATTGAGACGACCGCAGGCAGAAAAGTCTCCTTCAGAGCATTGTACTATATTTTCATTTCTATCAATTTGTATTCCGGGCGGTTACTATATTTTATTTCGGTCCCTAAGAAATTCTCATGCACTTGTGACACCAGGTTCTGGGATGTCTATGGGAGTAGTTAGTATTTTGAGATTGTTAAAGATATCATTATTTATTAAGTGAAATTTATTCCTTATTGTTTAAATGTATGAAAGATGTGAATTCAAAAATATCTAAAACGAGAAATTACTAGTTATTTACTATTGGCTTGCCTGACAATGGTGTCCGGTGCCATCACAACCGTGGATTTTGGATCGTGACAGGGAAGGACAAAGGCAGGGCTGCAAAAGATGTGCAACTACCTTGGTATCTCCGAAAATACGCAGAAGCTGCCGAAAGCTCTCACTCTGATGCTCTGGCACCTAGATCTGCACACAAGGTGCAAGGAGTAACGTGAGTACACCAACTCAGTAAGTAACAAAAGTAAATAAAGTCTGAGTGCAGTGATGAGCATTTAAAATCATATGCATACTTTATCAAGAATCTCAACAGAAATATCAAAGTCAAAATATGCAGTTCAATAACCATATATCTCATAAAACTCCAGTTTCAATGAAAATACATTAAAACATTTATCCAACATTTTTCAATAGCGGCTCAGTATAAAAGAAAAGTGCAAGCAGGAAAAATCTCATAAACAAGCCCCTTGGGCAAAGTATCACTCATGAGTATAGCATCTCGGGCAAGCCTCTCAGTCACTCGTGACACTACTCTCGTCAACCAGTACTCACACTCAGCACTCCCTCTCAGTAGATATCTCATATTAATAACTATTGTGAGGTGCGGTGCGATCCATAATATATATTTGACTACGCTCAGTGGGAGTATACAGACTTCAGAGGGGTTCTACAACCCAAACGCTATATCGCTGCGGCATGCAGCCCGATCCAACATATCGCTGCACCATGCAGCCAATCCATATATATATAAGTATCGATGTGGCGTGCATCCCGATCCATTTTTATATATGTAATATATTTATATATTTATATAATATCCTCACCATCATGTCGTCAACCTCTCTCTCGGTCATTAACCTCACAGCCATTCAGCATTTCAGTAAAAATCAGGAAACTCAGCCCAAACAGTTTTTCTTATATTTGAAAGCAGAATAATGAACCTTAATCAATCATAAATAGGTAAAATCATGACTGAGGATATGCTTTTATATCAAAACAGTGTGAGGGAAGCAATGAAATACCCTAAAGGTCCCAACAGTTCAACACAAGGACCCAAACATAACATTTCGCCCAAGTTAATTGATTCATTTTTAAAACACATGGATATCATATAAAGTTTATCAATGTATGCAACTCTATTGTCGCCACGGGATGGAACAAGTCACAATCCCTACGGGTGCACGCCCACACGCCCGTCACCTAGCGTGTACGTCACCTCATTTATCAAAACAGTATAAAATTCCAGGGTTTCATACCCTCAAATCTAGATCTACAATCGTTACTTACCTCAAACTGGAGGATAACCTACTTGGCGACGCTCTTTCCTCGACTCGCCTCGAATCTATCAAAAATCATAATCATAACATCAATATACGCTAAGGGAATAGAGCACCCACGAAAATAATCAAATTATGACAAAAATCCCGAAATTGGTCAAACCCGACCCCGGGCCCGCATCTCGGAATCTGATAAAAAATCAGATTAATAGAATCCTTATCCTTCGACAAATCCATACATACCAAGAACATCAAAATAAGACCCAAACGGCCCCTCAAATCCCCAATGAAAACTCTCCAATACCAAGTCCAAATTCCCAAATTTAAACCCTTAATTTACAACAATGTCAAGTTTAATCAGTAAGATAATGCCATCAAATCGAGTATTGGGTTAAAAAATCTTACTTTCAAGCGTTATCCGTTGAATCCCTCTTCAAATCCTCTCAAAAAGATCTCAACCCGTCTAATAAATAATGAAACAAAGCTGAAATTTGCGAAGGCAGGTTTATATAGTTTTTGCCCAGGCATTTCTGCACATGCAGGCAAATTATCGTATCTGCGGTTCGCACCTGCGGACAAATCTATGCCTCTGCGGCTAATCACTTAAAACCCCTTGCCCACACCTGCGGTCAATCCACCGCACCTTCGGGCTCACAAGTGTGCCTCAACTCCGGCTTCTACACTGCCCAACCGCATCTACGGCCTTTCCTTGCATCTGCAGCCCCCTAACCGCAGGTGCGATTATACAAAACCAGTAGCTTCAATTGCAGTCTCCAACTTCTAAACTTTCCTATAACCATACAAAATCATCCCGAGGCTCCCAAGACCTTATCCAAAAATACGAACAAGTAACATATCACTGTTCAAACTTATTCCAACCTTCAGAACAGTTCAAAACATCAGCGAAACACCAAATCACCCTCGGATTCAACCCTAAGGATTCCAAATCTTCTTAATTCTGCAAACGATCAAAAGGTCTATCAAACCTCACCCAAATGACCTGAATTTTCGCACACACATTGCAATTGGCACAACAGGCCTACTTAATTTTTCAGAATTCCATTCCGGTTCTGATATCAAAATTTTCACTACCAACCGAGAAACGCCAAAATTCCAATTTCGCCAATTCAAGCCTATATCTACCAAGGACCTCCAAGTACATTCCGATCACGCTTCTAAGACCCAAAGCACCCGATGAAGCTATCTGAACCATCATAATTTACATCTGAGACCTTCTTCCCATAAATCAACATCCGGTTAATTTTTCCAACTTAAGCTTACTCAAAAGAGACTAAGTCTCTCATTCCTCTACATAGCCACTGTGAACCCGAACCAAATAAATCGATACCATAATATACAACAGAACAACATATAAAGAAGCAAAAATAGGGGAATGGAGCGGTAACTCATGAAACGATCGGTCAGGTCGTTACTGTAGGAAATTAGTGAGAAGGATGGGTTTATTTTAGAAAACATTTGAGTGAAGAAGAATAAAATTTCTAAATAAAATACAACATCCAATAAGCTATTGAATTTAACATATAGTTTATTAAATTAAGACATAATAAAGATTCCTTTTTAAGTGAAACAAAAACCTCATACAGGTTAAAGATATTAGGTTGAGAAATTAATCGAAGTAAAATGTATAAAATATTAGAAATAATAAATATCAAAATATACGATCAGTCATAACCTAGAAGTCACACAAGGTAGCATGCTATTAGTTCTTTTATTTAAATCACTATATTACTAACAGTTAAGTAGGGCAGGAGGTAGTGACTCAACGTAGTAAACTAACTTTGAAAATTAATTCACCAGAATAATAGTACTAGGAAAGGAGCTCAGGAAATGACGGCAAAGCAATAAGTCAATGATAATAACTCGATCCTCAAAACATAGTGAAAACCAAAAATACAGATTATCAGAGTCTCGTAAGAAGGAATGAAGCCAATAAAGTAAAACATAGGATACCAAAATACAAGATATGTTGCGTAGCGCAACCCGATCCCACCATATAATATAAATATCATAAGTCACCCTTATTCCACCATATCAATTCACCCTTATTTCATCTTTTGCATCGCGCAACCCAATCCTATCATACAATATCAATATAATAATAATAAAAATAATATGTCGCAGCGCGCAACCCGATCCCACTATGTAATATTGATAGCATAATTCACCCTTATTCCACCATATCAATTCACTCTTATTTCACTTGTTGCGGCGTGCAACCCAATCCCATCGTACAATATCAAATCATAACAATAAACATAATATGTTGCGGCACACAACCTGATCCCACCCTGCCATATAATATCAATATCATAATTCACCCTTATTTCACCATAACAATCCACCCTTATTTCACCTGTTGCGACGTGCAACCCGATCCCACCGTACAATAACAATATCATAATATGAATATCCTCCCTTATTCCACCACCTCCCTTATTTCACTTGTTTCGTCGTGCAACACGATCCCCCGTACAATAATTTAAATCAACAATAACAATTCACTAACTAAATTTATTAGAATCTCTACAATCAAGGGCATGAGTACACAACAAAAACCACTTGAAATCAAAGGAATATATCAACCTTTACAAAATGACAAAAACTATAAGGCACGTGATAACTAAGCAGGCAATCACAACTATTTGGACATGTTGTAGATATGCACATAGTCATAGAAGAGCTCAGCAATTAAGAGGTAACAAGACAATAAGGAAGGCAATGACTTCAACCAAGGCATATAAGGTCCAAATAACGAGTAAGAGGTAAATAAGTGCTAACAACATCATATAGAGCATGTAAGAGTAGTCTAATAATGAGATACCACCTGTTATGATAATTTAATCAAAAGCATGGAAAGAGACTAGACAATCTATACCGGCAAATACCACATATAGATTTTGTATCCACTCGTCACTTTAACTGTCACAACCCAAACCCGGTCGTGATGGCACCCAACCTGAAAGCTAGGCCAGCCTGACCAACAATCGCTCTCAATTCAGCAATAAATTTTTTAAACCAACAATTTAAGAAAAATGTAATAGTTTTATAATAATAATCCAATACTTATAATAAAATAATACAGAGAGATACGAAGTTTGATAAAATACTCCCAAAAGATCTGGGGTCACGAGTCTAGAGCCTCAAAAACAGGCTCTCGGCCTCAATGTCAATATACGTAATCGCTACGTCGTGTAGCCCGATCCATATCAGGAAATCATCCTCACTACAGGGTCCCCAACCCATCTAAGTCAAACAAGTCCACCGTTAATATGACGCGACGTACTATAGGGATCTAAGCCCTCATATCCTTTTTCATTTAATGTTCATGTATAAAACACTGTTATTATATTGTTTTAATATTTGAAAACATGATTGAGAATTTATGTTATGCACACAAGTGAGAAAAACATATAAAGAATAAGGATTCTACAGGCCGGCACAAGGCCCCAATCACAACAATAAGCCAGATATAATCAATACAGGGTGCGTATCAGTTGTCAATATAGTAAAATTCTTGTTCGGGATGGACCAAGTCACAATCCTCAGTCATAAACAACCCCACACCTGCCATGGGGTGCGAGTCATGCCCTAACATAGCGTCACATTGTGATAAATCGGGGTTTCAAACCCTCAGGCCATCATTTATACAAACTACTCACTTCAAACCGACCGTAGACTGGTCCGAAATGCCTTTCATTTTGTATCGACCTCCTCGCGCGTCGAATCTAGTCAAAACCACAATGAATACATAAATATAGGCTAAAGAAACATTACCTAATAAAAATACTCGAAAACTAAATTTCACGAAGTTGTTAAAACCCGAGCCCCGGACCCATTTCTCAAAAAAATACAAAAGTCACATCAACGGATTTCTCGTCTCGCCACGAGTCCGTACATATAAAATTTACCAAAAATAGAGTTCAAATGACATTTCAAATCCCAAAAATTCATTTTCAAGAACCAAGCCCTAATTCTTCACAATTTCAACCCACTTTCATGAATTTGAGTGTTGATTCTTCAACAAAATGGTGTTTCTTAGTCAAGAGACTTACCTCCAATCAATAACCGTTGAAAACCCTCTTCGAATCGGTCAAAAAGCTCTCTTGATGGAGTTAAAATGGTTGAAATTATGAATAAGTCACAGATGAAATAACCCTTAAAAACATTCTGCCCAGGCATTTTTAATTCTATGCGATCGCATCATTACCACTGCGATCACATAGCACAAATTTCACCTTCCATAAATTCCTCCTATGCGATCGCAATTCTGGCCCTGCCATCGCATAGCACAACCTTCTAGCTCTACGCGATCACATATCCCTTTACGCGATCGCACTGACCATCCTCCAAAGCCTATGCGATCGCACAACCCTTTGCGCGATCTAATTGAGCAAATCTGAGCTCCCCTGTTAAACTTTTTATGCGATCGCAATGATTCCTATGTGATCGCATAAAACAAAGGTTCTCTGCAATTTTTCTGCTGCATTTTCAACTCAAAAATCCACGTTAGCCCTCCGAAAACACCCTGAGGCCCTCGGGACCTCAACCAAAAGCACAAATACATTCAATTACTTCATTTAAACTTGTAGGTAGCATAAAAACGCTATCATAAACATCAAATTCATCAAATTACCACAGACTCAAGCCTAAGTCAAACTAAAACTTCCGAAACTTGCATTTGATAAAAAATCCGACCTAAATACCTCCGAATTACCTGAAACTTTGCACGCATATCCAGAATGACCTAACGGAACTACTGCAATTGTTGGAATTTCATTCTGACCCCGCACCAAAATCTCACCTATCAACCGGAATTCGCCAAAATTCAAACTTAGCCAATTCATTCCTTATCCTACACCGGACCTCCAAATTCAATTCTGATTGCACTCCTAAGTCACAAATTGTCACTCAAAACTAGTCGAATCATCGAAAATCCATTCCGAGCGTCTAACTCATAAGTCAATATTCAGTTGACTTTTCCTAACTAACCTTCTCATAAAGACACTAATTGTCTCATTTATAACCGAACTCTATCCGAATTACTTTAAATTCTCCAAACACATATACTGAAACATATAGAAGCATAAAACAGGGACACCGAGGCGGAGATACCTGAGACGAGGAGTCGAGTAATTACATCCTCCCCAACTCAAACAAACTCTCGTCCTCATGCGTGCCCAGAGTTGTACTAGGAGACAACCCATATCCGAATGACCTAACTAAACATATACCCGAGGTGATCCCACGTCACCCTAACTCACATAGGCCTGATTATACAATACAACTAAAATTTCACTTGCCATCTAGACCATAACCGTAGAACCACATTGCACCTCCGAAACCATACACAAGATAAAAACCTCACATTTATACTCAGAATAGGCTCGAACCAGCTGTAATAACCCATACCTGCAACCTCAGGTGACCCCATACACAAACCACACAACCCAACACTCAAAACGATAGCTACTATTCACAGCATTTTCCCACAACACCCGAATACCGTTGGAAACACCTCTTATTAACCAAGGTCTTATTCCAACACTTTCATATACTACCAACAATGAATGAAACACACAATACTGTAGCAATCTCTCAGATCAACCATTCATGAAGTCACTTCCCTTTAGACTACTATAACAATTATTTTCCAAGTCGAACCTCAATATTAACATACTAACAAGCGGAAACAAAATCCGTTCGTATCCATTAATGACCCCAAAGGTCTCTTATGACCAAACACACCATCCCGGTGACATGACACATCAATGATACCTAAGCCACACTTACATAACACACATACCAATAAGAGACGATCTGAATATACTCAAGTCATGAAAATGACTCAAACGAGAGAGATGTACCTTAAGCTCATCAATACCATTACAATACAAGGCTGGAACCCTGTCCTACATCAGAGAAATAGAATACCCGAATCTTCCCGAAGGGTCTAATGTCCATGTAGCCTCGCTATAATGCGCGATCACATCCAAACACTATTTCACATGAAGCACCTCAAGTCGCTATACTCAAACTTGACAACCACGCACGATTAGTGCCTAGAACCCAAGCAAATCATTATACCCATGGCGAATTAGGCATACAGATATATATAAAAACTATTCTCCATATCACACTATTGCGGCACACAACCTCATCCAGATAACATACTCATGGAGACGTGCCACCCGATCTGCACACACGCATGGCAGCGTGCCCTCCGATCCACACATACTCATTGTGGTATGCCACCCGATCCATATCTATTTCTCGCATAAAGAGATGCACATCGAGCCAAATTTGTTCACTACAACAAAATACCGAGTACCAGTCATAAGCGTATCGAGTGCACAATATCTATGTATAGCGTTATATGCTACAAAACCCAAGCAACTGAGATTTCCCTCTCAACCTTCCACTATGAATCCCGATAGCACCGCACTATATATGCTCATAGTCCGTAAATATAACGTCTCGCAACGTAGAAAACAACTCATATATCTCTCCAGATCGTTGATAAGCTCAACAATGGTCGAATCAACTTATCCCTCGAAAATACAATTCGAAGCCAACCGAGTTGACTCAAACTAGAACACGCATCCGAAAAGGCCCTTAATGTCGGAACTGGCATAATAATAGCAACCTCTGCGAGGACATCCATCATGAAGGCTCAATTAGGAAAACAATCCTTCCCAGCCGTCTGCTGGGTCTTTAAAAGATAGACCGCTCCACAAGAACATAGCCCAATGCACCTCACAATGCAAACCGTGGCATTTCCGGCATAGCCTATAACACAATAGTCTAAATTAACCCAACACTAAGGCAACCAGTCTACACCCAATCTCATATCCAAAATCTATCATATCCACAGATAAAGATTCACAACCACGACATAGACGGTGTTGGAGAACTTCCAGTCTCCAACTCCATATAACACATAACTCATTATACTTGGTCCCACATTCCGCCGTATGAATACATATTACACATCAAGTACCCATTCATTCCACGAAGGATATTCTAATATTTCCCTGTGCTATCAACAAACTCAAATGTCAACAGTCGGTCCAACAGGAAACTGCGGAAATCCCACCGAAGTGTTATCAGTTTACATTACCTCCCCCTTTTACTGAACGTATACACCCGTAAATCACTAGAATAGTAGTACCATTTTCCTTAATCATCTGAGAGTCACATGCAGCTGCCCGTACTACTTAGCAATTTAATGACTTCCCATTCAGAACTGAACCGTAACTTACATACAAAGATCCCAATCCTCCACAATAGACCGCACATACTATAGTATACTGGGATGACCTGAGAACTCTATCTCCGTTTTCCTAATCACAAGATAAACTGCCGGGACTATATCCTTTTATCCACACTAGTCTAAGCAAGCTGTTCGAACTCAAAAGCTCTACCGCCCAATACCCGTAAGGGCTCATTACCTCAAACATAAACAAGGAATTGATCATATATTTACCACACCGATTCGGTCCACTAACAAGCTACTTCATTTGTCTGGATTCCCTTCTGGTTAATTTTTAACTTGATATACTCCCTTGCTGTAGCACCACAATGCCTCAACCCGGGCTTACCATACAAGACTTGAACATAAGACCACACTGTCTAAGACCAATAGGCCACTATATACTCTCTCAAACATCCCCAACTATACCACCTTCTAAAATTCCCTACCTTGAAGAACTTCCTGTGAGTCTAAGTCTGCTACCTTTACTCCCCAGATATTGATACACAAAATCCCGTAATTAACGTAAAAATACCATAATTCTCGACCTGTTCTTGTGACAACACTGACTTGGTCACCTACTCAACCTTAAAACACATGAGTGCTACATATATAATCTTGAACACATCAAAACCATTCTCAAGAGTCATACACTCGTATACACACTGCGAATTACTTAACTTAACGAATCGAACCACTCGTGCCTTATAAGCACTCTGACACCGTAGGACATGGTCTCATTTCGATACAACCAAACCACTTCCTTCTCTTTACATTAAGCATTCTTTATCAACAACTCAAGACATCCTATTATTTTCTCACATCTACTAAGCACCATATAACCTTTGTCGAAATTTTGCTTCACTCGTGAACCATCAGCTCAATTTCTGCAACCAGAACTGATTCACCCGCATTCATCAAGTCGGAACTAACATAGTACATAACCGTACAATCAACTAAACAACAACAACCTCCCCAACTTAGCTCGAATCCATATATACCACAACACATATACTCTTTTACTATCGTGATTTCATGGTGAGATTAAACTCACTCTTTCATAAGCTTGTGGAAACACAAATCATCAGAAATGTTTAACTCCTATGCAATTCTTGCATCCATTCACATAATCGTTAAGTCCACTCTTTAGGCGACAAAGTTTTTACTAAGTCCCAAATTTTTTTCAAAAATTTCGGCAGAGTGTCCTTTGTAATTGAGCCTATCCACCTGCTAGAGAATCACTAAAACCATCCTAACAGCAAGGGCACAACTTGAAAAAGCATCACAATGTATATCAACAACATTAATCTCAATACTATATGTATTCTATTATTAAAATTGATACATGGACATGCGTTGCACCTATTCGAATCACAACACATAAAAATACCTTTCAATTACACATGAGATCTTCTAACATACACATAAGAATCATACCACTTAAGGACACTCCGCAGGAGATATCCCACCTGCTTTGCCTCAATTTAGTATTTCAGCCTGCCTTCCACCATCATATATGTTACATGGTCATTTAATCTTCCCGGGTCTAAATTCAACCCGCAACATGCTATTTACTTCGCTCCCAACTAGGAGACCTAAGAAGATTCCCCACGCCCCCACAACACGGGGCAACACATCCAATTGCAATGGAATTGAAACACTTAATGGTTCATCTATCACCTAGCAGACCTTCTTCGAATTTCCAAGTCATTTTGACACATCACATAGCTATCCAGCTGTCATTCCTACAAGTAGGGATAGTACCGACATATAGGTCTCTAACACCAGATCGAAAAATCGACACCTCGGTGCTAAAGCCATAGGCGAAGATTCGGCCTAAAGTCCTCCAGATTGGCCCAACATCAACTCATAGCAATCAAATCTCGCCCCTCGATCGCGGAATCCCAAGCCATCAAGGCACATCTACTACCGTGCGCTCATGCGCGCATGCGAACATGTGGAAGGAGTTTTAGGAGTTACTCTTTCAAGTAAATCAAGGACACACGATAAGATTTCAAGAAAGCAAAGTATTTCCTAAAGGTTGTGTAGCCTCCCGAGGATAGATATGGACATCTATGTGCCGATCCACGAGACTTTACTAAATCGGCTCATGACTCGCAAGGCCTAATAACCTAGGCTCTGATACCAACTTGTCACGACCCAAACCCGGTCGTGATGGCGCCCAACCCGAAAGTTAGGCTAGCCTGACCAACATTCGCTCTCAATTCAACAGTAAATCGATAATTTAAGAAAAATGTAATAGTTTTAGAATAATAATCCAATACTTATAATAAAATAATACAGAGATACGAAGTTTGATAAAACACTCAGCAAATAGCTGGGGTCACGAGTCTAGAGCCTCTAAAACAAACTGAATAATAATATCTGAACTAAAATACCCAAGTCTCGAAATGTATATATATAAATAACTGAAATGGGAAGAGTAGCCAGGTCTTGCGAATGTCAAGCAGCTACCTTCAACAACTCTGATAAATCTCTAGAGACAACGACTATTAAGCTAATCCTCCGGTGTACCCGAATCTGCACACAAGGTGCAGGGAGTAGGGGTAAGTACTACCGGCTCAGTGAGTAATAAGCATATATAATGTCTGAAGATAAGAAATCCATGAAAGGCCACAAAGTAAAGCTAAAACTAACAGCGCGTCACCTTAACTACGAACCAACAACAAAGCAACATCAAATATATCAATCAGGTATAATTCAAGGATGTAATGAAATGTGCATGAACCCGCTACGACATACATCCTGATCCTTTTTAACGTCGACAGCGCTCACTGGGGGTGTGTACAGACTCCGGAGGGGATCCTACAGCGCAAGCGCAATATTAATCAGGTATTGGCATAAAACAGGCTCACGGCCTCAATGTCAGTATATGTAATCACTACGCCATGTAGCCTGATCCATATCAGGAAATCATCCTCACTACAGGGTCCCCAACCCATCTCAGTCAAACAAGTCTACCGTCAATCGGACGGGACATACTATAGGGATCTCAACCTTCATATCCTTTTTCATTTAAGGTTCATGTATAAAATACATTTATTATATTGTTTTAATATTTGAAACTATGAATGAGAATTTATGTTATGCACACAAGTGAGGAAAACATATAAAGATCCCCTAGGATTCTACAGTTCGGCACAAGACCCCAATCATGGCAATAAGCCCATATATAATCAATACAAGGTGTGTATCAGTCGCCAAAATTGTAAAATTCTTGTTCGCAATGGACCAAGTCACAATCACCAGTCATAAACAAGCCTGCACCTGCCATGGGGTGCGAGTCACGCCCTAACATAGTGTCAAAATGTGATAAATAAGGGTTTCAAACCCTCAGGCCATCATCTATACAAACTACTCACCTCTAACTGGCCGTAGACTGGTCCGCAATGCCTTTTCCTTTTGTATCAACCTCTTCGCACGTTGAATCTAGTAAAAACCACAACGAATACATAAATATGGGCTAAATAAACATAACCCAATAAAAAGTACACAAAAAGTACTAAAATTCATGAAGTTGGTAAAACTAGAGCCCCGGGCCCACTTCTTAAAAAATTACGAAAGTCACATCAACAGATTCTTCATCTCGCCACGAGTCCGTACATATATAATTTACCAAAAAACGGAGTTCAAATGGCCTTTCAAATCCCAACAATTTATTTTCAAGAACCGAGCCCTAGTTCTTCACAATTTCAACCCACTTTCATGAATTTGAGTGTTGATTCTTCAATAAAATGGTGTTTCATATTGAGTATCATACATGTAAAAATTATAGTAGGGATCTTCGCCCCTAAATCCATTATTCAGATAATTCGAGTTTCGATAACTATAAAAAGAACTTTCTATTTCACTCAGAAAAGAATGATAGTTGTCAATCTCAAAAATCTGATTTTCAATATCAAAATAGATAGAATAACTGTCTCCATTCCTATCACTAACTAAAAAAGTGTCATTAGAGATGAAATTCCGAATGTCTTTAACGCCGAATAAATAATCAACATTACTGCAGAAGAGACTTACCTCCAATCAATACCCGTTTAAAACCCTCTTCGAATCGGTCAAAAAGCTCTCTTGGCAGAGTAAAAATGGTGGAAATTATGAATAGGTCGCGAATGAAATAACCCATAAAAACATCCTGCCCATGTATTTTAACCCTATGCAATCGCATCACTACCAATGGGATCGCATATAAAAAATTTCACCTTCCCAAAATTTCTCCTACGCAATCGCATCACTACAACCTTCTACCTCTACGCGATCGCACATCCCTTTACGCTATCGCATTGACCATCCTCCCAAGACAATGCGATCGCACAACCCTTTACGCGATCACATAGAGAAAATTTGAGTCCCCCTGCCAAACCTTCTATGTGATCACAATGATGCCTATGCGATCGCATAGAACAAAAGTTCTCTACAATTTTTCTGTTGCATTTTTCAACTCAAAAATCCCCGTTAGCCATCCGGAAACACCCTGAGGCCCTCAGGACCTCAACCAAAAGCACATATACATACTATTACTTCATTCAAGCTTGCTCGTAGCATAAAAACACTACTATAAACATCAAAATCATCAAATTACCACGAATTCAAGCCTAAGTCAAACTAAAACTTCCGAAACTTGCATTAGATCAAAAACCCGGCCTATACACCTTCAAATGACCTAAAACTTTTCATGCATATCCAAAATCACCTAACGGAGCTACTGCAACTATCGGAATTCCATTTCGACCCCCGGATCAAAATCTCACTTATCAACCGGAATTCGCCAAAGTTCAAACTTAGCCAATTCAAGCCTAATCTACATCAGACCTCCAAATTGAATTCCGATTGCGCTTCTAAGTCAAAAATCATCACCAAAAACTATTCGAATAATCGGAAATCCATTCCGATCCCTCTACCTCATAAGTCATTATTCGGTTGAATTTTCCAAACTAACCTTCTTATAAAGACTAATTTTCTCATTTCTAACCGAACTCTATCCAAAATATTTCAAATTCTCCAAACACATATAATGAAACATATAGAAGCATAAAATAGGGAAAATAGGTTGGAGATGCTTGAGACAACGGGTCAGGTCGTTACATTAACTGAACAAGGCTTTCATATAACAAGATAACACAATTAACTCAATTTACAAGGGGTGATTTTTCCCGCACAATGTTAGACAAGACACTTACCTCAATTCAGAACTCAATACTCAATTAAGCTTTTCATATACCAATTCAACACTGCTCGACCCAATTTAGCCAAAGAATACTTAAATCCATCAAACAATGCAAGAGAAAATAATTTCAATTAACAAAGCTATAATCCTTGTACAATTTAAAAAAAGTCAATGAAAGTCAACTCCTCGGGCCCGCACCTCGGAATTGAAAAAATTTACAAAACCCAAACACCTATTGAATTATGAGCCCAACCATACTAGTTTCACTCAAATCCGACTCCGAATCGATATTAAAACTCAAAAATACACCTTATAAAATTTTAGACAGAACCCCCAAATTCACTTTTAAATCATCAATCAAATGCGTAAGATGAAGATGGATTTATGAAATATAAACAAAATCAAATATAGAACACTTACCACAATCCACATAGTGAAAATTACCTCCAAATATTGTCCAAATTGGATCTCCCCATTTCAAAATATGACCAAATGAATAAACTTTCGATATTAAGTATTTTTTCCCTGCTGTTCTGCCTCGTTTTGCATGCAAAATGATCCCGAAACACGCTTTTGATGCCTCTAATGAGTTTCTTGTGAAATTTCAGACAATTTGTGATAACCCAAAAGGTTGTCACTCGTTTTGAAAGTTAATTCTATGTTTTGAGTCCTTAAAAACCTCTTTTTATCTCACATCGATTTGTGTGCACAATTCGGGCACATTTTCAAAAAGTTTTTATGTGAAATATAGGTAAAATAAGGAAATTGACCTTTAAAATTGATTAAGGTTGACTTTGCTCAACATTCTTGTTAACGGACCCAGACCCATGATCCGATGGTCTAAGGGTCCGTAGTCAAAATATGGGACTTGGGCGTATGCCCGAAAATGAATTTCGAGGTCCCAAGCTCGAGAAAAGAATTTTAAAGAAAATTATTTACTGGAAAATATAAATATTTTTAGAAGTGACTTGGTCCCTCGCAAATAGAATATGTGATGAGGAAAGTATGTGAGAGGCACTGCAGCAATCATATTGGGGGAAGATCATTGGTGAAGACTTTAATAAGCACGGGATATAGTGGCCAAATATGGAGGTTAGTGGCCAAAAGGGATATATTGAGTTATCTCACCATGCCCTATCATGAAGTGGGGCAAGGATATCATAGGTCGTTACCTCAAGCTAAAGGGAGGGTACGGTTTCTATTAGTTTTAACGGATTATTTTACAAAATGGATCGAAGCAAGAGCTTTCAAACAGGTGCGAAAAAAATAATTCAGGGGCTTTATTTGGCAAAACATTATCTGCCGTTTGGAGTATCAAAGGAAATTGTGCACAATTTATAGGCATGAAAATCACAGAGTTCTTTCAAAGTTGGAAAATGATGACGTCCAAATCCACCGGTAAAAAGCAATATACATGGTCGCATGCAATATAATTTACCGAAATATGAGTCGGGGTCGAATCCTACAGAGAACAAACTGTAGGCCATTCGGAATGTAAGAAAATTATCGCTAGTTACGCAATGCCAAACACTAAGAATTTTGGTTGAAAAGGGTTTTAATATCTAAACTGTGGAAATATAAACTAACCTATAAAGCAAGTAAAATGATCAATGGCCACAAGTATGAATGCATCGGGAATTACACTCAAGTAACGATCCAATGTATTTCATGATTACACAAATTTAAGTAAGTTTATGTTAATTAGTCACCGATAATAATTCTTAATTAGCTTCTTCCGAAGACTAACAAGACTTTCTAATTGAATTATCCTTAATTACAATTACAAGATTAAGCACACCCGGAAGGTTACAAGTAGTTCAATCATATCCCTAGGTAGAATCTATAAAATGAGGGTTAACGCCTCAAGTTGTTGTTAATTAATCTTTCTCAACCCCAAACTATTTTTCCCAAAATTAATTCAGAGTTAATGGGTGAGTCCTAGGATTAGCCAATCCCTTTGGAGACATCAAAGAGCAAAAATAATTAAAGTAACAATAACTCACTTCATAAATATATAAAAATCATTCAATACATAAGTACAACAAGGTATTTAATCCACACTTTAAATATGAATATTCTCATAAACAAGATTCAAGTGTTGGAAATAAATATTACACACTTAAATATTCAATACAAAGAAAGGAAATCAAGAAACAAACACAAATGGGTAAGAAAATCTTAACCACAAGCTTTAATCTTGAAGACCCAAGTGTGTTTGTGCAAACCTAGCTTCAATACTTGTTCTCTCTAGTCTCCAAGGACTTAAAATAAGCCAGAGACCCTTTACAAATGAGCCCTATCAAGTATTAAATGATTTGGGGATCAAAAATGTGAAATTTTATAATTGCCCATGCCTGAAGCACGTTCTTCGCAATTGCGAACAAATGTTCGCAATTCCCAACCTTGCCTAGACTGCATGGATTTGCATTTGCGATGATTCCTTTGCATTTGCAGAGGTAGAACTTTCTTGCTGACATTGCATTTGCGAAATGATCTTCGCAATTGCGAGATCATCCATTTTCTGCATAAGTCTCATTTGCGAAATACTTTTCGCAATTGCGAGATCTGACCAATTACTGCTGAGTTCACATTTGCGAACTCCTCTTCGCATTTGCGAAGGACTCCTTTTTCTGATTGACTTTGCAATTCCCAAGCTTTGGTCGCATTTGTGACCCCAGAGGGCACTTCTTAGATTTTTATCTCTTTTAGGCTTCTTTTGACCTATTTTCACTTGGTTTCTTCACCATTACTTCTAAATCACATTCAACATGTAAAATAGAAGTAAATGACATTAAATACATGATTTTATCACTTCAAACATAGTAAAAGTATAGGCTTAAAGGTGAGATAAGTTGGTAACATACCAACTTATCACACCCCCAACCTTGAACTATTGCTTGTCCTCAAGCAATGAAAACGACAAAATCTCCTCCCAAGTGGCCAAATTAACCTCATATCATTAACACACAAAGCCAAAAAGAAATTCTATTTTAAGTACAAATGCATGACTTCGATTGGTACCAACAATCACTCCAAAGCAAATGAATTATCAAGTACTTCATGAACATCATTATACTTCAAGTTCTCAAACACTAATGTAAATCAAAGTAGCAATCAAATCATGACACTAACGCTTCAAAATTTGCCTTTCTATCACAATCAACTTTCTTTGGTCATTATTTCCAATTGAAAATGGGAATAAATTCACAACATAAATCTCATGTGCCCTCACATTTAAGAGAGGATCCCACACTCATAAATCGTAATTTAAAACAACAATGGACATATCAAATGGAAAGAATTAACTCTCACTCAAAAAAATGTTCATACAAGTAGTACCATAGGCTTGCCCTTGATGTATTCCTCAACTAATGTAGACAACTCGGTTCAAAATCAATTAGGACTTAAGGGTAGTAGTTTAGGCTTTTGGATAAGGTATGGTACAATTTTGGAAAGTGACTCAACAGCCCCCCAAGCACTACACAATTTACAATTAAAGTCCACTTCCTTCAAACACATTTTCCATCCTTTCTTCACTTTTCCTTCCACACCTAGTCTTCTCTTTATTTCACAACTTTTTATCACTTTATTTTATATATATATATATATATATATATATATATATATATATATATATATATATATATATATATATATATATATATATATATATATATATATATATATATATATATATATATATATATATATATATATATATATATATATATATATATATATATATATATCCTTTCTTTTTTTAAAGCATTTCTTTCAAAGATTCCAACAACAAAAAAAGAGTTAATTTATTTGCCTATTCCCAATCTGCCCGATCTACGCCGGTTTGATTCTCACAGGGCGCGGGATACGTAGGCAACCTCGATCGGGTCCAACCTCCCTTTTGCGAAAATAGCCCAAAAAATATCAAAATTTTAATTTTTGTCATAAATAAGTCCGGTGATGCCATTCTTATTTAAAACAAGCCAAATGTCCTCGAAAGGGCACCGGAAGGCTGTTTTTGCAAGAACAGACACCCTGAGTCATTTTTTAAATGGTTTGCGGGCACATCCTTAAAATCTTCCTTCCATAAGTGCTGAAAGGTCGTATCTGCGAAACCAAGTCCCTGTTTTCTAAACAATGAAATTTTGGAAGAATAGCCACTTTTCCTTTTAAGTCAAATAAATCATTGAAATACTCCTTATGTGTCTTTTGTAAATAGAAAATAAAAGAAAATACACAAATTTTGAAAAGGAAATTTTGAAGTCTTTATTTAAAAAACAAAAATAAATATCAGAAATCAAAATAAAAAATATTTTCCTTAAAGCATTTCTTTCAATATTCCAAGTTAGCTTATTTACCTTATAGGCACGAACTACGCTTGGTCTGATTCGTGTAGGGTAGCGATACGTAGGCAATCCCCATCGGATTCGACTATAACAATAAGATAAAAACATAAAGAGAGGGAGAAAATAAAGGAAAAACAAAAGAAACAAAGAGCGGAAGAAAATCAAGGAAAAACCATGGCAAAAGAAATGGAAAAGCAGAAAATGAGAAAAACATAAGGAAAAACAAAATGAGAGGGAAAAAAACAAAGAAAAAAAACAAGAAGGGAAAACAAAAGAAATGCCGGGATGACACATGCATCCGTTGATATGTGATTACCTATATGTGTTATTCGCAAGACTAACTGTTTGGTGCTGTCAATCTAGAGTCCGGGTTTGTAAGAAGGAGGTGGTTGGTTTTGTGGTAAACTGGTTTCGCACCATTACTTCACCAGATCTAAAGGTAGCATAGAGATGTCGTCAGAAATGACCCTGCCAACAATCCCTATCTCGAATGACAGCCCGCTCTCGGGTATCCCGGCCTCCGAGTCCTCTGTAACTGAAGAGAATAGAATCTTGCGTCTGAGGGTGATGGAGATGTGGGACGCAGGGACAAATGGAAAAGAACCCCCAAGTGTCATCCCTAGATTTCCCGAGTTGTTCCCAAAGCCAACGGGTACCTCCAATACTCCAATCACTCACTCGAACATCACATTGGGACAACCTACTATATTTGCTCACTATGTGGGAGGCACTTATGAGGTTCTCCCCCAAGTATTCATGCCGGGAATGGCTCCCAAATCTTTACGGCTCCACTATGCTCTGCCACAGTACAACCTTAATTGCCAAAGCCTGATTTTGACCCTTGGGTGTTCACTTTTTAGAATCCTGTGTTTCAGGCGGATCCACCATACCTCGCATGTGCTTACCCTCATCCACCATCATATGAGGTTACACTGGTGCAGGATAAAACTCCCAAAGATCCTGAATAAGATGAAACGGTGAGAAGAATGAGGAGCCTTGAGCAGAGCTTTAAAAGTATACAAGGCTTAAGTGGGCAGAAGAGTGTCTGCAATACTGATCTGTGCATGTTCCCTCACGTGCACCTTCCCATGGGATTCAAAACACCAAAGTTTGAGAAATATGATGGGTATGGTGATCCCATTGCTCACCTTAAAAGCATTGCAACCAATTGCGTGGAGCTGGCGGAAAAGGAGAGTTGTTAATGGCTTACTTCGAAGAAAGCTTGATGGGCATAGCTTCAGAGTGGTATATGGATCAGGACACGTCTCGATGGCACATTTGGGATGATCTTGCCAGATATTTTGTTCGACAATTTCAATACAACATTGACATTGCACCAGACCGGAATTCTTTGTCCAACTTGAAGAAGAAACCCTCAGAAAGCTTCAAAGAAGATGCTACTAAATGGCGCGAGCAAGAATCAAGGGTGAAGCCTCCCATGGATGAAATAGAAATGGTCACATATTCCTCCAGGCTCAAGAACCAAATTACTTCCAAAACATGATGTCGGCCATGGGCAAGCCTTTTGTAGAGGCCATCAAAATTGGTGACATGGTAGAACACGGTTTTAAAACGGGTAGAATCTTGAGTCTGTCAGCCATCAGAGCAACCTCCCAAGACATTCAAGGAGGGTCTAAAGGAATGGCAAAGAATAGAACAAGAGAAGAAACAACCATGGCGGCATCAAGGGAAAGAAGATATCGGGCTCCTAGACCTATTTTTTCCGAAAGAACCCCTCAACACTACTATCCTCATTCTGATATGGTCTATGCTCCACCACCTCATGCGGTCATGAACGCTCAACCTGTCGCCCGACCGCAACCACGGGCTAATAGCAATTAACCTCTACTCCAAAGAAACCAGCCTCCTCACCAGAACCACTATAATCCTCGACCTCCCCAAAATAACTTCCGTCCCCGGGAACCACCCAAGAGACCCAAGTATACACCAATCGGTGAACCCTACTCCACCCTGTTCCCTAAGATTGTCCAGATGAATTTGCTGCAACCCATACCTCCAAACGGGAAAAACCCAGAATCACCATCATATCAGCTGGGTGTCAGATGTGCCTATCATTAAGGGGTAGAAGGGCACGATACAAATCACTGTTGGACTCTAAAACAAGCGGTGGAGAATTTAATAGATCAAGGGAGAATTGTGTTGAAGGATGAGGATGTCCCAAATGTGAGCAATAATCCGCTGCCCGCTCACAACAATGCACCATTAATTGGGATAATTTGTGAGGAAAAATAATTTGATCCGGCACTTAAGGCCATAATTGTTATTGCTGATGAAGAAAAGAAGTCGGGGGCAGCCCCGAAAAGAGAAAGGGGAAAAGAAGAGTAATATCACCGAGACAAAACCGGAAAAAAAATGATGTACCCAAGCAAGCATGTGTGGTATGGGGGACAATCAAACCACCTCGGCTGAATGAGCCAGTGGTTATTAGACGCATACCACATAAGCCTAAATACAGTGAAGAGGAAGATGATGAGGTTTTTGCGGCTGAAGAGAGTAAGGGAATACGTGGAGCGATAAGGAAAATGCTCTGCAAAACCCACATTGTCCAGCCAGGAGAAGGCACTAACATTGCTGAGGTGTTGTACATGGGACCAAGCGCCATGTTTCAAAACTAGAAGGCTACGCCATTCCTGGTCAGGCGGGAGTCTTAGTAGACTTGTCCTGCCACTTGTTCTGCATCGCGAGTCATTCCAGGGTGTGACTCGGATGTTTTCTTTAGTTTCCTGTCTTTAAATTCCCGAATTTCTTACCCTATTATCTTCCCAATTCCATGAAATGAAATCAATATTCGTCGTTCATTTTTTTCATATTTTTGCTATGTTTTCTCTTTTATTTTTCTTCAATCCTAATAATGCAACTTTAAATAACATGACATGCTCGCGGACTTCATGCCCAGATCCCATGAACTCTGTCAGACTTCAAAATGATGAATCAAAAGTTGATATACAAAGAAGTTAAATTTGAGAAAATAAAAGAAAAGAATTGGAACAACTGAGGAAAATTGGTTTGTGGTTAGGGAAAGGTCTGCCACTGAAGCAGAGTTTGAGGACAGTAAGTGGGTCTAGACTCGTATAGAATGTTGGCCTTAATTGAAATGGATGGCTGCAGCTTGTTACGGGCAATTGTATCAACAAAGCATGGCCGACGCTTAAATAAGAAAGCACGACCCGGGAATTTTGAAGTAGGAAAACTGGTGTTAAGGTGCAATCTTCCTCATCGCCATGAAACAAAAGGAGAGTTTGCTCCTAATCGGAAGCGTCCATACATCATTGGAAATACTGCCAAGAGGAGCATTGTATCTTGGTGACATTGGAAAGAACTGACCCTGAAGCAGTTGTGAACACGGATGCAGTAAAAAGGTATTATGTCTAAACATGCTTCAGCGATGTCTTTGCACAGTTGAGATCACGAAGGCTTTCTTTCCCACTATCCAAACACCATCAATCCTTCATAAACACTTGGAACCCGGAAGTGCTATTGAAAAAAAAGAAGGCAAAGGAAAAGAAAAGAAAAGAATAAAAAAGAAAAAGAAAAGAAAAGAAAAAGGAATAAGAAAAAGAAAAGAAAAGAAATAGAAAAGAAAAGAAAGTGAAAAGAAAAAAAAGAAGAAAAGAAAAGAAAAGAAAAACAAAACCGAAACAAAAACAAAAACAAAAAATATTTCTCTGAACTACGTCTGATTTGATTTCGAAAGGATATGTAGGCAGCCTCTTCCTGAGGTTCAGTCACACCAAAACCAAAATCCCAATTCCCCCCAAAAGTAAAACTGGGGAAGATGATATAATGGTTCAGCCAAGCAACCACTGAAATAGTTCAAAAGTTATAGTTCCGCCCAAAATCCTTTTACCCTAAAGACCTTGTCCAAGTCCTTCTGATCAATTGGCAAAGACAGGAAAGTGGGAAATTTCATTGTTGGAATCTGATACAAGTCAAATTGAGAGAAATAAAATGAGAGAGTCTTATCGGTGAAAACCTTCGGGCACCATAAGGCGACGGGAGTAGAGAAATTAAAAATGAGAGAGTCAGCTCAGCAAAAACTTGCTAAGAGTGCTATCGGGCAACGGTGAGGAGAAATGAGAGAGGTCGAATGGGCGAAAACCCGCAAAGGGCGTTATCGGTCGGAAAAGGTCATCTCACCACTAAAAGAGTCCGGGCAAGGTTCCCTGTTTTTGAAATGTGGAAATGTGGTTCACGAGAAGTTAAAAAGTTTGTGTGGGTCACGCGTCCAGTCCAAAAAGCATGTCATGTTCATTTGGAGCCAGCATGTACCCCAGATAAGTCCTTCTTTTCCCCGAAAAGGACGCTTCTCTTTAAACTCGTATGCTTTCCTTTTGCATACTTTTCTTTGAATCCCTTTCTGTTTAACTCTGATTCCATAATAATTACAAAGAAAAGGTGGCTGGACCGGTTTCACAGGGCTCCGCCTGGCAAGAGTCAAAGAAAATACGCAGCCTCATTGGTGCGCCAGTCCAATCCCGACCGACAATGGTGTTTGATTGCCTCGAAACTGAAAGACATTAGAAAAGAAAGAATATCAAAGGCAAAGGTCTTGAAAGCAGAATAAAGTAAAAGGACAGAGCGCACACGGGCGAGTCATCAAGAAATCCAAAGGCTGAACCCGGTCAGTGTGAAAAGAAAGTCACCCTCAATGCCAACAAGCAGCAAAGTTCTCAACGGAAATGGGGTCAGGATCAAGCGATGGAGATGATCAAGGCCACAAAACCAACCACGGTTTAAACTAACAAGTAGTTCTTTGTTGAAAATAGGTTTTATTCAAAACAGTTGTGCAAGAAGCATGAGCAACCCAAGAGAAATAAAATGCGCAAGTGTTGAAATAGCTCTGCAGCAGGAAAAACAACCAAAAAGGAAGTTTTCTCAAATATTCTTTCATTTATTCCGATAAATAAAAAGGAATAACATCTAAAAAGAAAACCCAAAAAGGAAGAAGGAAAGAAATGGAAAATGAAAATCCAAAAAGAGAATCAAATCATGGTAGTTATAGCTTTGCTTTTAAAAATCCCGGCCAAAAAAATCGAGGAACTCCTGGACAAAAAGCAGTGGACCTTTTTTCTGTCCAAAATCCCAGCCAAAACCGAGGATCTCCTGACAAAAAATCGCGGAGATTTTTCTATTCAAAAGTCCGACCAAAAACCGAGGATCTCCTGGCCAAAAAACCGTGGAGCTTTTGTTTTCCAATATCCCAGCCAAAAAACCAAGGATCTCCTGGCAAAAAAACAACGGAGCCTTTTCTATCCAAATCCCAGCCAAAAACCGAGGATCTCCCGACCAAAAAACTGCGGAGCTTTTTCTGTCTAAATCCCGGCCAAAAACCGCGGATCTCCCTGCCATAACCCAATGAGCTTTTTCTTTTCAAATCCCGGCATAACCCGTGGATCTCTCTAACATACCCCAAGGAGCTTTTTCTTTTCAAATCTCGGCATAACCCGTGGATCTCCTTTTCATAACCTAAGGAGAATTTTCTTTTCAAATCCCAGCATAACCCGTGGATCTTCCTGGCATAACCCAAGGAGCTTTTTCTTTTCAAATTCCGGCATACCCGTGGATCTCCCTGGCATAACCCAAAGAACTTTTTCCTTTCAAAATCCTGGCATAACCCGACCATTTTCCAGCATACCCTGAATTCATTCACAAAGATACACAATCCTAATTTGATTGCTTAGATATGTGTCAAAACTAACTCACGAAATTTTCCTAGCAAAAAATGAGGCAGAAAATTTCGTTCATTTTTTTGTTTTGGTATCTTAAAGCAAGTTGACCCCAAAACACATGATTCGAGACGACCAAAAGAATTAGTCTCAATCCAGAATAAAGAAAAGAAGAAAAGAACAAAAGAAATGAACTTAAAGTGCTAATGTGGAGAAGGACGCAGACTGCTCAAGATATGATTGAAGTCACGAGTTTCGCATGTCCCACCTTGATCCAAAGCTGAAGAATGCACCAGCGGTAATAGCTTATGAGCATCAAGATTCAGATCAGAGTCTGCCTCAAGAACCAACCAAGACTCAAGATTAAGCTTCAAGAGATTTATAGATAGGAATCTTGTAACTCATTGTTGTTAAGTTTGCTAGCTTAGTTTTTTATTTTCCATTTTGATGTAATAAGGAGCTCATCAAGCAGAAACATCAGCAACAGCAGCAAAATCACAGCTTCTCGGTAGTCCCAGCTACTAAAACTTCCTGAACTACACTGACATGATTCCTGTTTAGCCCAGGATATGTAGGCAACTACTGAAGCAGGGTGTGGCCAAAACTTTTCAAAGTGTTTCACAACGGAATATTTGAACGGGCAAAATCGCTCGTATTTGCTCACTTATCTTTGCGCGAAAACTTTTCATGTTTCCGAGTAAAGAGGGGCAGCTAAGAGCACGTGATTTTTGCCCTATATATGAATACTTACCAAAAATTGAAACAAAATAATTTTTTCTTTATTTTATAATTTTCTGTGCATTTTTCTATCATTTTATGGTAATTGTTGCATTTTATTTGTGTGTGTTAATTCATAAAATACAAAAAAATGCATTTGCATTTCCGATATAATTTCATATTTTTAGGATTAATTAAGTTTAATTTGTTTTAGATTATATGAAAATTATAAAAATAGTCCACTTTTGCATTTTTACTGTTTTAGTTGTGAATTTGTCGCAAATAGTTCTTAAGGTAATTTAGGCATTAATTAGTCTAGTTTTATTTTATTTTTAATTTTTGCATTCTCTATATAAATTAGAAAAAAATGTATTTTTATAAATCAGGAAAAAGAGGTAAGTTAGATAAATAAAAAAATGAACAAAACAAAAGAAATAAGAAGTGATAAAAAAGAAGCAATGGAATGACTTTGTCAAATGCCGTTTGGGCTGATTTTTTTTCAAAATTGATCACGTCTTGAGCCAAATCAGATCGCCCGCCCAAGCACTATATTCATTCCACCCTGTCCGGTATGAGTTAAGTAGAAACGACGCCGTTTAGGCAGCGTCTAATCATGGTCGTTCGTCCCCTCTCATCCAATGGCCCAAAGGTTTTTCCCCATTCCCTTAAAATTGTCCAAAATGATCAGAGACCAAACATTTTGGTCTCTCGTCTTTTCCAAATTCTCAACCCTAGCCATTGTGAATTCCGCCATTTTTACAGACCAAGGGAGCTTCAAACTTCACCAAATCTTAACCAGCCTTTCTCCATATTCCCTCAAGCACAAGGCTAGTAAATAGTTCCCAAAATCCTCACCCTTGATTCCAAATCTCGAACTTGATGTCAGAATGGGGATTTATGTTCTGTGCTTTGATAAAGTGCTATGCTGGCTCTGAACGGGTCAAAACTCATTCCAAATGGTTGTTCTCCATGAGAGAAAATATTTAGCATCAATTTTAACTCATTTAGTGGCTTACCGACCTCAGGCAGGACCGAAACCAGCAATGCCTTTTAAGAAAAGTCTTTCATCAAACCTTCCGTAGGTTTCTGGTAGAAAAACGGACGTGTCCATGCCCTTTCTCTTGAAGGTATGTCTATTTCAGTTTTAACCCTACTTTGAGTCTATCCGCCATATGCCCCTTCATCTGTTATAAGATTTTAATTCTATAAGGTTCCTCATGTTGACTTTTGGTTCAAGCAAATCGTTACTTCCGAGGGGTCTAATTTAATCGAGCTCTTGATCTTTTCCATCTTACTTAGTGTTAATTTCAGTTAATTAGCATAGTCAGGCTTACCAATTTTTTTAGGATTGCTACTGTTTGAATTGTTGTGTGTTTAATCGGAATCTTGTTTTCCTTGTTATCGTTTGGTCTAAGTTTTCTCTGCTGTAATGGGCCCTCGATTTACATTGGCCCGTCTAACAGCAGCTTTGGGCTCTGTTTGTTTTGTTTGGGTTGACCCATATCCATTCTGGAATGGAAGGGTAATTAAATAGGGGCACGAGGGGTAATTTGTAGAATTGGTTTAGGGAATCTTTCATAACAAACTAAGAAGCTTCTAGAGTGGGGTGGGATTTGAATTTCAGACTTTTAGGTAGTAATACTTGGGAAACAAGTCAAAAATCTATGGATCTTTAAGCTAAAATGAAAATTACCAAGGGGGAAAAGGGTAAACTAAAATCTGTAGGGGGTGTCCTAATTGTTTGCCTATAAAGGCATCATTTCATACCTTGAAGAACAAGTTTGGCAACCCAAAAATTCCCCATGAGTATGCTCTCCAGTTTTAGGCTCAGATCTGAGATCCAAACTTCAAAACCCCACCCCCTTTCCCCCCAAAATAACAGAAGAAAACCATCAAAAAACATAAAAAAGTAGAAAACAAAAGGAAAATACCAAACCAATATTGTTTTATTGAATTTCCTAGCTAACTTTCAATTCGAGTAGTTAATTGGCAATCCCTGGTTTGAATTCTGGTGGTTGAGAGTTTCATAAACACAGTCTGAGTGATATTGAGTACATAGGGTCATGAATTAGTAGATTAAATTGATATTTCAGTCCATTGAAGGATTTTGGGTTATCTGTTACTTAGTTGATGCTTTTATTTGGGGTTTCAAAACTATTTTTGGACCTCTGGAGTTCTCTGGACTTCTTGCTGTTTCATTGATGTTGTTGATCTCTCATTCTATTCCTCTTATTTTAGTACCCACGTACACGGCTATAACATTGCAAATTTGTAAGCTGGAAACATTGAGCATGAATGTATATGAAGATTTGAAGTTCAAAGTTGCTTTGTTGTTATGCTGATTTTGTATTTTAGATATCTCATTCATTAATGATGTATGAGTTGCTATTGAATGTATAATTAGACTGATATAGGACTGTTTTTGTTATTCCTTAGGTTTTTTCGAGTTGTTTTAGCAGAAGAGCATGCGTTAGCTCAGTTAATTTTTGTTAATGTTTACGTGCATCTGTTAGTGCTAGGATTATTTGTGGGCATGCTTGATTCAGTAATCAGTAGCATAATAGTGTTAGCTTAAGATATGGTGTTCCATTTGGATGTTGCAAACTTGGAAGAAAACGGATCAAAATTGCCTTCATGTAGTTCATTTCCTGATTGAAGTGTAAATAGCAACACATGTTTTAACATGGAGAACAAGCTCGATTGTGAAATGAACCGCTGCATTAGTCTGCGTTCAAAATGGAGAGCTTCCCATACGTATGTGCGTATAGCCTCCTAATTTTGGGACCCTGATGGACCTTGGCTTGGGTTGAAAGCCATTAGGAATTCAAAATGGCCCTATAGCACATTGGACCTCAAATCCATGGTCACGCACGACCAGTTTTCAGCAGTCTGCCCTTTCACCATTGGGTCTGGGTTTGTACCCAGGTGATCTTAGTCCATTAAACAATAATTAATCAGGATCCTCTTTTATGTTTACGGACAAGTAGTATAGAAAATCGTACTATACTTTCGGGAGACGAGCCTCGCATAACAAAAGTACAAATGGCGCTGCCCTCAATAAAAGTTTAAAAAATATTAGAAAATTTGGAAGGGCTATTTAGCGAATTTCACGGTCCTCCCAAAAGATTATAGCGCGTTAGACTCTATTAGGCGTGACTTTAATAAAATTACATTCCTAAATATGGGTGGGCATTTTATGCGGCCCAAATACGAATCCTAAAACGTTGAATAGAGTGTGCCTAGGATTGTGGGTTCTTGATGCGGCGCAATCCAAAAATGCACTTTAAACGATGTTCACTTTCTCAAATAAATATATATTTAATACAAGCGGTTAAAGATAAAATTGGCACATAGGCACTTCATGTAATAAAATCATATTTTAGCCATTAATAGAAATATAAGCGACCATGCTAGAACCACGGGATCCGAGGGTGTCTAACACCTTCCCTCGGGTCAACAGAATTCCTTATTCAGAATTTCTGGTTCGCAGACTCCAATTGGGAAGTCGAAAATTTTCCTCGGATTGGGATTCAAGCTAAACCGATGATGTAGGACACCAAAAGCCGAGCCTTTCCCAAGTGGCGACTCTGAATAACTAGTCCCAATTCGAATAATGTCACTTTAAATGGAAAAACTCACTTATACATTATCCTTCGGGGTAGAGATTTAAAAAGGGGCCGGTTGTGATGATGCTACACTGTTGTGCTCATTTGCATAGATCTAGTCTTTGCTCAGCAGCAACAGCAGTAGATCGGGAGTAGACCTTTATTCCAGAGAGAGATTCTAAGGTAGCCTAGCAAGCGTCCGCGGGCTTGCCATCTCCCTTATCTTGTTTTTAGTTGGTTTTCCCTTGTATTCCGGGATAGACACTTTATCATTTCTTTCCAAACTTTGTATTTAGTAAACTCTTAGAAGTTCGTGAGTTATGTGACACCAGGTTTTGGGGTAGCGTATTGTGTTGATCTTTCGCAGCTTATTTCAATTGTCTCTATATGTTAGTCTTCCGCTTTACTGTTCTAACGAAAAGGTTTTATGTTGTTGTGATGAATGGTGAAAAAAATTAATTAAGTGGGCTTGCCTAGCTCCTGTCAATAGGCGCCATCACGACCCTCGATGGTGAAAAATTCGGGTCGTGACAAGAAGACTTTGCTTATTTTTTATTGACCCTGAAGAAGGGTGAAATGAAGTTAGAAATGTGGAAAGATAGGTGAGGGAGGTAAATCATAGAGAGGGCCAGGTGTTTCATTTTTGAAAAAACTATTTCATGAATTAAAAAACATATTAGGGATGAAATTTTAAAATTATTGGTCAAACCAAAAGTGTTATTTTTGAGACTCTTGTGTACATTATGGTTCAACCATGAGCCTACGGGGTGGTACCCCGGTAATGACTCTTATCAGCATTTCCTATTTTTGCACTTATTTTTTGTTGTTGTTTCTTAGCATATTATTAATTGTCTTTCTCCATTTTGCACTAATTGCTTTAGTTCCGCATAGTTAACCTTATTATCCTATTGTTGTTTCAATTTCATAACAGTCATTATTACACTGCCTTACACTTGTTCAGACGTTTATTTATTCCGGTAGGGCCTTGAACTAAACTCATCACTGCTCTACCGAGGTTACGCTTAGCACTGACTTGGTACCGCTGTGGTGTACTTATGCTATACTTTTGCACATCTTTTTTAGCAGATCCAGGTACCTCCTACCAGTCTATGAGTTGACACTGCGCGTGCCGACTTCAAAGTACACCTACCAGCATCCAAAAGCCTCAGAGTCCCCCTCTTCCTAGATTATTTATTTCCTTATCCTTTATTAGAAACTATTATATAGAGATATTTGATATTACTTAATAGAGCTTGTGACTTGTATTTTAGTAGGTTTTGGACATTTATGTATATACTAAGTTGATTAGATTTTATTTATACAATTTGTTGGATTTAAGACTTTAATTATTATTTCAGTTATCTTTGCATAAATAATAGGCTTACCTAGTATTAGAGGCTAGGTGCCATCACGATATCTTATGAAGGAGAATTGAGGTCGTGACAAAGGTCTTGTAAGTATAACAGCCCGAACGGTCATTTGAGAGTTAGAGCCTCGATCCCCTATTAACTGCTTCCCCCATATCTATTTCTGTTATTTTAACTTGCAGGAGGTTCATTTTGATTTTCTTAAAATGTTTGGGACACTAGTCCCTAAAATGGCAAAAATCGAATATTTGAAGTTTTGGGCTGCAGTGGAATTTTTTATATTGGGGTTGGAATCTGACTCCAATATATCGATTAGGTTCATAGTGTTGAATACGGCTTGTGTGCAAAATTGAGGTCAATCGGATGAGGTTTGATAGATTTGGGTATAGGTTGTGGAAATTTGAAGTTTCGAGTTCTTTAAGTTTTAATTGCAGGGTGATTCATGATTTTTGCATTATTTTATGTGATTTGAGGGCTCGACTAAGTTTGTATGGTATTTTAGGACTTGTTGGCATATTTGATTAAGGTCCTGGGAGCCTCGGGTGTGTTTCGGATGCTTAGCGGATTAAAAAGTTGGACTTAGGCAATTGTTGAGATTTGCATGTTTCTGGTATTTTTGCACTTTCGAAGGGAGACAGTAGGTGCGTACTCGCACATGCAGAAGATTAGGCGTAGAAATGGATTTTTATGGAATGGTCAGGGGTTGCAGGGGCGATGGAAATTCCAGGACCCGCAGAAGAGGACTTGAGCCCGTAGGTGTGCACGCGCAGGTGCGACCAGTTACCCGCAGATGCAGACTAATTCCCTAAATTCATTTCAGCACCTGCAGAGGAAATTTTGCAAGTGCGATGAGAAGTCCGCAGATGCAGAATAACTGGACAGAAATGGGCTAAATGCGAGGGTTTGATTTTATTCTCCATTTTTGGACTTAGAGAGCTCGGATTGAGGCAAACTTTTGAGGGATTTTCAAAGGAAGCTTATAGGTAACGACTTCTTACTCGGTTTTGGCTATATTTCATTAATCTATTTTCGTTTTATTCATTTAAATAAGGATTTTGAGTGATAAAGTCGGGAAAATCGGGGAAAGTTCCCCAATCAAATTTCTGAGTTTTGAGTGGGATTTAGACCTCAGATTAAGATAATTTTGGTATGAATGAGCTCATGACTGAATGGGTGATCATAATTTGTGAATTTTACCTGATTCTGAGATGTGGGCCATGGGAGGCAATTTGGACATTTTTGTAATTTCTTGCCATAGCTTTCATTTCATTAGCTAGATTAGTTTTTTGTAGCTATATTTATGTTATGCAATTGGTTTTGGCTAGATTTGGGCCATCCGGAGCTGGATATTCTTGGAAAGAGCATTTGACTAATTAATTTAGCTTGGTTCGCGGTAAGTTTCTTGCCTAACCTTGTGTGGGGAAACTCCCCTTAGGATTTAGTACTGTTTGATATATGAGTGTCGTGTATGCGAGGTGACGAGTAAGTACACGGGCTATTTGTTGTAAAACTCTATTTTTCACTAAGTCATAACATGTTTCTCCTTGTTTGAACTACACTAGCATATATAACTACTTTGATTGGATTAGAAAAGCATGCCTGCATGTTTTAACTACCTATTTGAACTCTGTGTAGCATGTTTAGTGAAATTACCTATTTTCATTGATGAAAACTTAGTCTAAACTGTAGGTTTCCTTGCTATAACTGTTGTTCATATTGGTTGAGATGCGTATTTAATTTGGGACTATGGAACGGTATTCTAGGAGATTCCCCTGTACTTCATATTTACATTAGGACTACGGAATGGTATTTTAGGAGATCCCAGCACTGCATATTTACTTTGGGAGTACGGACAGTATTCCGGGAAATCCCCCTACACATTTACGTTTGGAACTACATGACGGTATCCCGGAAAATCCCCTGTTGCTATTACTGTGTTCTGAGCTGTGGGCTTTCATTGAATTCTATTCCTACTACATTTCCTTGTTTATTTTACTGTACATTACTTTCTCTCTTATTTCATTATATTTATACCAGTAGGGCCCTGACCTGATCTCGTCACTACTTGACCGAGGTTAGACTTGGCATTTACTGGGTACAATTGTGGTGTACTCATGCCCTTTCTGGCATATATTTTTGCATGTGTAGATCCATGTGCTAGCTGCCAACCTCGAGTCTAGTTGTGTGGTTTCTGCTTTAGAAGACTTCAAGGTACATCTGCCCTCATACGCAGACCTCGAACTCCGCTTCTATCCCCTTGTGTTAAATTTAACCAGACATTAATGTATAGAGCAGATAGAAACTCTTTGAAGCTTGTGATTTTCGACATTTCGGGTTTGGGGAAAAATGATTATTGTACATGCCGAGTAGCACCGTTTCTACTTACTAACAATATTTGTTAGTTATTACCTTTATGTTTCCAATTAATTTCTTCAATATTAGGCTTACCTAGTCGTAGAGAATAGTTGTCATCACGATAGTTCACAGAGGAAGAATTTAATCATGACAAGTTGGTATCAGAGCTCTAGGTTCATTGGAGTCGTGAGTCACAAGCCGGTTTTTATAGAGTCTGTACTTATCTTTGAGAGGTTATGGAACTATTGGGAAAATTCCACTTTATTTGATTCATTATTATGAGATATTTATGACTTTGAAATTCTAAACATCTGTCTTCTATTCTTTTATAGTAGGTGAGGACACGTGCTACTAGAGATGACCAGGCACCCGCACCCCTGCTAGAGCAGCCAGAGGTCGGGGCCGGGGCCGGGGTAAAGGCTGAGGACGCCCACGTGGTGCAACTAGAGCACCTGAGCAAGCTGCTACAGAGGAGCCACCAGCAGCTCCAGTTGGAGCATATGCACCCGATACACCTACTACTACTACTCTAGCTCCTCAAGAGACCCTTGCAAGGTTCATGAGCATGTACATCACCCTAGCTCAGGTAGGGTTTATTCCCCTTACTGCAGCCACATCTGAGGCTAGGGAAGGATCACAGACTCCTACTTCCCGCACCCCGAGCAGCTGGTTCAGGTTGATCAGATTCAAGAGGTTATACCGGTACCACCTGTAGTCCTAGTTTAGCTCGAGGGTAGGGCAGCAGCTTCAAAGGAGGAGCAAGATAGGTTTGGGAGGTATTAAAAGTATGACCCTACTACATTCAGTGGTCTAGTATCAGAGGATACTTCGGGATTTCTGGAGGAGTGACATAGTATCCTCCAGATTATGGGAATAGCATAGTTGAGTGGGGTTTCTTTCAATGCCTTTCTGCTTCGACAAGCAGCCTATCAGTGGTGGCGTGCTTAGGAATTGGACAGACTGAGGTAGGTTTCCTTACATGGACTCAGTTCTCGGACATGTTTTTGAGAGAGTATGTTTCGTAGAGGCTCACGGACATATGTCGTGCGGAGTTTGAGCAATTGCGCTAGCGTGCTATGACTGCTTCAGAGTATGCAGTCCATTTCAGTGACTTGGCTAGACATACATCGACCTTGGTCTCTACAGTTCGAAAGATGGTCTACAGGTTTATTGAGGGACTCATTCCTAGCATCAGGACTAGCATGGCCCAGGAGTTAGAGATGGATATCCCGTATCAGCAGGTAGTAAGTATTGCTAGGAGACTAGAGGGAATGCTTTATCGGGATAGGGAGGAGAGAGAGGCCAAGAGGTATCAAGAGTCGGGCCATTATCTGGTGTCCATGTCCCAGTTATAGTTCGTTATGGTAGGGGCTATGTGAGTCGCCCCATTCATTCAGCTCCTCAGATCGCTAGTGGTATTCCAGTTCCTCCTAGACCTTAGGAGCATTATGCACCTTCAGTGTCTAGTGTGCCTCCTACACGGGGTGCTTTCAGTGGTCGGTCTAGCAGACCTAGCCCGAGCCAGCCACAACTACCACGTCTTCCTAGATCTTGTTTTAAGTGTGGCGACACTGGTGAGGGATTGCCCCAGACAAAGGAGGATTGGAGGTCGGTGTGGTAGAAGTCGCCCTAGAGGGGGAGATCGGGGTGGTAAAGGTCGCCCTAGAGGGGGAGGTAAGGCCGAATACTATGCCTTTCCTTCTCGTATAGATATTGTTGCTTCCAATTCTATCATTAGATGTATTTTCTAGTCTATCCTTGAGATGCATCAGTTCTATTAGATCCAGGCTCCATTTATTCATATGTGTCCTCTTATTTTGCCTCGCAGGGTGTAAACTAGTTGATCCCAAATACACATGCAAGTATACGTGGTCGACAAGTAATATAGGATTATAAGTCCAATAACGTACCCACAGGGACTTGTGATTAACTATCAACTAAATTAAACCAAATAATTAATCTATGCAAGCAAACCCCAAAGTATGAATATTTAACTAAAATTAATCTAGCATAACAAATTAAGAGATTAAAGAAAATAAGTTGGCAAAAATTGTCAGGAATTCAATGAGAGATAATATTCTAGAGTTATGGGTTAGCTAATAATCCCGTTGAGTGTTCTACCTAAATTTTCTGATTAATTTATCTACTTTATTGAGTAACTGGGTTAATATTGCTCGTAGCCTTCTCCCGAAGTACAACTCCTGTATTCAAGCTAACCTAATACCTATATTCAATGGAATTAGAATTACAAAGAACACATTTATAATTCTCGTATGATAACCAAGCAAGGCGATTAGGTATATTCCTATCCTAACTGCGTATCCGCAATCCCTAAGAGTTAAGATCTTGCTCTAATCAATCTTATATGCAATCTAGTATTCTCACTCCCGAGTTCAATCCTAGATTCGTAGATAGTATTCAATTGGTGATCAAGAAATTAATAATGAAGCATGAGATTGAATAAATAGACCAATACGATAAAATAACAAGAACAATTCAAGCTTCAAACTACAACGTTCATGTAGCACCAAAAAATCTAGAACTAATATACTATGAGATTAAAGGAAGAGAAGAGAAGAAAAACAAGTTAGAAGCCCTCCTCCCAGTGGGGTTTGTGTTCCTCCACGTCTCCTTCGCTCTAAGATCTGTCAAAAGTATCTCCCCCTTCTCAAAATAACATTTTCATATGTATTTATACCAAGTAGGGTTGGCCCCAGATGAAAAAACCTTCTCCCGCACGAAATAGGACTCTAGCTCAGTAAATTTTGTACAACCGCACCGTGCCATGCGCCGCACTATGCGGCACGGTAGGTCATTCTCTCTGCAACTTCATATTTTTGAGTCAGGCACAATTTTACACTGTTGTGTCGCGCCTTGCAGCATCGCAGTGTAATTTTCTCGGAGTGAACTTATTTCGTCCTCTTTTAATGTCCGGACTTGGTACACGACCTCCGAACACGATCCCCACGTAATTCCTTAGGCTTTTACTCAAACTTCAAAGCTCCAAATCACTTAAATTCGTTCCATAACACCTACATAGATCAAAATCACTCCTACAAGGCATAAAACACATATTTAATAATATAAAAACTTTGTTCCTCATCCATTGACTCCTCCATATGCTCGACTAGATCAATTCACATATCACCAACTAAACACAATGTTGAAAAATGTTTATAATGAGGTCCAATACACTCCAACTCCAAAATTGCATTACTTTTGACATCCTCAATTTTGCACTATTCGTCAACCTTGCCATCATTAATAATATTTTGCTCGAATAGTTGGAATTCCTCTTTCCGCTCCATGAGTTGGCCAGTTTATAAGATAATTGGTTAGGGAATCAGACGCCTCAACCTTTTTATTCAATTGATCCTGCAGATCATGGATATCTGAGCCAAGTTGGTCTATTTCTTGCTTAAGGTCAGTTCTTTCGTCTATCAGTTGTTCTGTCATATTTGAAAGACCATCACGGAGAAACTCATAAGATTTTATAAATGGAGCTTGTTACTCAAGCCAATGGCTCACTATATCTGCTTCTTCAAAATAATCTTCTTGTGCAAACTCGCTCTCTTCATCTAATTGAGGTTCTTCTTGGAAATTGGCCATTAATTCATCCATTTTAGCCTGGAGTCTTTTGATTGTAATAGCATCAACACTTTGCTGCTCGACTATTTGCCTCATCATCATATCATGTTGCTTGGCTACTTGCCTCATCATCATGTCCATAATACGAGCCATAATTTACATATCCTCCATTTTATTTCTCCTTACAAACTCATAAATATTATTAGAAACATTATAATAAGAACACTGAGAAGGATAATCAGAATTAGGACATCCATCCTAATGGCTACCTTGACAACCACACACATTACAAAAATTCCACACATCAGATAGAACTTATTTCGTCCTCTTTTAATGCTCGGACTTGGTACACGACCTCCGAACACGATCCCGGCGTAATTCCTTAGGCTTTTACTCAGACTTGAAATCTCCAAATCACTTGAATTCATTCCATAACACCTACATAGATCAAAATACTCCTACAAGGCATAAAACACATATTTAGTGCAAAAGACTAGCGACTAAAGCTCAAACTCAAATAAAGTGCAGTAAATTAGAGTGTAATAAGCGACTAAAATACACAACTATAGCCGATCATGAACACCCCCACACTTCAACCATTGCTCGTCCTTGAGCAATCAAACTACACTTTATATAGATATAACCTTTCTATGAAATTTTCCTAACCTATCATACCAAGAATATTTAAAATAAATTAAGCGCAAGAGTGTAACATCTTCACCTCAAGATTTGACTCACAAGTACCACGCATTATTCTCAACTCACCTACTTACTCTAACATAGAGGTCACTGACATTACCTTTTCCTTCATGAATCAAGTGCCCTAACTCAACAAAAGAGAGTAGCTCCACACACTAAAATTTAATAACACCTAGGAACTCAAGATAGAAAGAATCACTCACTCTCAGAAATAACATTCATTTGCCACAAAAGATGCACCGTAGACTTGCCCGTAGTGTACTACTCTACTAATCGAGCTCATTCATTCTAGGATCAAGTAGGACTTTATTTTGTTGTAATGTAGGCTGCGGGATGGGTATGATACATTTAGATATAAGAGTGACTACACCTCCCTAAGCACTTTACTACATATACTTTAACATTCAAAACCCCACACTTATGTCAAACCATAGCTCCACCTTCACAACAATATATTTTAACTCCCACTTCTTTAAGCACAAGTATATCACTAGCCACCACAATCTAGAATTATTTTTTACAACAATACAACCAATTTTTTTTATTTATAATTCATGTGGCTCTTACTTTTTTAAAATAGTACACCTTTCTCCTTGTTTCATTAGTTCCATTCAAAAGCCAAACAAACCAACCCACTTTAACTTTTACAAAGTTTATAACAATTCAAGTGCTCGTGAGAGGTTAAAAGCTTCAAATAGATAGTTAATTCAAACAAATGGGTAAGGCTTGTAATGTGGTTGCCAAAAAAATATGATTATAGGCTCAAAGGGATTAACTATGATGCATAACAATAAGGCGGGTAAAATATTTATATGGCACGACAAAGGAACACCTATATCACTTCCAAGACTAAACAAAACTACTATTCCGCTTTGAAAACACACGGGGCAAGTTCTAGATATCAAATGCTGCACAGAATGATACAAAACCTTACACACATCTAGCACATAACTCACTGAGGATTGGAATCATCAAGACACTTTAGTTAAAGAAGTTAAGCAATGTTGAGAACATACAATTTAAGGTACTTACACAAAAGTCAAAAATTGAGCCTATGAGTCACAACCAAAGTACTCACTATTCCTAAGGCATAACAATTCAAGAGATATTTCTTAATTTTAATTCACATCACCATGGCTTCTCTCCTAAAAAAATAAAACTACCTACACCTGGTTCAAATAAAACCCTTGGAAAAGAACTGCGGCACATAGAAAAACTTATGGGAAATTGCTACACTACCTCCAAAAAAATCTTTTCATCCTTTTTCTTTAGACATAAATCCCTCAAGAACACTATATAGGAGATCCATAGTCGGGAAAAGTCCAATTTTTTTATTTTTCAATTTTTTCTAAAAAAAGTGTTCAATTAAACTAACACAACTAAAATAGCATCGAAAGTCACTCAAACAATCTCCTCGCCCCACACTTAAAATTGTGCAATGTCCTAAATGCACACTATAAATAATAAGAGAGTAAAAGAGACTCCCTGGAAGGCCAAAGGCCGAAGTATTAGCAGCTGACGGGATACTCAGACTTCTCCCAGATATGATTCTTTGTGCGGGTGCCTCACACTCATTTCAACTACCTGGTTGCTTTTGCACATCACCTATTGGCTTTTACTCCATGCTCTTACTCCTAAAAAATATAGCACAGTAAAATAAAAAAATATAAATTGCGTAAAATAAGAAAATATAAATATAGCATAGTTAAATAAAAAAATATAAATATAGCACAGTAAAATAACACTACAAAGGAAAAAAATGTAGCACAATAAAATAAAAAAATAAAAATAAAAATAAGAAATAGAATTAGGTTGCCTTCCAACAAGAGCCTGATTTAACGTCGCGGCACGACTTCATCACTTTCACCACTTTTCCTTTCACTTTGAGGATTTAAATTGTGCCCCCAATTTTTCATCAATGTTTCTGTCACGTTCATAGGGCGGTGCTGTGGAAATAAAGGAACCAAGAAAAAGATATCACATCTTGCACTTCTTGGCCTTAAGTGAGGAATGTCGTTTTGTCTCTTTGGCATCGAAAATTTCAGAATATAAACACTTTGTTCCTCATCCATTGACTCCTTCATATGCTCGACTAGATCAATTCACATATCACCAACCAAACACAATGTTGAAAAGTGTTTATTATGAGGTCCAATGCACTCCAACTCCAAAATTGCAATACTTTTGACATCCTCAATTTTGCACTCTTCGTCAACCTTGGCATCATTAATAATATTTTGATCGAATAGTTGGAATTCCTCTTTCCGCTCCATAAGTTGGCCTGTTTCTAAGATAATTGGTTGTATGGAATTAGACGTCTCATCTCTTTTATTCAATTGATCTTGCAGATCATGGATATCTTAGCCAAATTGGTCTATTTCTTGTTTGAGGTCAGTTCTTTCGTCTATCAGTTGTTCTGTCATATTTGAAAGACCATCACGGAGAAACTCATAAGATTTTATCAATTGAACTTGTTCCTCAAGCCAAGATTGGCTCACTATATCTGCTTCTTCAAAATAATCTTCTTGTGCGAACTCGCTCTCTTCATCTAATTGAGGTTCTTCTTGGAAATTGTCCATTAACTCGTCCATTTTAGCTTGGAGTCTTTTGATTGTTACAGCATCAACACGTTGCTGCTCGACTATTTGCCTCATTATCATATCATGTTGCTCGGCTACTTGCCTCATCATCATGTTCATAATACAAGCCATAATTTCCATTATCCTCCATTTTATTTCTCCTTACAAACTCATAAATATTATTAGAAACATT
This sequence comes from Nicotiana benthamiana, assembly GCA_034376525.1. Taxonomy (NCBI): domain Eukaryota; kingdom Viridiplantae; phylum Streptophyta; class Magnoliopsida; order Solanales; family Solanaceae; genus Nicotiana; species Nicotiana benthamiana. The sequence continues at coordinate 98,582,784 of CM067334.1, read as the reverse complement.
ATAATAAGAACTCTGATAAGGATAATAAGAATTAGGACATCCATCCCAATGGCTACTTGACAACCACACACATTACAAAAATTCCACACATCACATTGAGATGCATAATTTTGCCACAAGTGTGGTCCTCCACTATATGTACATGGATCACCACAATAAGAATAACTAATATTCAACAAATTATCATTCCAATATGCCATATCAACATAGATAGTAAATGTTAAACTAAGATAAAAATAAAAATAAGAAAAACTTAAGGAGACAAAAAGTAAAAATATAATCTAGTAGACTAGTTAATTTCTAAGTCCCCGGCAATGGCGCCAAAAACTTGTTGATCCCAAACACACACGCAAGTATACGTGGACGACAAACATTATAGGATTGTAAGTCCAGATATCGTACCAACAGGGACTTGTGATTAACTATCAACAAAATTAAATTAAATAATTAATCTACTCAAGCAAATCCTAAAGTATGAATATTTAACTAAAATTAATCTAGAGTAAAAAATTAAGGAAAGAAAATAAGTTTGCAAAATTTATCACGAATTCAATGAGAGATGATATTCTAGATTTATGGGTTAGTTAACAATCTCATTGAGTTCTCTATCTATATTGTCTAATTAATTTATCTAGCTTATTGATTGACGGGATAATATTGCTCGTAGCCTTCTCCCGAAGTACAACTCGCCTATTCAAGCTAACCTAACACCTATATTCCTATATAATTAGATTTACCAAGAACGCATTTATATTTTCCGTATAATAATCAAGCAAGGAATTAGATATATTCCTATCCTAACCGCAAATCTGCTCTCCCTAAGAGTTAAGATCTTGCTCTACTCAATCTTATATACAATCTAGAATTCCCTATCCGGAGTTCAATCATGGATTCGTAGGTAGAGTAAAAAATTAAGGAAAGAAAATAAGTTTGCAAAATTTATCACGAATTCAATGAGAGATGATATTCTAGATTTATGGGTTAGTTAACAATCTCATTGAGTTCTCTATCTATATTGTCTAATTAATTTATCTAGCTTATTGATTGACGGGATAATATTGCTCGTAGCCTTCTCCCGAAGTACAACTCGCCTATTCAAGCTAACCTAACACCTATATTCCTATATAATTAGATTTACCAAGAACGCATTTATATTTTCCGTATAATAATCAAGCAAGGAATTAGATATATTCCTATCCTAACCGCAAATCTGCTCTCCCTAAGAGTTAAGATCTTGCTCTACTCAATCTTATATACAATCTAGAATTCCCTATCTGGAGTTCAATCATGGATTCGTAGGTAGTATTCAATTGGTGATCAAGAAATTAAATAATTAACCACAAGATTGAATAAATAACCCAATACAATAAAATAACAATAACAATTCAATCTTCAAACTACAACGTTCATATAGCACCCAAAACTCTAGAACTGATAAACTATGAGATTAAAGGAAGAGAAGAGAAGAAAAACTAGTTATAATCCCTCCTCCAAGTGTGGTGTGTGTTCCTCCACGTCTCCTTAGGTCTAAGATCTGTCAAAAGTATCTCCCCTTCTCAAAATAATGTTTTTATATGTATTTATACGAAGTAGGGTTGGGCCTACACGAAAACACCTTCTCCCGCGCGAAATAGAACTCTCACACTGTAGATTTTGTAAACCCGCACCGCGCCATGCATCGCACCATGCGGCGCGGTAGTGCATTTTATCTGCAATTTCATATTTTCGAGTCAAACACAATTTTACACTACTGTGCCGCGACTTGCGGCGCCCATGCGGCGTGACAGTGTAATTTTCTCATAGTGAACTTATTTCGTCATCTTTTAACATCCGGACTTGGTACACTACCTCCGAACACGGTCCCAGCTTAATTCCTTAGGATTTTACTCATACTTCAAAGCTACAAATACTTGAATTCATTCTGTAACACCTACATAGATAAAAAACACTCCTACAAGGCATAAAACACATATTTAGTGCAAAACATTAGTGATTAAAGCTCAAACTCAAATAAAGTACAGTAAACTAGAGTGTAAGAACCAACTAAAATACACAATTATAGTTTATCATCTGGGGTATTTTAGGATTCTTTCAGTTCCCTCTTTATGTATCTACTCCTATGGGAGATTCTCTTGTACTAAACCGCGTTTATCGATCATGTTTGATTACTCTTAGTAGTTTTTAGACCATAGCCAATTTATTATCGCTCAGCATGGTAGATTTTGATGTTATCTTAGGCATGGGCTGGTTGTCACCCCATTATGCTATTCTTGATTGTCACACCAAGACGACGTTGGCTATGCCAGGTTGCCGCGAATAGAGTGGATGGGTACCTTAGATTAATCTCCCAGTAGAGTTATTTCATTTCTTAAGACTTAGCGAATGGTCCCATACAGTTGATTTAGTCCCAGCAGTGAGGGATTTCTCTGATGTGTTTCCAGCTGATCTCCCGGGCATGCCACCAGATATAGATATTGATTTTGGCATTTATTTGTTACCGGGCACTCAACCCATCTCTATTCATCCTTATCATATATCCCCTCCTAAGTTGAAGGAGTTGAAGGAATAGATACAGGAATTGCTTGATAAGGGCTTCATTTGTCCTAGTGTGTCGCCTTGGGGTGCTCATGTCTTGTTTGTGAAGAAAAAGGATGGTTCTATGAGTATGTGCATTGATTATCGCCAGTTGAACTAAGTCATAGTGAAGAACCGACATTCTTTGCCTCATATTGATGACCTATTTGATCAGTTACAGGGTGCCCAAGTGTTTTCCAAGATTGATCTGCGCCCAGGTTATCATCAGTTAAAGATTCGGGAGCCAGATACCCCGAAGACTACTTTCAGGACTCGGTAAGGTCATTACGAGTTCCTTCTGATGTCAGTTGGGCTGACCAACACCCCAAAAACATTTATGCATTTGATGCACAGTGCATTTCGGCCTTATTTTGACTCGTCCATCATTGTCTTTATCGATGACATTCCGGTGACTCCTGGAGTTGGGAGGATCATGAGCAGCAGCTGAGGATAGTGTTCCAGACCTTGAGAGAAAAGAAATTGTATGCAAAGTTCTCAAAATGTGCGTTCTAGTTGGATTTAGTGGCATTTATGGGTCACGTGGTATCGACTGCAAATATCAAGGTGGAGGTTGTGCAGAGTTGGCCCAAGCCATCCTCAGCCACGGAGATCTGGAGGTTCCTTGGTTTGGTGGGGTATTACTGTTGATTGGTTAAGGGATTATCATCTATTGCAGCACCCGCGACTAGGCTGACCCAGAAGGGTGCTCCGTTCAGGTGGACATAAGAGTGTGAGGAGAGCTTTTAGAAAGTCAAGACAGGTTTGACTACAACCCCAGTATTGGTATTGCCTTCAGGTTCAGGGTCTTATATCGCTTATTGTGATGCGTCGTGAGTTAGCCTCGGCGCAGTGTTGATGCAGGACCGTAGGGTGATTTCCTACGCGTCCAGACAGCTGAAGGTGCATAAAAAGAACTATCCTATCCATGACCTTGCGCTAGCTTCTATTGTTCATGCCTTGAATATTTAGAGGCACTATTTGTACGGTGTCTCTTGTGAGATCTACACTGATCACTAGAGTTTGCAGCATCTGTTTAAGCAGAAGGATCTTAATTTGCATCATAGAATGTGGTTAGAGCTGCATAAGGATTATGATATCTGCATGGGGTCAAATTCGACCCTCGATGTCTTCGCGTTAGTGGGTATGACCGGATATACGACGAGTTAGGCGTGAGATAGGAATGACGCCATTTAGATTTGGCGTCCCAGCTAAGGGGATATTACCTACTCTTGTACTATTTTTATTATTTCAAGAAGGGTCTCCTACTATATAAAGGAGACCTTAATGTTGTAAAGGATCCATCATTATTATCGGATAATACAACTCTCTCTTTCTCTCTATATCTCTAAAAATATATTCTCCAATATCATCAGATCTACTTGAACAATATTATTTTCATCTCTAAGTCTTTTTATATTTGATTACGATTTACTCTCGTTTATTTTGATTGTTTTATGCTTGCAATGTATCTTGATAACTTTTGAACTAAACAATTTGGCGCTGTCTGTGGGGATTACGAGAATCAAAATTATAGTTTTGCACCTACAGAACAACCAACCACCATCTTCTACACCATATAGAAGCAAAAGATGGCAGAAAATAACGCAAGAATGAAAGCAATAATAGGCATTGCAACAAACCTCATGGACCCTCTCAACGAGGCCGGTGAGGCGGGTATTTTGAACACAACCCCTAGCTATACACCGAGTGGAGAGATCTCACCCTCTCCATCTGAGGACCTGATAATCTTCCACGAAAAAGGGGCATCAACCTCTGCGGTCAAAGAAACCCCACCCCCGCTAGTCAAGAGGCTACTAGAGGAGTGTTTTATGAACACCCTAGGTAGCTAGATCGAAACGCCACCCAAAGGTAAATAAGAAACTCATCGGCGACGTATATCGCCATAACCACCGATAAACCTGTGGTTTCACAAACAAATAATGCCTACATTGAAGCCACCACCAACGAAAATACACTTGCAGTCGTCCTCAAGAAGAAGGAAGAAATGGAGAATAAGAACAGGGCACTTCGTGACCAAATAAAGGAATATCAGGAAAGAGTGGACAACATCCCCGGTGCTCCCAAGTTGTTGCCAAAGCGCGGCGTGGGTAGGTTCATCGAACAACCATACACTAAAGAAGCAGCCCCTCATCCTATCCCGAAAACATTCAAGATGCCACCTTACTTAAGGATTTATGATGGGACGACAGATCCCGAGGATCATCTGATCCATTATGTAACTGTTGTGAAGGGCAACGATCTATCGAAAGAACAAGTATCATCTGTGTTGCTGAAGAAGTTTGGTAAGACGTTGACGGGAGGGGCTCTAACATGGTACTCTCAGCTACCAACTAGAACGATATACATTCGAGGAAATGGTGGACAAGTTCGTCACCGCCCATGCAGGAGCAAAGAAAGAAGAAGCCAGAGTTAACGATATTTTCGCTGTTAGGCATACCGTAGGAGAAGGACTCAAGTACTTCCTAGCAAGGTTCAACAAAGTAAGGATGAGCCTACCAAATGTATCAAAAGGTATGGTGGTCACACCTTTCCAAAACGGGTTGAACAGAGATAGTTCAAGAGCGACCCAAAAGCTACTAAGCTGCCTCATGAAATATCCCCCTACAACATGGGAGGAGATCCACAATGCCTAGTGCGCTGAGGTGCGAGTGGACGAGGACGACCTTAACGGGACGACCCAATAGCTAACAACAATACACTCGGAAGCAATGTGGGATCGACGTAATGAGGGGAGGCGGGAGCAACCCCACATTTAATCAAAGAAAGGCACCACCATTACGTCAGATCTTCCCATCCTCCACCTCCAAGGCACACGAATGCACTGCAGTGACATATCGCTCCACTCCGGAATGAAAGAGGTATGCCCCCTTTATTATCTACCCATAAAGTTAGTGTGTCTCTTTCAAAAAGAGTGTACGCATTAGAGAAGCTGGGCACCAAGGTGCAATGGCCGAAGAAGATGAAATCAGACCCCACCACAAGGAGGTCACTCATGTGTGAATTTCATCAGGAACAAGGACATAAAATTAAGGACTACATAGACCTACAGTAAGAGGCGAACAGGATGCTGAGTCAAGGATACCTGAGGGAACTACTTGGTGACAAAGGGAAATCCAACTTCGTGCGCGGGCAGGAACAACCACAGGGGCCGCCAAAGCAACCTTCCCCAGCACGCACCATAAACATGATCATTGTAGGCAGCGACAACTCAGCAATCAATAACGTCAAGTTCACCACCACGCGTAAACTGATCAAGCAAACAATCGCCCATGAACGGTACAATGACCTCGAAGATAGTATTATCTTCAATATATCTGATGCCGAAGGTTTGTCTTTTCCTCATTATGATGAACTTGTTATAACTTTATGTATTACCGATACTGACATTAAAAGGATCATGGTCGACCACAGAAGCGGCGCCTGTATTATCCATCCAAGGGTCCTCGTGTAAATGAGATTCGAAGATAAGATAATACTGCATTGCATAACACTGACAGGTTTTAATAATGCAGTGGAACGGAGCTCTAGAGAAATAATGATGCCGGTTTTGGCGGGAGGAGTCATGTTAGAGATCACCTTTCACGTGATGAATCAATAAATAGCTTACAACGCCATCATAGACGCCCTTGGATACATGCCATGCGAGCAGTCCCCTGGAGATTTTACCAAGGGATCAAACTCCCAACCCCTTGGGGAGTAGTTAGCATTCGGGGCGAGCCTCGCACTCCACAAGAATGCTACCGAATAACTCAAGACAGCGCCCACACCAAATAGCTGAAGGGAGCAAGTGCAGAGGAATAGCAATCAGCCATATCGGGGACTACGGTCAACCCGACAAAAGAAGCCATCAAAGACCCTGATGTCGTAGAAGCCTATAAAGCGACAGTCGAGGATCTCGACCCGGTCCAATTGGACGGCACCGAGTACGCAAAAAGAGGCCTACATTGGGCATGGCCTCGACGATCCAAGTAAGTACCATGAATTCTTAACTAACCATGTAGATTTATTTGCTTTCTCCCATTTAGATATGCCAGGAATTCCGAGAGACATCGCCACTCATAAGTTCAATGTAGACATTTTACACCCACTCGTGCGGTAAGATAGGAGAAAATTTAACGCCGCAATCAATAAGGCAGTCAGTGAAGAAGCGGACAAGTTATTGGCTAACGGCTCCATCAGAGAATCAAAGTACCCCTAGTGGGTCGCCAATGTCGTCATGGTCAAAAAGAAAAATGAGAAATGGGGAACGTGCGTACATTTCACCGATCTAAACAAGGCATACCCAATGGATTCATTCCCACTACCCCATATCGACCAACTAATCGATTCCACCGCAGGACATGAACTACTGATCTTCTTGGATGCCTACTCCGATTATAATCAAATCATGATGGCCGAGGAAGACCAAGAAAAGAAAACTTTCATCACCCACCAAGGTCGTATTCCTACAAGGTGATGCCCTTTGAACTTAAATACACAGGGGCAACGTATCAAAGACTAGTCACCAAAATGTTCAAGAAATAGCTCTGTAAGACCATGGAGGTCTATACCGATGATATGTTGGTAAAGTCGGCAAAGAAAAAAGCCACGTCAGTCATCTGAAGGAAGCCTTTGAAACATTGAAACGGTACGAGATAAAGCTGAACCCGGAAAAATGTGCCTTCGGTGTGGCCTCAGGGAAGTTCTTAGGTTTCCTCGTGTGACAATGGGTATCGAGGTCAACCCGGACCAGATCAAAGCGATAGACGCAATACCTTATATATTGAACAGCAAAAAATAGGTGCAAAATCTAACTGGGAAAATATCCGCCCTACCCAGGTTCATCTCGTGGTCCTCCGACAGGTGCCACAAGTTTATCAACATGTTGAGAAAAGATAAAAGATTACAGTAGAACAAGGAATGCATCAAAGCCTTGAGAAAATGGAAAGCATATCTATCTTTGCCACCGCTTCTGGTGAAAGCGAGCCCCTAAAGGTATATTTGGCAGTATCCGAAGTCGCTGTCAGCCCGGTCTTGGTTCGTTAAAATGAAAGTAGGCAATCTCCCATTTATTATATCAGCAAAACGCTAGTGAACGCCAAAACACGGTACCCACACCTTGAGAAATTGGCTCTGGCATTGGTCGTAGCTTTACGAAAGCTCAGACCCTATTTTCAGTGCCACCCCCTAAAAGTAGTGACGACCTTCCCCCGAGCATCTACATAAGCCTGAATTGTGAGGAAGGCTCGCCAGATGGGCCATAGAGCTCAGCGAGCACAACATGTCATAACACCCAAGAACCTCCATCAAGTTGCAAGTACTTGCCCACTTCGTCGCCGATTTTAATGCAGAGATACTACCAAAGGCGGAACTGGAAGCCAGACGCGCCTCCTCCAATGCCGACATGTGGACTCTCTACACTGACGGTGCAGCTAATGCCTTGGGATCGGGACTGGGACTCATTCTTGAAGTCCCCACGCGCGAAACAATTTTCCCGTCCATACGATGCACCCAGATGACTAACAACAAGGCGGAATACGAAGCTGTGATTGCAGGTATGAAATTAGCCGTCATATATGGAGCTCGGTGGCTCATGCTCCATTGTGACTCCCAACTCGTAGTGAACCAGGTCACTGGGACTTACCAAATCAAATAGCAGAGGCTGCAAAAGTACCAATCATAAATCTAAAAATTAACGACTAAGTTCGATGAGTGCCGCTTTGAGAAAATTCTAATGGCATAGAACATCGACCTAGAAAGCTTAGAAAAACTAGTCGCGGCCACTAATAACATCAAAAAAGAAAGTGTGGTCACCCTCCTCCATTCAGTTATCGATCATACTGAGGTACTCTCTTTAAAACTTACTTGGGACTGGCGCAACCAGTTTGTATCCTATCTGCATTACAGGACGCTCCCACTTGATAAAAAAGAAGCAAAAAAGCTCCATGTACAAGCCACCCACTACTGCTTAATAAATCACGACCTCTACAAGAGGACGTTTCGCGGACCCCTAGCCAAGTGTCTAGGGCTGCACCAAATGAGGAAAGTGCTCGAAGAGGTACAGGAGGATCACTGTGGTGCCCACACAGGTAATTGTGCCCTCGTCTGGTGCATTATTCGAGCCGATTACTACTAGTCCGCTATGAAAAAGGAGGCAGCGGAATACGTTCGCCGGTGCGAACATTGCCAAAACTATGCTCCTATGATACACTAATCAGGAAGACCTTACACTCAGTCACCTCACCATGGCCCTTCATCAAGTGGGGGATGTACATGATTGGCCACCTACCAGGGAGATGAGGAAAGGTACGATTTCTGTCAATTTTAACTCACTATTTTCCAAGTGGGTGGAAGTAGGTGTGTACGCACAGATATGCGAACAAGAAGTCATCGCCTTCATATGAAAAAATATCATATGCCATTTTGGCATCCCCAAAGAAATTAGTTGCGAATACAGTCCATAGTTCATTGGAAAAAGGACGATAGAGTTCTTCGAGAAATGGCCCATTAAGCGAATACTCTCCACACTATATCATCCCACCGCCAACGGCCAAGCAGAATCTTCCAACAAAACAATACTGAACATACTGAAAAGAAACTCGAAAGAGACAAAGGGCTATGGCCGAGCTACTATCGAAAGTGTTGTGGGCACACCCGACCATGCTTGAATCCAGCAGGGGAAAAACACCTTACTTGCTGGCCTATGGAACCGATGCGGTCAAACCCGTCGTAGTCGGAGAACCAAGCCTGATATATTCACACTCCAGCGGAGCAAAGAACAACATGAATAGGCTTCAAGACCTCGGCGAGGCCGAGGAAAGAAGGCACATGGCCCAAATAATAATGGCAGACCAAAAACAACAGGTCGATAGGTACTACAATAAGAAAGCTAAAATAAGGCCGCTCAAAGTGGGAGATTACATCCTCAAAGCCAAAATATTGGCATCAAAGGATCCTATCAAAGGAAAACTGGGCATCAATTGGGATGGGCCATACAAAATCACAGCGCAGCAAGTAAAGGAGTGTTCCAGTTGGAAACAATAGTAGGAAAAACACTCCAAAACAACTGGAGCATCGCCCACCTCAAGTATTTCCATTTCTAAAAGGCGTCTCGCGAGTTGTATTCTTTTTTCCTTACCCGAGTTTAGTCCCAATTGGGTTTTGTCAGGAAGTTTTTGAGCGAGGCGGCGGAGGGGACACCTGGATGTATCAGTGGCCAAGTTTATCATAACAGTCGCTCGATGTGCTCTCCAGGCCGATATGATAAAGAGATTGGACTAGCATGATCTCCATTGTATAAATGGCTAAGGCCACGATCTCCATTGTATAAATGGCTAAGGCCGTGATCTCCATTGTATAAATGGCTAAGGCCATGATCTCCATTGTATAAACAGCTAAGGCCACAATCTCCATTGTATAAACGCTAAGGCCATGATCTCTATTGTATCAATGGATAAGTCCATGATCTCCATTGTCTAAACAGATAAGGCCATGATCTCCATTGTATAAACAGCTAAGGCCATGATCTCCATTGTATAAACGGCTAAGGCCACGATATCCATTTTATAAACGGCTAAGTCCATGATCTCCATTGTATAAATGGCTATGGCCATGATTTTCATTGTGTAAACGGCTAAGGCCATCGCCATAAAGTGTCGACAAAGCTCGACCACGACCAATAAATAACTCGATGAAAGTCAAAGTAACATTATTACAGGCTAAGGCCATCTCCACAAAGCGTCGACAAAGCTCGACCACAGCCAATAAATAACTCTACTCCAGTCAAAGTAACATTATTACAGGCTAAGGCCATCGACATTAAGGGTCGACTTAGCTTGACTATGCCGAATGACACTTCGACGACTGTTGAAATAATATCATTACCTGCTAAGGCCATCACCATTAGAACGTCAACTTAGCTCGACTATGACAAACAAATAACTCAACGACGGTTGAAGTTACATTTAGCATCGACCTAGTTCGACTACGACAAATGACACGTCGACAACAATTGAAATAATATCATTATCGGCTAAGGCCACCGCCATTTAGTGTCGATCTGGATTGACTCTGATCGATAAGCACTCCGACGATAGTCGAAGATTCACCCTATCATTGGATAATACTTGCACAATGTTCAAAAAGATAATAAATTTCTATAAGTAAACAAGTATCCGCTCTGCGGAAACAAGGTGCCAAAAAACAAAGAGACAAAAGGAGAGAAAAATGAGTAAAAGTATGATTTTCACTATCTTCAAGAAATATATTTACATCCAACCTTGTAAAGGGTCCCTATTACATTCAAAAAATAAGCAAAGTATATAAAAGTTCTAAGGAGCTTCACCATTTTATTCATCACCCCTGTGTGCCTGCCATCCTGGCCATCGCCCCCCCTTTGTTCGTCATCCTGTCCGTCGTCGCCCCCGGGGAGATACGCTACGGTATACCAAGAGCCAAACTCAAGCCGGTTGACGTCCTCAAAGGTATAGCCCTCCTGAACATGGGAGTCAAAACTGTACCCACAGGTAGCACGGGCGGCACGAGCCACATGCCGCTACCTTTGAAGCTCCTCGTAAGTAGTATGGACCGCGACAAGATATTCCTTAAGCACATCTACTCGGGCCTACGCATAAACCCACTTCTCGTGAGTATCCCGGTATGCGTCCCCAGGCCTCGATAAGGCAGCCAGCTTAACAGCTTCAATTTTTGCCAATTTGGCCTCAACTTCGGTAGTTAAGCCCGCAACCCTACGGTGCAGGTCAGCAACCTCCGCCGCTACTCCACGGCTAAGTTCCAATTCATATTCCCTCGACTTGAGCAGTGACTCTAGCTCATTATTCTCAGTCACCGGCACCATCAACCCCTCGTCAGTCATCTCCAGTTCGGCCGCTTTGCGCTTCAACTACTCTTCCGACTGCTTAAGACCCTCACGGAACACCCAAAATTTGGGGTGCTACTTGAGAAAATACACCACTTCCTGATGCTTGGAGCGACACTTCTTGTATTTCTTCACCACTTTGGTAAAAATGGTCGCCTTCCGTTCCGCACGTCGCCTCCACTCTACCTCCAAGATGATAGTCTAAAAAAAGAAGAGAAAAGAAAGAGACGAGTCAGTACACATCAAAACTAGCCTCATGAAACGAAGGGAAAATAGAAAGTTACCTACAAAGTTGCGCCAACAAATTCAAGATAGCTCCCCATCACTGACGTCTCTTAGCATCTCACGCTCGGGGGCTGCACACAATAGGGTCATGTCTGTTGCCACCTGCTCGCTGTGTTATAATAAATTGTAGCCTCCCAAGATCATAATTCGGTGATTGGATCTACCCGTCGTCATGTCCACATGGGTTGGACCCCTTGATACCCTATCCACATCTTCATGGGCAGTCTCAAGGTTTGCTCCCTCGACATCATTGCCCACCTCGCCAACAGCAGACATCGAACCACCCTCCGTGACTCGAACAGGGCTGGCCTCGGTGGCTGCACTCACTTGAGGGGCCGACCTCCTTGAGCAAATAGCATCGGCCATGAAAATGGGCCTAGGTGCTAGGTGGGGCATGCTAACCCTCTCGTCCTCAGTCGCCACCGACTTGCCTGTTATCGATCTCCGCCTTTTTCTCCCTAGTGGCTCCTCGTCTTCAAAATTTTCATCTGCGGGTTGCAGAGACGATACTGGAGGGGTCACTTCGCTCGTAGTCACCGCCATAGGTGCAACCTCCTGTAGAGAAACTACGGAAACACCTTCACAGACTGAATCACAAACTAGGTCTTCACTATCAGAATCGGTATCTAACCTAGTTGAGGCCAAAACAACCAATTTCTTCCTGGGAGCACTTTGACCTATCAACACAAGCACGTCAGCATTAAGTCGGTCATTAAAGCTTAAAGTAACTTTCAAATCAAAGCCAAAGAATTACCTGATTGTCCAGTAGGGCCGTAATGTTGAAGAAATGTGGACTAGGTACGACACTCCTACACATAAGGCAGCAACTTAACCACCCATTGTCTAATAGTGTTGATAAATCGGGGCAGAGAGGCCCTCAATACAAAGAAAGAAAAATCACAATGGCCAAATGGTTAGGGCCGTCAAGGCCTCATACAACTAAGAAATTTGACAAACGGAGATACTTACGTTCTGAATTCCATTTCTATGGGAATCTGTTAGGGTTGGATTCCAAATGTTCTGTTCTGATGAAAAAATTCCTACACCAGGAGCCACGGTTGGATTTGTCATCGGTCATGACTACCAACCTATTAAAGCCACGGCTCTTCAAGTGTAACATAGTACCCCTCAGGTAACCAGTATTAACAAGTGCAAAGGATGATGAATAGAGACTTCGTACCCTGCCTGCTCCGCATACGTAGTTAGAACCCTACACACCTTCAAGGTATAGTGGGTAAGCTGGGACGAGCACACATGGTAAAATCAACAAAATTCCTCCGCCAAAGGATAAATATGTAGATTGTAATCGATCAAGAATGGGTATTCATAAAATGTGCAGTATCCCGGTCTGTGAACGTTTGCATAATCTGTTCCTGCCGGAACCATTTCCACATGAGCCGGAATGTTATGTGTTGCACGAAGGTCATTTAAATGATTTTGCATCAGTTCATTGTGTTCCAGGGAATAGCAGGGTAGGGCTTTTTAAAGTCACCCCGAATGAGAAGTTCCTTCATCAGCACATTATTCACAGTAAGAGGAATAAGAGTCTTTTCCACTTTCTCCTCTTCGCCGTCGGAGGAAGGCGGTACCTTAGATGGGGCGGTGTCGTTAGCCTTTTGGTTATCTTAGCGACGCTTTTCCATGGTTTCCGTTCAAGAAATAATGTATGAACAACGGGAAGTGTGACTTCTAAGAAACATAGGAGTCTCAAATAAAAGAATGATTATTTGGGGAGGAAAACAAAGAATGAAGCCAAAAAGTGTTTGCAAAGGGATCGAAAGGTAAATCAGGTTAAACCATTCCCCTATTTACAGGATTGCATAGTGCAGAAATAAAAGAGGCATAATTCAAAACGGGCGCGGAAAATCAAATGTCAAATCACCCTCTAAGCCGTCTTGGGAATAGGTGTAAGAATGACGAGGCGGGCGATGATGTCATTTTGAAGAGGAAGTCACACTTCAACAGCCCAACAATATCATATGTTTCATCTCATTCACATCACCGCATTCGGGTAAGGTCAAATACTACAAAATAAGGTTTTCGGTTCCGTCCCTTGGGGATGCTTCCCAATGCATCCCCAATGGACGGAGGGACTATCTGTATGGGGTCAAATTTGACCCTCGACGTTTTCGTGTTAGTGGGTACGACGAGTTAGGTATGAGGATAGGAACGACGCCGTTAAGATTTGGCATCCCCGCTGAGGGGATATTACTTACTCTTGTACTATTTTTGTTATTTCGAGAAGGGTCTTCTACTATATAAAGGAGACCTTGATGCTGTAAAGGATCCATCATTATTCTCGAATAATACAACTCTCTCTTTCTCTCTCTATTTCTAAAAAGATATTCTCCCAATATCATCAAATATACTTGAACAATGTTATTTTCATCTCTAGATCTTAGTATATTTGATTATGATTTACCCTCATTTATCTTGATTGTTTTATGCTTGCAAATTATCTTGACAACTTTTGAGCCAAACAATACCACCATTTTGTACTTCCCGGGAAAGGCCAATGTGGTGGCCGATGCTTTGAGTAGTGTTGATATCCAATTTTTTCCCATATATTTATATAATCAAAATATTCCCAAAATAGAATGTAGATGCATATATAAGAATCCACAAAGGTTTTGGCATTTTTCTACATTTTTTCAAAATTTTTAAAATCAATTTATGACTTATTTTGCACTATAAAATCCAATATTTAGTCCCAAATCTTATTATTTTTATGAGTAATGTATTTTATCCTCTCATTTATATAAAAATATAATTTACATTATTTTACAATTTCATTAGGTATTTCTAAACTAAAATTGCATGAAATTATAATTTTAGCCTATTTCTCGATTTAATAAGTATTTTAACTACAAAATCGTTCCTAAAATTTTTCAATTAATATTTATACATTATTTTTTAACCCAGTATTTTAATTTGATTTTTACAGTATCATTTACTATTTTATAAAATTCTAATTGGGGAACATAGCTATTTAAATCGTAGCCCCTTTTTATTTCAATTATAACCCAATTTCATCCCCCAATTCAACCCCAATTACACAACCCAATTTTAAATTTTACCCGACCCATACTCGTCCAAATTAACCCTCCCCATTCACTCCCTTAAATCGTGACCGTTGATCACTCCTCTCCCTACCTTATATGGCTCCTTTGTTCGAAGATTGAAGCCCTATCTCGGAGATTATCAACTCAGAGGTCCTTCGACCTGAGTTTTATGGCCGTGACCGGTCTCTCTCTGGCAAGCCTTGATGCTGTGAGTCCTTCATCGACTCAGAATCAGTCCATTCCAGGCTTTCTCGTCTCTATGGTTCTTTCTTTGAAACCCTAATTTAAAGGTTTTCTCTGTGTTTATCTATACGATCTACTCTGGATCTTAGTTATTATCTAAAGTTTCAAAGTATTTCTCACATTTCTTCGTCGACTTTGTTTTGAAACTGTTCATCTTCCTAAACTTTATGGTTTCTTTGATTTCTTTGCTTTATTTTCTCTATCGTGATTTCTTCTAATTTTTACTGTGATTTCTGAGTATTTTTTCTACTATGGCTCCTATGTATTTTATTTACTGTGGTATTTCTAGGGTTTCTGAGTTAAATGGTTTACTGTGTTCTTTGTTTTTCCATATGCTGTTCTTCCTAAGTTTATCTTCATCTAGGCTTCTTCTTTACACTCGATATGTGATGAAAACCCTAGGTTTTAGGAGCTTTCTGTTTCTCTCTATGTAATTGCGTGCTACATGTTTAAACCCTTATTGCTTCTTATTTCTTACTTGTGTGCTTCTACTATTTGATTACATGATTTGTTCTACTAATTCCAGTCTTGCATGTTCGAATCTGTGCACCTGTTTATATAGTCATATTTTCCCCATTTTCTGAACAACCCTAATTTAGGGAAATTGATTTCGTACAAACTTATTTGATTCTTTAATTTGGACCTGCTCTTTGACTAAGTTCAGTATCAATTTGTATCTCACATCCCTTGATTCTCCATGTGATTGACTTACCTTATTTGTTAAGCCTTGTGAATTTCAAAAACTTTATACGTATTTACCCTGTATTTTATGACTCATTCCTGATTTTCCACCCAAAAATAAACTTGGGTTTATTTACCTTACGTCTGGTTCCTTAATTAGAGGAAACCCTTTCTCTAATTGATTATGATTGATGTTAAATTATTTTTCTTGCCTTATTGGCTGCTTACTTGCAAGCTATAAAATCCCACACCTCTTTTCACTTCAACAGACAAACAATCCTATGTTTCATTCACCTAAAACTCTCTCTTCTCTTCTCTGTTCTTCTTTATTACTTGTTCTACTGCTTGAGTTTAGCCGTTGAAAGCCAAAGGCTAAACTATAAGGTCTCACATGCCCTATTTGCTCTACTGTTTGAGTTTTACCACTGGTAGGTCTGTGATTTACATATTAACACCAACTATATGTTTACTTACCCCTTCCCCCATGTCTGTTTATGTTCAATATGTAGTTAAATTTCAGCATGCACATCCCTACCCCATATCCCCTTGTTTTAGATGCTATATATGTGTATGATTACATTCTTGTACATCTCTTCCCCAAATCCCTATAGTTTAATTCTTATTGTTGCAAATGTTCTTATGTGACCCCTACTCTCTTAACCCCTGTTTGTGTATGAGTTGTGTTTTAGACTAGGATGGCACTCCATTGGTATTCCTAGTTTAGAACCAGGTTGCTCTCAACCTATACTAAAAGTAATCCCACTCCCTTAACCCCCCATTATGCGTTGAGCTTTGACTCAGGTCAGTTGGTGTCCTAATCACCATACAGGCCTAAGTCTGACTTATTTCAAGTCTGCTCTTATTTGTTGAACCATGTAAAGGTTCAGGGGGTGTGCCAGTCCCATTCATGGCTAGGTATAACCACCATTTACATTGGTCTTCCTCTAATCCCTCACTTTTACACTTGTTACTAGTTCTTTGAGTCCCACCCCCCTCTGGTAAGCCATGCTTAGGAACCTTCGAGTCTCCTCTGAACTTGGATGCCTGAGGGATGGTAATTCCACACTTTGCACTACTTTAATTATTTAGGGTGTAAGCATTGCTTGGGTTTCCCCTGAGAGCCCTTGGAACTTTGAAACACTCTAAGAAAAAGCCTTGGAATTTGGAGCTTGGATTTGGTAAAATGCATATGTTGGACATTATGGTTGCTTTGGGCTTCCTCGGGGCTGTTTATCTTTGATGTATTTATTTCCTTAGTATTTTCCTTTAATTTATGTATACCGGCTTTGTAAAAAGAACTTGGGGATATAGTGAAAGGGTATGGGAGTGGTTTACGTCATTGCATCATTCAATGGGTAGAAAGCATGCCCATAGGTTTTCAATATTGCATCTCATATAGAAATCATGCCTAGTAGGCTTTAAATATTGCATCGCATGTAGAAATCATGCCTATAAGGTTTTTAACATTTCTTCTCACTTATAAATCATGCCCATAGGTTTTCAATATTGCATCTCATATAGAAATCATGCCTATAAGGCTTTCAATATTGCATCTCATATAGAAATCATGCCTATAAGATTTTCAACATTGCTTCTCACTTAGAAATCATGCCTATAGGTTTTCAATATTGCATCAAACCGAGAAACCATGCCTATAAGAATTGCATAAAAATACTAGGCAAACAGTAGGTCCCTTAAACGTGCTAGAAAATGACAAAGTCAGTATGTAGATAGCATACCTACAAGGTTTAGACTCGCCTGATGTGTTTCAACGTGTTAATACAGTTTGCCCTAAATCTATCTATTTTTAAATTGGGCCATGTCTGCCCTTTTATGTTATTCTGAACCTATAGAGTCTTTTTAAAATGCCAAACCTACAGTTTTAAGAATTTACTTTGCCTGCCTAAGTTTACGCCTCAAGGCACTTTTGAAAATTTTCTTTAAGCAGTCCGGCTAGTTCGTAAACTATTTCATAACTTTCTGCAGACTCTAAATCCCTCTTTTCAGACCTATGTCCGAAAATAATATTTTTTTCTCAGAAATTACTGGTTTTAAATTATTTCAAGTTCTAACAACCGGACCCGAGGGGCTCAAAGCAGATTTATCATCCAGCTTTATTTGTTTAGATAATCTATTCGATCAACTATAATATTAAGACCAAATCAATATTTGTAAGTCATGCTAGACTAATTGCTGCTATGGTTTACGGGTTTTTGTATGAGCCTTTGAATGTCTGATTTGTATACCCTTATATGCTATTTGTTTTGGATTGACGCTTGGTATTTTTACCTTTGGAAACTCCATATATGTCCTATCTTTCTCTCCCCCTCTTAAGATTAGAAGTCCTAATACCCCGAGACTAATAGGTTGGGACGGGTACTAGCATGCAATAAGTAAACGAGACCAAACGTATTTAAGTACCTTAACGGGGTGGGAAGGGTAGAATATGGAGATGATGACGATGCGATAATATCGTAAAAGCGACGCATCTTTGGGAATATGTGGGGGATATTGTATTCCATATTATAGTCAAACCTTGTACCTCTTTCTCTTTTAGTTGCTTTACTTAAATGTCTTCCTAAAGTAATGTTTTTTGAAATTAATTCTTCATTCTGCTCTTATTTAAATTATGCCTTTCCCCTTTTCAGAATTCTCAAGCTGTTTGAATGCTTTATATGTGAACCTTATTTGTTTACTTGCTTCATCTCCAATAAAGTCACAATTAACACGGCCGGGAACCACACTAGTGGATCTTGAGGGGTGCCTAAGACCTTCCCCTCGAGATAATCTCAAGCCCTTACCCAAACTTTGGTTTTCTTTCGAAAAATACTCTCTTCTTCTCAAAAGTGTCCTAATGCACTATAATTATTAGGTGGTGACTCTTCAAATTCCATAACCCGACTCCCAAACGGGAACAAGGTTTGTTTTTCCCATAATGTCGTAAACCCGATTTCGCTTCTTTTAGTCAAAAAAGGGGGCGTCGACAGTATGGCGACTCTGCTGGGGATTTCTTTATGGCTTTTACTATTACGTGCTTTGTAACTTTATTGCTTTCTTTACTGCCTTTATTTAGTGCTTTAATCATTTCATCATAATTACTAACTTGATTCGTCGTGTTTTTTTTTCTTTACATGCTTTATTGCTTTACTGCTCTTACTTCGTTTCAATTCCGTCTTAAATTCCGAGCATCTATTGTAATCATTATTTTATGAACGTGAAAATATATGTATTTAATTGCATTCTTCAACATCATTTTCCACTCGTGCCAAAGAAATTCCATAGTAATGCTTATAATGAGTGGTTGCGCTCTTCCAATATTATAAACCCCTAAATTTAGCAAAAGCATATTTGTGGTAAAACCAGTCGATCAACGGTGTAGTCGACGGTTCCGTGCCTTTCCCTCTTGAGTTTTCTGCTCAAGGTACCTTGTCTAGCACTTCAAAATATAAACCTTATTCCGTTATACAGTTCATGCATCATGGTCAAACTTAGCCGAGTCAGTTATGTCGTCCGCATAATGACTCATTAAGATAGCCTAAAGCAAAAGTTCATCGAGTTTCCTCGAACCAAACGGATGCCTTCACGTTATGTGCATGTATTTGGAGAACTTAAGTACCTTACTGCTAATTATCGATTTAAATAGTCGAGTCCGGTGGGGTAGGGCCTAACACTTTGTTTTGCAGAAATGAGGCACGAGGTCCCCAGATTCGGTATGGTATCAACATTCACCCAAAGTTACTAAGTTGGTAGGAGGATCTGCATGGTTGTGATCGGGTTCTTGTCTGCAAGCACTTAGGGAATCTCCCTTCACTCCTGGAAGTTAGGCCAGATAACAAGATTGTGGAAACTGCTACTCTGTTTTGGGATAGTGAATGATCTGTATTCCGCTTTGGGGGTGTCGAAATGACTCCGTTGTTGGAACAAATTGGGGGTCTAGCCGGAATTCCCTGGGATAGCCCGGGTCTGCTTATGCCAGAGAACCGCAAAGGTAGAGGGTTCCTGAAAATGATGGTGCTCAAGAGGAATCTTAATCTGACTAGTCTAAAAGACTCCTACATATCCTTCGACTTCATGTATGAAAGGATTGGACATAGCAAATCCTACCGCACTCACGTGGACAAGTTCGCCCTCACCTATTTGGGGTACATACATAGGAGAGCCTTCATATTTATGTTCTGTTTCCTTGGCATGATAGTCTTTCCAATGAAGAACGCTAGAATCCATACAAGACTAGCCATGCTAACCAAAGCCATAATTGAGGGTATCGACAGTTAGACATTCAGTATAGCACCCATGATCCTCGCCAAACTGTACCAAGCCTTAGAGAAATGTCAACAAGGGGCACACACTTTGAAGGGTGCAATTTCCTACTACAACTCTAGATCATTGAACATCTTTGGAAGGGAGATTATAGACAGGAGATCATACATCGAGACTGGGATGACCATATCGCTTTCCATCATCCAAAGCGAATGCACTTCATGCCGGATATGGTCGCTCACCCGGAAGACGCTAGTGGATGGGTAGAACTATTGGAGAATCTAAAAGAAGAGCAGGTACAATGGATGTACGAGTTGTTTCCAACAGTGGATTTTATCATTCAGTCTAGGGATGCGCCATTCCTTGTACTCATCGGCTTAAGAGGAACCTACCCTTATATCCCTCTCCGAGTCATGAGGCAAGCGAGAAGAAAGCAGATTATACCAAGGGTAGAAAAGATGAGTCACCACAGGGCTGACTTCCAAGATGACGGTAGCCCACATAGGTGTCGGGCTCAGCATATGTGGCATTCCAAACTCATCTTGGAAAAGGAATATATGGAACCAGATAGGTATCAAGCGGGGCATGCGCCTCCTTATCCAAGATGGTTAGAAGATGATCGCATCGGCTTGGGAAAGCCAGGTTTCGTCCAGGGTCACAGGCTTATTGATGAGAACACTGCAGCAAAGGTCAAGTACAATTAGCTACGCAAACGGATGCGAGATTGTGAAAGTAAGCATCAGGAAATACAAGAGGCCCAAGAGAAGCTAATCAACGAATGGAAGGACATGGCTATCCACGCAAAAAACCGTTTAGAGTACTTGGAGCGGGGTTTAGTGGAGCTGGAAGGCAAATTTCTGAAAAGGATCAACGACTATCAGGAAGCTGAAGGTAACGAAGGTGGGCACTTGGCTCGGGATTACTTGGTGCAGGGACTGGGCGGGTTGATGCAGCTGTACGAGGGAGGCAAGGATACCGAATCTGGGGAAGGTCCTTCTAGGACAAAGCAGTTAGGATTTTTTATTGCTTTTCTGATGTAGTAAGGTCACTAGCCATTAGTAACAGTTTCTCTTTATCTCAGTTTGTTTTGACTCGTTCTGTTTTCTATCGATAAAATGAGGCACTTGTTGTTATAACTTCTCCAAATTCTATCTGATCTAGGCCTACCTCGGGAACAACGGGGCACCCAAATAGGAAACGACTTATATTCTTGCAACAATGTGTTTAAATACCGTAATATTTTCTTTCTACGAATCCGCACTAACGTTATACCTTTTGTTTTTCTTTTATTTTTATTACCCCTTTACAAGAGGTTAGTTCGTGCATCCTAGCACCATCATCATACTCCACAAGATCAAAGGGTCCTCCACCTCCTCCTCCTCCGAGTCCTCCCAGAAACAGGAACAAGAACAAAATGGAAGATACCAATGCTAGAAAGGAAATCGGAGAGGCTTCAATCACCAAAGAAACTGCTGCTCATCTTGATCAAACTTTGATGAGGTTTCGAGAAGAGTTGGAACAAGTCTGAAACCTGGCGAGCCTGTCGATCACTCTTGCTGCTATTGATGCTAACAAATCACACTGCCTCCACCAACCCAGCCTGCTCAGACCCAAGTTCGCAACACAGGCAACAATGATCCGTTGCTTATTCCACAGCCCCAAAACACTACAGATAACCAACACGATCATGTCTTTATGGATATTGTACCACATTACGTTCAGCCAGTCACCAATGTAGCCGATTTGGACGACAAAAGTTCCCTCATTCAGAATTTGGCCGGTAAGATTAAGAAGTTGACTAATCGGTTTCATGGTTTAGAAGGTAACAAGGGTGTTAAAGGGTTAAATTACGAAGATCTCTGTGTTTAACCAGATGTTGAGCTCCCCGAAGGGTACAAACCTCCCAAGTTCGGACTGTTCGATGGTACCGGGGATCCCAGGGCTCACTTGAGGATGTATTGTGACAAGCTAGAAGGAGTCGGTAGGGACGAAAAGATCTGCATGAAGCTATTTATGAGGAGTTTGAAGGGTGATTCCTTATCCTGGTAATTAGCTAGGATGCGAAGAAATGGACTAGTTGGGTAAGCATGGCGTCTGATTTTATGGATCGATTTAGGTTCAACAGTGAGAACGCACCAGATGTGTTCTATATTCAGAATCTTAAGAAGAAGTCTACGGAGACCTTTCGCAAGTATGCTACTCGTTGGAGGCCGGAAGCTGCTAAGATCAGACCGGCCTTGGAGGAAGAACAAATGAATAGATTCTTTGTCCGTGCTCAAGACCCAAAGTACTATGAAAGATTGGTGCTAATTGAGGGTCAAAAGTTCCCCGATATCATCAATTTGGGAGAAAGGATCGAAGAAGGCATCAAGAATGGTATGGTCACTAACCTAGAGGCATTGCAAGCCACCAACAAGGCTCTACAGTCTAATGGCTCGTCAAAGAAGAAGGATGTAAACTCTGTAATGGCTGCGCAAAGAAACAACTCTCCCATTAAGTACCAAACCTATCCCTCAGCTCCACTCACATACCAGCCTACCCCAAATTACCCAACACCACCACCTACTTACCAAATTCCACCACCTGCTTACTAATCACCTCTACCACCTGCATATCAACCCACTTCACCCTGGTATTCCCAACCTGCACCCGTATACCAAGCATATAACTCCTAACCTTCTCACTATCCATCACCACCTACTCGCCAAAATTTCCCTCAACCTGGACCAAATTTTGACCGCAAACCCCCTAGACAATATACTTCCATAGCTGAGCCGATTGACCAATTGTATGAGAAACTCAAAGCAGCAGGCTACGTCACCCATATCCCAGCCGTAACTCCAGAAAACACTTCCTAATGGATCAACCCAAACAAGACTTGCGCATACCATTCCGGGATGGCCATACCATTGACGAGTATCGCTCGTTAAAAGACAAAATTCAAAACCTTATTGACAATAATACTATTATAGCAAATGAGCCTGCTCCTAATGTTCGCAACAACCCTCTGCCTAATCACAAGGGTGGAGGTATCCACGTGATTGCGATCGAAGATGATTGGGACCTCAAGGGGTCAATCGGTTTGATAGCTGAAGGAAATGAGCCTAAAAAGCCAATGGTTACTCTCAATCCTATCGCCGTCTAGATTCAGCCCTCTGAGGGCGACGTGGTAAATGTATCCATGCCACTCGAATTTGAAGTACCGTCCGCAAAGGCACCAAAATCGATTGAGGTTGAGTTCAGAGTTCCGAAACACCTACACTGTTTGAAGTTGTTGTGTTTCCTCCCAAGGTACCTATTCCAGTCTCCATGACAGACATGAACCCATTCCAAACAAATGTTATACCTTGGGATTACACCGCTGAGGTTAGAAGAAAAGGAAAGACATATGCTGGAGAAGCAACCGCCGCACAAGGCATGATTAGGGTAGGCAGGTTCTATACCCCGGAATGTTTGGCTGAGACTAGCAAGCAAGCTTCCAGGCGAGCTGTTGAAACTGGACCCAATGACCAATAGAGAAAGGTACAGGCTAACGAATACTCAGTCGTTGAGCAGTTGAACAAGACGTCGGCGCAGATTTCTATTCTGGCCCTCTTACAAAGCTCTGAGGCACATAAAAATGCCTTGATGAAGATACTAAGTGAATCTTATGTTCCCAGCAACAAAACAGGAGGCGAAATGGCAAACATGGTGGGACGGATAGTGGAAAGCCAGAAGATCACCTTCCACAAAGATAAACTACCACCGAAAGGGCTTGGTCACAACAAAGCATTTCACATCACTACGCAATGCGAGGACCACTTTATCACCAGGATTCTAGTCGATGGGATCCAGCCTCAACATTTGTCCTTGGTCACTATCAGGACACTAGGCAAGGGATTGCACGAGATCAAAAATGGGGCTATCGGTGTTAAAGCTTTTGATGGATCTCAGAGGTCAACCATTGGAGAGATTAACTTATGCCTGCAAGTGGGGCCCACCTGGTTTGACGTTGAGTTCCAAGTTATTGATATACCAACGTCCTATAATTTATTACTAGGACGACCCTGGATAGACGTAGATGGGGCGATGGCGTCAACATTGCATCAAGCTGTGAAATTTTTGTGGAATCATCAAGAAGTAATCATTCATGGCGACGGTAGTAACTCCGTATACAGTCGCTAGGCTATCCCAATGATCGGAGGAAGAAGGAGAATAGGTGGAGAAACATACCATTACATCGAGCGAGTCAATGCCATAGACAAGGATAAGTGGTGGGATAGCAAAATCAAGAGAATTTTGAATTGGAGCGGATACGACCTGGAAAGGGTCTTGGAAAGAATCTCCAGGGTATCACCAAGCCCATCTAGTTGAAAAAGCATGGAACCACTTTTGGTCTGGGTTATGAATACACATGGAAGGATTTCCAGCATTGGTCGCCACCATGGAGCGATCCCTACTACCCACTGGAGCACCCTTTACCTCAGTTAGAGCAGACCTTTCAGCCCGCTAATGCCATATCAGAGAAAGATGAGACGCTGGCAGCCATGAAGAACATGTTTCTGGAGGATGATATGGATTGTTGTGTTACCTTCGAGGAGGAAGGCCCTTCCATTCAAGCTGTGAACCGAGGGGAGCACCTCACCAATTGGTCAATCAGGACCACCAGTGCCCATAGAGCCTCGGCGTAGCAAGGCTAAAAGACACATATGCATCGCACTTTACTTTTAGTTGATTTTTACTTTTCAGCCTTGTCTTTACTTTTGAAAAAGAGCTCTGATGTTTCAGAAAATTATGAATTTAATTAAAGAATTTTCCAAGTTTATCTTTATATTTCACTCTCATTTATTTTCTCTACCATTTACTTTATTTTACACAGCATTACTATTACATATCTTGATGACGAACCCACTACTGTAACTTGCAACGAGACAATGCGACAAACGGACATAGATTCAGAAGAGGATGAAATACCAGAAGAGGTTGTTAAAGAGGTAAAAAATTTTGAGAACAGACCTATGTCCAATTTAGACGAGACTAGGGTCATCAATCTGGGAGATGCAGAAAATGTCAAGGAAACACGAATCAGTGTACATTTGTCGTTGTCAGAATAGGAAGAATACACAGAGTGTTTGAAAGAGTATAAGGACATATTCGCCTGGTCGTATGATGAAATGACCGGCCTCAGCATGTCCATTGTGGCTCACAAGTTACCGACAGATCCGACATGCCCGCTGTCAAGCAGAAACTCAGAAAATTCAAGCTAGACATGAGTTTGAAAATCAAAGAAGAAGTCACAAAGCAAGTCAAAGCCAGGGTTCTCAGAGTGGTAGAGTATCCAACATGGTTAGCCAATGTTGTACAGGTGCCAAAGAAGTACGGGAAGGTTATAGTCTGTGTCGATTACCAGGATCTCAACTGGGCCAGTCCTAAAGACGACTTTCCTTTGCCAAATATACACATATGGATCGACAACTGCGCCAAACATGACATGTAGTCGTTCGTCGATTAATTTGTTGGGTACCAACAGATATGGATGGATGAAGAGGATGCAGAGAAAACGACATTCATCACACCATGGGGAATGTATTGTTACAGAATGATGCCTTTTGATTTGAAGAATATTGGTGCTACTTACATGAGAGCGAGACTAAAATCTTTCATGATATGATACACAATGAGATCGAGGTATATGTGGACGACGTCATCATTAAATCCAGAAAAGATGCAGGTCATATGGAAGATTTGAGAAAATTCTTCAACAGACTAAGGAGATACAACCTGAAACTAAACCCCGCCAAGTGTGCATTCGGGTTCCCGGTCGGAACATTATTGGGTTTCATTGTGAGTCGCCAAGGAATAGAACTGGATCCGTCAAAGGTAAGAGCCATTCAAGAGTTGCCACCGCCAAAGAACAAGAAAGAGGGAATGAGCTTCCTAGGGAGGCTCAACTACATCAGCCGATTCATCGCTCAGTCCACTGTCATTTGTGAACCCATCTTCAAAAAGCCAAAGAAAGATGCCACCACTAAATAGACTGATGATTGCCAAAAAGGCTTTCGATAGAATCAAGGAATACTTGTCAACATCGCCCGTCTTGGTTCAGCCTAAGCCCGGGAGACCTTTATTGCTTTACCTTGCAGTATTGGATGGGGCATTTGGTTGTGTTTTGGCACAACATGACGAAACATGAAGGAAGGAGCAGGCCATCTACTACCTCCGCAAGAAGTTTACCCCTTACGAGACTCAGTATTCCTTATTAGAGTGCACCTGTTGTGCTTTAACCTGGGTAGCTCAGAAATTAAGGAATTATTTCTGCGTTTACACCACCTATCTCATATCCAGGATGGATCCATTGAAGTATATTTTCCAGAAGCCCATGCCTACTGGCAAGCTCGCCAAGTGGCAAAGTTTATTAAGTGAATTCGACATTGTATATGCCGCCCAGAAGGCAGTCAAAGGACAGGCCCTGGCAGATCACCTTGCCGAGAATCCTGTATAAGGAGAATAAGAACCACTAAAAACATATTTTCCTGATGAAGAGATAGCCTTCATAGGAGAGATATTGCAGAATCCTATGATGGTTGGAGGATATTTTTCGACGAAGCCGCAAACTTCAAAGGAGTGGGTATAGGAGCGGTTTTGGTATCGGAAACTGGCCAGCATTACCCGGTGTCCGCCAAGCTGAGATTCCCCTGTACCAGCAATATGGCTGAGTACAAAGCCTGCATCTTAGGGCTCAAGCTGGCCATTGACATGAATGTTCAGGAACTGCTAGTGATCGGAGATTTGGACTTACTCATACATCAAGTTCGAGCAGAATGGGCAACCAAAAATTCCAAGATACTACCCTATCTACACCATGTGCAGGAGTTGAGGAAAAGATTCAGAAAGACGGAGTTCCAGCATGTTCCCAGAACACTGGACGAGTTTTCCGATGCTTTAGACACTCTATCATCCGGATACAAATTTTATTGATCCCATTCCGATCAAGACCCACGACCAGCCAGCTTATTGTGCTCACAACGAGGAAGAAGCCAACGGGAAACCTTGGTTCCACGATATCAGGGAATACTTGACAACGGGAGGGTACCCAGAGCTTGCCAATGCTACTCAGAAACAAACACTTCGGAGGTTGTCCAATAATTTCTTTCACAATGGAGGAATCCTGTATAGAAGGGCTCCTGATTTGGGACTATTAAGGTGTGTTGAGGCAAAAGAAGCAATCAGACTATTGGAGAAAGTACATGCCGGGACTTGTGGATCACATATGAATGGTTTTGTTTTAACGAATGAGATACTTCGAGAAGGTTACTTTTGGATGACTATGGAGACAGACTGCATTCAGTACATCTGAAGGTGTCAAGTACATGCAGATATGATAAAGGTGCCTCCAAATGAGCTTACTGCAACAAGCTTGCCATGGTCGTTCGCCGCTTGGGGAATGGACGTCATTGGACCAATTGAGCCAGCCGCGTTAAATGGGAATAGGTTCATCCTAGTGGCAATCGATTACTTTACCAAATGGGTTGAAGCAGCATCATACAAGGCAGTCACCAAGAAGGTAGTCGCAGATTTCGTCCGAGATCGTATGGTTTGTCGGTTCGGGGTTCCAGAGTCAATCATCACTGACAATGTCTCTAACCTCAACAACGACCTAATGAAAGAAATATGTGAAACATTCAAAATCGGACATAGGAACTCTACGGCTTACAGAACTCAGATGAACGGAGCCGTAGAAGCAGCCAATAGGAACATCAAGAAGATATTAAGGAAAATGATTGAAAAACACAAGAAGTGGCATGAGAAATTGTCGCTCTCTTTATTGGGTTACCGCATCAGTGTCCACACATCAATCGGGGCCACTCCTTTCATGCTGGTTTATGGAACAGAGGCGGTCATTCCCGCTGAGATAGAAATCCCATCCTTAAGGGTCATACAAGAAGCTGAATTAGATGATGCGGAATGGATCAAAAGTCGCTACGAGCAGTTAGCCCTCATCGACGGAAAGAGAATGAACGTTGTTTGTCATTTTCAATTATATCAGAACAGAATGTTCATAGCCTTCAACAAGAGAGTTCGACCAATTAAGTTAACACCAGGGCAGCTGGTGTTGAAGAAGATATATCCATATCCAGATGAAGCTAAAGGGAAATTCTTTCCCAACTGGCAGGGTCCATACATGGTGCATCGGGTTTTGACTAGAAGAGCCCTAATTCTCATAGAAATGGACAGAGAAGTCTCGCCGAAGCCTATCAACTCAGACGCAGTGAAAAGATACTATATTTGATCACATGCTTTCTTTTATGATTGAGTTTGAACTACGCCTAAACTGATTCATGTTTAAGAGGGGATACATAGGCAGCCCTATGGGTTCGGTCACATTTTGTATAAAATCCCATTTTCCCCTGCATTTGGAACTAGGGCAGAATTTTGAGGAGGACCCTCAAAATTCCGAAGTCAACTTACTAAGCATTCGCACCAGCATTGACCCAGTAAACTGGGGAAGAATTTAGAGGAGGACACTCAAAATTCTGAGGATTCCATTTTTAATCATTCAGCACCATCGCCAACAGCGCCAGCCCAGTAAACTGGGGCAAAATTTTGAGGAGGACCCTCAAAATTCCGAAGCAAGCAAGGTTGCCGTGTCTTAAACCACGTTGCAGTTGTTGGTTCATCATAAAAAAATTATTCTTTTCTTCACTTATATATACATTTGTATCGTGTTTGCCAAATCTTTTGCATGGAATCATTCGAATCAATATCGTTCAGCAACGCTATCCTAAATGGCACTGGACGTCACGAGCCGAGGGATACAAACTAACCTCCTCCTTTATAGAACTTATGATTTTTCTTTGGATGCAGGAATTCAGGATACAAATGGGCGACGCATGTGCTTTACAGGACCGAAATTCCCGAAACAACTACTTGTTTTGCAAACATTTACTACTTACATCCAATATTTCCCCAACAGTCAGGATATCGCAATCATCTACCAGCTAAGAAAATCATTACTATCTTCTCTGTTACATTTTTGCATTGCATAAGGCTATTTTCTGCCTTTCGAGGTTAAACTATACCTCCATCCCACATAAGGCTATTCTCTGCCTTTCGAGACTAAGCTCTGTCTCCATCTTGCATTTTTGCTTAAGGCTATTATCTGCCTACCGAGGTTAAGCTCTACCTCCATCCTGCATAAGGCTATTCCCTGCCTTGCGAGGTTAAGCTCTACCTCCGTCCTGCATAAGGCTATTCCCTACCTTCCGAGGTTAAACTCTACCTCCATCCTGCATAAGGCTATTCGCTGCTTTTCGAGACTAAGCTCTGTCTCCATCTTGCATTGCATAAGGCTATTCTCTGCCTTCCGAGGTTAAGCTCTACCTCCATCCTGCATAAGGCTATTCTCTTCCTTTCGAGACTAAGCTATGTCTCCATCTTGCAATGCATAAGGCTATTCTCTGCCTTACGAGGTTAAGCTCTACCTCCATCCTTCATAATGCTATTCGGTGCCTTCCGAGACTAAGATCTGTCTCCATCCTGCATTTCATAAGGCTATTCTCTGCCTTCCGAGGTTAAGCTCTACCTCCTTTATTGTGCATTTGGCTGAAAAAATTTCCACCCTATCTCATTTTGCTGAAATATTGCCACCCTGCATTTTAATTTCGCGCTTTGGCTGAAACATCGCCACCCTCGCATTCATTCGGCTGAAATATTGCACCTTCTCATGGGCTGAAATATCGCCAACTTATTCAAAGGCGTCATAGTTCGAAGGCATCATCTGTATTGAGAACATCATTTCATGGCCTCCGAATCTTTACTTTTATGCTCTTCATAGCCCAGGACGTCATAGTCTGAGGACAACATCCTATCGTCTGAAGACAATATTCATGGTCCAATGGGAACTTGCATCACGTTTAAATTATGCAATATATACGCACATCATTCATTTGCAGGTACACCGACTGGCTCACCGGCGTCTCAGCAGGAGCGATCCCGCTCCAGGTTTTTGCAGCCCGTCCGACCTCCAAACCCCTGTCAAATCTCAAACCCCGTTGCATCCGTCTTTTCCGGACATCAATCGGCATATTTTGCCAATGGTTCCCAAACTACATATGGCCTGATTCCTACAAAACCAGGGATATGCAGGCAGCTCAGAAGTCGGAGCACGGTCAAAATTCTCTTACAGTCGCCGTCTTCGGTCAAAATTGGTCATCATGTCTTTACCCGACAACTCTTTCATCCTCTTCGGGTAAAGAGGGAAGTTGTTGATACCCAATTTTCCCCCATATATTTCTATACTCAAAATATTCTCAAAATAGCATGTATATGCATATATAAGCATCAACAAAGGTTTTGGCATATTTTTTTATATTGTTTCAAGATTTTTAAAATCAATATATGACTTATTTTGCACTATAAAATCCAATATTTATTCCCAAAAATTGTTATTTTTGTGAGTAATGTATGTTATCCTCTCATTTACATAATTTTACAAGTTCATTAGGTATTTCTAAACTAAAATTGCATGAAATGGCAATTTTAGCCTATTTCTCAATTTAATAAGTATTTTAACTAAAAAATCGTTCCTAACATTTTTAAATTAATACTTATAAAATATTTATTAACCCATTATTTTAATATAATTTTTATAGTATCATTTGATATTTTATAAAATTCAAATTGTGAAAATGGATATTTAAATCGTAGCCCCTTTTTATTTCAATTATAACCCAATTTCAGCCCCCAATTCAACCCCAATTACACTACCCGATATTAAATTTTACCCGACCCAGACCTGTCCAAATTAACCCGCCCCATTCACTCCCTTAAAATGTGACTGTTGATCACTCAGATCAATGGTCCACAATAACCCTTCCACAATTAAACC
This sequence comes from Nicotiana benthamiana, assembly GCA_034376525.1. NCBI lineage: Eukaryota > Viridiplantae > Streptophyta > Magnoliopsida > Solanales > Solanaceae > Nicotiana > Nicotiana benthamiana. The sequence continues at coordinate 98,551,934 of CM067334.1, read as the reverse complement.
AAAGACCCCCCCCCCCCCCCCAAACCCTATTCATTATCTACATTCAACCGCCCTTGTATCCCCTCACCCCCCAAAACTCTCTCAACCCCTTCTGAACCCTAGCCCTTCTCCAGCTCCGTTTCACCGGCGACTATGGCTTTTCAAGCTCTAAGGCATCTATATTCACCTCTCACTACCGTATATGGCTCCTTTGTTCGAAGATTGAAGCCCTATCTCAGAGATTATCGACTTAGAGGTCCTTTGACCTGAGTTTTATGGCTGTGAACAGTCTCTCTCCGGCAAGCCTTGATTCTCTGAGTCCATCGTCCACTCAGAATCAGTCCATTCCAGGCTTTCTTGTCTCTATGGTTCTTTCTCTGAAACCTTAATTTTCAAGATTTTCTCTATATTTATCTTTACGATCTACTCTAATCCTAGTTATTTGTGAAGTTTCAAAGTATTTCTCACATTTCTTCGTCGACTTTGTCTTCAAACTATTCGTCTTCCTAAAATTTAGGGTTTCTTTGATTTTTTTGCTTTATTTGCTCTGTCGTAATTTCTTCTAACTTTTTCTATGATTTCTGAGCATTTCTACTATGGTTCCTATGTATTTTATTTACTGTGGTATTTCTAGGGTTTTCGAGTTATATGTTTTACTGTGTTCTTTGTTTTTCCTTATGTTGTTCTTCCTAAGTTTATTTTCATCTAGGCTTCTTATTTACACTCGATATGTGATGAAAACCCTAAGTTTTAGAAGTTTTCCGTTTCTCTCTATGTAATTTCTTGCTACATGTTTAAACCCTAACTGCTTCTGATTTCTTACTTTTGTGCTTCTGCTCTTTGGTTACATGATTTGTTCTACTAATTCCAGTCTTGCATGTTCGAATCTGTGCACCTCTTTATATAGTCATATTTTCCTCTTTTTTCCGAATAACCCTAATTTTGGGAAATTGATTTCTTACAAACTTATTTGATTCTTTAATTTGGACCTGCTCTTTGACTAAGTTCAGTATCAATTTGTATCTCACATCCTAGATTCTCTATGTGATTAACTTACCTTATTTGTTAAGTTGTGTGAATTTCAAAAACATTATTCCTATTTACCCTGCATTTTATGATTCATTCTTGATTTTCCTCCAAAGAATAAACTTGGGTTTATTTACCTCAAGTCTGGTTCCTTAATTAGAGAAAACCTTTTCCCTAATTGATTACGATTGATGTTAAGTTATTTTTCTTGCCTTATTGGCTGCTTACTTTCAAGCTATAAAATCCCCCACCTCTTTTCATTTAAACAGAAGAACAATCCTATGTTTCACTCACTTAAAACTCTCTTTTCTCTTCTCTGTTCTTCTCTGTTACTTGTTCTACTGCTTGAGTTTTGCCGGCTGAAATCCAAGGCTGAACTATAAGGTCTCACCTGCCCTATTTTCTCTACTGTTTGAGTTTTACAACTGGTAGGTCTCTGATTTACATATTAACTCCAACTACATATTTACTTACTCCTTCCCCCATGTCTGTTTATGTTCAATATGTAGTTAAATTTCAGCATGCACATCCCTACCCCATATCCCCATGCTTTTGATGCTATATATGTCTATGATTACATTCATGTACATCCCTTTCCCAAATCCCTCTAGTTTAATTCTGATTGTTGCAAATGTTCTTATGCGACCACTACTCCCTTAACCCCTGTTTGTGTATGAGTTGTGTTTTAGACTAGAATGGAACTCCATTGCTATTCCTAGTTTAGAACCAGGTTGATCTCAACCTATACCCAAAGTAATCTCACTCCCTTAACCCCCCATTATGTGTTGAGATTTGACTCAGGTGTGTTGGTGTCCTAATCACCATACAGGCCTAAGTCTAACTTATTTCAAGTCTACTCTTATTTGTTAAACAATGTAAAGGGTCAGGGGTGTGCCAGTCCCATTCATGGCTAGGTATGACCACCATTTGCATTGGTCTTCCTCTAATCCCTCACTTTTACACTTGTTCCTAGTTCTTTGAGTCCCACCCCCCTCTGTTAAGCCATGCTTAGGGAAACTCGAGTCTCCTCTGAACTTGGATGCCTGAGGGCTGGTAATTCCATACTTTGCACTACTCTAATCATTTAGGGTGTAAGCATTGCCTGGGTTTCCCCTGAGAGCCCTTGGAACTTTGAAACACTCTAAGAGAAAGCCTTGGAATTTGGAGCCTGGATTTGGTAAAATGCATATGTTGGACATTAAGGTTGCTTTGGGCTTCCTCGGGTCTATTTAGCTTTGATGTATTTATTTCCTTTGTATTTTCCTTTCATTTATGGACACTAGCTTTGTAAAGAGAATTTGGGGATATAGTGAAAGGCTATGGGAGGGGTTTACATCATTTCATCAATCAATGGGTAGAAAGCATGCCCATTGGTTTTCAATATTACATCTCATATAGAAAGCATGCCTATAAGGCTTTCAATATTGCATCTCATATAGAAATCATTCCTATAAGGTTTTCAACATTGCTTCTCACATAGAAATCATGCCCATAGGTTTTCGATATTGCATCTCATATAGAAATCATGCCTATAAGACTTTCAATATTGCATCACATATAGAAATCATGCCTATTAGGCTTTCAATATTGCATCTCATATAGAAATTAGGGGTGTTCATCGGGCGGACTGGGCGGCTTTTACTCTTAACGATTTGGCTTAACGGTTATCGGCTTTTAAATGTATTAATCCGTTAGCCACCCGATAAGATATCGGGCGGATTGGTATCGGGTTAGCTCTTATAGGGCGGTAATTGGGCGGCTTATCGGCCTAACATACATGTTTACTAGAATTTGATAGATCTCTTCAGGCAATTATAGATCAAACACCTATTCCAGTATACCTTCATTTGAGCTAGCTTGTTAATGTCTTTTCCGGGCATTCATTTTATCCCTGAGGTAGTATAGCTTTGCCCTCCGCACTTTTTTCTTGTCCATCACCTTCATCTACTTTATGTTGGGTGAGTACCTACAAATCATCTAGATCCTGAGATTAAAAATGCTTAGAAGTAGAAATAAACTTTTGTTAATCATTTTTAAGGGTTTTAGTTTTTTTATATTTAATATATATAAATAAAAATAAGTTGTATATATATATATATATATATATATATATATATATATATATATATATATATATATATATATATATATATATATATATATATATATATATACATAATATATATTTATATTCTTAACGGGTTAACGGATTAGCTGTTAAGAAAATTGAATAATCCATCCCAAACCGATAAGCCGTTAATAAAAAAACTTCAATCCGTTCCCCGTCCGTTAAGCCGTTAAGCCGTTACCAGTAAGCCGTTAAGCTTCGGTTTGGATTGGTTTTCGGTTTCGGATCGGTTTTGAACACCCCTAATAGAAATCATGCCTATAAGGTTTTCAACATTGCTTCTCACTTAGAAATCATGCCCATAGGTTTCAATATTGCATCACACCTAGAAACCATGCCTAATAGAATTGCATAAAAACACTAGGCAAATAGTAGGTCTCTTAAACATACTAAAAAAATAACAAAGTCAGTATGTAGATAGCATACCTACAAGGTTTAAACTCACTTGATGTGTTTCAACGTGTTAATACAGTTTGCCCTAAATCTGTTTATCTTTAAATCGGGCCAAGTCTGCCCTTTTATATCATTTCGAACCTATAGTCTTTTTAAAATGACATATTTGCAGTTTTAATAATTAACTTTGCCTGCCTTAGTTTATACCTCAAGGCTCTTTTGAAAACTTAATTTAAGCAGTCCGACTAGTTTGTAAACCATTTCTGAACTTTCTGCAGACTCTAAATCCCTCTTTACAGACCTATGTCCGAAACTAATGTTTTTTCTCAGAAATTTACTGGTTTTAAATCATTTCAAGTTTGAATAACCGGACCCGAGGGGGCTCAAAGCAGATTTATTATCCAGCTTTATGTGTTTAACTAATCTATTCGATCAGCTTTAATATTAAGACCAAATCAGTATTTGTAAGCCATGCTAGACTAATTGCTGCTCTGGTTTACGGGGTTTTTGTATGAGCCTTTGAATGTCTGATTTGTATACCCTTATATGTTATTTGTTTTGGATTGACGCTTAGTATTTTTACCTTTGGAAACTCCATATATGTACTATCTTTCTCTCTCCCTCTTAAAATTAGAAGTCATAATACCCCGGGACTAATAGGTTGGGACGAGTACTAGCATGCAATAAGTAAACGAGACCAAACGCGTTTAAGTACCTTAACGGGGTGGGAAGGGTAGAATATGGAGATGATGACGATGCGATAATATCGTAAAAGCGACGCATCTTTGGGAATATGTGGGGGGTATTGTATACCATATTATAGTCAAACCTAGGACCTCTTTCTCTTTTGCTTGCTTTACTTAAACGTCTTCCTAAAGTAATGTTCTTTTCAAATTAATTCTCCCTTCTGCTTTTATTTAAAGTATGCCTTTCCCCTTTTATGAAATCTCAATTTGTTTGAATGCTTTATATGTGAACCTTATTTGTTTGCTTGCTTCATCTCCTATAAAGTCACAATTAACATGCCCGGGAACCACACTAGTGGATCTTGAGGGGTGCCTAACACCTTCCCCTCGAGATAATCTCAAGCCCTTACCCGAACTCTGGTTTTATTTCGAAAAATACTCTCTTCTTCTTAAAGGTTTCCTAATGCATTATAATCATTAGGTGGCGGCTCTTCAAATTCCATAACCCGATTCCCAAATGGGAATAAGAGTTGTTTTGCCCATAATGTCGTATACCCGATTTCGCTTCTTTTAGTCGAAAAGGGGGCGTCGACAAGTAGCTAGGTAGAGAGTTGGGGAGTTTAGCCTATCTACCAGCAATAGAGAGTCCCATGGCATTGGATGTTCAAGTCGTAGCCAACTAGTTTGTAAGATTGGATATTTCTGAGCCTAGTCGAGTATTGGCTTGCGTGAGCTCTTGATCTTATCTTTATGATTGTATTAGGGAGCATCAGTATGATGACCCTCATCTGCTTGTCCTTACGGACATAGTCTAACACATTGATTCTAAGGAGGTTAATATTGGGGATGATGGTGCTTTGAGGATGCAGAGCATGCTATGTGTGCCTAATGTGCATGATTTGCGTGAGTTGATTCTTCATGAGGCTCACAGCTCGTGGTAATCTATTCATTTGGGTACCGCAAAGATGTATTAGGACTTGAGGCTGCATTACTGGTGGATAAGGATGAACAAATATATAGTGGAGTATGTTGCTTGGTGCCTAAATTGTCAGCAGGTGAAGTATGAGCATCAACGGCTAAGTGGATTGCTTCAGAAGTTAGAGGTTAAGGAGTGGAAATGGGAGAGGATCACTATGGATTTTTTGGACTCCTACGAACTCAGTGGAGGTTTGATGCAGTTTGGGTGATTGTGGATATATTGACCAAGTCAGCTCATTTCCTTCCGGTGATGACTATCTATTCTTTCGAGCAGCTGGCTCGAGTTTATATCCGTGAGATTATCAGACTTCATGGCATGTCAGTATCATTCATCTCTGACCGAGGTACATAGTTTACATCATGGTTCTGGAGAGACGTACAATAGGAGTTGGGTACTCTGGTAGAGTTGAGCACAATATTTTACCCTTAGACGGACGAGTAGTTCAAGCACACTATTCAGATTCTTGAGGATATGATCCGTGTGTATGTGATGGAGTTTGGGGTTCTTGGGATCAGTTCTTGCCCCTTGCAGAGTTTGCCTACAACAACAGTTATCAGTCTAGCATTTAGATAGCACCATATAAGGCTCTATATGGTATGTGGCGTCGGTCCCCAGTGGGTTGGTTCGAGTCGGGCGAGACTAGATTATTGGGTACTGACTTGGTTCACGATGCCTTGAAGAAGGTGAAGGTGATTCAGGATAGATTACGCACATCCTAGTCCAGAAATAAGAGTTATGCGGAACAGAAGGTTCCCGATGTGGAATTCATTGTCAGGGAGCAGTTCTTGCTTCAGGTTTTGCCTATGAAAAGCATTATGATGTTTGGAAAGAAGGTCAAGTTGAGCCCAAGGTTTGTTTGTCCTTTTAAGGTGTTGTAGCGAGTTGGGGAGGTTGCTTATGAGCTTGCTTTACCTCCCAACCTAGCAGGAGTTCATCCGGTATTTCATGTTTCGATGCTCCGAAGATATGACGGTGATTTGTCTCACGTGTTGGATTTTAGCTCAGTCTAGTTAGACAAGGATCTAACTTATGTTGAGGAGCCAGTGGCTATTTTGGACAGGCAGGTTCGAAAGATGAGGTTAAAGAACATTGCATTAGTAAAAGATCAGTGGCAAGGTCATCCGGTCGAGGAGGTGACTTGGGAGACTGATCAGGATATGCATAGCCATTATCCTCATATTTTGACAACTTCAGGTATGCCTCTATGCTCGTTCAAGGACAAACAATTGTTTAAGAGGGGGAGTATGTAATGACCCGACTGGTCATTTTCAGAGTTAGAGCCCCAATCCTCTATTAACTTCTTACCCCGTATCTATTTATGCTATTGTGACTTGCTGGGAGGTTCATTTTGGTTTTTCTGAAAGTGTTTCAGACACTTCGTCCCTAAAACGGAGGCTTAAGACTTAGAATTTGGATCGAAGTTGGAACTGTGTGAAGACAACGCCGAAATGGAGTTCTGTCGATTCCATTAGCTTTGTTGGGTAATTGAGGATTAGGGGCATGTCCGAATTGTAATTTTAATGTCCGTAGCTCATTTATGCTTGAAATGGCGAAAGTAAAATTTTTGGAGTTTTGGACTGGTAGTGGAATTTTTGATTTCGAGGTCCAAATCAAATTCCGAAAGTTGGATTAAGTCCATAGTATTGAATATGACTTGCGTAAAAAATTTTAGTTCAATCGGATGTAGTATAGGTTTCAGTATCGATTGTGAAAATTTAAATTTTCAACTTCTTTAGGTTTGAATTGGAGGTTGATTCGTGATTTTAACATTGTTTGATGTAAGTTGAAGGTTCTACTAAGTTCGTATGGTGTTATTGGACTTGTTGGCATATTTGGTTGAGGTCCTGGTGCCTTGGGTGTGTTTCGGATGCTTTGCGGATTGAAATTTGGGCTAAGGCAATTGCTGAGATTTACTGGTTTCTGGTGTTTTCGCATCTGCGGAGGGGAGACCGCAGGTGCGGACTCGCACGTGCTCGAGATCAGGCGCAAAATCGGATTTGTATGGAATGATCATGGGTCGCAGGTGCGAGGGAAACACCGCATCTGCGATACCCGCAGATGCGCTGCAGGACCCGCACATGGGCCCGCTGGTGCGCAAGCGCAGGTATGGTCAGCTACCCACAAATGTAGATCCAGTCCCTAAAGTCATTTCCGCAATTATGATGGAAATTTCGCAAGTGCGATAAAAAGTCCACAGATGTGGAATAACTGTGCAGAAAAGGGCTAAATGTGACGGTTTGATTTCATTCTCCATTTTGGACCTAGAGAGCTCAGATTGAGGCGAAATTTTGAGGGAATTTTAGAGGAAGCTTGTGGGTAACGATTCCTTACTCGGTTTTGGATATATTTCATTAATTTATTATTATTTTATAATTTAATCAAGGATTTTGAGTGATAAAGTTGGGAAAATGGGGGGAAATTTCCCCAATCGAATTTCTGAATTTTGAGTGGGATTTAGACCTCGGATTTGGAATTCTGGTATGAGTGAACTCGTGAGTGAATGGGTGTTCATAATTTATGACTTTTACCCGATTCCGATACGTGGGCCCGGAGAGGTTTTTTAGGCATTTTTCTAATTTATCTCTTTAGATTTGCTTTCGTTACAATAGATTAATTTCTTGTAGCTATATTTATGTTATATAATTGGTTTTGGCTAGATTTGGGCCATCCGGAGCCGGATATTCGTGGAAAGAGCATTACACGGATTGATTTAGCTTGGTTTGAGGTAAGAACCTTGTCTAACCTTATGTGGAGGAACTCCCCTTAGGATTTGGTACTGTTTGATATATGAGTGTCGTGTACGTGAGGTGACGAGTACGTACACGGGCTATTTATTGTAAAACACTGTTATTCGCTAAGTCATAATCTATTTCTCCTTGTTAGAACTACACTAGCATATGCAAATACTTTGATTAGATTTGAAAAGCAGCCTACGTGTTTTAACTGCCTATTTGAACTTAATGCAGCATGTTTAGTGAAATTACCTGTTTTCTTGGATATGAACTTAGTCTAAACTATATGTTTCCTTGCTCTAATTGTTGTTCATATTAGTTGAGCTGCGTATTTACTTTGGGACTACGGAATAGTATTTCGGGAGATCCCCCTGTACTGCATATTTACTTTGGGACTACAGAATGATATTACGGGAGATCCTCCAGCACTGCATATTTACTTTGGGACTACAAAATGGTGTTCCGGAAGATCCCCCTGCACATTTACATTTGGGACTACGGGACGGTATTCCGGTAGATCCCCTGTTGCTAATACTGTGTTCTGAGGTATTGGCTTTCATTGAATTCTATTCCTATTAGATTTCCATATTTATTTTACTGTAATATTTATTTCTATCTTAATTCATTATATTTATACCAGTAGGGCCCTGACATGATCTTGTTACTACTTGACCGAGGTTAGGCTTGGTACTTACTCGGTACAATTATGGTGTACTCATGCCCTTTTCTACACATGTTTTTCCGTGTGCAGATCATGGTGCTAGCTATCATCCTCGAGTCTATTTGCGTGGTTGCTTCTTCAGGAGACTTCAAGGTACATCTGCCTGTGCCCGCAGACCTCAGACTCCCCTTCTATCTCCTTGGGTTAATTTTTCCCTTGTTTTCTTCAAACATTAAAGTATAGAGCATATAGCTTGTGATTTGCTATATTTCAGATATTGGGAAAAATAATTATTGTACATGCTGAATGACATCATTTCTGCTTATTAACAATATATGTTAGTTGTAATCTCTGTATTTTCATCTTATTTCCGTAATATTAGGCTTACCTAGTCGTAGAGACTAGGTGCCGTCATGATAGTTCACGGAGGGAGAGATTGGGTCGCAACAATAAGCTAGTTTTACCAGCTTATAAGCTTAGCCAAACACCCATTAATTTTTGAAAAAAAATTAACTGATATTAAATTTGATAAAGAGAAACTCAAATTTTATAATGGTTCATTTTCCTTATCCCATAACCAAGATTAAGTATAAGCAGAGAAAAGCTTTTAAAATAACTAATCTTAAGATACGCATGTTGTATGTGTACCCATCTTAAAGAGTAATATTTTATTAAAAATTATGATTGAGCTATAAAATAAAAATAATTAAAAAAATTAAGTTCCTATGAGTATTTATTTTATACTTTGTAAATATCACGCTTTTATAACTAAAAATTCAGATAAAAGCTTTCAATGGACAATTTTAGATTCAAATTTTGAAGAAACTACTAAATTTTATCTTTCCAATATTATATCTTAACATTTTGAAGAATAAGTTAATAAAAGTTCAACAAAAATTATCCAAACGATTACTATCACAGATTATCAAAGTTAGTTTATATGGTTAATATTCAAAAGCAACTAGGTCCAAAATTAAGTGCATATGTTTTTAATTTAAATTAGTGTGTGTGTGTGTATATATATATATATATATATATATATATATATATATATATATATATATATATATATAGTTTGATTTATCAAATAAATAGTTGTTTTTTCTAAAGTGAATCTTCAATTACATTCCATTATAAGTTGTCTATAAAACCTTAGCTAATTTTAAAATTCTAAATATTAGGGAAAAACATTTATAACTAACATTTTATTCAACTTTAAATTTTTATATATTAGATGTTATTACTTACTTCAAATAAGAAAAAGTTTAATGGTCAATATGTTAATTAATTTATAAATTTAAAATATTAGAAACAACAACGACAACAACAACAACAACAACTACCCAGTATACTTCCACCAGGTGGGGTCTGGGGAGGATAATATGTAGATGAGCCTTACCCCTGCCCGAAAGGGCAGAGAGGCTACTTCCAATCGACCCTCGGCGAGTAGAGTAACATAATATTAACTACAATTATATTAGTATTACAATAATGATTCGTTATTTTTAAACGTAATACATATAATATAGACATATAAATTTATTCGGTTCGGTTCGATTAGGTATTTTTGACATATAAAAATAAAAAATTATCCTGATTATTCAGTGCGATCATAGATTAATATCGACCTATGATCTTATTTAGAAAAACTTATTAATCGATCTGAAAGGTTCAGTTCAGTCTATTCAATTGAGTTTTAGAGTACCATTGACACCCCTGCATAAAATCTAATGGGAGCATTTTGTTTATTTTTCGTAAAAACTAACCTTTGGTTTCTTATTTCTAATAGCATTTTTGCTTTACACAAAATAGAAGGAAAAAAACACGGCATTATTTTATTTCCTTAGAATTTTGCGAATATCTTTCTTCTCTTGGCCTTGAAATTTTAGAATCATTTTAACGTTTCTTGCTATCATATGCTTCTTTATAATAATAATCTTATTAATTTAAAGTCCGATATAGTTAGAAAGTAATTAATAAAAAATGATATAATTAATTTAATAGTCCTGAATATTAGGAATAACAATATAGAAGAAATTATAGTTGAGTTAATTCTAGTAAGGAATTTTTTTTATATAAGGTATTATATAGTTTAATTGATTTTAAAGTCCTAAAATTATGCCTTTTTTACATAATTTAAATAAGAAAATATTTAATAAATAAAGTTTTAGTTAATTTTACAATTCTAAAATTAGGAAAAATATATAAATGATAATTTTGTCCAGTGTAAAATTTAATTTTTATGATAAAACAGGCAAATAATATTTCGCTAAAGGCCTTCGTGATTGTATAGATAGATATAGATATTGATAAGTATGTTAACTTGTTAAAGCCAGTTATTTTTTTGACTATATTCGGAATCGCGCCGGGTAAGGTCCCATTCAGAAAATAACACTCCCTATTAAGAATTTTTTCATATCCAAAACTCGAATTCGAAACCTCTGGTTAAAAGAGCAGCAGCTCATCCACTTTTAAGGCCAGTTATATGATTCTTCTTAAAGTAATTGTTTCTCCAAATTAAGTACAAGGAAAACAACTTCTCTTTTTCCTCTTTTCAGTTGATTGTAACTTAACTCTTTTTTGATTGGTATATTTAGGTAAGCTGTCATCAAGTACATTTCTTTTGCAAGACAGGTGGAGAGTAGTTATGTTCATTACCCTATTTTACTTAGGACTTATCTCTTATATGTCAGAAATGTTTGATATTATTTTATCTCTTAAATGCCCATCTTAATTGACGCAATTTTTGTTTTGTAGTTTGGACCTATTTTAGGTAAAATGTCTCAGTTTGGATAGTCAATTGAAATCAAACTTTAAGCTTACCTATTAACTTATAAATGTAGTGAATAAATATTAGGTTTCGGAATATTTGAATGAAATTATCTTCATGCCTGTACATGAATGCAGTCGTATATCTAAAACTTCATTGACTAAGACTGCATGTGCGTCATTATATTTCGGTCTTTTTCTGTATTTTCATTCTTTAAAGATTAAATTCAATTAGGGCACAATAAATCGAATTTGAAAATATTGCATATTAAAAGTCCTGAAAATTTAATTATAGACTAAATAAAGTGGGACAAAAAAAAGGACAACAAACTCTATGGGTCAACCATGGAAGAAAAACATGTTTTTGGTCCAGCACCCGCTTACGAGCCTAATGTAAAAATAGCACGGTCTAGTCAGTTTTCGGACAGATTATTTAAAAATAACAAGTATTTACCAAGTTAATGAAAAATAACTATTATTTTGCTGTAACAGAGACTGGTCCAACATAATATACTAGAGTTCGGTGCACTTGTGTATGAACCTTCAGTATATTATGTTGGATCGGTATACTTTGCTAGCTCCAGTATAATATACTGGAGACTGGAGCATCGATGCTCCAAACTCCGGTATATTATGCTGGACCGGTATATTATACTGGAACTTCGGTATATTAGACTGGAATTATACTGAAATTCCAACATATCATGCTGGAGTATTTTTCCGAATTTTGAACAGTGTTTTCATTCAAATTTATCTTTATATGAAAAATGGTTAAATTTTGGTTAATTTTGAAACTGAATTATTTTTAACGACTACTTGTAAATCTGGTTATTTTTTAATTTCTCCCAACCTAAATCCCTTGGACTTTTGGTCTTGTATTTCGATCTAAACATCCTTAGCGAGGTAAGTTGTTTATAATATTTTGAGTAAATATACTATTTATTGAATTTTTATTTATTGGATTCCAGAAAGATAGAAGGCTTATATATATATATATATATATATATATATATATATATATATATATATATATATATATATATATATATATATATATATATATATATATATATATATATATATATATATATATATATATATATATATATATATATTTATTCTTATTTTTTTTTATATTTTGATATCTTTAATGTAATTTCTAGCTCCTTCACGGCCAATAGCTCAAAGTCAAAAACTTTAAATAAATATAAAGGATACTAACCTAATTTCAGATCATACCTCTCACTAATCTAGAGTCCAAATTTTACTAACACTAGTACACATGACTAACCCAGCAAAATATATGACACACGTCTTAATATACATAATAAGACTAATTTATATTTATATCTTATTTAGCCATTAGATATTCGACGTTAAGGCTTTTGTAAATGAGAAATAAAGGAATGTTTCTCATATGAAAGAAAGAGAAGAAGGTTATTGGGCATATATTGAAAATTACATTTACTAACTTTTAAAGAGCAGAAGGTAAGCTTCGTAGTATTGTCGTTGTCCAGAGACGTCGGCTCCGATCAAATCTGATTGAATTGATAATTCTTTTAGACTAACATTTTCTCTTTAAATTTTATTTTGGTGAGTTTTCCGTAAACCAAGTTGCATTTCCCAAACGGTCATTAACTAAACGTCCAACAACAATTTCCAAAATAACTACTCGGGGTATTATTACTTTTAATATGTGACCAAAAAAGTATATAAAATTTATATTATAATATGTATATATATATTATATATTTTTTGACTCTTATTTTTATAGTAATTATACCGTGACGTTTTTCCTAAACACTTATAGGCTGTTTGCGCTTGTTTCCAAATAGGCATCTTCTCACCGTTTGAATTTCCAACTCGTAGGTTATAAATTTAGAAGCTCACAATTTTCTGCACCGACTGTTTTGAAAGTCTCTCTTTTTTTTTTTGTATTTTCAAATAAAGTAACTGTAAGTGTAATTTGCTCTAATCTTTAAATTCGTCGAAGTTATGTAATATAAAATAACACTGCTATTATGAAATAATATAAAAACAAGAACAATAATGCAAGAATAAGAACAATATAGAGAGAGAATAGGGAGAGAGAGAAGTATTCTTATTAATACTTGGGGTGATTTACAATGGGGTAAGACCCCTCTATTTATAGGAAGAGGAATGACTTAGCTTCAAGCTAAAACTCTTAGACATTCACTCTAAATAGACTTCTATTTTATAACACTCCCCCTTGAATGTCTATTCAATAATGTGCCTCATAAAACCTTAAAACCAAAACCCAATGGGAAAAATTAAAGTAAAGGAAAAAGAGTACACATGTTTGAATATGCGCCTATTGGTTGCCTCGTTAAAATCCTTGCAAGGAAAACCCAGTGGGACAAAACCTTGTAAGGGAAAAAGAGTGCAACGCGCATTAACTCCCCCTAATGAGTACATCAAATTATATCCTTGAGCATTTGCATTCCAATCTTGTGCATCATCTTCAAAACGATCTTTGGTAGACGTTTGACAAATCAACCATATTGACTTGAATAAATATTCCGCATCTTGAAATCATCATTCTTGATAGATATGAACATCTTCATATAATGTCGTGGAATAACTCTTCAATATCTCCATAGATGCATTCTCAATGCCATCATGCTTATAGTTATAGCAAGATACATATGTACACAAATTGTACTAAGGATGTGGTACTTCAGGACCAAGAATTGCATATGCTTCAAGCAACTTAAATCTTTCAAGTTAAGTCATATAAGCCATATAATTGACTTTAGATGCATATCAAGTTTTCCATGTCATGCTAGACAAATAAGATATCGAAAAATGACTATACATACCTTTGACTTTTATACTTTCAAGCATTTGAACTATAGGTTCAAAACTACATGTCTTTCATATGGAATCAATTCTTCTTGAATTGTATCTCTTCCATTTAGTTACTTTCTTTGGGTCAGCAAATGCGTATAGCATGCTTTGCAATATGTTGCAATTGAATTATCCCTTTTATGAACTTCAGGTTCATATCATGATATTCGGGGATATACATATACAAATGATAATTCATCCCATGTAACCTTTTCTCAAGTGTTTATCATGTCTCCCCCTCATGTTAGAAAAGCTAACTTGTTTCCTCAACTTTGGGAAATCATCTTTGTGCATTATCATGTCAATATACACGGCACATTAATAATAAGATGAAATTATTTGGTTCCTGACCCTGAACCACTTGTGAGGGGAGAATATAATATACTCTCGTATACAACGTATATCTAACTGATATATATAACTTTGTTCTCATAAGAAACAGTTTAGCTATTAAGTGGAAGCACTCAATAATTATCTTGCTAAACCAACTTTGATATAAACCAACTTATCAAGATGAACTATCTTGAGTAGAAAATCTGGAAATTATGCTCGAAGTTAGATTACTGAGCAATTTACCTCGCAAGCATCGGCCAGGCTGCGGGTTAATAACAATTGCGCATGTAACCATATCATAGATGCATCATATGTGGTATACATGGCAGGTGAATGGGCCCATATTCACCTTTGATATTTCCAGAATTTATGGGCTTCAACCCGAACTCTTTAGTTGGTCAGTTCATTAATGAGAACAAGTGATACAAGAGAATTCGTAAAGAACTTTCTAGTTCTTTGATATTCACCTGTGTGAATTTGCACATCATACTTAAAATGAGATGGCTAATACGAATGCTAACTGAACAAATTATCAATATTGGTAAACTTCAAATTTACACCATGACATGTGCACTTATCAATAAACTTCAGGTTTATTATGACATGGGTTTTTATACCAATAGATATCCACTTTATTGTGGCATTCTTTCTTTTGTGTAGTACAAACTGGAGAACAAAGCGGGTAGTTTTCATATGCAAATTACCCCGCTACAAGTTGTAGTAATAGGAGATATCAAAGCCTTCCTTTATTTATAGTCTCAATATAATCAATCGCTTTCGCGTGTACTTTGGAAACTGAATAAGTTTCTTTGAGACTTACTACTGCACAATACTCAATTGTGTTTCTCCAACATAGTAATAATTGGCTCTTCTAGAGCTCTCAATTAATTTTGTACTACCACAGATTCATCAACATCCATGTGGTGAATATCTTTCTTAAAGAGAAAGTTATACCATTATGGTCATGTCAAACTTATATGCAAGATATGTTTCTTGCATTATCGTTGTCCTTTAATAGTCATATTTCCAAAATACTTTGGCGTACAATAGGTACGTGACCAACGATCATTCATGCCATATATCATCTCAAACCTCCTTCTAGGGGTGAGTGTGGTATCATCTCAAACCTCCATCTAGGGGTGAGTGTGGTATATTTAATACCAATTTCATCTTCATATTCTTCCAATAATGAATATGTATTCGTGAATCAGATGTTGTCACATTCACTTCGAGGATATGTGATTTTGTTATCCTTTTCAAATCTATAAATGCGTCAGGCATTTGATTTGCTATTCTTTGCAAATGGATAATCTTTTGTGCCTCTTTCTCACAAATAGAGGTATGTGGATCAAGATGAGATAATGATGCATTTTTCCACAAAATTTCCCGTTTGGTTTCACCAACTTCTCCCCCCTAATTTTGGGAAAAGTGTCTCATTAAATTGACAGTCTGCAAATCGTGCAGTGAACAAATCTCCTGTCAATGTTTCGAGGTAGCGAATAATGGAGGGCGATTCAACCTCAACATATATTCCTAACCTTCTTTGCAGACCCATTTTGGTGCGGGATGGCGGTGCTAAAGGCACATATACTGCGCATCCAAAAATTCTTAAATGGGATATATTGGGTCCATGACCCAAAACCAATTGCAACGGGGAATATTTGTGTCAATTCGTCAGTCAGAGACGAACTAGCATTGCTGTATGCAAAATGGCGTGACCCCAAACCGAAGTGGGCAGCCTACGAACTAGTATTGCTGCATGCAAAATGGCGTGAACCCAAACCAAAGTGGGCAGCCGACGAACTAGCATTGCTGCATGCAAAATGGCGTGAACCCAAACCAAAGTGGGCAGCCGACGAACTAGCATTGCTGCATGCAAAATGGCGTGAACCCAAACCGAAATGGGCAGCCTCGTTTTCATGAAGAATTCAAGATTATTCTCATCTATTGTCTCAATATGATATCCATTTTGAATGATATCTTTAAAACTCAACAAGTTCTTCTTAGACTTGGAGGAGAATATTGCATTCTCTAAGATAAACGTCGTGCCTTTGGGCAGAGTTACAGTTGCTCTTCCGGAGCCTTCAATCAATTTACTTCCCATGGTTTGACATATAAAAGAAATACACGAACATATGAATAAATAAGTTCAATTCGTTTGTGTCACATAATATTTTCAAAATTTGCAGCTAACAGTTGACTAACAAAATCAGATATGTTATCCATAATTGATTACTTTGCAGTTTGAAAATTTCAGTTTAAACATTTTCTTCAAACAATCGATTGTTAAACACAAACAATCGATTGTTGAACATTGACAATCGATTGTTAAACACACACAATCGATTATTTGCTATTTTGAAAAACTTCAGATCACACTGTCTTAAGACAATCGATTGTTAAGTATAGACAATCGATTGTTGGCTATTTTGAAAAAATTCCAGAGCATACTGTTTTAAGACAATCGATTGTTAAGTATAGACAATCGATTGTTGGCTATTTTGAAAAATTTCAGAACACACTGTCTTAACGACAATCGATTGTTAGACAAAGACAATCGATTGTGGATGATTTTTGAAAAATTCCAGATTACACTGTCTCAACGACAATCGATTGTTAGACAAAGACAATCGATTGTGGATGATTTTTGAAAAATTCCAGATTACACTGTCTTAACGACAATCGATTGTTAGACATAGACAATCGATTGTGGATGATTTTTGAAAAATTCCAAAACACACTGTTTTAAAGACAATCGATTGTTGATCATTGACAATCGATTGTTTTGCAGTTTTTATGCGAAATATGAGATAACCGACTAGTTTTTCAGGTTAGTCGATTACCTCTACTGGAAAGTAAAAATATTATTGATATTTGAGCATATTGATACATTCTAAAGAACTAATACTAACATTATATCATGAACTAACTAATACGAGCTAATACTAATGGCTATTAGTTTATTCATTCACTAATACAAACAAGTAAAATAAAATCAAATAGCTCCATCTTCTTTCATCACGGATCCATCACCGATTAGGTGGTCTATCTTCCCCTCGGGTTGCTCAAAGAAGTCTGCCACATCCAAGTGGGTGATATCAAAGTTGTCGTCAGAGACAAAATTTGTTTAAGGGCCTTTACTCTTTCGAGATGCTTGATAAAGGTCAACCAAATGTCATGGTATACGGAAAGCCTTTGACCAGTGCCCGTTTTCACCGTAACGATAATATATAGTTTATAAACTATTTGCTTTTGGGTTCTTATCGTATCGTGCTTGTGGCAGAGTGACCAACTTCAGGTTGTCATATCTCTTCTTTAAGTCATTCCACAAGATAGGTGGATCCTTGACGGTGAGATATTCAATCTTCAAACCTTCATCAAGGTGATGGCGCAAGAAAATCAAGGCCTTAGCATAGTTTAGGGTGGATGCATTATTTCTGTCTTTAATGGCGTCTCCAAGACCCATAGCATCTAAGTGGATTTCAGCATCCAACACCCATGTCATATAGTTCTTGCCCGAAATTTCAAGGGCAACGAACTTTCTTTTCATAATGTCAGACATAAAACAAATTTACATCAAGAGCGTGTTCATACTTAAGGGCTCTATTACAATTATCACATTCACTTCAGGGAATGGATCATAATCATGTGCTTTACACAATCTCATGTCAAATATTACTTTCATAAAGTGAAAGATTATTTTGAGAATCTTTATTATTCTCATTATCACAATAATGACGATTATAATTTCGTCTATTGCCATGTCCACATCCATTGATACCTTTATGGTAATAATTTTGTCTTCTTTCAGACTTATCAAATTCTGCTACCACATTCTCTAAAGGGAATGGAGCAAATTCAATTGGACGGAATTCTTTGCCACGTCCACATTCATTGATACCTTCATGGTAATATTTTAGTCTTCTTTCAGACTTATCATATACTGCTTCCACATTCTCTAAAGTGAATGGAGCAAATTCAATGGGACGGATTTTTAATTCTTTGCCCACAATCATACATGAATTTAATCATGGCAGGGCATAGAGATTTAACCACTTCATGTGGTTATAATTTCTTA
Organism: Nicotiana benthamiana; assembly: GCA_034376525.1. Classification (NCBI taxonomy): domain Eukaryota; kingdom Viridiplantae; phylum Streptophyta; class Magnoliopsida; order Solanales; family Solanaceae; genus Nicotiana; species Nicotiana benthamiana. Next base: position 98,533,302 of record CM067334.1, on the reverse strand, counting down.
CAAACTCCATTAGAGTTATAGTCAAACTTTGTTTATATATTAAATCAAATCGTAGAATTTCAAGAATTTGAAAGGGAAAAGTAAATTACTTACCTTTAAGGTATACCAATTATATTTTCAATGTTTTCTTCCTTTTTTCCACTGATGCAGACGACGGCGGCTCCGATGCGGAGAAATTGACGGCGGCTTAATCTTCTTAAAGAGCTTCTTGAGACGGTAGAGTCTCGTGCTGATAACGTGTTATGAAATAATATAAAAACAAGAACAATAATGCAAGAATAAGAACAATATAGAGAGAGAATAGGGAGAGAGAGAAGTATTCTTATTAATACTTGGGGTGATTTACAATGGGGTAAGACCCCTCTATTTATAAGAAGAGGAATGACTTAGCTTCAAGCTAAAACTCTTAGACATTCACTCTAAATAGACTTCTATTTTATAACAACTGCTACATAATAGTTTCTACCCTTTTATTCTTAGAGTAATTAATCTAAAACCTTTGGGCATTAATAAAGAGACTAAATTAATAATTTTATGGGTTTTTATAAAGTTATTTTAAATTTTATGATCCTGACGATTAATGATGTTACTTGATTGTTTTTATTTTTAGAATGAACCACAAAAGTTATTAGTACTAGATTACCTAGAAAAGAGTAGCTTAAAAAGCGTGAAGTATGTAACACATTATTCCAACCACAATGCGCGGTGACACGCGTGATCTCCATCTTCGTCTTCTTCCTTACTCCTCCTCACTCTCTCCTACCTTCCTTTCTTTACTTCACCACTAACCGCTCAAATCTTCTTCTCATTTACACATAAAACATATACATACACACACCAGAACCCCCCGTCCTCCTCCTACCCCAAGCCATTTGCTCTCAGCTTACATCCTTCACTCTGTAAATACACATAAAACACACACACACACACACAGACCTTTATATATCAATATACTTATACTACTACAAGTTCCTTCCACTTTCACCCTTTAAAAAACTAGATCTTGGGTTCAATGGCGATTTGGAAGGTGAGTTTTGCAGCGGTGGTGGTGGGGTTAACTATGGTGGTTGAATGTGGGGTAGTAGCGGCGGATATGTTCTATTCCTCAAAGTTAGTCCATAGATTCTCCGACGAGGTAAAAAAATTTAGGGTTTCAAGGAATGGGGAAGTGTGGCCGCAACACAGGAGCTTGGAGTACTACGGGAGGCTGATGACCAGCGATTTGCAGCGGCAAAAAATGAAACTTGGTCCTCAGTTTCAGCTTCTTTTCCCTTCCGAGGGTAGCAAAACGATGCCATTAGGAAATGACTTTGGATGGTCCGTTACCTCTTCTTCATTTTATGTGGCGCGCTTTACTTTTCAGTCTGTCTTAAAAAGAATGGTCTGTCTTTCTTTCTTAAAGTTCGTGCCAGCAAATACCATCACATAAAATGGAATAGAGAGTAGTTATTTTGATCTTAGTGTTAAAACAAAGCACTTCATAGAAAATACTGTTTGACGATTAATGATCTAACTTTCTAAAAAAGGGTTGTGAATGTTGTTAACTTTAATCAGTGTGTGTTTAATTAAGACTTTGTTCTGATTCTAGACTGTAACTATCTAACAGAATTATTATAGTATGTCAACTGGGAATTTTTAAATTCTGGGTTTTGGAAGCACTAGTGAAAAATAAATGGGTCATTTATGAATATGTACCATCTCTCTTCTAACTATTAGGTCTAAAATTGGTGTTTTAGTCAAAGTAATAGATGGAAAAATATTAGTTGTACCGTTTTGGGAGGCTGATGTCACATTATTTTGTTTGGATCCTTTGGCATTTTTTGTTAATTTTTAAGTGTATTTAATTAGGGCTTAATTGATTTTGGCTTGTACCTGTCCGAGCAATTTATTATCTGTTGCTAAAATAGAAACAAAAATTTGAGTTTGGAAAGCATTAATGAAAAGTCAATGGGTTTTTAAAGAATATGATTTCATGGATGATGGCTACATATGTGCTATGGCAATATTTAGTTGTTCCATCGTAATTGGAACATTTTGCTTGTGTAGGTTATGAATTAGCCCATAATGCTCATAACTACAAGGGATTTTTACCTATACATCCCATATAACAAATCTTACTACTATTATTGTGCATTGTTTATTTATTACCCTCATATCTCATGTTTTTGTTACACAATATGTACCAAACGGAATCTTTCCAGATGTTGCCTCCTAAAATAACGCCTTTATTAATGCTCAAATCTATGTTAAATGAATTGTATCCTTAAATAACTCCTGTATTTATGGCTCCTAATTAATCTTTGATTTTGTACCAAATAAATGCTAAATCAGTTAAGGTAAAATCTTAAATGCTCCTAATCGAATCTCTCCAGTAAACTGACCCGAATTAATATTTATTTTGCACATATGTGCTGCCATAAGAAAAATATATTTTTTACGAAAAGAAATATATTATGAATACAGTACAATCTATTTTATGGAAAGAGATTATGTCCCAAGATTAAAAAAGAAATATTACCCATATAATAGGAGTTCAATGATATTTTGAGATTTTTCCAAAAGGATTCTATAACTTTGGAAATAATAAATGGTTACCGATATCTTTATATTGAAGGACCACAATGTTATTATATGAAGATAAATTTGGTAAAGCTCCAGACAAATATGGAAAAGAAGATATGTGATATAAAGCCATGGCAGAATCAATGGAAGTGAGATATTCTATAAAAATGAAATATTTTCTATACTGAAGATTAACCACGAGAGGAAGATTGAACATAAGATTGGTACTACAATTGGTAAATAGTATATTGGCAATTACACGATGTATCTAGTTAAGGAAGAAAAATCTACATTTGGTAAATAGTTTTACTAGGCAGTATTATGAGGTGTCTTGAATCTTTTTTGGGGTGTAGCTAGGTCTTAAATCTTAAAATATAGTCAAATATGGTCAAATGTAGTTAAGGTTATATGCATTGTTTCCATTGTGTTTTTAAAATGTAGTCAAATGTAAGTAAATGTAGTTAAGGTTATATGAAATGTTTCCAGTGAGTTTTTAAAATGTAGTCAGATGTAGTCAAATGTAGTTAAGGTTATATGCACTGTTTCCAGTGTGTTTTTAAAATGTAGTCAAATGTAGGTAAATGTAGTTAAGGTTATATGAAGTGTTTCCAGTGAATTTTTAAAATGTAGTCAGATGTAGGTTATATGAAGTGTTTCCAGTGAGTTCAGTATTCATGAAAAATTATTCAGTACAACCAAAGTTCATTACAACAGTACACTCTACTTCTTCTTTCGTTCAACTTTATTTCTCTCATTCATTGGCGGTGGACCCTTCCTCCTTGCAAGCCTGCCGGTAACCTCAGTCTCATTGATTGAACCATCATTTAGCTTCTTGTGGCGTAGTCCCACAACAGAGCTCCATAGCGTCTACGGTGTTTGTCAATATCAGTAAGATCTTCGTTTGGTATAGACAAATACACAAATTTGAGTCAACAGTGACAGTTCCAAATGAAAATTACATGAAACTACAAAAAATTACAATTAACTACAAATTTGATTCAATAGTATAATTTGCCAATCAAATTTGAGTCAACACTGACAGTTCCTAATAAACATTACATTAAACAACAAAAAACTACAATTAACTACAAATTTAATTCAACATTATAATTTGCCAATCAAATTTGAGTCAACTGTGACAGTTCCAAATAAACATTACATTAAACTACATTAAACTACAAAAAACTACAATTAACGTAAAATTTGATTCAAACTGTAACATTTGCCATCAAATTTGAGTCAACAGTGACAGTTCCAAATAAACATTACATTACACTACATTAAACTACAAAAAACTACAATTAAGTACAAATTAATTCAACAGTATATTTTGCCAATCAATTACACATTAACTCCGAATAACAATAATTAACTACAACTTGTATAAGCAACCTTAATATGCAATAATACAGTATATTTTTACAAAAAAACACTTACACGCCAAAAACAAACAATTGAATTCTAATTTTTTGGCAAAAAAATATTAAACTACAAAACATTGAGGAGAAAAAAAAATTTGTTTACCTTCAATGAAATTAAAGTAAGTTTATTCAGAATGAATTACACTATCGTAAAATTAGTTAGCACGATTTGATTTCATATTATTCTTTTATTGCCTTATCTAACAATATACATTACGATATACAATATACATTATGATATATATACACATGATGATATACACCATCTCAAACACACATATTTTTTTAACTGTTAAAAAAAATAGGTAAGAATAAGAAGAAGAAAATTGGAATTTGCCAAAGAAATGCAAATCAAATCGAAAAAGCAACAATTGAATGAAGACAAGAAGAAAATTAGATAAAAAGCAAATCTTTTTACAGAATTGCCTTCGTAATAAGAAGATCTTAACTTTATAGAAAAATATATTCAACCATTACAACTTCTCAAATATTATCAAAGAACACATGCTCTTCCAAATCCAGATTCAAGAAGAAGAAGAAAAAAGAAGAAGAAGAGATTGAAGAAGAAAATCGGAGAGAGAAGAAAAAAATACAACGAGAGAATAAACTTAGGAAGAAAGAGAAAAATGGACAAAAATAAATGTGGGGGTAATTAAATGTAGTAAAAATCGGTTGGAAGAAAGAGAAAAAAATGGGGAAAGAAAATATGGAAATATTTTGTTCCACAAATCAAGCCTCTAATAAATCTTTGATAATTAAACCTTAAAAGTAAATTTTGGTACATAAATTGAAACATGGTATATTAAAAAGTAATAAATATAAACCTTAAACATGAGTGGTTATAAGGTTTGCTATATGGGATGTATATGTAAAAATCCCTAACTAGAAACTAGTCCAAAATCAAGTTTTTCTGTAATCTATCTATTGACTAATAAGCCCATAACGATCATAACTACAAAGTAGTCCATAATCAAGTTTGTCTATAGTCCGTCTATTGATGAATACACTAGATTAACTTATCCTAAAAATGGGACATAGTGGAATAATCGGGATGGAATAATATAATGGGACTATGCATATGTCAGCTAGTAGAAGGATTTTGGGTTTGGTTTATGTATGTTCTCTTTCGGTGGTGAAATGTAGGATATTACTGAAAACTTTTCTGAAATTAGTGGTTTCAGCTTGAATTAAAAAAAAGAAAAAAACTTGGTTAGGGGTTCATCAAATGAAAGTCTCAGTGTGCGTGAATTGCATTTCTGGCCCATAAGATTTAATGCAAGTTCGGATTTGGTGCCTAATTTTATTCTTTTTCGTGTATTACATTGTAAGAGTTTGCATTCCTGGTTATATGAAATCTTAATCCAAATTTACGCAATTTTGTTCAGGTTACATTACATGTATATTGATATAGGAACCCCAACTGTTTCTTTTCTCGTCGCACTGGATGCTGGAAGTGACTTGCTTTGGGTTCCATGTGAATGTGTACAATGCGCTCCTCTATCAGCCAGTTACTATAGCAGCCTGGTATGCAATATTAACCAAGAATGTTATATCACTGTTATAAATGTGTGTTCCTAGTTTCTTGCTGTTAGTGACTGCACTAGTGTTGTATATTTTATCTTTCTTGGCTGGCTTCAGTTGAGTGGCTTGACATCCAAACCACGCTACGAAATTATTTATCAAGTTGACACAGCACGTTAACTTTTTCTTTATCTCTATACTTTGACACTTGGACTAGTATAGAAGGATAGAGAATATGGTTGTTAGTTGCGACTCACCTTTGGATCCTAACGTCATTCCCTTTTGAAGTCTCATACTCTCATTCAAGTCTTACCGGAGTTCAGCAATGTTTGGTGAAAAGGTTAAAATGTTTCCATTGGAACTTATAAAGTGCCAATTCTTAACCTTCACTGATGAGAGATCATGTCCACTCGTAAGAATTATATAATTAGTATGATTCCTAAAGCATTAGAAAAATTGTTTAAATCTTAATGTCAACTACTCAACAACAACAACAACAACCCAGTATAATCCCACATAGTGGGGTCTGGGGAGGGTAGTATGTACGCAGACCTTACCTCTACCCTGGGGTAGAGAGGCTATTTCCAAATAGACCCCTGGCATCCTTCCCTCCAAGAACTTCTCACCTTGCTCTTGGGGAGACTCGAACTCACAACCTCTCGGTTGAAAGTGGGGGTTGCTTACCATCAGAGCAACCCCTCTTGTCTGTTTAATGTCAACTACTCAAAAGGAAAGAAAAAGCCTTAATGTTTTAATTGGTCGTTTTATAGGAGGTATAAGAATAGTACTGAGTAGGGGGTTTTAGCAATGCTGGTATTAGAAAAACTGTGATTAGTTATGCTAGCATTAGATATGCTGAGATTATTTCTTATCCACTATTTGATTTGGCGTATTAAAGCATTGCATAATTTCTTAAAAAAATTATCTGTTTTCAAAAATACCTTCCACATTCTTTAACTTTGTACACTTTCAGAGATTTGAGGGGCAATTATGTCATTAACCATGCTTATGCAAGTATTAAAAATCTTTGCATTGCTAATACCATGGTTTGCTATGTATTATTTATACATAGGATAATACCAAATAGGATGTATAACTAATACTAGGTTGAAAAATTGTATCAAACAAGGGACTAGTAATGCAAAAATCTAATGCTTGTATTATTTTTGCTAATACCTCCTACCAAACGACCCTAACACTCAAAGGAACTTGTAATACTTTAATTACCAAGTAGACAATGTCACGTACTGCATGAAACAATGTTTCATGTTTTCTAATTTCATACTCCCTCTGTTACAGTTTATGTGAGCTTATTTCCTTTTTGGTTCGTTCCAAAAATAATGGCCCCTTTCTAAATTTGGTAACAATTTAGCTTAACCTTATAATTCTCCCCTCAATGAGAAGCTTTTATAACCGTACAAATTCTGGGCCCCTTTTTGACTTGTTTAGGACCACAAATTCCAAAAGTCTTCATTTTTTCTTAAACTCCATGTCCAGTCAAACAGGTTCACATAAATTGGAACGAAGGGAGTAGTAGACTTGGTATAACTGAAAATATAGGGCCTTTAGTGGTCAAGTACCCTCTCTGTACCCAGCCTTACTTGTCTACTTCTTGATTCCTATTTGTTCATTTGATTTCTGTCATTTGCCTTTTAATTTCTTGTTCTTTTGGTTTTAATTGATAACTGATCTATTATGTGACTGTTTATGCCACCAAAACAAGTATTGCGCTTACCATTTTGAGATATCTGAATATAAAGTTCTCTTCCTTAAACTGAAGTTTTACTTTTGAATATTGAATAACAGAAGGGTCGAAGGCCATCTCAGGTATATAATCAGTATCACCTATCCATTGGATATGATCCTAACATTCATTTAATTTAGGCCTACAGTAGACAGAAACAATTACTCTAAGAGTGATAGGAAGAAGGCAGTTGGGTCAACTTGAAATGGGTTGAGTAAACTAAGGGTCATGACCCAACCCGAGGTTGTTTTGGTCAAGATAGGTTGGGTCAGTTTGGGCTAAACAATCGGTCATGGCCCAACCTGTCTAATTGAAAATCATTGTTTTGTTTGTTTGCCTTTTCTGGAGTTCATTTAATTACATAGAATGACTTTTTTCTTTATACATACAGAGAGTAGATGAACACAGACTAAACCAATGGCTTCTGTTTCATACTTTTTAACAAAGTTTTCTTCTGGGGTCAACTTGTGCCACCTGGTCACTTGACCAATCAATACTTTATCAATTGGTCAGATTACACTAATATGGGCTAGATTTGACACCCCTAGAGTACACTAAGGGATCAGAGAAACAGATAAGTTGAAAAGCCGAAAATAAAACAAAAAGACATTCCTACAGAATAGCAAACCTGAGAGATATGTCTTCATGAAGTATTATATCATCTTATCTTTCTACATTGTTTTCGGTTTCTATTTATAATGCGCAGTTCATTATTTACGATGGATACTTCAGAAATTTGTACATATTATTCATTATCATTTGCGAGTTGTTGTCTTGCCAGATTATAGTAAGTCAGAGAATCTTTTTCTTGGAGTTGCTGGATCTCCTATTAGAAGAAGCTTAATCCCATCCTCTAGATAAATATCAGTTTCTGGATGTAGATGTAGAGTCTGCTAATACAGCCTACAGGTTTAGCACTTATATCAGATGATTGATTGGCAGGTGCTCCCTGGTATTTGGGGCATCTATTATGCAGGATAAAGATCTAAACGAGTACAATCCATCCGGCTCAAGCACAAGTAAGTTCCTGTCGTGTAGCCATCAGTTATGCGAACTGGGTTCAAATTGCAAAAACCCTAAGCAGCCTTGCCCATACACTGTGAACTATGTGTCAGATGATACATCCACATCTGGAGTGCTCGTGGAAGATATCTTGCACCTTGCATCAGGCAGCCGTATGACATCCAACAGCTCTGCTAGAGCTCCAGTCATTTTCGGGTGTGTTCCATTGAGCAACTTGTATGTTAAGTTCGAATAAGAATTTTGGCAGGGGACTAGTTTCACATGGTTCTGTTTGCGAAAAAACTGTATTAAGCAGGTCTAAATTTCTTTTCATGTCAGATGTGGCAGTAAGCAAACTGGTGGTTACCTAAATGGAGTTGCACCTGACGGTCTTTTGGGTTTGGGACCTGGAGAGATTTCAGTTCCTAGTCGTCTTGCAAAAGCTGGATTTGTCCGAAACTGCTTTTCTCTTTGTTTTAAGGAAGATGATTCAGGAAGGATTTTCTTTGGAGACCAAGGGCCTGCTACCCAGCAGATAACTTCCTTTCTGCCTTCAGATGGACAATTGTATGTAAAATTGTGAAGTCAGAAACTTGCTTATTAGTTTGAGTGCTGTATATGTGTCTTTACCTCCACTATTGTCTTGCATGTATGGTTTGTTAAACTCTGTTGATTAACATCATGAGTGATTCATGGTCCAGTGTTACTTATCTTGTTGGGGTGGAATCATGTTGTGTTGGGAGCTCCTGTATTGAACAGACAAACTTCAAAGCCATTGTGGATAGTGGGACATCCTTTACATTTCTCCCAGATCAAGTTTACGATAGAGTCGTTAAAGAGGTAGGCTTACAACTATTTGCTGCTTATTGTACTTTAAAGTACTGTATTGTTACATGTCCTTTTCCGGTTACAGTTTGACAGGGAAGTGAATGCTACAAAAGACAGCTTTGAAGGATATCCTTGGCAATATTGCTACAAATCCAGGTAATGGAATATAAGAGAAAGAGAGACGTACTTTCTTTTTTCTGCCTCATTATATGTACTGAATGCGTATTTGAACCTAGTCAGTTCTGAAGGGTTACCAACGATTCCTTCATTTACTCTGAAGTTCATGACGAACAGCACCTTTATAGTCCAGGATCCTGTATTTGTGATTTATGGCAGTCAGGTAAGTTCTTGAATATACTCCATCTGTTTTTTGGCTCAGAGATGAACTTTTTGGTTCGATTACATGTAAATCTGTGGTGCGTCCTATTTTATTTTTCCTGGGTTTTTTTTTATCATGCCAGCTTTTGGTCCTTACTTCCAATTAATTTTGAATTAATTCAATATCGTGATGTAGGGTGCTGTTGGATTTTGTTTAGCTGTGGAGCCTTCGGGCGTAGATATCGGAACGATTGGACGTAAGCCTGACTCTCTTCCCCATGTGGTTTCTTCCTTCTGTATGCAACTGTAAATAATTTCCACCTGCAAAGGAAGGGGGTGAAATTGTAATGCAAAAGTGATATTGCAATTTCCTCTCTCAATTTTTGGAAGTGCTAACAATTATTTTCCTGTACAGAGAACTTCATGACAGGATACCGGATGGTGTTTGATAGAGAAAACCTGAAACTGGGTTGGTCACTCTCTGACTGTGAGTACCAATATCTGATCACTAATTGTTTTGGTTTTCTCTGGATTTAATTATAACTGCTTTCTAGTCTATGCCCGTGGGTGCTTAACTAAATGCTATTACTCGTATTCTGTTACTTCACTCCTAAAAACCTATTCTTGTGTATTTAGAAGTTGAACTGCAATTTTTTACACCCAGCAAGAATCAATGTGATATACATAAAGCTTGTTCGCAGTTTCACCAAAAATTAATATTGTACATGAACTATGGTCTTCCAGATACTTTTGGCTTTATTAGATGAACATATAAGAGGAAGTTTTCTCTGGTCATGTTATTATCTGTATTTTGAGTCACTTCCTCAGTCACTTCTATGCTCATCTTAAACTACTTGTCACTATCCTGCTGTTTCTTTGTCGTTTATTAGTCTTCATTGCTCACTGCATCAGCCTACTTGGTAACTCTGATGTTTAATTTTCCTTGGACACTTAGTTAGTAGCTGCACAAATAGGAGGAAGATACAAGCTAATCAGAAAAAATTGATAAGGTGTGGTGCCTGCGAGAAGTGTTCAGAGTTTAGTGGCAGGTCGCAGGTAGGGAAGCTACCTCCATTCTGTAAGGGTGGGTAAGGAAGGTGTTTGGAAGATCTTACTGATTGCTATCCCCTAGCTTTAAGAATAATTAGCTACACTATATCTGTCATCTGAGAGTATGTGATGGTGCGTCTTGCAGCTAATCTTCCAGTAAAACTTGCTTTCTACCTTCACGTCTTTCCTTTGTTATTATTTTATCTTGCTTCATTACTCATTCCAAAAGAGAAAAGGGGCAGAAAAATGCTCCTTGCTAGTTGATGATTTAACCCTACTTGGGTTTCCAATTCTAATTATTTGGATGTCTGATTTGAATCTTTTGCATGTCAGGTCAAGACCTTACTGATAGTAATAGACTGCCAATGACTCCAGCAAATGGTAGTTCGCCAAACTCACTGCCAACAGAGCAGCAGAATTCCCCTAATAGCTCCGGAGTTGCACCTGCTATTGCTGGAAGGACACCCTCGAAATCTGCTGCACCAACTAATCGTCAAATCTCATTCAAGTTATGTTTAACGAGGTTGCTGTTTCCGTTGCTTCTGGTGTCAAGTAACTTCCGACGATCCATGTATACATTGACCTTATAAGCTTGATAATGGTATGCCCTATAGGTTCATAATATGTGTGTAGTTTTCGTTGTAAATCCTGTCTCCGTCATGTGGAGCCGTTTTTGTTTTCTTGTTCCCCTCCTCCCCAACCCTTTTTTTCCGGGTTTATTGTGATTTTGTTTATTAGTCAGATAGGATGGGGCTGCTATATGAAGAGCTTGTTTTATGCATCTTCTATCTTTGGGTGTTTAATTTCTTATTGCCTTATCATAACATACGTGATGCTCACTTCTGACTTCCATTCATATGATTCTAATAAACTTGTCTATTTGCACGATCTAGATGCCAAGAATCAGACAAGGAACGCTTTAGCCCTAATATGCAACTACCTACTCTTCCCATATTCAGTTAGTTGATATCACTTGAAAAGCAAAAGTAACACTCGATAGTAACTTCAGTTATGCTATATATTCTTATATTACCTAGAGGTGGCTAGTGAAATTAAAGGTTTAAGCATGTAGGTAATTATCGCATTTTGGAAGTAAATGCGTGATTTACACCCGTTGAAAAAGGATTCATGAATATTATGGATATCCATATTATTTATTGGTTAATTCAATTTTTATCCGTACTAAATATGAATTGGATTAGATATTTTATTCATTATCGATTGACCTGTATTTGATCCGACCCGCTCCCTATTCATGACATAAGGCTAGTCTAAAACTCGCATGGGGTTGTATTCTTTGTCCCATATATTTAGTGCCCGTTTGGACATAAACTTTGATGGAAGGTTTTTCCAAAAATTTTTTACTTTTTTTCGAAATCAGCATTTGGTCATAAAATTTTCAATTTTCACTTAAAATATGCATTTTGGAAATTTCCGAAAATTTGAAAAATTGCAAAACATTGTTTTTCAAAATTCACTCAAATCACTCACAAAACTTCAAAAACAATTCAAACTGAAATTTATGTTCGAACACAACTCTAAATTTCAAATACCATTTTCATTTGAAAAACATTTCATCATTTTTTTGAATTTTACAATTCTTATGTCCAAACGCCTATTTAGCAACTTACATCGCGAGTATTTAAAAAAGAAAAACTCCCTTGGTAGATATTTTGCAGAATTATGTTACACCAGTTTTGTTGTGAGATTCCATTTAGCAAATCCAAGATGATTCCATAACCTAACAACCTTAGTTGATGCCAAGTATTTATTTATTCTTTTCAATATCATAATTTCATTACTGTCATTGTTTCCTAACATTATAAAACATAATGTATTAGAATAAGTCCAAAACGACAGCTTGATTCTTTTTTGTATGATTCTGCAACTAGGTAGACAATAGATTTCAGCATATGTTTGTATAATACCCTAAAAATGGGAGTTAGTTCAAGAATCCAGACTAGAGCATTTAATAAACAAATACATTAATTATAGTATTTATGAATAAACCACTCCAGCATGTATTATAATGTGTGTACATACAGGTTGTACGAATAATTCTTATCCACAGCTTTCTTTAATATATAACTACATAAGGATTAGGATCTATGCTTGAGCTATTGTTTGAGTTGAAGCCATTAATCATTTTAGGCCAAGGATCTCTTCTGGATAAGTGACCCCCACAATTGGGCTATTTGCAACCGTACCCTATTTTTATGTCACCTTTTAATCTATACCTTGTCTTTTAAAATTATTGATTTCGTAACCAACTAATAAAAAATCTGTAATAATATGACCATTATACCCCTTCCAAAACATATAAAAGTCCGTCTCACCTCCATATTTCCATATTCAAATTCCAGATCTCCTCAGTATCTCCTCCATCAGTCCATTTCTCCTGAGAACGCATCTCGCATTCAAATTCCAAATACAAATTCATTGTAACTATTTAAATTCTTCTCCAGAATTCAAAATAGTTTTTGAGTTATATGCTTTTTGATTGATCGATTGAAGTTTTTGTTTGCAATTCTACATCTATTTGAAGATGAATTCTAACATTCTAAGATGAAGTTGTTTAGTTAACGAGCTGAATTTTACATGATTAAGAACACATTCATAAAGAAATTATATCTTCAGTAGGAGGGCTGAAGTTTTTCTCCTTAAGTAGCTAAATTAAAAACTCATTAATGCACAAAAAACTTCGGCCTAGCTACTGAAGTTCTTTAGTTATTTATTAAAAGCTTCAGCAGGTGGGCCGAAGTTTTCCTCCTTAAGTGGCTAAACTAAAAAATCATGATGCACAAAAAAAATTCGACCTACTTGCTGAGGGTTTTTAGTTATTTATTAAAAACTTCGTCAGGACGGCCGAAGTTTTTTTTCTTAAGTGGCTAAATTAAAAAATCATGATGCACAAAAAAACTTCGGCCTACTTTCTAAAGTTTTTTAGTTATTTATTAAAAATTTCAGCAGGAGGGCCGAATTTTTTTTTCTTAAGTTGCTAAATTAAAAATTCATGATGCACAAAAAGAAAACTTCGGCCTACTTGCTAAAGTTTTTTAGTTATTTATTAAAAATTTCAGCAGGAGGGCTGCAGTTTTTTTTTCATAAGTGGCTAAATAAAAAAAAAACATGATGCACAAAAAAAGTTAGGCCTACTTGCTGATGTTTTTTAGTTATTTATTAAAAACTTTTGCAGTAGGGCCGAAGTTTTTTTGTTAATTTAGCTGCTGAAGTTTTTTAGTTATTTATTTGAAAATTTAAGCGGATGATGCCTAAGTGGTTTAGTTAAATCTTAAAGTATTTAATTCCACTAACTTGTTCTTGATACTAATTTTGCACTATATTAGACTTCTCTTCATTATAATATATTGAGATATATAACTGCTACTACCATATGTGGGATTGTTCGATTTTTTCACATTTCAAACAGTAAAAACATTGTCATTATTTATATTGTTTTTGAATATTAAGAGATCAAAAGTGAGGAAGATAAAGACAAGACATTAACAAAAGGATATTATATTAATATAAAATAAAATTACATTGCCATCATTCAAATTCAAAATACTTTCACAAAAACACCAAACAAAAAAGCATAGAATAAAGAACTAATTATCTCCCATATCATCAGAGTCAAACAAACAAACATCCATACTGCCATCTCGGACAATGCTCTCCAGCCTATCCAGCTTGTCCTTTAACCTTCTTAAATCCCTCTCATACCTCTTCAGGAACTCATCAAACTTGATTTCAAATGCTTCGATGATTTCTTCTTTCATTTGATCAACTATGATTTTGATCGCTGCTTCCATTTTTGCTTCTTTTTTCTGTGTGAATAAATCGGTAAAGGGTGTCCTACTTATATAGAAATTGTTTTTTTTTTAAAAAGGGCATATAAAAAGACACAAGGCAAATTGAAAGTCAGGGGTAAAAAGAATGATTCATGAATCACAATTTAATGAAAATAGTGAAAATATAATTATTAATATAGGTGCAGCATAAAAAACTTCGGCCAATGTGCTGATGTTTTCTAGTATATTTCCAAAACTTCAGAACTTGGTCGGCCTAAGTTTTTATATGGAATCAAAAGTTTTTATCGTGAAGCTTTTTTTGAAAAACTTCGGCCAAAGTCCTGAAGATTATTAGTATATTTGTAAAAGCTTATTTAATAGTTTTTGTCTTAAAGCTTTTTGAAGAAACTTCGGCTCAAAGTCCTGAAATTTTTTAGTATATTTTCAAAATTTTCAGAACTTGGTTGGCCTAAGTTTTTATTTGGACTCAAAAGTTCTTGTCCTGAAGCTTTTTTGAAAAACTTTAGCCAAAGTTCTGAAGTTTTTTAGTATATTTGCAAAAACTTCAGCATTTGGTCGGCCTAAGTTTTTCGTTGGACTTAATAATTTTGTCTTAAATCTTTTTGAAGAAACTTCGGCCCAATGTCCTAAAGTTTTTTACCATATTTCCAAAAACTTCAGCAGTTGATCGGCCTAAGTGGTTTGTTAGATTAAATAGTTTTTGTCGTAATGAATTTCCAAATAACTCACGCATATACTGTTTAAGTCATTTAGTGTATTTAGTAATGAGCTGAATTATTTGTCCTATATATTTGAATCAACCAAGTCACATAATTCCCACAAAATAATATATATTCACTCAAATTTGTTTTCGCTTACATCCTTGGCATAAAAGAAAAAATTAGTTCTTTGTTTCCAAGTTATTCTCCATTGAAAAAATTCACAGACCGTCTTCATAGTCATGTCCTAGTTGCTCTTCTTGGTTTTCTTAACCACATTCCATGAACCTTTACTATGTCTTCTTGATTTTCTGACACAGGTTGACGAAGTTTAGTCTTATGATATATTTAGCAACTACCATCTTCTTTTCATAAGAAAAAAATAAGAAAATATTGGCCAAAGACATGCTTACTGGTATGCATATGGGAATTCGTGGGAAGCAAAGATAGTGTGTGACGGAGACTGGCCACATCAAAAACTCGAATCCTAGGAAATTTGTTCTTTTTCCTAAAACTTAGATTTATCAACTAGTAAAAAGAGCAAATGCCCTAGTGCTCGAGTTTTTGATCTGGCCAGT
The DNA here is from genome assembly GCA_034376525.1 of Nicotiana benthamiana. Classification (NCBI taxonomy): domain Eukaryota; kingdom Viridiplantae; phylum Streptophyta; class Magnoliopsida; order Solanales; family Solanaceae; genus Nicotiana; species Nicotiana benthamiana. The sequence continues at coordinate 98,517,768 of CM067334.1, read as the reverse complement.
CTCCTTCACATATGAAGTATTTCGACTTCTCCTTCACTATCTTTGCTTCGCGCGAACTCCCTTCTATGCCCAATAAGCATGTCCTAGCAAATATTTTCTTGTTTTTCTTTGAAATATGATAGAACATATGGATGACTATGAGATTTTCAAGTGAAGAGATTGTTAATATAGCCAAAGAATGCACCTAAACAATTTAATATCTATAAATGTTGAAAAGATTGTTACATGCTTTTTTATCAGAGAAATTGAATGTAAGAACACAAGTAGTTGGCAAAAGAATTAAGTGGTAAATACTAGTAAATGCTAGTAGTTGGTAAAATGCAATAAAAATAGTAATTTTTAAAGCTTTTGTCCGAAAAACTTAGACCGAAAGTGGTTAAGTTTTTTAGTATATTTGAAAAAACTTCAGCACTTTATTAGCGTAAGTTTTTTTGTGTTGGATTAAATAGTTTTTCTCCTAAAGCTTTTGTCCAAAAAACTTAGACCGAAGTGCTGAACGTTTTTAGTATATTTGGAAAAACTTCAGCAGTTTATCAGCCTAAATTTTTTTGTGTTAGATTCAATAGTTTTTCTCCTAAATATTTTGTCCAAAAAACTTAGACCGAAAGTGCTGAAGTTTTTTAGTATATTTGAAAAAATTTCAGCACTTTATCAGCTTTAGTATTTTTATTTTGGATTCAATAGGTTTTTCTCCTAAATCTTTTATCCGAAAAACTTAAGCCGAAAGTGCTGAAGTTTTTTAGTATATTTGGAAAAACCTCAACACTTTATCAGCCTAAGTTTTTTTGTGTTGGATTCAATAGTTTTTCTGCTAAAGCTTTTGTCCGAAAAACTTAGGCCTAAAGTGCTGAAGTTTTTTCGTATATTTGAAAAAATTTCAGCATTTTATCAGCCTAAGTTTTTTTTTTGTTGGATTAAATAGTTTTTATCTTAAAGCTTTTTGAAGGAACTTCGACCGAATGTATTGAAGTTTTTTACCATTTTTCCAAAAACTTCACCACCTGATAAAATACTTTTCTTTTCTTATAAATTTTAAACAAAAGTCAGCTCAAAAAGCAGAAGTCATGCTTATGTTTTTTCAAAGAAAAAATGTATTTAAAATTTATGATAAAATACACAAACATATTGGTATGACAAAAAAGTAAACTAAAAGTATAATTAATATATATTCATAAAATCTAAATTATGTACAACCAATCCTCTAATCAAAAAATTCATATAGAGTCTCTTCAAAATCTCCATAATCATGTCCATCTCGTTATTCTGGAGTTTCATTGCCACTATCTTTTTTTCACTCTCCATGAGCCCAAAGATTGGCAGTCAGTTCACTCATGAATGCCGATGTCTGACTTTGATCGAAACTGAAAACATCTCCTTTCTTCAACCGGATATCAATAAAATTCATAGAAAATATACCACAATCAACACTGCAAAAAACACATGAAAAAGAAATTAAAGAATAGTTAACACAAGGGCAAAAAATAATAAACGTAAAATGCATGGTAAAACATATGTGAAAACACATACTTGGTAGTATGTTTCGGTGTGTTCATCCACTGAATATTAAAATCTTTCACAGGACTATCCACATAAATTTATTATGATCTGCAAAGTTCAAGCCTTTGAGACAATGTGGAATTAATCGGGCATAAATTTTGACATGTTCTCAAGTGCACGCGTGTATGTTGTGCGACCCATGGAATCATACACAGATATAATTGTCTTTGAAGTCCAGAATTCCAAAGAAGTAGTGCGTAGATATCTGGCCCTCCATTGGCTTAAGTAGAAAAGGAAAGAATACTTTTTTGGCAGATGCCCATAAGATACCACAGGACATGCTGAATCCTTTTACGTAGTTTTCCACCTTTTCATTCGTTGATTCTTTTTCAACCAAGATAAATCCGTAAGTGTCTTAATAACCGCTTCTTCTTCTTCTTCATTTTCAATCTGTTTTTTGGATATCTTCTTTTTCTTTGATTTGCTCTTTAGAAACGCCATTCTCTGTTGCTTCCTTTTGTCAATCATCTTCAACTTTTCTTCAGAAGGATGAATACTATCCAGGATAGTCATATACTGATCGAAAAGTAAATATAATACTGCACATCTTGCTTTTGCATAACTTGGAAGGTGATAGCAATATTTTTTGCGCATACCGCCCACATCAATATTATGCAAATGGACAACGACAAATTATAACAAGTGAAATTACCACTATGAAGTTTAGAAAAAACATATTACACAACTACAAACATCATGAGAAAAACTTAAGCATATTATGTTTTAGCAAACAAGCTAAAAAACTTCAGCAGTTTATTATGAATAAAGCTATACTACAAAAAATATTCTGAACTTTTGGGAAATACAGTTGAAAACAAAGTTAACAACTTACTTCATCCACAAGATCAAAGTCAGGATCCATTAGCTCGGTAAAGAATGATTTTTTAATCTCTATTCCAGCTAATGTGAATAGATTGGAACTATATTCACTGCCATTATATTCACTGTCTAGATCAAGATAATGGAAGGGGCACCTTCTTCTATGCTTTCCTACTATCCAATCCTGCGCCCTTTTTTTTCTTATAAACTATATAAGGAGATCTCAACCAAATACTCTCCATACTCATCCTTTTCTCTTTTTTATCTTGTTTTCCTTTTGCTTGATTTTTCTGATGTTCCCTCACAACTAACTGCTTCTGTTAGAAGCAGAGGCAGAAACTACAACATTGTGGCAGATGATTGACCAATTCCCTGTTGTTCATGACGTTCTTCTATCTCTTCACGAACAACCACAATAACAACATTACCTTCTGAATCAACCCCTTGTATACTACCAAGTGAAAGTGAACATAGTTTGAAGTTGGGGAAATCACTGTTGTCACACATGGTAGACCTAGAAATCTTCCTGCTTGTGACGAACCGATCGGTCGTCTTTTGAATTTATGCTCTGTTCCCCTATTAACTGCTTTCGCTAAGTTTATTTCTGCTATTTTGGTTCGCCGGGACATTCAATGATAGAATTCAGAGTATTTTGGGACACTTAGTCCCTAAATGAGAGCTTAAGTGTTGGAAATTGATCCGTAATTGGAACAATATGAAGACGACCTTGGAATGAAAATCTGATGGTTTTTTTTAGCTCTGTTAGGTGATTTTGGGGTTGGGAGCATATTCGAAATGTATTTTGGATGTCCGTAGTTCATTTAGGCTAGAAATGATGAAAGTTAGAATTTGGAGGTTTTCGGTCCGATAGTGAATTTCTGATCTGAGGGTCGGAACAGGATTCCAAATTTTTGTAGCACTATCATTTCATTTGGGACGTGCATGCAAAATTTTAGGTCAATCGGACGAGTATTGGTTATGTTTTGGATCGAAAGCTTATTTTGCAAGAACTTGAAGTTCTTAGGCTTGAATCTTGATCTAATCGGGTTTTTGGTGTTGTTTTAGATATTTTAAGGATTGGTGCAAGTTTGAATAAGGTATTTAGTGGTATTAGTGCTTTTGCTTGGGGTCTTGGAGGCATCGGGGTGATTTCGGATGGTCGATGGGTAGAAATCTTCAAGTGTGCAGCAGCTGATCCTTTTATCTACTGGTATTTCCGCTTCTGCGGCTTGGGTAAGTAAAAAAACGCAGGGAACCTTCCATAGAATACTGCAATGGTCGTCGATGTTGATTCACTATTGAATGATGCTGGAAGTACTGATATTGAGAAAGGCATGCAGCCTGGACAAACCACAGCGGAAGACAAACGTAAAGGTCTTCTATAGATTATGAATTTATTATATTTGATCAAAGTATATTTTTTATATTTTGAAATTTTACATATTTTATTTTCTTTTTTTTGTTTTTGAATGATTTTTCAGAAACATTGGAGGTAGGCGAAAAGAATTGGGTGAGATTTTGCAGCAATATGAAGAAAAAAAGAAATCCATATAGTCATACATGTTGAGTCACAGACAGGTGTGAAGTGTGTTGGTATTATTATAAAATTTAATCAGCATTATTTATTATTATTATTTTTTTTTTTGGCATGAAGATACAGGATCTTTTGGAATTCAAACACCATTTGTGTCGCAACACTTAGACTAGGTAATTATTTTCTCCAATTCAATTACTCGCCGTTTTTTTGCCTAATGTGTGCTCTCTATCAGTTTTATTTATGTTTATATTTTCCCTGCTTTTGCAAATGTCATCTGATGAATCAGAACTGCTTTCAAAAGCTAAGAGAAGTGTCATGACCCTAGTTCACCAATTGTGAACCCGTCATGACGGTACCTAATCTCCATGACTAGGTAAGCATAACACATTGCGGAAGTAACAACATTTACGAAATTTATAATCAAAAGATAAATAACATGAGTAATGTATACAGTTACCACCTGGCACATACACTTTAACACTTTAAATTATTATTCTAAAGACTTGAAAACCCTAGGGCAAAACAGGCTAAGAGTAATACATAATACTGCTCTAATCGTCCGAAAAAATGTATAACAATGAAGACCAGAATGGAATCTAACTAACTAAACGGGTAGAGTGAGAGGGAGACTCTCCGTATCTGCGGACGTGGAAGATATACCTCAAGTCTTTTATATGCTCATTGTAGCTACTAATAATGCGCCTGCTTAGAGGTACCTGGATCTGCACATGAAAAACATGCGCAGAAGAGGCATGAGTATACCACAGCGGTACTAAGCAAGTGCCAAGCCTAACCTCGGCCGGGTAGTGACGAGGAAAGGTTGAGGCCCTGCTGAGATAAAAACATAATAATCAATAGAATAAGGAAAGACCATATGGATATAATATGCTGCGAGAATCTAGCAAAATAATAAGTAAGACAAATCGAGAACTAACAGAGTAAGTAAACAAAAGTGAAAATCACCACCGAATATCTATCATCGGGGATCTCCTTGTATCCTCATCATATACTTGAGGTATCTCCTAGTATCCCGTGGATCTCCTAGTATCTTTCATTTTACGCAAGGGATCTCTTAGTATCCCGAGGATCTCCTGGTATTCTCTTTTTTTTCCATATATGTGCCAGGGATCTCTTGGTATCCCGTACTCTCAGTTATAGAATGAAACACATACAATGGGAGTGATCGGGATGCCGTCCCGTAGCCCCAATTCGTACCACCACACAATTCAAATAAGATAAAATGCTAAGTAAGAACAATTAATAGAATTTCTAGTGTAGCGTGCTTTACAAAGGACGGATAATACAGTTTAAGCAATTAAGCAAGTAAGTCAGCTAAACATGTTTATGCTAAGCTAACACACGTTAAATTGCATTTAGGATAGGCAAATTCACAAGAAAACACAGCTAAATATTCTAAGTAAAATGTATTTTCAACAACTAGCACAAGTACACGCTCGTCACCTCATGTGCCAGGCATTTAAAATAACAAGTAATAGATCCTAAGGGGAGAGGTCCTCCACACAAAGTTAGACAAGCCACTTACCTCGAACCAGTGCAAAATTAACTAAGGAATGATGCCCTTGCCACGAGTATCCAACTCCGAATGGCCCAAATCTATTCTATCCAATTATGTAACGTAAATAATATCACAAATATCTGATTTATTATTAAAATTAAAGCTAGGGCGCGAAAATAGGTAAAATAATCAAAATGCCCCTCATGCCAACGGCTTGGAATAGAATAATTTTTGCATTTTCAGAACCCCCATACTCTTACGAGTCTAACCATATAGAAATCTCTCAAAGCGGATGTCAAATGCCACTCAAAATCACATAATTAAGTCTAAGAAGTTTCACCCATTTTTCCCAATTTTAGACCCTGAATTTGAATTCTAATGGTTGATTTAACTAGGAAATGATGAAATATAACTAGAAAGGATCAAAGCAACGTTACCCAATGATCTTCTCTTTAAAACCCACTCAAAATCGCCTTCTCCCAATCTCTCAATTGATTTTCCAACTTTTGAAATTAAGCATGGGATAAACCCTTATCAGAAACAATCATTTCTGCTTTTATGGCCCAGGGACCGCTTCTACGGTCCCGCTTTCTTGGAAGAACCAACCACTTTTGCGGTTCCACTAACGTGACCAGAGTCCGCTTCTGCGGACCATTAACCGTATTTGCGGTTACGCTTATGCGGAAAGGAGACCGCTTCTGCGATTTTCCTGAGAGATGGCCAAAATCAATTTTGCGACAAAGATGTCGCTTATGCGGCGCCGATTTGTACTGATATTTCACTCTGACTTTTTCTGCAATTTTGGAGCAAGTAGTGGTTGATCGAGAGATTGGGTGCAGATATTTTCAGCTAGGAGACCCAAGGTAGACCTGCTGGCGTCCGTAGGCCCCAGTGTCCTCTTCTATGCTCCTACATTTACTGGTTTTACTTCCCTTCATAAATAGTTGTATCTTCTTTTGAATAAATATTTGTAGCAAATTTTAGTGTGTACGTGAATTTTGATACCGGATTCTGAACAGTAATAGCAATAGTATTGGTAATAGTATATAAACAACGAGGCTATTTATTTACTTCCACATTTATTTCTACTTGTTTTAGTTTTCTTATTTTAATCACTGAAACGTAAAGGAAATTGGTTAATAAAACTATAACGTTAGCTTGCCTAGTAAGCGTGATGTTAGGCACCATCACGATCCCGATGGTGAGAATTCCGGGTCGTGACAATTAGTATACTTTAATCCATTGTATTAGTAGTCCATCTTATTATTTAGGTTGCTAATTCCCTTTTTTTATGCACAATTACATATAATTGTCTTTGAGATAATTGTGAAAATTTTCTGTAAATATATAGTAGAAATTAAACTCAAAAAAAAAAAAAAAGCGAAAGAGAATATAACATTCAAAATGACAATGTAGTATTCTTCTATTACTACAGGTAGTTGGTTTATTACAACCACCCCCATCGTAAATTCTTAATTATTTGCGTGACTGCTCATTCCCAGACTGTACCAAAAACCCAACCCTACTCATTAACACCATGCAACAACAATAATAACCAAAAAAAAAAAAAATATTCTAGTGACATCACACAAATGAGTATATAAAGAGTAGTGTATGCAGATTTTAATCCAATTTTGTAAAACTAGAAAGTTATTTTTGATAGATCATCGGCTCATTGACACCTATGCAAAACTTAAAATTCAGCAATTAACGTTTCCGCCCAATCCCAAAACCCTGGAAATAAACTTGCAGCGCTCTAAACTTTTTGAATATTAATTACTCCAAGCATAAAGAAGGACAGAACAAAAAGAAGCAGTAACTTTCAAGGAATAAATATAGAACTCAACTGTCTTATTAGTATCCAGCTATAATCAATCCTTAAATGAAATATAAGGCTAAAGAATAATTTACAAAGTAGAAGAAAGATACATAAATACATAAAGTGATGCGGCGCGCATCCAGATCCCACCATATATCAATATTAATATTCACCCTTATTACTCCATATCAATCCACCCTTATTCCACCTGTACGGCGTGCAACTCGATCCCACCATATAATAATATTTCACCCTTATTCCTCAATATATCGCTCTTATTCCTCCAGTTGCGGCATGCATCCCCATCACACCATATAATAACATTTCTCCATTATCCCTCGTCAGTATATCACCCTTATTCCTCTTGTTGTGGCATGCAACCCGATCAAAGCATATCAACATCAATTACTCAATAAGTACATAAATTTTACAATTTAACTCAAAACTCTTCACGATATTTGAACCTCAAACCAAAGCAAATGGAAAGCTTGTACATTTTGAAACTTCACACAAATAATACTACTCCGCAAACTAATCCAAATTATACCATAAAACACCAATAAATCAGCTTAACCAGTAATATGAGACAGTAAAACTATTGGGTAGCTAATACCTTCGACAATGGAAAATAACAATTAAGAATAGAAATACCGGTAAAGCATGTAGCTGTTAAGATAGGGAAGACTAAATAATAAGAACAGGAAGAAAACATACAAAACAGATAAATTGGCTGCGCATAAACACTCGTTACTTTACCTATACGACATTCACATGGATTATCACATAGCAGTTAAGTCAAGGATTCCTAATCCCTCGAGTCAAAGTTAGACACAACACTTACCTCAATTCACATGCCACTCACTGCTCCATTACCGCTTTTCTTCTAGATTTAACCTCGAAACCACTCGTATCTAGTCATAATTAACTTAATAAAATTAAATGTTGCTAAAGAAATCAATTTCAATACATAAATTTAGGTTTCCCAAACTTTTTCCACTATAACACAATATATTTATAGCTACCAAATCTTAGCTACAAATTTAAAAATCATGGCTAATACCTAACAATAGGCACAAAAGTTAGAATTTTCTGGCTATTTACAAATTCGTAAAGTTTGCTAGCCACAAAAAATAAATTGGTAAAGCTAATTCCTCATTTTTGCTATAATTGATAACAATCGTAGCAATAACTATCTAAATAGCTACAAATTTTTTGTTACAATAAAGTTGCATAGCTAATCATAAGTTTTTGCCATGCATTAAAATTTATTGTAGCAATAGTAACGTTTTAGCTACAATAAATTATTTAAAATAAAATATTGTAGCTAAAGAAATATATTTTCTTCAAATTATAAAAAGTTGTGGCAATAATATCGCTATGGATTTATTATTATAACAAAATATTGTAGCTAATTATTAGTTTTTGCCACAAACTGAAAGTACTGTAGCAAAAGTAACCTTTTAACCATACTAAATTATTTAAAATAAAATAATATAGGTAACTAAATATTTGTGCTTTAAATCCTGAAAACGTGTGGTAATAGTTGGCATAGTAATTACAATTATTTGTCATTATGGAATAATTTAGCTACAAATTTATTGCTATGAAACTTTTGGTAGTTAGTTATTAGATTGTGCCACGAGTTGAATCTTACTATAGTAATAATAATCTTTTGAGTATATTAAATTATTCGAAAAAATCTAACGAGTATTTTTGCTTTAAGTTATAAAGAAAACAAAAATAGTTGGCTTGAATAAATCAAAATGGTTGCCAAGATAAGAATATGAAAATTGCTCAATTACGAAAAATCATGACAAGAGTTGTCCAACACTATTAGGTAATGAAAAGTTAATGTCAAATGTAAGAGTTACATTTTTCTTAAATATAGGAAAATAGTAATTGTATATGATAATGGAAGAAAATAGTAATTGTATATGAAATTAAAGTGAACTACATGTTTTGTGTGGGGAGGTATTAAATTCACTTAAGTTTAAAATAGTGGGGTAAAAGGCCGCCATTAAAGTTTAGGTGTATAAATAATTTTTTCGGACAAATTTAATGGGTACTTTATGTATTCTCTCCTTTTAAATAAGTGTACTTAAATTTTCTAAAACAAGTATTCATATTGAAGACCTTATTTGTATTCTTTTCTTTATCACTTTGTTTTTTGTGAATTTATTTATGTAAGGTAAAAGTTCTTATCAAACTGTCTTATACAAATTTTTAAAATCAAATTTGGTTTATTAATATTTTTATTTGGTATTTTAGTTCTTTAGTTACTACAGTAGTGGAGCCATAATTTTTATTATTGGACGTTAGTACTTAAATAAGTAAATACTCTAAGAAGTCAAGAATGTGTATGTATAGTGAAATGTCGTTCGCCTTTTTTATCTTTTAATATATATATATATATATATATATATATATATATATATTATTGGAAAAAATTGTAATTTGAGTTATTTTTCTAATATTTAAGAATTCAAAATTAATTAAAGTCTTACTTATTAAATTATTTCTTATTTAAATTAAGTACAATGTCTTAATATTTAGTATATTAAAATCAATTCATTTCATATCAACTATTGGCCATTTTTAGATTTCAATTGATAAATATTTTATATAAAAGCTTGGTAATAAAAATAATAATAATAATAATAATAATAATAATAATAATAATAATAATAATAATAATAATAATAATAATAATAATAATAATAATACATAATATTCGAAAACACCGATCAATATTGAACAAATCACTAACAAAATATTTAAGTAGTTGACAAGAGTCAAGTACATTAATGATTTTGCAACACCAAAATCCAAAAAGTGAAATATTAAATTATTTTTTTGCTTTTTGATAATATAGTTAAGATCATAGTATAATTATAATTACAACAACAACAACCACCACCCAGTGAAATTTCACTAATGGGATCTATGAAGGGTAATGTGTACGCAGACCTTATTCCTATCCTGAATGAGTAAAGAGGTTATTTCCTAAAGACCCTTAGCTCAGGACGACAAAAAGACAAACGAAGACAATATTAGTAACACCATAGAAGTATAATTATAATTAATTATTTAAAATTGGATGAGATAATATAAAGAATTTGAATTAACGAAAAATAATCATTTCCTTTAATGTTGCGAATAAATAATTAAGCCTTCTTATTAACTAATTAACAAGAATTAATTTAATTATTTTTCGTATTCATCATATAAGTAAATTATTTTTAAATTGACAAATCGAATAGGATACATATTTTTCTGATAAGAATAGCATTAGCATATGGAATTTTTTTTTTTGGTAATTAAATTTGTATTAATCACCAAAGTGGTTGCCTTACAAAATCATAGGACAGCTTTAGCTCAGCTGCCTATCAAACTGGACAACAAGGATTACCTATACTACTCGAGCCAAGTCAGCAGTTATAACATGAACTGCTGAATATATGAACTAAGCTTAGGAGGAGCTCGAACATTACATATGTAGGCTATACTACTGAGGAGCTTATCACAGTTACAATAAGTGTTTTCAAAGATTCTCGCATTTCTTTCTAACCATAAACCATAGAGCATTTCAGTTACTGTCATCTTGATTATGTGACCTCGAGGAGATTTCCCTTTAGATTGTACAATGAACCATTGGCAAAATTGTGACCAATCCTGCCCAGTGAAATCTTCAACTCCAATCCATTGTAGTGTTTGGTATCTCAGCTGGGATGCAAAGGTGCATTGCAAGAATAAGTGATCTCTAGTTTCCATAGCTTGCTGGCACATAACACAGTTGCCTGATACATTCAGATTCCATTGCAGCAGCCTATTCTTGGTAGGGAGTCTATCTTGCAGTAACAGCCACAAACTGAAGATTGCTTTAGGTCGAGCAGCATTCTGTATTACCAAATTCTTCCAAGGGACTCTAGGTGTCTCTCCAATCTGTTGTAAGTATAGTTTCCTTATGGTGCAGTCAGATTTATACAGCAGTTGATGTTGTTGTAACAGCTTAATACCCTCCACCATCTTCCTGACCATCCAGCTAGCATGTGTTGGGACAGTAAGGTTCTCCAAATGTTGTTGTTTGATATAGACTGTATGAATCCATTTCACCCACAAAAGATCTTTTTTATGTGCTAAATCCCAACTAAGTTTGGCAATAGCAGCCTTATTCCACAGCAAGATATTGGTTATATTCAGCCCTCCAGCAGATTTTGGCATGCATACCTTTTCCCAGGCCACATAAGCTTTCTTTGAGATATTAACTGAATCAGACCAAATATAGGATCTACATATTGACTCCAGCATTTTAATAACTTTTGAAGGCATGATAAATAATTGAGCCCAGTAGGCTTGAACACCAAATATAACTGATTGCACCAACTGGCTTCTGCCTGCATAGGATAGATACCTAGCAGTCCAGGAAGTAATTCTGGCAGAAATCCTATCAACCAGAGGTTGCATTGTGCAACTGACAACTTTTTGGTAGTCAAAGGCACTCCCAAATATTTGAATGGGAGGTCCCCTCGAACATAACCAAGATGGTCAAGAATTTGTTGCTGAATCCCAGAATTAACCCCTCCAAAATACACAACACTTTTGTGTAAGTTTGCTTTCAGACCAATAGCTACAAGGAACTGAGAGAAAAATATGAACATGGTACTTACTGACTGAAGCTCTCCTTTGACAAATAGCAGTAAGTCATCAGCAAAGCTTAAATGAATAATTCCCAATTTTTTACAACCAGGATGATATATGAAGCTTTTGGCATGGCTCAACTCTGGCAAGGATCTGCTAAGATATTCCATCACAATAGCAAACAGAAAGGGAGATATGGGGTCTCCTTGTCTCAATCCTTTGGCAGCTTGAAAAGGCTCTGTTGTTTCCCCATTAACCACAACTGTATAGCTAACAGTTTGGACACACTCCATGATCCACTTGATAAATCTGCTAGGAAAATCCAGTTCTTCCATAATCTGTTGCAAACTGCACCATTCAACTGAGTCATAGGCTTTCTGAAGGTTAATTTTGATCATACATCTGGGAGATATATGTGATCTAGAGTACTATTTTATTAATTCATGAGCTAATATGACATTATCTGCTATTCTTCTTCCTGGTATAAAGCCTGCCTGTGCATTACAAATGATACTACTCATAACCTTCTGAAGTCTGTTGGCCAGTAACTTGGAAATAATTTTATATAAGACTGAACAACAAGCTATAGGTCTGAACTCTTTAACTGTTTGAGGATTGGATACCTTGGGAAGCAAAGTGAGTGTGGCACAATTAGTAGGTCTGTACATCTTGGAGGTCTGAAAGAAATTCTTGATTGCTTGCATAACCTGATTGCCAATGACATGCCAAGAATGTTTGAAGAACATGACATTAAATCCATCAATCCCTGGGGCTTTATCATTTCCAATAGCCTTCAAACTGTCTAGGATCTCTGTGTCACTAATGTCAGCAACTAGTTCCTTCCTTTGGTGATGAGAGAGTTTTGGGCCATTCCTCATATACAATTTATTCACAGCTGGTAGGGAATTGACTGTAGTTCCCATTAGTGATTTATAGAAGTCCCTGATCTCCTTCTTCAAATCTGCTGGAAAAATTAGTTATAATAGTATTAAGAGTCAAATTCATTAAAAAAAAAAAAAAAACTTAAAGCTATCAGGAGGAAACAATAGAATACAAAGTATATTCTAAAGGAATTATCATTTTTATAATAATAATAATAATAATTATTATTATTATTATTATTATTATATTATTATTATTATTATTATTATACAAATAACAACTTCCCTTATGTTATATATTAAATTATTTGATGTAAAAAATAATAAGTCATTTTGGAGTTACGTTTTCCCTAATCAATTTTTTCTACGAGCATAACACCAATCTCTTCATTCCCGTAAATCATAGTGGCAGAGTAAATCTTTGTTCATAGTAGTATTTACATATTTTTAATTATTTTATTATCAGATCATAGAAATAACAATACTTTTTATAAGATATTTCTATAAAGGTCTGCAAAAACTATAATAAGACATCTAAAAACTTTTATGAAAAGAATTCTTTTTTCATTGAGTTGGCTATATAAAATATTTAGTAGCTGTCATTTCAAGAACTTATACATTTTTTGTTAATTTTATTTTAAAAGTCAACACATTGTTTTTTAATTTTTTATTGGTTTTTAAAAAACGTATATTTTATTGATATAGGAATGCGTACCCTAATACTAGTATTATTAAAATACGAACGTATAACAAAACAAACAATATCATCCAAATGAAAAAGCGGTAAAGAAAAAAATATTTTACAATATCTTTAATTCATGCAAATAGTTGTTTTTTTTTTCTATTTTAGTTAAACGTAACTGCTCTTTTGGTTTATTGTAGGTAATTTTCCTTCCTTTATTTGCATTTATGGTATTTGTATTTTCCCCTTTGTATTTATGGTATTGTATTAAGAAGTAAAATAAAGCAAAATATATAGGAAAAGAAGCACAAAGTAAATCCCTAAAAACCAATACCTAAAGTTTCTCTGTCTCAGCCGCCACTCTCACTCTCCCTCTCCCGCATTCTTATTTCTTTAGTAGTCGGCAATTCAAGATTGCGAGAAATGTTAACATCCATGGTAGCCATGGATTTGAAGGAGAAATGAAGAAGATGAATAGTGACAGAAGAGAGAGAAGAGAGGATTCTGAAATAATATTTTTTCTCGAATGTTCTGTACAACCGACCCTCTTCCATATATCAAAATACAAAACTAATGAAAATATCTGTGTGTGTGTGTGTATACAATGTGTGCCACATAAAATAAATACAATGGCTGTTTTTACAATGGCTATTGCTCAAATGCTTAAATGTGGCTGTTTGTACAATGGCTGCTGCTGCTTGAGTTTGTGCTTCAGTTTGGGCTGTTGTTCACGTGAGCCCAATATCTCAACACCCCCCCTCAAGCTGGAGGGTGGATAAACACCCAGCTTGGGCAAGAAAGAATGATGCAAGAGACCAGTCAATGGTTTGGTAAAACTGTCAGCAAGTTGATAGCCAGATAGAACATGGTGCAGTGTGATGAGACCTTCCTGAAGTTTTGTCCGAATGAAATGGCAATCAGGTTCAATGTGTTTTGTTCGCTCATGAAAAACAGGATTGTGGGCAATGTGGATGGCAGCTTGGTTATCACAAAAAACAGGGACAGCAGAGGAAACAGGGAACCCAAAATCAGAGAATAAACGAGTAAGCCAAGTGAGTTCACCAACAACTTTGCTCATAGCCCTATATTCAGCCTCAGCTAAAGACAAGGACACTACAGGCTGCTTTTTAGCTTTCCAGCTGATCAGAGAACCCCCTAAAAATATGCAAAAACCAGTAACAGACCTCTTTGTGTCTGGGCAAGAGGCCCAGTCACTGTCACAGTAGGCAGATAGGGCTAAATCAGGAGAGTTATTAAGGAAGACCCCAAGATCAGGAGTGCCTTTAAGGTATCTAAGGGTGTGTAGGGCAGCATTCATGTGAGTAGAGGAAGGGGTTTGAAGAAACTGACTAAGATGTTGGACAGCAAAGGCTAAATCAGGTCTGGTATGAGTGAGGAAATTAAGTTTGCCAACAAGGCTCCTGTAAGTGTCAGGGGAAGAAAGAGGAGTACCCATTTCTTGTTTGAGTTTGACAGAGAGATCAAGAGGACAAGTCACAGGAGTAGCATCAAGGCAATTATATGAAGTGAGAAGGTCAGTAATGAACTTCTTTTGGTGAAGGAGAAGACCAGCAGAACAATAACATACTTCAATACCAAGAAAGTAATTGAGGACACCTAAATCTTTGATTTTAAAAGCAGAATCCAGAAAGGCCTTTAAGGCATTAATTTCTTGCAAGTCATTCCCAGTTAAGATAATATCATCAACATATACAGCCAACAACACAATGGAAGAACCAGATTTCTTATGAAAAAGAGAGTAATCATTGAGGGAGGAAGAATACCCCTTAGAGCTTAAAGCCTCAGACAACTTGGCATACCATTGCCTAGAGGCTTGTCTTAAACCATACAATGATTTCTGAAGAAGGCACACTAAAGGAGAAGAAGAAGAAGAAGGAGAAGAAGAAGTAGAAGAGACAGTCAGACCAGGAGGTAGTTTCATATAAACTTCCTCATTTAAATCACCATGGAGGAAAGCATTGTTGACATCAAGTTGGAAGAGAGTCCAGGACTGTTTCACAGCAACATCAATCAAAGATTTGATAGTAGAGAATCTTACAACAGGAGAAAATGTATCAGTGAAATCCACACCCTCAACCTGAGTGTCACCTCTAACAACCAACCTAGCTTTATATCTTTCCACACACCCATCAGCCTTGTATTTGACTTTATAAACCCATTTGCACCCAATGGGCTTCTTGCCAGGTGGAAGGGGAACAATGGTCCAAGTATTATTGGCTGCCAAAGCTTCAAATTCTTTGTTCATGGCATCCTGCCAGGCAGGATCAGAAACAGCTTGCTGGTAGGAAGTGGGTTCAGCAGGTGCAATGTGGACTGAGCTATTACAACAAGAGGATAAAGAACTAGTGCCAGAAAGGGAAGGAGGTAGATTGCAAATGTATTGTTGAAGATGGGCAGGAGGGACATGGGGTCTGGATGACCTTCTAAGAAGAGGTAACACAGGGTCTGGTGGAGTAGCTGAAGGAGAAACAGTAGGAGGGCAATGGACTGAAATATCAACATCAGAAGAGGGTGGATTAAGTGTTGAGATAGGAGGAGAGGATGAAGAAGGAGCATTAAATGTTGAAGAGGAGCTGAGTAAGGAGTCATCAGCAGTAGGTGAACACACAACAGGAGGAGCAATAGAGGAGGAACTCCCTGAAGAAGCAAAAGGAAAAATGGTCTCATGAAAAGTAACATCTCTAGAGACAAGCATTAGTTTAGTTTTCAAATTATACAGTTTGTAGCCCTTTTTACCCAGTGGATACCCCAGAAACACACAAGGATCAGCTCTTGGATGAAATTTGCCTCTGTGTTGTTTGGGTATGGAAGCAAAGCACAGACACCCAAAAGTCCTAAGATGGTTATAAGAAGGACTTTGTCCAAAGAGTAATTCATAAGGAGATGTATTGTTAAGTATTTTGGAAGGAAATCTATTGATAAGGTAGGTGGCAGTAAGGACAGAATCCCCCCAGAAATGTAGAGGAAGATGGGATTGGAAGAGTAAAGCTCTAGCAGTTTCCAGCAGATGTCTATGTTTTCTTTCAACTACACCATTTTGTTGTGGTGTATAAGGACAAGAAGTTTGGTGAAGGATACCATTTTCAGCAAAAAAATCAATTCCAGCAGTGCTAGAGCCAAGTTCAAGGGCATTATCACTCCTAATGGTTTGGACACTAGTCTGAAACTGAGTTTTGATCATGGCAATGAATGCCTTGATAATGGGAAATGCATTGCTTTTGGACCCCATAAGATGGGTCCAAGTAGCTCTTGTAAAGTCATCAACAATTGTTAAGAAATATTTGCAACCAGTGTAAGTGGCAGTGCTATATGGTCCCCAGGTATCTAAATGAATGAGTTGAAAGGGATGAGTTGTTTTTATAGAGCTGTCAGGAAATGATAATCTAGAATGTCTGGCTAATGGACAGATAGTACACACAAAGGGCTGTTTATTTGAAAACTTGTATGGGATAGAGGAAATGTTTTTCATTTTGACAAAGGGAATGTGTCCCAGTCTGTTATGCCACAACATCTCCATTTTATTCAATTCAGAATGATATGTACAATGAGAAGAAGAAGCAGAAGCAACAGTCAATGGAGAATGGTAATTACAAGGGGTGTCTGATGGGGAAGGGGAAGAAAAAGAAGACTGAACAAGCTTGTAGAGACCATCATCCAGTTTACCAATTTCCAATGGCCTCTTCAGAGAAGGGGCCTGTATCAAGCAAGAAAATTTTGTAAATAGAACAATAGAATTCAGTTGATAAACAAGCTTGGAGACAGAGATGAGATTGTAGTGAAAGCTAGGGATATAGAGTACATTATGTAAGGTAAAACAGAGAAACTTAATGGATCCAGTACAGGTTACTTTCACTTTGTAACCATTGGGCAAAACAACTAAGTATGGCACAACTAATGATTTGATGTCAAAGAGGAGAGTTTTATTTGAAGTCATATGGTCAGTGGCACCAGAATCTGTAATCCAAATGTATGTACTAACTCTAGTCAACATGCAAGCTCCATAAGATACATTTTTTAAAGGACTGAAAGAGGGAGGAAGTGTACCAGCAAAGTTTGCAGAGCCCATAATGTTTGATTGATGCTGAGACTCTGAGATTTGGGTCTGCTGAAGGAGCACCATGAGCTGTGCATATTGTTCCTTTGTTAAACCAGGTATACCAGATTCTGAAACAGGTTGCCCCTGATTACCTTCACCCAAACTTGAAGAATCAGCAGGACTTGCACACCCTTGTGTTTCAACAGTAGCAGCAATTCTCCTGTTTCTGGTGAACTTGAATTCTGGTGGAAACCCATGCAGCTTATAGCATTTATCAATCAAGTGACCTGGTTTCTTACAATATCTACATGCTGAGTTTGGCTTAGTGGTGTCAAAGTTGAGTTTTTGGTTGAACTATTTGGAATGTGGGTGTGGTCCAGAGGTTTTATTAGAGGGTTTATTGATGAAGTGAGTGTTAAAAGCACTAGAATCACCACCAAACTGGGATGGCACACGAGTGACTTGTCTCTGTCTTTCATCCTGAAGTAATATATTGTATGCAGTGTCTAAGGAGGGAGGAGGTTGAAGCATAAGTATATTACCCCTAACACCAATATACATCTCATTGAGACCCATAAGGAACTGATGCAGTTTATTCTCATCCTCTTCTTTCTGAAATTCAAGCCTAGCATCACATGTACATGTACTGCCCCTTGAGGCTCGCATGAAACCCAATTCATCCCATAATCTCTTCAATTTATTGAAATAGGATGCTATGCCTAAGGATCCCTGAGTAGTTGAAGCTAATTCTTGTTTTATTTCAAAAATTTTTGTGCCATTAACTGTTCCATATCTATTGTTGAGCTGATTCCAAATACTTTGAGCAGTGTCAGAGTATTGGACACTCTCAGCTATTTCTGGTGAAAGAGAGTTTGTAAGCCAGGATATGACCATATTATTACACCTATCCCACTGCTTAGAATGAAGAGAATTTACAGCAGGTTTTGGGACAGAACCATCAATGAAACCTAATTTGTTTCTAGCAGACAAAGAGACGATTATATTTCTCCTCCATCCCCCAAAACCAACCCCTGAAAACGGGTTGGTAACCAGAGAGACCCCAGGCACGTCGGATGACATAAGAAACAAGGGATTTGACGGGTCAGGAACAAAGCTAGTAGAGACATGAGAAGGATTCTCACCAGTATCAGCCATTTTAAAGTATGAATGGCATAAAAAATGAACAAAAAAACCCAAAATATATGATATACAAAACTGCTGCCCAGACTAATCAATTTAAGAAATAAACTCCGTGAATACAGTACGTATAATGCCGATGAAACAACGAACAACTTCAAAAAATTGATGAAACGAAGAGAAGACTAACCGATTGTGAAGAAATTGTGAAGAAACCCTAGATTCTGAAAATAGTTGCAAACCCGAATGAAAACCGACAAGGGTAGTACCGCACGAAAGCTCTTGACGAGGAGAGTCGGATAACCCGCTCTGATACCATGTTAACATCCATGGTAGCCATGGATTTGAAGGAGAAATGAAGAAGATGAATAGTGACAGAAGAGAGAGAAGAGAGGATTCTGAAATAATATTTTTTTCTCGAATGTTCTGTACAACCGACCCTCTTCCATATATCAAAATACAAAACTAATGAAAATATTTTTGTGTGTGTGTATACAATGTGTGCCACATAAAATAAATACAATGGCTGTTTTTACAATGGCTATTGCTCAAATGCTTAAATGTGGCTATTTGTACAATGGCTGCTGCTGCTTGAGTTTGTGCTTCAGTTTGGGCTGTTGTTCACGTGAGCCCAATATCTCAACAAGAAAGACAGAAGGATCTCTATTTATGGACATAAATTTTAATTTTTTGGTTCGTCTCTTCCCTGGTAAATTCATTTCTCTATATTATGGTATTTTTGAATCTTCTTACGCCTACTTGAGTTTGGGGGTTTTAGTTCAATTTTACGGGTTATTCCAGCAATTTAATTGATATTATACCTTATTTTTTTGATAAGTGGTGAGTGCAATTATAAAGATTTGATAGATTTTATGCCTTACACCTAATTGAATTGGGTTTCTGCTTCAATTGATTATTTATGATTTATAGGATGCTCAAGAGAAGAGTGCCCTTGAGAAATTTTACTTTCTTCTAATGCCAAATTGTAAGGTTTTTTTTTTTTTTTTTTCATCTTCTTAATTTTATGATGTTTATTTAAATGCTTTTTCTTTCCTTCTACATTGAAACAAGTTTAGTTTTTTTAACCTGATACATGGCTAAGTTTTTCTTATTTTATGATTCATTAAATTTTTAATTATTAATTGTAAATTCATTTAACAAGTATATGTTCTGATAATTCAAATATAAATTTCTCACGAGATCATTTTATTTTATATTTCAGTCGTGATAATGAAGAGTGCTTCATATATTCCTGGATGCATAAAGATCAACGGGTGCGATGAGGTTGGCAACATAAATCATCAAGAATCAAGATCAAACGGGGGTGACAACATGAGTCATCAAGCAAATTCTTAGAAAATATGTTATTACTATTAGTTTTAATATAACATGTACATCCATAGAATACTTAGAAAATTTTAGACAAAAATAAAATAGCGAAGTTACAGGGTGATAAGAACTTTTATCTCTGCTAAAATTAATAATCCATCAAAAATTAATAATAAATAATCTAATCTCGATTTTTTGGTATGATTTGTAGCCATAAAACTGTCTGTAGCTAAACAAAAATACTTTTGCCACGAACTAATATTGAAAGCAGCTACATATCTTAACTTCCGTAGCAAATAAATTTAAAATTTTTGCCATGCTATATCACTTTGTGGCTGCCATATTAGCTACAAATTGATTTATCGTGGCAAGAGTATAAAATCATTTGCTATAAATATATTTATCGTGGCAAAATTATAAAATCATTTGCTATGAATATTGCTACAGCACAAAATATTTGTAGCAAAAAGTATTAATTCTTAGCCACGGGTTATGTAAAGTTTGCAGCTAACTTTTACCTACGCTACATTTTGCAACGAATGCTACGAAAAATAATATTGTGGCTAAAGTTTTTAGCTACGGAATTTTTCATAATTAGCTACAGAATTTTTCATAATTAGCTACGTTGTGTTTTCTAGCTATAAATGCATTATGTTGTAGTGTTCCCAAAAAGTCACAAATCAACCTTCGGCTCGCTTGGTATGTGAGAATTTGATCCGAGGGTCGAAATAAAATTTCGACAATTGCAGTAGCTCCGTTAGGTGATTTCGAAGGTTGGTTTTGGAAACTATAGTTAAAACTTAGGCTTGAATCCGTGGAATTTGGTGATTTTTGATGTTTAGGGGTAGTGTTTTTATGGCCCGAGCAAATTTTAATGAAGTATTGGACATGTTTGTGCTTTTGGTTGAGGTCCCGAGGGCCTCGGGATGAATTCGGATGGTTGAGCGAGGAGTTTGGATATTGGTGTGAGCTGCAGAATTGCAGCAGCTGTTGCAGGCAGAGTTTGGCCTTCGCGTTCGCGGGGGTGCCTCGCGTTCGCATAGGCCTGGGGTCCATTGGCCTTCGCGTTTGCGTAGGTAGGTCGCATTTGCGTAGGGGTAGTTTGGGAAGGGCCTGGAATTGGTCTTCACGTTCGCACTGAGGGGTCGCGTTCGCGTGGGTGTAGGACCTAGGGTATTTGCGTTCGCGTGGTTGAGCCGCGTTCGCGAAGGGCAGTTTTGGCAGGTGGAATTTTTGGTCATCGCGAACGTGATGGGGCTTCGCGTTCGCGTAGGGAAAGTCACCTAGGCAGTTCAGTTAACTTTCGCGAGCTTAATCATATTTCCTCCATTGTTGGACATTTTGGAGAGCTTTTGGAGCAAATTAAAGAAAGATTTGAAGAGGATTAACTAGAGGTAAGTTTTATGAACTCAAAACATCTTTTTAACATAATATTAGCCCTTAAGTTTCTGGAATCAAATCAAAAAGGGGATGAACTAGGGCTTTAAATTTATTATGTAAATTGGGGATTTGAAGGAGCAATTGGACTCCGATTTTGATGAATTTTATATGTACGGACTCGTGGCGAGTCGAGAATTTTGAAAATGGAAATTTCGTAAGTTTTTGAGAAGTGGGCCTGGGGCTCGAGTTTTGCCAACTTCGTATGTTTGGGTGTATTTCAAGTTATTTCGATTGGGTTATGTTCCATTAGCCTATTATGACGTATTCCTATTGGTTTTGATCAGATTTGGCATCCGCGGAGGTTGATTCTCGAGGCAGAGGCATCGCGAGCTTGAGATTTCGCCGGTTCGAGTTGAGTAATACTTAGGAATGATATCCTGAGGTTTTGAAATCCCGAATTTGCACATCTTAGTGCTGTATTGTGGTGACTTGCACGCTGGACCTGAGCGTGGGGTAGAGAACCATTGGGATTGTGACTTGGTCCGTCCCGGTTGTTGATTTTACAGCTAAATTGTAAATGTTTTGTTGTTATCCCTATGGCTTGGTCTCATTGCCATACTTGGGACTTATTGCCGATTATTGAACCCTTGTTGAACTATCATCACTGTTTTTCCTCACTATATGAAATATCATTGAACTCAGTCCATGTGATTTACACTGTTTATTGAACTCAGCGATATTTTTACTCAAACTTGGAATTTTAAACGACATTTGAACTATCATTTGAGTTGAGTATAATTGTTTACGGATGCCCGAACGGCTTTTGACCATTTTGGACTAATTGAGGCTGAGGGCCATATGTGAGGGTATGAAGATGCTGTAAGGAGGCTTTCAAGCCTTGAGTGTTGTGTGAGCATGTGAATATGCATGCATGGATCAGACTGCACGCCGCAGTAGCATATGGCATGGATCGGGCTGCACGCCGCAGTAGCATATTGCATGGATCGTGCTGCACGCCGCATCATTATATATATATATATATATATATATATATATATATATATATATATATATATATATATATATATATTATATTGGATATTGGATCGGGCTGTATGCCGTAGAATTATATATTTTGGATCGGGCTACATGCCACAACAAATTTTACGCTTGGGCTGAAGGAGCCCCTCTGAAGTCTGTACACACCCCTAGTGAGTGCAGGGTACCCATAGATCGGGATACCCACCATAGTGGTCATGTGCATTGTATTGCATTCACGCATTTACTCCTGTTTATACTACGTGGCACGATATTTAGCACTCATTTATCATTGGCATACATACTATTACTTGCTTTGTTGACCAGATACCCTGGTGTTATATGTTAAGGAGTGTTGAGCTCGAGAGGCTGATGTTATATGTTGTGAGTCGGTAGTTAGCCCGCGGGGATGATACTGTACTAAGAGATTAATACTGAGCCCGAGGGGCAGGTTTCTGGTTACTCCCTACTGGTTGAAATTATCTTTGCAACTGTTGAAAAAGCATATTTCCAAAAGAGCTTTTGAACTGATCTTGAGATTTTCTAAAGGGATTTTCACGGTATCTCGATTTTTCTCAAAAAGAGTTGTTCTTTCTTTTATAACAGTTTGGTGTGCTCATACGTGTTTTCTTATCGCTCAAATATTATTCTCTCTTATTGCCACTGAGTTAGAAGTACTCACTTTACTCCCTGCACCTTGCCTGCAGTTGCACGTATTGTTCACCTGGTAGCGGGTTATTAGCAGGACTGAAGGCCATATTTGGTTGATGAACAAGGTGACCGCCAGTGTTCGCGGCACCGTATTCCGACTTTGAGTTCCAACTTTACTTTGTATATATATTTTGTTGGCCCAATAGTAGTTTCCCTACTCATTAGATGGCCGTGACTTGTGACACCCCGATCGGGTTGTATTTGAATGAAATTTCATAGTTAAATGTCATTCAGTAGTATTTCTATTCATTTATGTTTGATAGTTGCTTAAAGAGGATATATTTGGGGTTGTTGCCTGGCCTTGTCTTCACGAGAGGCGCCATCACGACCAGGTATGGAATTTGGGTTGTGACAAGTTGGTATCAGAGCCTAGGTTACTAGGTCTCACGAGTCATGAGCAGGGTTAGTAGAGTCTCGCGGATCGGTACGAAGACGTCTATATTTATCTTTGAGAGACTGCAAAACCTTTAGGAAAACTTTCCATTCTTGTAATTCTTATCGTGCGTACTTGATTCGGCTTGAGATATAATTCTTGAAATTCCTTCCACACGTCTATATGCGCACGTGAGCGCTCAGTAGTATATGTGCCTTGATGGCTTGTGATTCCCCGATCGAGGGGCGAGAGGTAATCTCCGTGAGTTCATGTTGGGCCAGTCTGGAGGACTTGAGGCCGGATATTTGCCTATGGTTTGAGCACTGGTGTACTGATTGGGTGAGCAAGTGTTTCGAACTTATATGTTCAGTGTTGTTCTTATTAGCCGGAATGGCGGCTGGATATCCATGTTATGCGTATGTTAGTACCGTAGGGTGTATCTATGTGATCTTGGTAGTGACGAGAGAGTTTGCTGAATAATGGATAAGTTGTCGAGTGTTCGACTCCTATTGTGATTTTATGTGTAGTCCGAGTTATGGGCATGTGAAGAATATTTCTTTTCTCTTAGTTGGCAAGTAAGTTACATTCCATGTGGCAGTATGAGTATAGACTAAGAAAGACTAAATGCCTATGTATTACGTGTATGATAGTGGAAGGTATGTGGAGATATTGAAACGAGGCGAAGCAAGTGGGTTATCTCCTGTGGAGGGTTTTGATCGGTATGATCCTTGTTTGTATGTAAAATATCTCATGTGAAATTCAAGGATATGTGTTGAAATTTTAGAATTTCGGGATGTTTAAGAAATAGACTCAGGTGATGTGGAAATGAATGCGAGATTTGCAGAGAATGTCGGTGCTAGATGATCTGTGTATTCACAAGGCTTGTAAATGATTTGAGTTTGATCTCATTGTGGCATCATTAGAGTAAAAGTGTTATGAATTGTGAAGAGTTCCTTAGTATATGGCTTCGAGCCAAGTTAGGGAGGTGGCTCTGGGTCAGGTGATTGCATGGTTATGTGCTATGTTGGTTCTGTTTGGAGGTATGATGGCGGATCAGTTCTGGTTACAGAAATTGAGCCGAGGATGGCTCGTGTGAAGGATAATTTCTACAAAAGTTATATGGTGCTTCGTAAGGGTGAGAAATACTGAGATGTTTTGAGTTGTTGATGATAAAGAATGCTTAGTGTATAGAGAAGAAAGATGGTTGTTGTATCTGTATGAATCATGTTCTGCGGTGTCTGGGTACTAATAAGGCACGGGTGGTTCCGTTCTTTTAGGGAAGGTAAATTACAGCTGAATGAGAGTGAATGACTCTCGAGAATGGCTTTACTATGTCCAAGACTTTGCTTGAAACAATTAGGTGTCTAAAGTTTGTGTATGTGGCTAGAGACTGTGTCTGCATTAGAAAGGATCAAGACTTGTGGTACTTTATGTTAATCAAGGGATTCTATGTATCCGTATTTGGAAGGTAATGGTAACGAATTCATATTCGCAGGAAGTTCTGCAAGGTAAAACATTCTGGAATATGGTATTTCTGGGAAGCGTTCGATAGGGTATTCAGTGGCCTAGGGGTCTTATGTGTGAGTCTAGTGAGGTAACCTAAGTTGAGATATTGTGGTACTACAGCAAGGGAGAATATCAAATTAATGATAAATCATGAAGGAAATGAGATAAATGTAATAGCTTGATAATAAACCAAGTCGGGTATGATAAGAATGCGATCTATAGTTTGTATGGGTTTGAGGTAATAAGTCTTACAGGTGTTGTGCAGCAAAGCTTTTAAGTGTTGGCTGTTTGCTTAACTGAATCCGGATAGAAGGACTTAGTCCTGGCAGTTAGCTTGTGCAATGGAATTGGGAGAAAGAGTTCTTGATGTGTTTTACCGTGGTTTGAAAATGGGCTTGTTATCCTAGTATGGAATGGAGAATTGTGTATTTTGGGTTCAAGGCTTTAGTTCAATTCATAATGGGAAATCATTAAATTCTTGAGTAGCACGGTCAGCTACATGTGAGTAAAGAATCATTCTTCAGATGATTAAGGTGATGTAAATTGATGATACATAAGTAGTATTGCGACATTTTCTTGCTGGATCGAATGCGGATATTTGAGTTTTTGATGGCACAGGAAATTTTGAATATCTTTCGTGGTATGAATGGATATTTGATATGTGTTATGTATTCGTATGGTGGAGTGTGGGATCAAGCATAGTGATTTATGCGTTATACGTGTTGGAGACTAGAAGTTCTAGTGATCCGACCATGCGGTGGTTGTGGGTCGTGTGTAGCGACATCGTCTAGCAGTTGCTGAAAACTGGAGGTCCGAATGGATCTTTCTTTGCTTGGTATGTTAAAATTGGGTTATGATATTATATGGCAGACTGGTTATTCCAGGGTCAGATTGTCCAAACTGATGTTTTATGGGTTATGTCAGGAAACGCCACAGGCTGCGTGGCAAGGTACATCGGATTATGTTCTAGCAGGGTAGCTTGTATTCCAAAGACCAGCAGACGGCTGGCAAGCATTGCTTATTGATTGGGCCTTCGTGGCAGATGTCAGTGCAGAGGTTACTACCATTGATCCAGTTCCGGTATTGAGGGACATTTCGATTGTGTTTCTTGCGCCCGGGCATGAGGCTATATGTGTTTATTGCAATGAGCAAATTTGACTCGATATGCATCTTCTTTTGTGAGATATATGTGCGGATTGGGTGGCACGCCACCACAGGTATGTTATTTGGATCGGGTGGCACGCTGCCACGGGTATGGTATCTGGATCAGGTGGCAAACCGCCACGGGTATGTTATTTGGACCGGGTTGCGCACCACAACAGTGTAATGTGGAGAATAGTTTCCTATATGTTACTTTGTATGCCTTGTTTCGTGGTTTATAAGGAAAATTCGTGTTGGGTGTTGCCCGGTGAATAGCGCATTGGCTATGTCCTTTCAGGATTGAATAGTATATGATACTTGCTTCACCGTAGGTGTGATGGATTGCTTGGTTTCAGACCTTAATCTGTGCGTGTGCTGAGCATGGTAACTTGAGGTGCTTCATGGGTATTAGTTCTTGGATAGAATCGCGCATTGTGGCAAGTCCACGTGATGTTATGACCCTTCAAGGAGGATTCAGGTACTTTATTTCTATGATGTGAGATGGGATATCAGTTCTGCGTTGTGATCGTACAGAGGAATTTGAATTACATCTCTTTCGTTTTGGTCAGTTGTCATGATTTGAGTGTGTTCAGATCGTTGTCTTATTGGTGCCTGTGATGAGCAAGTTGTGGCTTAGGCCGGTATTGAGGTGTCATATCACCAGAGTGGCATATTGTAGTTGAGATGATCGTCGGAGTCACTACTGAGTACGAGCATATTTGATTTCAGCCAATTAGAAAGGTGATATCGAGGTTTGGCTCCGAAAATCTATTGTAGTACTATTCAAGAAGTAAATGGATTCATGAATGATTGATCTGAGAGATGGGTTCGGTTTATCGCATGTTTCAGTTGCCGTTGGCAGTATATAAAGGCGTTGGGATAAGGCTTTAGCTAATAAAAACGTTTTCTATCAGTATTTGATAATTCCGGGCAATTGCTGTGAATTTTTGGCTGTGTGTTATCGGATCTATGTGAGATAGGGTGACGTGTGATCACCCCGAGTATATTCTTGGTAAGGTCATTCAGCTATTGGGTTGCTCCTAGTACCACTTTTGGTACGCTCGAGGACGAGCGTTTGTTTAAGTTGGGGAGGATGTGACGACCCAACCCCCCGTCACGTGAGTTACCTCCCCGTTTTCCCCGTTTTATGCTTCTTCATGTGTTATTATATGTGTTTGGTGAGATTGAAGTGTTTCAGATTGAATTTAGATAGAAATGAGACAAATAGTCTCTTTAAGGAAAGTTTAAGTTGGAAAAGTTAACCAGACGTTGACTTGTTAGTTATAGGGCTTGGAATGGATTTCCGATGGTTCAAATAGTTTCGGGGGATGATATATGACTTAGGAGTGAAAACGGAAGTGAATTTGGAGGTCCGGAGTGAAAGATAGCCTCTTTTGGTGAAGTTAGAATTTCGGAGAAATCCGGTAGGTATGCGAGAATTTGATCTGAGGATCGAAATGGAATTCCGACAGTTGTATTAGCTCTGTTAGGTGATTTTGGATATGTGTGAAAAGTTTCATGTCATTCGGACGTTGTTTGGTCGGGTTTTGATCGAAGGTTGGTTTTGGAAGCTATAGTTGAAACTTAGGCTTGAATCCGTGGAATTTGGTAATTTTTTATGTCTAGGGGTAGTTTTTTATGGCCCGGGAAAGTTTGAATGAAGTATTGGAACATGTGTTGTGCTTTTGGTTGAGGTCCCGAGGGCCTCGGGATGGTTTCGGATGGTTGAGCGAGGAGTTTGGATATTGTTGTGAGTTACAGGATTGCAGCAGCTGTTGCAGGCAGAGTTTGGCCTTCGCGTTCGCGGGAGTGCCTCGCGTTCGCATAGGCCTGGGGTCCATTGGCCTTCGCGTTCGTGTAGGTAGGTCACGTTCACATAGAGGTAGTTTGGGAAGGGCCTGGAATTGGTCTTCGCATTCGCACTGAGAGGTCGCGTTTGCTTGGGTGTAGGACCCAGGGTCTTCGCGTTTGCGTGGTTGAGCCGCATTTGCGAAGGCCAGTTTTGGCAGGTGGAACTTTTGGTCATTGCGAACGCAATGGGGCTTCGCATTCGCGTAGGGAAAGGCACCTGGGCAGTTCAACTAAGTATAAAACATTTCTTCCGCGAGCTTATTCATATTTCCTCCATTGTTGGACATTTTGGAAAGCTTTTGGAGCAAATTGAAGAGGGATTTGAAGAGGATTAACTAGAGGTAAGTTTTATGGACTCAAAACATCTTTTTTAACATGATATTAGCCCATAAATATCCGGAATCAAATCAAAAAGGGGATGAACTAGGGCTTAAAATTTTGAATGTAAATTGGGGATTTGAAGGAGAAATTGGACTCCAATTTTGATGAATTTTATATGTACGAACTCGTGGAGAGACGAGGATTCTGAAAATGGGAATTTCGTAATTTTTCGAGAAGTGGGCCGAGGGCTCAGGTTTTGCCAACTTCTTGTTTTTTGGTGTATTTCGAGTTATTTCGATTGGGTTATGCTCCATTAGCCTATTGTGACGTATTCCTATTGGTTTTGATTAGATTTGCCATCCGCAGAGGTTGATTCTCGAGGCAGAGGCGTCGCGAGCTTGAGATTTCGCTGGCTCGAGGTGAGTAATACTTGGGAATGATATCCTCAGCGTTTGATACCCCGAATTTGCACATCTTAGTGTTGTATTATGGTGACTTTCACGTTGGACCAACACCGTTGGGATTGTGACTTGGTCCGTCCCGGTTGTTGGTTTTACCGCTAAATTGTAAATGTTTTGTTGTTATCCCTATGACTTGGTCTCATTGCCATACTTGGGACTTATTGCCGATTATTTGAACCCTTGTTGAACTGTCATCACTATTTTTCCTCACTATTTGAAATATCATTGAACTCAGTCCATGTGATTTACACTATTTATTGAACTCAGCTATATTTTTACTCAAACTTGGAGTTTTAAACGACATTTGAACTATCATTTGAGCTAAGTATAGTTGTTTACGGATGTCCGAAGGGATTTTGACTATTTTGGACTGATTGAGGCTGAGGGCCATATGTGAGGGTATGAAGATGCTGTAAGGAGGCTTTTAGGCCTCAAGTGTTGTGTGAGCATGTGCATATGCATGCATGGCTCGGACTGCACGCCACAGTATCATACACATGCATGGATTGGACTGCACGCCGCAGTAACATATGGTATGGATCGGACTGCACGCCGCAGTAGCATATTACCTGGATTGGGCTGCACGCCGCAGCATTATATATATATATATATATATATATATATATATATGTATGTATATTATATAAATATATAATATTGGATCGGGCTGCACGCCGCAACATTATATATATTGGATCGGGCTACACGCCGCAGCAAATTATGCGCTTGGGCTGAAGGAGCCCCTCCAGAGTCTGTACACACACCCCAGCGAGTGCAGGGTACCTATGGATTGGGCTACGCGCCGTAGCGGTCATGTGCGTTGCATTGCATTCACACATTTACTCCTGTTTGTACTACGTGGCACGACATTTAGCACTTATATATCATTGGCATACATACTGTTACTTTCTTTGTTAACCAGATACCCTGGTGTTATATGTTAAGGAGTGTTGAGACCGAGAGACTGATGTTATATGTTGTGAGTCGGTAGTTAGCCCGTGGGGTTGAGATTGTACTGAGAGATTGATGCTGAGCCCGAGGGGTAGGTTTTTGATTACTTCCTACTTGTCGATATTATCTTTGCAACTGTTGAAAACACATATTTCCAAAATAGATTTTGAACTGATCTCGACATTTTCTAACGGGATTTTCACGGTATCTCGATTTTTCTCAAAAAGAGTTGTTCTATCTATTATAGTAGTTTGGTGTACTCATACGTGTTTTCTTATCGCTCAGATATTATTCTCTCTTATTTGTTGAAACACATTCTCAAGGCACTAAACTAAACGTGTGTTCATATTTGTAGGTTTTGATAAATGACAAACGACGCGCAATTGACATATGACGAGGTCAAGCACAAGCGCGCAACTGACACATAACAAGGTTCAAGCACAAGACGAACAAAGATCATGATCAAGCAAAGAAATAAAGTTATACATGAGTCGTTCTTTAATTGTGATCTTGATCCGACAATTGACTCAAGACTTGGCTTCTCTCGTAAAATCATTTTTATCAAAGCATGCATATTTAATTTAAAGCAAAATGATTTTCAAACATTTTATTTTAGCCAAAATGATTTTTAAACATGCCTCCCAAATCTGGACAAAGATAATCGATTATGTACTTTATGATAATCGATTATGTTAAGACAATGTACACCAGATTTACAAAGCTGAACAATAATCGATTATGTACCTTATGATAATCGATTATGTTAAGGTAGTGTACATTAGATTTTTCAAAGCTACAAGATAATCGATTATGTACCTTATGATAATCGATTATGTTGAGGCAGTGTCCATCAGATGTTTCAAAGCTACAAGATAATCGATTATGTACCTTATGATAATCGATTATGTTGAGGCAGTGTCCATCAGATTTTTCAAAGCTATAAAATAATCGATTATGCACATTATGATAATCGATTATGTTGAGGCAGTGTCTATCAAATTTTACAAGACTGTAAAATAATCGATTATGTACTTTATAATAATCGATTATGTTAAGACAGTGTAGTCCGAAGTTTTCAAAATATAAAAGATAATCGATTATCCTTATAGCATAATTGATTATGCAAATGAACATTGCCAAAGTATTTTTAAACTCTGAAAGATAATCGATTATACACAATCTGATAATCGATTATGCTAAGTAAAATCTGCATATGATTTTTTGAACGTTGTCAGGTAATCGATTATACACAATCTGATAATCTATTATGCTAAGTAAAGTCTGAATATGATTTTTTGAATGTTGTCAGGTAATCGATTATACGATTTGGATAATCGATTATTCTGCTTAAAATCTGGGAATGATTTTTGAACGATTGGAAAATAATCGATTATGCAAATCAGATAATCGATTATCTTAGCACAAAATCAGCAATTCTTGATTGGCAATTAGGCAACGGCTGTGGGGGTTTTGAACACTATAAATACAACTCAAAATCAGTCTTCTAAGTACAACAACTGATCATATTTTTGCTAAAGCTTGCATACTCTCATATACATCATTTTATATTCATTTCATAAGTTTTTGAGAGCCAAACTCTTGAGGAAATTTGTTGTGTTCTTGAGCGTACTTATTTTACTCATATCTACGCTTTAAGAGAGTCTTGTCTTGAGTGCTAAGTGTTTGTATACACTTGAAGGGAAGTGTTAATCCCTTGTGGTTGTAAGAAGGAACGTTTTCATTCCTTCGGTTGAAGTCTTGAAGTGTGGTATCTTCGAGCAAAGGTTGTTGAGGCTTGTGTGACTCAAGTTCTCAGTTTGTAACGGTTTGTTAAGCACCCGTAAGCTTAACGAAGTTAGTGGAATCTCGAGAGAGTCTCTCGGGGACTGGACTAGCCACAGGTTGTGGTGAACCAGGATAATTTCGGTGCGCTCGTTCCTTATTATTTACGTACCGCACTTATTTCAATCCTGCAATTTTTAATTCCGCAAGTTTATATTATTTTTTATTATAAGGCTATTCACCCCCTCTAGCGTTAAGCGTATATTCTAACAATTGGTATCAGAGCCCAACTCTCTGAAAGACTTAACCGTTTGAGGGAAACAATCCATGGCTTCTACTCGTGACTTTAATGCAGGAATAGGTGAAGGACAATGCTCCACCAGACCACCACTATTCGATGGCACAAACTATACATACTGGAAGGAGAGGATGAGAATATTCATCCAATCGAATAATTGTCATCTATGGAAGGTTATATCGAAGGGAGAACAAATTCCAACCAAAAAGGTTGAAAATGAATGGGTTCCAAAATCCGAAGATGAATACGATGCGGATGATATCCGAAAAGTGCAGAACAACGCTAGAGCCATCAACTTATTATATTGTGCTGGAAATGCTGATGATTACAGAAAAATATCATGTTGCACAACGGCTAAGCAAATGTGGGATAAGCTGGAAATCACGTACGAAGGTACGGACCAGGTAAGAGAAGCTAAAATTGATTTTCTAACCCATGCATATGAATTGATTCACATGAAGGAAAGCGAGAGGATCGATGACATGTTCGAACGATTTTCAAAAATCATCAATGACCTACATGCTCTTAGGAAGACCTTCATGGATAAGGAACTTGTCCGAAAAATTTTCCGAAGTCTCACTCCGGAATGGCGCTCCAAGGCCGACGCGATTCAAGAGTCTATCGGCGTTTCAAATGTCACCATCGACGGACTAAGAGGTAATCTTAAAACCTATGAATCTACTATACTTAACCCTCCGTTTAATGATCAAAGGAAACAAAGAATCGCCCTCAAGGCAAGCACGGCTCAACCTCAAAATGATGAGGAATCAAACAACGAAGATAACGAGTTCGGACTCGTTAGTAAGAGGTTTCAAAAGTTCATGCGAAAAGAGTATGAACGAAAAGGCAAACAACAAGGAGATCAAGTAAAGTGCTATGGATGCGGAGAAATCGGGCACATTAAATCAAATTGCCCAAATGTCAAAAAGGAGAAGAAACCCTTCAAGAAACAACGAGCATACATATCTTGGGGAGGTGACTCCGGAGACGAATCAAGCGACGATGAAGAAGACGAAACCGCAAATCTATGTCTCATGGCACACGATGACAATCAAGAAGAGGTATGTCATATTTCTTCAAAAAATTTCTATTCTCCTGAGGAAATGCAAAATGCTTTTGATGAACTGTATAGTGAATTCATTAAAGCTTCCAAAACTGTTAGAGACGTAAACAAAAATTCCTCTTTGAAAGAAAAAGATTTTGAAAAACAACACTCTTTGAAAGAAAAAGATTTGGAAAAATTGATTTTGGAAAATGAGAAGTTGAAAGAAGAAAACAAATTTTTCGGCAAGAGAAGCGCCGACAAACCCGAGAGTTCTAGTAAAAATTGTATTTCCTGCATGCATCTAAAAGATAAAGTAGAAATACTTAAGGGCACCTTAGATAAGTTCAATTCTTCTCATAAAAATTTGAATGATGTTCTTGTCAATTTGAAATCGACCAAACATGGCATAGGTTTCAAAAACGAGCCTAATGAAAAAGTTGAAGCCATCCCCCAACAACCCAAGGCTCAACCTAGGATAAATAAAATAAACATTCATCCTAGAAATAACCATGCTAGAATCAATATGCATCCTAGACCAAACACTAGAATAAACTTTGAACATTTTAGAACGCCTAGAAATAGCCTTCAACAATCGCAACCTAGACATACTCGACCTAGAAACAATTATTCTAGAACGCTGCATATCCTAGAACAAATAGTAGGAGAAATGATTTTCAAGGATTGCGCAATAGCCATATTGTCAAAAATAGAGCAAACGATTTTCGTACCTCTAACTACTACCAACCTAGAAGAATGCATAATCGTAATGTCATTTGTCATTATTATAGTCGAATAGGACATATTGCTCCTGCTTGTTTTACTAAACACAGACACTTAACTGCATGTCAAGCAGAACAGCATTTTACACCTAACTCTCAAGGACCCAAAACAGCTTGGGTACCAAAAACTCATTAATTTGTCTTGTAGGTATGTTTGAAGGGATCAAGTGTACTTTGGTACCTTGATAGTGGATGCTCAAAACACATGACCGGAGACGCATCCAAGTTCCTTCAACTAGAACACAAGGAAGGAGGAAACGTTATTTTCGGAGATAACAACAAGGGAAAAATAATCAGCATTGGCTCGGTCGGTAAGAATGAATCTTCTTCCATTAAGCATATATTGCTAGTTAAAGGTCTAAAACATAATCTCTTGAGCATAAGTCAATTATGTGACAAGGGAAATCTTGTTTTGTTTGATTCGGAATAATGCTTAGTTTTTCGTCGTAGTGATTTTAAAATTATTCTTCATGGTTTTAGAATTGATAACATCTATATGGTGGATCTTGAAAACTCTTCATCAGAGTATATGAATTGTCTTATGAATAAAGAAGATGATATGTGGTTATGGCATCGTAGAGTAGCTCATATCAACATGCAACTTTAAAACAAATTGGTTTCACAAAATTTAGTTATTGGTCTTCCAAATTTGAAATTTGAAAATGACACTATTTGTGATTCTTGTCAAAAAGGGAAGCAAACAAAAGCATCTTTTAAATCTAAGAATATTGTTTCAACTACAAGACCTTTGCAACTTCTTCACATGGATCTCTTTGGACCATCTCGTATTGAAAGTCTTGATAGAAATCGTTATGCTTTTGTTATTGTTGATGATTATTCTAGATTTACATGGACACTATTTCTTGCTCACAAAAGTGAGGCTTTTCAAAATTTAAAATGTTTTCTTAAACGTGTTCAAAATGAAAAGAACACAACCGTCACTTCCATAAGAAGTGATCATGGGGGAGAGTTCGATCACAATCTCTTCGCGGACTTTTGTGACGAACTCGGTATTGAGCACACCTTCTCTGTGTTGAAACACGTTCTCAAGGCACTAAACTAAACGTGTGTTCATATTTGCAGGTTTTGATAAATGACAAACGATGCGCAATTGACATATGACGAGGTCCAAGCACAAGCGCGCAAATGTCATGTAATGAAGTTAAAGCACAAGACAAACAAAGATCAAGACTAAACAAAGTTATACATGTGTCGTTCTTTAATTGTGATCTTGATCCGACAACTTAACTCAAGACTTGGCTTCTCTCGTAAAATCATTTTTATCAAATCATGCGTATTTAATTTAGAGCAAAACGATTTTAAATCATGCATATTTATTTTAGAAAAATGATTTTTAAACATGCCTCTAAAATCTGGACTAAGATAATCGATTATGTACTTATGACAATCGATTATGTTAAGTTAGCTGCATGATAATCGATTGTGTACCTTATGACAATCGATTGTGCTAAGGCAGTGTGCATCAGATTTTTCAAATCTGCATGACAATCAATTGTGAACCTTATGCCAATCGATTGTGTTAAGGCAGTGTCCATCAGATTCTTCAAAGCTACAAAATAATCGATTGTGAACTTATGACAATCGATTGTGTTGAGGCAGTGTCCAAACATATTTTTCAAAGCTACAAAATAATCGATTGTGAACCTATGACTCTCGATTGTATTGAGGCAGTGTCTATTTGATTTTTCAAAGACTGATAAATAATCGATTGTCCATATAGTATAATCGATTATGTAACTGACCGTTGTCAAAATATTTTCAAACACCTTCAAGTAATCGATTGTATATTTCTGATAATCGATTGTTTTAAGTAAAATCTGGAAAAGATTTTTTGAACGTTGCTAAGTAATCGATTGTATATTTCTGACAATTGATTGTTTTAAGTAAAATCTGGAAAGGATTTTTTGAACGTTGCCAGTAATCGATTATATGTCTTTGATAATCGATTGTGCTGCGTAAAATCTGGGAATGATTTTTGGAACGATTGGAAAACAATCGATTGTATCATCTTGACAATCGATTGTCGCAGCACAAAATCAGCAATTCCTAATTGGCAATTAGGCAACGGTTATGCATGGTTTTGACACTATAAATACATCTTCAAATCAGTATTCTAAACACAACAACTGATCGTATTATTGCTAAAGCTTGCATACTCTCTTATTCATCATTTTCTATTCATTACATAAGTTTTTGAGAGCCAAATTATTGACGAAAGTTGTTGCGTTCTTGAGCGTATTTATTTTACTCATATCTACTCTTAAGGAGAGTCTTGTGTTGAGTGCAAAGTGTTTTTATACACTTGAAGGAAGTGTTAATCCCTTGTATTGTAAAAAGGAACGTTGTGATTCCTTTGGTTGAAGTCTTGAAGTGTTGTAACTTTGAGAAAGGTTGTTGAGACTCGTGTGACTCAAGTTCTCAGTTTGTAACGGTTTGTTGAGCACCCGTAAGCTTAACAGTGTTAGTGGAAATCTCGAGAGAATCTCTCGGGGACTGGACTAGCCACGGGTTATGGTGAACCAGGATACATCGATGCGTTCGTTCTTTATTATTTACTTATCGCACTTATTTCATTCCTGCAATTTTTAAATTCCGCAAGTTTACGCTGTTTTTTATTATGACGCTATTCAACCCCCCTCTAGCGTTAAGCGTATATTCTAACAATTGGTATCAGAGCCCAACTCACTGAAAAACTTAACCGTTTGAGAGAAACAATCCATGGCTTCTACTCGTGATTCTTTTGCAGGAATAGGTGAAGGACAATGCTCCACCCGACCACCACTATTCGATGGCACAAACTATACGTACTGGAAGGAGAGGATGAGAATATTCGTTCAATCGAATAGCTTTCATTTGTGGAAGGTCATAATGAAGGGAGAACAAATTCCAACCAAAAAGGTTGAAAATGAATGGGTTCCAAAATCCGAAGATGAGTACGATGCGGATGATATCCGAAAAGTGCAGAACAATGCTAAGGCCATCAACTTATTATATTGTGCTGTAAATGCTGATGATTACAGAAAAATATCATGTTGCACAACGGCGAAGCAAATGTGGGATAAGCTGGAAATCACGTACGAAGGTACGGACCAGGTAAGAGAGGCTAAAGTTGATTTTCTAACCCATGCATATGAACTGTTTCACATGAAGGAAGGCGAAAGGGTCGATGACATGTTCGAACGATTTTCAAAAATCGTTAATGACTTACATGCTCTTAAGAAGACCTTCACGGATAAGGAACTTGTCCGAAAAATCCTCCGAAGTCTCACTCCGGAATGGCGCTCAAAGGCCGACGCAATTCAAGAGTCTATTGGCATTTCAAATGTCACCATCGACGGATTAAGAGGTAATCTTAAAACGTATGAATCTACTATACTTAACCCTCTTGTTAATGATCAAAGGAAACAAAGAATCGCCCTCAAGGCAAGCACAAGCCAACCTCAAAATGATGAGGACGGAGATAACGAGTTCGGACTCGTTATTAAGAGATTTCAAAAGTTCATGCGAAAAGAGTATGAACGAAAAGGCAAACAACAAGGAGATCAAATAAAGTGCTATGGGTGCGGAGAATTCGGGCATATTAAATCAAATTGCCCAAATGCCAAAAAGGAGAAGAAACCCTTCAAGAAACAACGAGCATACATATCTTGGGGAGGCGACTCCGGAGACGAGTCAAGTGAGGAAGAAGAAGACAAAGCCGCAAATCTTTGTCTCATGGCTCACGAAAACAATCAAGAAGAGGTATGTCAAATTTCTTCCAAAAACTTCTATTCTCTTGAGGAAATGCAAAATGCCTTTGATGAGTTGTATAGTGAATTCATTAAAGCTTCCAAAACTGTTAAAAGCATTAAGGAGAATGCCTCTTTGAAAGAAAAAGATTTTGAAAAACAACTCTCTTTGAAAGAAAATGATTTGGAAAAACTGATTTTGGAAAATGAGAAGTTGAAAGAAGAAAACAAATTTTTCGGCATGAGAAGCGCCGACAAATCCGAGAGTTCTAGTAAAAATTGTACTTCTTGCATGCATCTAAAAGGTGAGGTAGAAAGACTTAAGGGCACCTTAGATAAGTTCAATCTTCTCATAAAAATTTGAATGAAGTTCTTGTTAATTTGAAATCGACCAAACATGGGATAGGTTTTAAAAACGAGCCTAAAGAAAAAGTTGAAGCCAAACCCCAACCACCTAAGGCTCAACCTAGGATAAATAAAACAAATGTTCATTCTAGAAATAACAATCCTAGAATCAACATGCATGCTAGACCAAACTTTGAACATTTTAGGACACCTAGAAATAGCCCTCAACCTAGAAATAACTATTTTAGAAATGATGCATATCCTAGAAGAAACTTTGAACATTTTAGGACTCCTAGAAATGGCTTTCAACCTAGAAATAATTATTCTAGAAATGCTGCATATCCTAGAACAAATAGTAGGAGAAATGACTTTCATGAAATGCGCAATAGTCATATTGTCGAAAATAGAGTAAACAATTTTCGTCCGTCCAACTACTATCAACCTAGACGAATGCATAATCCAAATGTCATTTGTCATTATTGCAATCGAATTGGACATATTGCTCCTTCTTGTTTCACTAGACATAGACACTTAAATGCATGTCAAGCACAACAGCATGTTACACCTAACTCTCAAGGACCCAAAACAGCTTGGGTACCAAAGACTCATTAATTTGTCTTGTGGGTATGTTTGAAGGGATCAAGTGTACTTTGGTACCTTGATAGTGGATGCTCCAAACACATGACCGGAGATGAATCCAAGTTCCTTCAACTAGAACACAAAGAAGGAGGAAGCGTTATCTTTGGAGATAACAACAAGGGATAAATTATCGGCATTGGATCGGTCGGTAAGGATGAACCTTCTTCCATTAAGCATATATTGCTAGTTAAGGGTCTAAAACATAATCTCTTGAGCATAAGTCAATTATGTGACAAGGGAAATTTTGTTTTATTTGATTCGGATGAATGCTTAGTTTTTCGCCGTAGCGATTTTAAAATTATCCTTCGTGGATTTAGAATGGATAACATCTATATGGTTGATCTCGAAAATTCTTCTTCTGAATATGTGAATTGTCTTATGAGCAAAGAAGATGATATGTGGTTATGGCATCGTAGAGTAGCTCACATAAACATGCATCTTTTAAACAAATTGGTTTCACAAAATTTAGTTATTGGTCTTCCAAGTTTGAAATTTGAAAAAGACTCTATTTGCGATTCTTGTCAAAAAGGGAAGCAAACAAAAGCATCTTTTAAATCGAAAAATATTGTTTCAACCACTAGACCATTGCAACTTCTTCATAAGGACCATTTTGGACCATCTCGCATTGAAAGTCTTGGTAGAAATCATTATGCTTTTGTTATTGTTGATGATTATTCTAGGTTAACATGGACACTATTTCTTGCTCATAAAAGTGAAGCTTTTCATAATTTTAAATGTTTTCTTAAACGTGTTCAAAATGAAAAGGACACAACCGTCACTTAAATAAGAAGTGATCATGGGGGAGAGTTTGATCACAATCTCTTCGCGGACTTTTGTGACGAACTCGGTATCAAGCACACCTTCTCTGCTCCACGCACACCACAACAAAATGGAGTGGTGGAAAGGAAAAATAGGTGTCTCGAAGAGATGGCTAGAACCATGCTCGATGAGGCTAAGATTCCCAAACATTTTTGGGCGGATGCCGTGAGTACCGCATGCTACGTTTTAAACAAAGTAGTCATAAGGCCAATACTCATGAAAACTCCCTATGAACTCTATAAGGGAAGGAAACCAAACATCTCCCATCTTAGAGTATTCGGTTGTAAATGTTTTATTCACAACAATGGTAAGGATAATTTGGGAAAATTTGATGCCAAATCCGATGAAGGAATTTTTATTGGTTATTCATCACGTAGCAAAGCATATAGGGTATTCAATAATAGAACCGAAACTGTGGAGGAATCCCCTCATATTGTGTTTTCCGAAAATAATGCTCGCTTGGCGAGAAAGGATTCTGGTTCTGATCCTGCAGGTATTTTAAACTCAATAAGTCCTCAAGACAAAGTACAAGAGGAAGCTCCTAAGGAAATTCAAGATGAAATCTTGGATCAATTATCGGAGGAAGCGCCACAATTGGAAAAAGAAACGAAACTACCTAACGCATGGAGGACAATCAAAGACCATTCTCTGGAACAGGTAATTGGCGACATTGAACAACAGGTAAGTACTCGAAACTCTCTTAAGAACACCTTAGGACATACTACTTTCGTTTCTCAAATTGAACCTTCTACCATCTCCGAAGCAATTGGGGATGAATTTTGGACCTTGGCAATGCAAGAGGAGCTTAACCAATTCAAACAAAATGACGTTTGGGATTTGGTGCCAAGACCCAAAAATCATACCATAATTGGTAAGAAATGGGTTTTTCGAAACAAACTAGATGAAAATGGCGTAATCACTAGAAACAAAGCAAGGCTTGTAGCAAAAGGCTATAATCAAGAAGAGGGAATTGACTATGAAGAAACATATGCACCCGTAGCAAGGTTAGAAGCTATTCGTTTATTGCTTGCTTTTGCCTCTTCTATGAATTTCAATTTATATCAAATGGATGTAAAAAGTACTTTTCTAAATGGTGTTATTCAAGAAGAAGTTTATGCAGAACAACCCCCGGGCTTTGAGATTTTAAATCTCCCAATCATGTTTTCAAACTTAAAAAGGCGCTTTATGGTCTCAAACAAGCTCCCCGAGCTTGGTATGAAAGATTGAGCAAGTTTCTTTTGGAAAATGATTTCATTAGGGGGAAAATTGACACCACTCTTTTTATTAAGCATAAAAACAATGATGTTTTATTAGTTCAAATCTATGTGGATGATATTATCTTTGGTGCCACTAACAATGCCTTGTGCAAGGAATTTTCAGATTTAATGACAAGCGAATTTGAGATGTCTATGATGGGTGAGCTAACATTCTTTTTGGGGCTGCAAGTAAAGCAAATGAAAGAAGGAACTTTCATTTGTCAAGCTAAATATTGCAAAGAATTGCTGAAACGATTTGAAATGACCAATGCAAAAGCAATGGCCACTCCCATGAGCACATCCGACCATCTTGACAAAGATGAGAAAGGTAAGGAAGTCGACACCAAGAAGTATCGAGGTATGATCGGATCTCTCCTTTACCTTACTGCTAGTAGACCGGACATCATGTTTAGCGTGTGCTTATGCGCTCGTTATCAATCATGTCCGAAGGAGTCTCACCTAACTGCGGTGAAACAGATATTGAAGTATCTTGTTAGTACTGTAAATGTGGGTCTATGGTACCCCAAAGGGTCTTCATGCCAACTTGTTGGCTATTCCGATTCCGATTTTGCTGGATGCAAATTGGACCGCAAGAGCACTAGTGGCACTTGCCATTTGCTCGGTAGTTCTCTCGTTTCTTGGTTTAGCAAGAAACAAGCAAGTGTTGCGTTGTCCACAACCGAGGCTGAATATGTAGCCGCGGGGAGTTGTTGCGCTCAAATCCTTTGGATGAAATAGCAACTCTTGGACTATGGCCTAAGTATCGATCATATCCCTCTTAGATGTGATAATACTAGCGCCATATGCTTTACGAAGAACCCCGTTCTTCATTCAAGAACAAAACACATTGAAATTAGGCATCATTTTATAAGAGATCACGTTCTCAAAGGTGATGTCGAAATTGAATTTGTTGAAACCAAAGATCAATTGGCCGACATCTTTACAAAACCTTTAGAGAAAGAGTCCTTCTTCCGAATTCGTAGTGAACTCGGGATTCTTGACTCCACGTTGATCTAAGTCATGCATCGCATTTTCCCTTTCACATAATTACTAACTTGAGCGTCGGAGGCGTCTAACGCATTTTTGCAGGTATCGCCCTAAAGCAGGGGGAATTATAAAGACTGGTGCAGAAAAATCGATTCCTCTTTAGAATAATCGATTTCTCTTTAGTATATAATCGATTATCAAGTATCAATAATCGATTATGTTGACATTATTTGCTATAAACAAGTTATTTACTTATTCTATTTTTTTGCTAATGTCAAAAGGGGAAAGAATAAGGGCTATGCACTTAATATTTATTGGCATAAATTGAGGGGGAACTAATTGCATATCTATATACTTGTCTTGGATCGTCGCTATGAATTATCTAATATGCATATCCCGATATTGGTTTGCCATTATCAAAAAGGGGGAAATTGTTGAAACACGTTCTCAAGGCACTAAACTAAACGTGTGTTCATATTTGTAGGTTTTGATAAATGAAAAACGATGCGCAATTGACATATGACGAGGTCCAAGCACAAGCGCGCAAATGTCATGTAACGAAGTTCAAGCACAAGATAAACAAAGATCAAGACTAAACAAAGTTATACATGAGTCGTTCTTTAATTGTGATCTTGATCCGACAACTTAACTCAAGACTTGGGCTTCTCTCGTAAAATCATTTTTATCAAATCATGCATATTTAATTTAGAGCAAAATGATTTTAAATCATGCATATTTATTTTAGCAAAATAATTTTTAAACATGCCTCTAAAATCTGGACTAAGATAATCGATTATGTACTTATGACAATCGATT
Organism: Nicotiana benthamiana; assembly: GCA_034376525.1. Classification (NCBI taxonomy): domain Eukaryota; kingdom Viridiplantae; phylum Streptophyta; class Magnoliopsida; order Solanales; family Solanaceae; genus Nicotiana; species Nicotiana benthamiana. The sequence continues at coordinate 98,475,549 of CM067334.1, read as the reverse complement.
ATGTTAAGTTAGCTGCATGACAATCGATTGTGTACCTTATGACAATCGATTGTGTTAAGGCAGTGTGCATCAGATTTTTCAAATCTGCATGACAATCGATTGAGAACCTTATGACAATCGATTGTGTTAAGGCAGTGTCCATCAGATTTTTCAAAGCTACAAAAATCGATTGTGAACTTATGACAATCGATTGTGTTGAGGCAGTGTCCAAACATATTTTTCAAAGCTACAAAATAATCGATTGTGAACCTATGACAATCGATTGTATTGAGGTAGTGTCTATTTGATTTTTCAAAGACTGATAAATAATCGATTGTCCATATAGTATAATCGATTATGTAACTGACCGTTGTCAAAATATTTTCAAACACCGTCAAGTAATCGATTGTATATTTCTGATAATCGATTGTTTTAAGTAAAATCTGGAAAAGATTTTTTGAACGTTGCCAAGTAATCGATTGTATATTTCTGATAATCGATTGTTTTAAGTAAAATCTGGAAAGGATTTTTTGAACGTTGCCAGTAATCGATTATATGTCTTTGATAATCGATTGTGCTGCGTAAAATCTGGGAATGATTTTTGGAACGATTGGAAAAGAATCGATTATATCATCTTGACAATCGATTGTCGCAGCACAAAATCAGCAATTCTTAATTGGCAATTAGGCAACGGTTATGCATGGTTTTGACACTATAAATACATCTTCAAATCAGTCTTCTAAACACAACAGCTGATCATATTATTGCTAAAGCTTGCATACTCTCTTATTCATCATTTTCTATTCATTACATAAGTTTTTGAGAGCCAAATTATTGACGAAAGTTGTTGCGTTCTTTAGCGTATTTATTTTACTCATATCTACTCTTAAGGAGAGTCTTGTTTTGAGTGCAAAGTGTTTTTATACACTTGAAGGGAAGTGTTAATCCCTTGTATTGTAAAAAGGAACGTTGTGATTCCTTTGGTTGAAGTCTTGAAGTGTTGTAACTTTGAGCAAAGGTTGTTGAGACTTGTGTGACTCAAGTTCTCAGTTTGTAACGGTTTGTTGAGCACCCATAAGCTTAACAGTGTTAGTGGAAATCTCGAGAGAGTCTCTCGGGGACTGGACTAGCCACGGGTTGTGGTGAACCAGGATACATCGGTACGTTCGTTCTTTATTATTTACTTATCGCACTTATTTCTTTCCTGCAATTTTTAAATTCCGCAAGTTTACGCTGTTTTTTATTATAACGCTATTCACCCCCCTCTAGCGTTAAGCGTATATTCTAACACTCTGCTCCACGTACACCACAACAAAATGGAGTGGTGGAACGGAAAAATAGTGTCTCGAAGAGATGGCAAGAACCATGCTCGATGAGGCTAAGATTCCCAAACAATTTTGGGCGGATGCCGTGAGTACCGCATGCTACCTTTTAAACAGGGTAGTCATAAGGCCAATACTCATGAAAACTCCCTATGAACTCTATAAGGGAAGGAAACCTAATCTCTCCCATCATAGAGTATTCGGTTGTAAATGCTTTATTCATAACAACGGAAAAGATAATTTGGGAAAATTTGATGCCAAATCGGATGAAGGAATTTTTCTTGGTTATTCATCAAGTAGCAAAGCATATAGAGTATTCAATAATAGAACTGAAACTGTTGAGGAATCCCCTCATATTGTGTTTTCCGAAACTAATGCTCGCTTGGCAAGAAAGGATTCTGGTTTTGATCTTGCAGGTATTTTAAACACAATAAGTCCTCAAGACAAAGCACAAGAGGAAAATCCAAAGGAAAGTCAAGATGAAATCTTGGAACAATCATCGGAGGAAGCGCCACCACTGGAGAAAGAAACGAAACTGCCCAACGCGTGGAGGACAATCAAAGACCATCCTCTCGACAAGGTAATTGGCGACATTGAACAAAAGGTAAGTACTCGAAACAATCTTAAGAACACCTTAGGACATACTACTTTCGTTTCTCAAATTGAACCCTCAACCATTTCCGAAGCAATTTGGGATGAGCATTGGACCTTGGCAATGCAAGAGGAGCTTAACCAATTCAAACGAAATGACGTTTGGGAATTGGTGCCAAGACCCGACAATCACACCATAATTGGTACGAAATGGGTTTTTCGAAATAAATTAGATGAAAATGGTGTAATCACTAGAAACAAAGCTAGGCTTGTAGCAAAAGGTTACAATCAAGAAGAAGGAATTGACTATGAAGAAACATATGCACCAGTAGCAAGGTTAGAAGCTATTCGTTTATTACTTGCTTTTGCCTCTTCTATGAATTTCAATTTATATGAAATGGATGTAAAGAGTGATTTTCTAAATGGTTTTATTCAAGAAGAAGTTTATGTTGAACAACCCCCGGGCTTTGAAGATTTTAAATCTCCCGATCAAGTTTTCAAACTTAAGAAAGCCCTTTATGGTCTTAAACAAGCTCCCCGAGCTTGGTATGAACAATTGAGCAAATTTCTTTTGGAAAATGAGTTCATTAGGGGGAAAGTTGACACCAGACTATTTATTAAGCATAAAGACAATAATATTTTATTAGTTCAAATCTATGTGGATGATATTATTTTTTGTGCTACTAACAATGCTTTGTGCAAGGAATTTTCTGATTTAATGACAAGCGAATTTGAGATGTCTATGATGGGTGAGCTAACCTTCTTCTTGGGGTTGCAAGTGAAACAAATGAAAGAAGGAACTTTCATTTGTCAATCTAAATATTGCAAAGAGTTGCTAAAACGATTTGAAATGAGCAACGCCAAAGAAATGGCCACTCCAATGAGCACATCCGATCATCTTGACAAAGATGAGAAAGGTAAGGAAGTCGACACCAAGAAGTATCGAGATATGATTGGATCCCTTCTTTATCTTACTGCTAGTAGACCGGACATAATGTTTAGCTTATGTTTATGTGCTCGATATCAATCATGTCCGAAGGAGTCGCACCTAACTGCGGTTAAGCGGATAATGAAGTGTCTTGTTGGTAATATAAATATGGGACTATGGTATCCTAAAGGTTCTTCATGCCAACTTGTTGGCTATTCCGACTCCGATTTTGCGGGTTGCAAATTGGACCGCAAGAGCACTAGTGGCACTTGCCATTTGCTCGGTAGCTCTCCTGTCTCTTGGTTTAGTAAGAAATAGGTAAGTGTTGCATTGTCCACAACCGAGGCTGAATATGTAGCCGCGGGGAGTTGTTGTGCTCAAATCCTTTGGATGAAACAACAACTCTCGGACTATGGACTAAGTATCGATCATATCCCTCTTAGATATGATAATACTAGCGCCATAAGCTTGACGAAGAACCCCGTTCTTCATTCAAGAACAAAACACATTGAAATTAGGCACCACTTTATAAGAGATCACGTTCTCAAAGGTGATGTCAAAATTGAGTTTGTTGAAACCAAATCTCAATTGGCCGACATTTTCACAAAGCCTTTAGAGAAAGAGTCCTTTTTCCGAATTCGTAGTGAACTCGGGATTCTTGACTCCACGTTGATCTAAGTCATGCATTGCATTTTTTTCTTTTCATTACTAACTTGAGCGTCGGAGGCGCCTAATTCTGTTTTGCATGTATCGCCCCAAAGACAGGGGGAATTACAAAGCACTGGTGCAGAATAATCGATCTCTTTTAAGAATAATCGATTTCTCTTAAGTACATAATCGATTATCAAGTATCAATAATCGATTATGTTGACATTATATTATCCCTTTTATAAATGAAATATTGGTTAATCATTAAACTAGTTATTTACTTATTATTTTGCTAATGTCAAAAGGGGAAAGAATAAGGGCTATGCACTTAATATTTATTGGCATAAATTGAGGGGGAATTCATATGTTGAGGGGGAACTAATTGCATATCTATATACTTGTCTTGGATCGTCGCTATGAATTATCTAATATGCATATCCCGATATTGGTTTGCCATTATCAAAAAGGGGGAAATTGTTGAAACACGTTCTCAAGGCACTAAACTAAACGTGTGTTCATATTTGTAGGTTTTGATAAATGAAAAACGATGCGCAATTGACATATGACGAGGTCCAAGCACAAGCGCGCAAATGTCATGTAACGAAGTTCAAGCACAAGATAAACAAAGATCAAGACTAAACAAAGTTATACATGAGTCGTTCTTTAATTGTGATCTTGATCCGACAACTTAACTCAAGACTTGGGCTTCTCTCGTAAAATCATTTTTATCAAATCATGCATATTTAATTTAGAGCAAAATGATTTTAAATCATGCATATTTATTTTAGCAAAATAATTTTTAAACATGCCTCTAAAATCTGGACTAAGATAATCGATTATGTACTTATGACAATCGATTATGTTAAGTTAGCTGCATGACAATCGATTGTGTACCTTATGACAATCGATTGTGTTAAGGCAGTGTGCATCAGATTTTTCAAATCTGCATGACAATCGATTGAGAACCTTATGACAATCGATTGTGTTAAGGCAGTGTCCATCAGATTTTTCAAAGCTACAAAAATCGATTGTGAACTTATGACAATCGATTGTGTTGAGGCAGTGTCCAAACATATTTTTCAAAGCTACAAAATAATCGATTGTGAACCTATGACAATCGATTGTATTGAGGTAGTGTCTATTTGATTTTTCAAAGACTGATAAATAATCGATTGTCCATATAGTATAATCGATTATGTAACTGACCGTTGTCAAAATATTTTCAAACACCGTCAAGTAATCGATTGTATATTTCTGATAATCGATTGTTTTAAGTAAAATCTGGAAAAGATTTTTTGAACGTTGCCAAGTAATCGATTGTATATTTCTGATAATCGATTGTTTTAAGTAAAATCTGGAAAGGATTTTTTGAACGTTGCCAGTAATCGATTATATGTCTTTGATAATCGATTGTGCTGCGTAAAATCTGGGAATGATTTTTGGAACGATTGGAAAAGAATCGATTATATCATCTTGACAATCGATTGTCGCAGCACAAAATCAGCAATTCTTAATTGGCAATTAGGCAACGGTTATGCATGGTTTTGACACTATAAATACATCTTCAAATCAGTCTTCTAAACACAACAGCTGATCATATTATTGCTAAAGCTTGCATACTCTCTTATTCATCATTTTCTATTCATTACATAAGTTTTTGAGAGCCAAATTATTGACGAAAGTTGTTGAGTTCTTTAGCGTATTTATTTTACTCATATCTACTCTTAAGGAGAGTCTTGTTTTGAGTGCAAAGTGTTTTTATACACTTGAAGGGAAGTGTTAATCCCTTGTATTGTAAAAAGGAACGTTGTGATTCCTTTGGTTGAAGTCTTGAAGTGTTGTAACTTTGAGCAAAGGTTGTTGAGACTTGTGTGACTCAAGTTCTCAGTTTGTAACGGTTTGTTGAGCATCCATAAGCTTAACAGTGTTAGTGGAAATCTCGAGAGAGTCTCTCGGGGACTGGACTAGCCACGGGTTGTGGTGAACCAGGATACATCGGTACGTTCGTTCTTTATTATTTACTTATCGCACTTATTTCTTTCCTGCAATTTTTAAATTCCGCAAGTTTACGCTGTTTTTTATTATAACGCTATTCACCCCCCTCTAGCGTTAAGCGTATATTCTAACACTCTGCTCCACGTACACCACAACAAAATGGAGTGGTGGAACGGAAAAATAGTGTCTCGAAGAGATGGCAAGAACCATGCTCGATGAGGCTAAGATTCCCAAACAATTTTGGGCGGATGCCGTGAGTACCGCATGCTACCTTTTAAACAGGGTAGTCATAAGGCCAATACTCATGAAAACTCCCTATGAACTCTATAAGGGAAGGAAACCTAATCTCTCCCATCATAGAGTATTCGGTTGTAAATGCTTTATTCATAACAACGGAAAAGATAATTTGGGAAAATTTGATGCCAAATCGGATGAAGGAATTTTTCTTGGTTATTCATCAAGTAGCAAAGCATATAGAGTATTCAATAATAGAACTGAAACTGTTGAGGAATCCCCTCATATTGTGTTTTCCGAAACTAATGCTCGCTTGGCAAGAAAGGATTCTGGTTTTGATCTTGCAGGTATTTTAAACACAATAAGTCCTCAAGACAAAGCACAAGAGGAAAATCCAAAGGAAAGTCAAGATGAAATCTTGGAACAATCATCGGAGGAAGCGCCACCACTGGAGAAAGAAACGAAACTGCCCAACGCGTGGAGGACAATCAAAGACCATCCTCTCGACAAGGTAATTGGCGACATTGAACAAAAGGTAAGTACTCGAAACAATCTTAAGAACACCTTAGGACATACTACTTTCGTTTCTCAAATTGAACCCTCAACCATTTCCGAAGCAATTTGGGATGAGCATTGGACCTTGGCAATGCAAGAGGAGCTTAACCAATTCAAACGAAATGACGTTTGGGAATTGGTGCCAAGACCCGACAATCACACCATAATTGGTACGAAATGGGTTTTTCGAAATAAATTAGATGAAAATGGTGTAATCACTAGAAACAAAGCTAGGCTTGTAGCAAAAGGTTACAATCAAGAAGAAGGAATTGACTATGAAGAAACATATGCACCAGTAGCAAGGTTAGAAGCTATTCGTTTATTACTTGCTTTTGCCTCTTCTATGAATTTCAATTTATATGAAATGGATGTAAAGAGTGCTTTTCTAAATGGTTTTATTCAAGAAGAAGTTTATGTTGAACAACCCCCGGGCTTTGAAGATTTTAAATCTCCCGATCAAGTTTTCAAACTTAAGAAAGCCCTTTATGGTCTTAAACAAGCTCCCCGAGCTTGGTATGAACAATTGAGAAAATTTCTTTTGGAAAATGAGTTCATTAGGGGGAAAGTTGACACCAGACTATTTATTAAGCATAAAGACAATAATATTTTATTAGTTCAAATCTATGTGGATGATATTATTTTTTGTGCTACTAACAATGCTTTGTGCAAGGAATTTTCTGATTTAATGACAAGCGAATTTGAGATGTCTATGATGGGTGAGCTAACCTTCTTCTTGGGGTTGCAAGTGAAACAAATGAAAGAAGGAACTTTCATTTGTCAATCTAAATATTGCAAAGAGTTGCTAAAACGATTTGAAATGAGCAACGCCAAAGAAATGGCCACTCCAATGAGCACATCCGATCATCTTGACAAAGATGAGAAAGGTAAGGAAGTCGACACCAAGAAGTATCGAGATATGATTGGATCCCTTCTTTATCTTACTGCTAGTAGACCGGACATAATGTTTAGCTTATGTTTATGTGCTCGATATCAATCATGTCCGAAGGAGTCGCACCTAACTGCGGTTAAGCGGATAATGAAGTGTCTTGTTGGTAATATAAATATGGGACTATGGTATCCTAAAGGTTCTTCATGCCAACTTGTTGGCTATTCCGACTCCGATTTTGCGGGTTGCAAATTGGACCGCAAGAGCACTAGTGGCACTTGCCATTTGCTCGGTAGCTCTCCTGTCTCTTGGTTTAGTAAGAAATAGGTAAGTGTTGCATTGTCCACAACCGAGGCTGAATATGTAGCCGCGGGGAGTTGTTGTGCTCAAATCCTTTGGATGAAACAACAACTCTCGGACTATGGACTAAGTATCGATCATATCCCTCTTAGATGTGATAATACTAGCGCCATAAGCTTGACGAAGAACCCCGTTCTTCATTCAAGAACAAAACACATTGAAATTAGGCACCACTTTATAAGAGATCACGTTCTCAAAGGTGATGTCAAAATTGAGTTTGTTGAAACCAAATCTCAATTGGCCGACATTTTCACAAAGCCTTTAGAGAAAGAGTCCTTTTTCCGAATTCGTAGTGAACTCGGGATTCTTGACTCCACGTTGATCTAAGTCATGCATTGCATTTTTTTCTTTTCATTACTAACTTGAGCGTCGGAGGCGCCTAATTCTGTTTTGCATGTATCGCCCCAAAGACAGGGGGAATTATAAAGCACTGGTGCAGAATAATCGATCTCTTTTAAGAATAATCGATTTCTCTTAAGTACATAATCGATTATCAAGTATCAATAATCGATTATGTTGACATTATATTATCCCTTTTATAAATGAAATATTGGTTAATCATTAAACTAGTTATTTACTTATTATTTTGCTAATGTCAAAAGGGGAAAGAATAAGGGCTATGCACTTAATATTTATTGGCATAAATTGAGGGGGAATTCATATGTTGAGGGGGAACTAATTGCATATCTATATACTTGTCTTGGATCGTCGCTATGAATTATCTAATATGCATATCCCGATATTGGTTTGCCATTATCAAAAAGGGGGAAATTGTTGAAACACGTTCTCAAGGCACTAAACTAAACGTGTGTTCATATTTGTAGGTTTTGATAAATGACAAACGACGCGCAATTGACATATGACGAGGTCAAGCACAAGCGCGCAACTGACACATAACAAGGCTCAAGCACAAGACGAACAAAGATCATGATCAAGCAAAGAAATAAAGTTATACATGAGTCGTTCTTTAATTGTGATCTTGATCCGACAATTGACTCAAGACTTGGCTTCTCTCGTAAAATCATTTTTATCAAATCATGCATATTTAATTTAAAGCAAAATGATTTTCAAACATTTTATTTTAGCCAAAATGATTTTTAAACATGCCTCTCAAATCTGGAAAAGATAATCGATTATGTACTTTATGATAATCGATTATGTTAAGACAATGTACACCAGATTTACAAAGCTGAACAATAATCGATTATGTACCTTATGATAATCGAGGCAGTGTACATTAGATTTTTCAAAGCTACAAGATAATCGATTATGTACCTTATGATAATCGATTATGTTGCAGTGTCTATCAGATGTTTCAAAGCTACAAGATAATCGATAATCGATTATGTACCTTATGATAATCGATTATGTTGAGGCAGTGTCCATCAGATTTTTCAAAGCTATAAAATAATCGATTATGTTGAGGCAGTGTCTATCAAATTTTTACAAGATTGTAAAATAATCGATTATGTACTTTATGATAATCGATTATGTTAAGACAGTGTAGTCCGAAGTTTTCAAAATATAAAAGATAATCGATTATCCTTATAGCATAATCGATTATGCAAATGACGTTGCCAAAGTATTTTTAAACTCTAAAAGATAATCGATTATGCACAATCTGATAATCGATTATGCTAAGTAAAATCTGCATATGATTTTTTGAACGTTGTCAGGTAATCGATTATACACAATCTGATAATCGATTATGCTAAGTAAAATCTGAATATGATTTTTTGAACGTTGTCAGGTAATCGATTATACGATTTGGATAATCGATTATTCTGCTTAAAATCTAGAAATGATTTTTGAACGATTGGAAAATAATCGATTATGCAAATCAGATAATCGATTATCTTAGCACAAAATCAGCAACTCTTGATTGGCAATTAGGCAACGGTTGTGGGGGTTTTGAACACTATAAATACAACTCAAAATCAGCCTTCTAAGTACAACAACTGATCATATTCTTGCTAAAGCTTGCATACTCTCATATACATCATTTTATATTCATTTCATAAGTTTTTGAGAGCCAAACTCTTGAGGAAAGTTGTTGTGTTCTTGAGCGTATTTATTTTACTCATATCTACTCTTAAAGAGAGTCTTGTCTTGAGTGCTAAATGTTTGTATACACTTGAAGGGAAGTGTTAATCCCTTGTGGTTGTAAGAAGGAACGTTTTCATTCCTTCGGTTGAAGTCTTGAAGTATGGTATCTTCGAGCAAAGGTTCTTGAGGCTTGTGTGACTCAAGTTCTCAGTTTGTAACGGTTTGTTAAGCACCCGTAAGCTTAACGAAGTTAGTGGAATCTCGAGAGTCTCTCGGGGACTGGACTAGCCACAGGTTGTGGTGAACCAGGATAATTTCGGTGCGTTCGTTCCTTATTATTTACTTACCGCACTTATTTCAATTCTGCAATTTTTAATTCGGCAAGTTTATATTGTTTTTTATTATAACGCTATTCATCCCCCCCTCTAGCATTAAGCGTATATTCTAACATTATTACCACAGAGTTGGAAGTACTCACTTTACTCCCTACACCTTGCGTAAAGTTGCAGGTATTGTTCACCCGGTAGCGGGTTATTAGTAGGACCGAAGGCCATATTTGGTTGATGAGCAAGGTGACCGCCAGCATTCACGGCACTGTATTCCGACTTTGAGTTCCAGCTTTACTTTGTATATATATTTTGTTGGCCCAATAGTAGTGTCCCTACTCATTAGATGCTCGTGACTTGTGACACCCCGGTCGGGTTGTATTTGAATGAAATTTCATAATTAAATGTCATTCAATAGTATTTCTATTCATTTATGTTTGATAGCTGCTTAAAGAGAATATTAGGGGTCGTTGGCTGGCCTTGCGTTCACGAGAGGCTCCATCACGACCGAGTATAGAATTTGGGTCGTGACACCGAATATATAATTAGTTTTGAAATCCAACTCAAATTGAGGTTTAAATTCTAATTATATACTAATTCTATCCAAACCCCTAATTTCCTTAATGAAAACTTTAGGTTTTAGGTTGAAAATTAATGAAATGTAATGAATAATTGAAAGAAAGTAGTTTAGAATCATTTACGAATACTTTACGAATACTTTGGGGAAGAAATTGTCTCTTGAAAATCGCCTCTAAGCCTTCTAGTTTTGAAATTTTTGAAAGAATGGACAATTCCCAATTTTGCTTATGTTTTTAAAACACTGGGCAGGCCTCCTTCGCGTTCAAGAAGGACCTACCTCGTTCGCGAAGAGCTGGTGTTGATTGCTTAAGCGATCGCGAATTCCTCCTCGCATTCCCGACGGCTATGCTCCCGGCCTTCGTGTTCGCGAACCATAGCTCACGTTCGCGTAGAAAGAATAACTGGCCCCTCCCCCAGGTCCCTAATATTTCGCGTTCACGTTCAGTTGGTCGCGTTCGCAAAAGGTAAAGCACCCATTGCTCCGTGTTCGCGACTCAATCTCTGCGTTCGCGTAGAAGAAATTCTTCTTCAGACCAATTCACTCTTCGTGTTCGCGATAGTACCTTCACGAATGCGAAGAAGAAAATATCAGATGACAGCTAAAGCCAAAAACAAGTTTTTTTTCTAAGTTTAAAACATCTTGTAGCCTATCCGTAACTCACTCGTGCCCTCGGGACTATAAACCAAACATGCACACAAATCGAAAAACATCATACGAACTTGCTCATGCGATCAAATTGCCAAAATAACACTTAGAACTACGAATTTAGCACCAAAATGAAATTCTTAAGAACACTTTAAAATTTCGATTTTCATAACCGGACGTCCGAATCACGTCAAATCAGTTCTATTCGTCACCAAATTTCACAGATAAGATATAAATATTATTTTGGGCCTGTACCAGGCTCTGGAATAAAAATATGTGGCCGATACAAACAAGATCAAACATTAATCAAATTCTTAAAACCATTAATTTTCAGTCTTTTAATTTTCATAAAAAATTCATATCTCGGGATAGGGACCTCTGAATTCAATTTCAGGCATATGCCCAGGTCCCATATTTCGATACGGACCCACTGCGACTTTCGAAACACGAGCCTGGATCCGTTTACTCAAAACGATGACCGAAGTCAACTAAATTAACTTTTAAAAGGAAAAATTATTAATTTTCTTAACTTTCAACATAAAACTTTTCTAGAAATACGTCGGAACTGTGCACGCAAATCGAGAAGGAAATATGATTTTGAAGGCCTCGGAACACGGAATCAAGTTCTAAAACATAAGATGACATTTTGGGTTATCACACTAATAATGCAAAAAAAAAAAAAGTTGTACTATTAAGGGTCGTTTGATTTATGACTTCGATTAATTAATTGCAACATATAAGATAATACAACGTTTTGGTTGGCTTCATGCGAAAATTGATTATCCTATAAACTAATGAGACGTCTGGTTGACAAGAATAAATAATATAAGTGTATTAGCAATGTAGGAATTAAACTATTTAAAGACAAAAATATTCCTTTTTTATGCATAATAATATTCTCATAAGCATAACCGCATAACAATCTATTTATTATTAATCATGGAATAATCAATCCAAATATTATATTTAATCTCATCATAACAATTATGTCAACCACACGAGCCCTATGAATAAAAGTTAGATTTTCTACGTGGGATGATGTTTGATGGTGAGTTTCCTCTCTGCTGGTTGTACAAAACTGTAATATCACAGCAAATTAGCTGGTTGTTAACGTTCATGACCCTCTCCTATTGCTGGAAACTGTTGGTACAAATAATTTTGGGTCTAACACCCACGGTTTAAGTAGGACGGGAGCCAGGGGAGGTGTAGTCCTTTCAAAACCAAAAGAAAACAAATTGAATAAGAAAATGAAAGAGTGTTATATATATATATATATATATATATATATATATATATATATATATATATATATATATATATATATATATATATATATATATATATATATATATATATATATATAAAATTCCTATCGTTAACTTACATACCAAAATAATTTAATGTTTTATTACTTAGCATTTGGACAAAGATTTGGTTGAAACTTAAAAAAAAAAAAGAAATTTTGAAGATGAGATGAAAAATAATTTTTAAAAGTTGCAATTGTGTTTGGACATGCATTTTACTTGCAAAGAATTTGAAATTAAATTTTGTGAGTAAAAAAAATTCAAAAACTACTCTAAAGTTGTTTTTGGTAAAAGAATTTTTTTTTAAAAACAAATCTATCAAAAAATAGTTAAAATCGATAAAGAAATAAATATTTAAAAATAAAATTTGAAAAGAAGCTCCCAAGTCTTATGGCCAAACCGGAGCTTAGTCTCTTATCGTCAATTTCACTATTCATTACACCTATGACATAGAGAACAGCAATAAATAAGGAACACCCGATACTTCAGACTTGTAAGCTACGAACGGTGCCAACTTTATAAAGATAATCTGAAATGAAATGATCAAAAATAAGAAAATAAAAATAGAGAAAAGGCAAGATATTCGGGACATGGTCGGAGTAACTTCCGTAACAAATAAGTTGCAGAAAACGAGACTAAAATAATTCGCATGTAAAGAGGAGATGTCCAGATACCTCAGTGAGGCAGTGCGAGAGGTAATTGGCATGGTGAGTCTGAGGAGACGGAGAGGCAGGCCAAAGTTTTTTTTTTTCCAAATAAATCCATTAGGCGATGTGCCTAAGACTAGTTTTTATATATCTCAAAATACAAAAATAAAATAAAATAAAATGTCGAAGAGTCTAAGTAATGTAGCTGCCTACCTAACGTAATTACATGTTCCCTATTATCAATCTTGAGTATAATACCCAAAATTGATACCACATGATGTACTAGGAAGTGGCTACTGCAAAAAGAAATTACATTACAAAACTGGCCACAATTCCCTATATTGCTCATGTATGAATCATATTTGCCCGAGAGGTAATAAAGCATGACATAGCGCATATGTAGTTTATCGAGGACACAACCCTGATTAAGAAGGTATGGAGGTCGATAATTAGGGCCGAAGGCTAGTAGCTAGTCGCGAGTTTATCATTGTCCTCCCTGTATTATGTATATCACTCTCGTACTTCCTTATACTTAGATTTGTATTATTACTTGTTGTTTTCTTGCTTGCATTTTCTTGTTATCTTGTTGTTGTTGATACTGTTTCGTGTTTCTGTGTTCTTTTCGTGGTTTATTTTTTACTATTGTTTTCTTTTCGACTAAGTTGTGACTTTGCTTTTCCTAAGCCGATGGTCTATTGAAAACAACCCTTATACCTTCAGAAGGTAGGAGGTAAGGCTAAGTACACACTACGCTCGTCAAATTCTAATCATAAAATTACACTAGGTCTGTCGTTCCTATTGTTTGACCTTTGTTTTTCCTTTTCAAATCAAATGTCTACAAGTGAAAAGTTGTGACGACCCGGTTAGCCGTCTCATGAGTTACCGCGCGTTTCCCCCATTTATGCTTCTTTATACTTCGTTATCCGTGTTTTATGTGTTCGAGTTGATTAGATTGCGTTCGGAGCGAATTTGGTAAGAAATGAGACACTTAGTCTCTTTTAAGAAGGTTTAAGTTGGAAAAGTCAACCAGATATTGACTTATGTGTTAGAGGGATTATATTTGAGTTCCGATGGTTTGGTTAGATTCGGGAGGTGATATATGACTTAGAAATATGATGAAAATTGGTTTTGGAGGTCCGGTATAGAATTAGTCTTGCATTGGCGAAGTTAGTATTTTGGCAATTTTCGATTGATAGATGAGATTTTGATCCGTGGATCGGAACGGAATTCCAAGAGTTTTGTAGCTTCGTAATGTCATTTGGAATGTGTGTGCAAAATTTCAGGTCAATCGAACGTGGTTTGGTTGGGATTTTTATCAAAAGCGTGTTTCAGAAGTTTTTAGAAAACTTAGGCTTGAATTCGATGTGAATTGGTAGATTTGGTGTTGTTTGAGGTATTTTAATGATTTGAATAAGTTTAAATGAGGTTTTAGGATGTGGTGATGCTTTTGGTTGAGGTCCCGGGGGCCTCGGGGGTGAGTTTCGGATGGTTAATCAGACCATTTTGGTGTTTAGAAGTTGCAGATTTCTGAGTTCAGGTGTTGCAGAGTTTATCTCTTCGCGTTCGCATGAGGAGGCCCGTCTTTGCGAAGAAGGAAGGGAAGAAGGCCAAGTTTTTTCCTTCGTGATTGCGACATGGGCTTCGCATTCACAGAGGGTTGAGGAGCAGTGCATTGCGTTCGTGAGTGAGGGTACGCGATCGCGAAGAGGAGTGTGAGACAGATGGTCTAAGGCATTTTTGTTCAATGCGTTCGCATGCGAGGTGTCACGTTCGCATAGTATGGAAAGTGGAAGAATTACGTTCGTAGGGAGCAGGCCGCGTTCGCATAGGGTTATTTCTGGGAAGTTTAAAATTGTGCTTCGCGATCGCGACGAAGAGAGGCCATAACTGGACAGAAAGCTTTTCACTTATTTCTGCCGCGATTTTGGGTCATTTTCCCCATAGTTGATCATTTTTTAGAGCTTTTTGAAGGCGATTAAAGAGGGATTGAAGGAGAATCGATTGAAGGGAAAATTTTTGAACCTAAAACGTGATTCTATTGTGAAATCAACCTAGAAATACATAGAACATAAGCTAAAAATGGAAGAACTAGGGCTTGGAATTTTGAACTTTTGAATTGGGATTTGAAGGACCATTTGAGGTTGATTTTGTGAAATTTTAATATGTATGAACTCGTAGAAGGATAAGGAACCCGTTGATGTGAATTATGAGTCTCAAGAAGAGGGACCGGGGCTTGGGTTTTGCTAATTTCGAAATTATTGATATTTTCGATTGTTTTCACTTGGGCTTTGTTCCCTTAGCATATTGTGATGTATTCACTCTGATTTTGGATAGATTCGACGTGCGTGGAGGTATATTCGTGGGGCAAAGGCGTCGCGAGCTAGAGTTGTAGCCTATTCGAGGTGAGTAGTGACTGTGAATGATGCCCCGAGGGTTTGAAGCCCCGGATTGCATATCGTAGTGCTATATTGAGGTGAGAAACGCGCTCGATGATGAGTGTGGGGTCGTTTACTACTAGAAATTGTGACTTGGTCCGTCCCGATTGATGATTTTACCACGTATTCGACTGAAATTTATTTGTTATCATCATGTTTTGGGCTAATTACCATATTTGGGCTTCGTGCCAACGATTTGAACCCTTCAGGAATTTTTATTCCTCACTATTTTGACATATTACTTGAACTCAGTTCTGTTGTTTCCCACTGTTTTGTAACTGAGCCACCTTTACTCAGTTTTGAGACTTAAATCATATTTCTAAGTGATATTTTAGGTTGAGAACTACTATTTTACTAGTGCCCGAGGGGCTTGTGATGATTTTGGACTGAGTGCGGATGAGGGCCATATGTGATGATACACTGAGTCATATGAGGCCGAGGGCATGAGATACATTTATATGCCACGAGGTGACTTGAGTGATGTGAGACCGAGTGCTGAGAGTCTATGCCACGAGGTGGCTTGATATAGCACTTGGGCCGTAAGGAGCCCCTCCGGAGTCTGCACTCCCATAGTGAGCGCGGGTACCCATTATGATTTAAGAGTGAGCCAGAGGGGCTAATATTGTTCTAAGAGTGAGCCCGAGGGGCTGATACTATTCTGAGTGATTGATATTGTGCCTGAAGGGTGGATTCTACTTGTTATTTATCTGCCAAATTACCTGTTTTACTTGTTCAACGGGGATTTTATTTGACTTCTTCACTAATTTACTGCTTTGGTATAGAATTGCCTTGTGTTTTTACGTGTTTTCTTGCTTTCAGCCATTATTTATAATTATTACTCACTAGGTCGGAGCACTCACATTACTCCCTGCACCGTATGTGCATATTCAGGCATCACATTCCGCTCCTAAGTGCTGATCCTCCCAGTCCATGTAGTGTTTCGGAGATTACAAGGTAGCTATTGGCATCCGCAGCCCCGTGCCTCCCTTATCTTATTATTTCTATGTTATTGAACAATTGTATCGGATTCGTTTCTAGTAGACTTATATCAGGATTTATTAGTTGCTCATGACTTGTGACATTCCAGTATGGGTTGTGTCGGGATGGTTGTACTATTATTTTCTATACTTTCGTGAATTATTGTTATTGAATCATGCTTTAAAACTGGTTTATGGTAATTAGCTACTTAAAAGCAGTGTTTTGTGCTGGTCTGGCTAGCCTTGTATTCACGAGAGGCGTCATAACGATCGGGTTTAGGGTTTGGGTCGTAATAAGTTGGTATCAGATCCTAGGTTATATAGGTCTCACGAGCCATGAGCGGGTATAGTAAAGTCTCGCGGATCGGTACAGAGACATCTGTATTTATCCTCGAGAGGCTGAAAAACCTTTTAAGAAAAACTTCATATTCTTGAAATTCTTGTCGTGCGAACTTGTTGATCCGAGAACTAAACTTCTGTTATTCTATTCTCTCACAGATGGTGAGGATGCGAGCTACCGGACGAGATGGACGACCACCAGTGCCACCCATTGAGGCCACCAGAGGCCGTTGACGCGGTCGTGGCAGAGGCAGAGCAGCGAGGGAAACACTTGTTGATCCACCAGCTGCTCTAGCTCCAGATCAGACTCTAGAAGCACCAGTTCAGGCACCAGCTGTGCCCATCGTGATTTCCGGTCTACAGGAGGCCTTGGCACAGATCTTGTCAGTTTGCACTGGTCTGGCTCAGGCAGTTTCAGCCACCACAACAACAACTACTTAACAGGTCGGGGGAAATAATCAGATCCCCGCTGCTTGCACACCAAAGTAGGTAGTGCAAGGACTACAGATGTCGGGGGCACCTCTAGCCAGCCGGTTGCACCAGCTGAGGAGTTCATGGTACCAGCTATGCCGGAGGATGAGCATCGTCGTCTTGAGAGGTTTGGTAGACTCCAGCCTCCGTCATTCAGTGGTACTGAGGGCGAGGATGCCCAAGGTTTTATGGATAAGTGTCACTGGATGCTCCATACAGTAGGGATTCTTGAGTCTAGTGGTGTGGCATTTACCACCTTTTAGTTTACTGGGGCTTCCTTTACTTGGTGGGAGGAGTATGAGAGGCGTAGGTTGGTTGGTGCAGTACAGTGCATCGCCCCTTATTTGACAGCAGTTCTCCACTCTCTTCTCGGAGAAGTATGTACCACAGTCCGCAGAGAAGAGCAACGTAGACAGTTTGAGTGGTTGAAGCAGGGGGATATGAGCGTGTCTTTACAGTATGAGTCGAGGTTTTTTGAGTTGGCTCTCATGCCATCTGGATGGTTCTGACAGATCATGAGAGGATCAGGAGATTTATTGATGGCCTTAACTACCATCTTTGTATTCTTATGATCAGAGAAAGAGTATTAGGTGCTATGTTCAAGGAGGTGGTTGATATCGCTCGTGATATTGAGAGGGTTCGCCGTCAGGATCGAGAGGAGAGGGAGGCCAAGAGGCCTCTAGGATCTAGCAGTTACAGTGGTGCTCTTTCGAGGGGCCAGTTCCAGCATGGTAAAGGTTGTTCTTTCAGGCCTACTCAGTCGGCCCATCTAGAGTATCGTGGTGCATCTTCAGGTCGTGGTTATCATGGGTGTCAGCATGGTTATACTTCACTCAGCGCCCTCCCAGCTCAGAGTTCATTGCGTGCCCCGTCAGCTCAGGGTTCTTCTATGCCAAGTGCATCAGATGGTCACTCTGGTGTGGGGGGTTCCCTTCAGTCCCCTTCTCCATCAACTAGGAGTTGTTTTGAGTATGGAGAGTTTGGACATGTATAGAGGCACTGTCCTCATCGTGTTGCTAGTTCATCCTAGCAGAGGGGTCAGCCCTCGGCTTCTGCTCTAGTTACTTCACTACCCACTCAGCCAGCTAGGGGTGGAGGTCAGGCAGCCAGTGGTCACGTGGCCAGGCTTGTTTCTATATTATTCCAGGCAGGCCAAATGCTATTGCTTCAGATGTTGTCATTACAGGTATTGTTTGAGTCTGCCACAAAGATGCCTCTGTATTATTTGATCCTGGTTCCTCCTTTTCTTATGTGTCCTCATATTTTGCTCACTATTGGGTACGTCCAGGGAGTTTCTTGCTTTACCTGTTCATGTATCTACCCCGATGGGCGATACTGTTGTTGTGGACCGTATGTACTTGTCATGTGTGGTGACTATTGAGGGCCTGGAGACCCGAGTGGATCTATTGCTATTAAGCATGGTGGATTTTGATGTCATTTGAGCATGGATTGATTGTCTCAATGTTGTGATATTCTAGACTGTCATGCTAAGACAGTAACTATGGCTATGCCGGGTGTACCGCGGATCGAGTGGCGTGGTGTGACTGATTATGTTCCTAGTAAAGGGATATCTTTCTTGAAGGCCCAGAAAATGAGGACGGAGACAAGAAAACCTGGAAGACCATTCCACTTGACATAATTTGGAGCATTTAGCTTGAGAGGAAGGAAGAGAACTCTTCACTGTTGAAAAACTGATGTATCGAGAGCTTAAAAATAAGGTGCAATGCTGATTTTACTACTGATACTACTGTAATGCTGGACTTCTTAGAATCTTTTCAGCTTTGAAGGGTTTCTTCATCGCAATATTTCATACTTAGCTCGGTACTAGCTTGGCACAAATTTTATTCACAAGATTTACCTTTTACTGATCAAAAAATTAGTGGTAAACAGGAACTATAACACATTGTTCTACATTTCCATTGTATTAGAGACAACTTCTCTCAGAAATTGTATTTTATTCTATTTCTTTAACAAACGTCAGAAACCCGCTGGAGAAGAATTTTAATTTGGTCTCTTTCTTGACCTATTGTTACAAAGCCAGCCGGAGTTCAAGAGGTGGAACACGATGGTTCTTTTATACAAGAATAAAGGTGATATCCAAAATTGCAACAACTATCGAGGTATCAAGCTGCTTAGTCATGGTTGTTTGGGAGAGGGTGGTGGAGCTAACATCTTGATTGGGAGAGGGTGGTGGAGCTAACAACTATTGAGGTATGAAAGTTTGAGAGAGGCTGGTGGAGCTAACATCTTGATTGGATGGTTGTTCCTCATTGTATCGTATTGTATTGTTATTTCAAAACAATGTTTGTTTTGATTGTTTCATTAAATTAGTAGTATTCTATTGTTAAATTTACTGTTCCGGGACAATGAAAAGTCCCCTTTTTTGGAAAGACCGATTTGGTGTGATGGGACTATTTCCTATTTTTTTTCCAATTATGCCCTAACTTATTACTCTATAATTCTATTTTACCCTTTATCTTTTTTTCTATTTTAACTCCAAATCTTCAACCTACAACCTACTTTGTTTTTTTTCCAGACCAATGTTAAAGGTGTTTTGCCGCCTTCTATTTTATTTTTTCTCGTAATTTGCTTTTAACTCAATTCTAATTAGATGTGCTCCTTTGTTTTGCCTTCTTCCGTCTCGCTCCTTTGTTCTGCTTTCTTAATGTGTTTTGCCTTCTTCTGTTTTGTTTTTAAAATTATTTTTATGCATAATTTTTTATAAATTTAATATTTAAACAATTGAAGATATTTTAGTAAACTTATCAGTTATAGTACAATAAGATACAGTCAAACCAAACAAAAAATATAAAAAAATATTATTTTACAATTAAAAATAATACAATCTATCCAAATATTGTACTCATAAAATGATAGGGGACAATACGATACATTATAAAATAATGGGAAACAATGATCCAAACAGAGTGCAAGGGTGAGGAGTGTGTCTATTTCCGAGAACAAGTTTGGGTTTATGTCAAGGTGTTCGACTACAGAAGCCATTCACCTTGTTAGGAGATTGATGGAACAGTACAGGGAAAGTAAGAGGGACTTGCATATGGTGTTCATCGATTTAGAAAAAGCCTATGTTGTGTGGACTCTCCAAAATGTAGACGCACTCGTGTCGGATCCTTAAAAAAATACACTACTTTTGAAGGATCCAGCACGTATTCGGCCACATTTTCGGAGAGTCCGAGCAACATAAGAAAAAGCTTATGATAAAGTTCCGAAGGAGGTTCTATGGAGATGTTTGGAGGCTAGAGGTGTATACGCGGCCTACATTAGGACGATTAAGGACATGTATGATGGAGCAAAGACCTGGGTGAGGACTGTGGGAGGGGACTTAGACCATTTCCCGGTCATGATGGGGTTGCACCAGGGGTCGGCATTCGGCCCTTTTTTGTTTGCCTGCCGATGGACATACTGACACGCTACATCCTAGGGGAGGTGCCGTAATGCATGTTATATGCTGATGACATTGTTTTAATTGACGAGAAGCGATGTGGTATTGATGCGAGGTTAGAGGTATCGAGGTAGACCCTGGAGTCTAAAAGTTTCAAGTTGAGTAGGACCAAACTGAATACTTGGAGTGTAAGTTCAGTGGTACCACTCAGAGAGTGGAAGGGGAGGTGAGGCTGGATTCACAAGTCTTTCCTTCGAGGGGAAGTTTTAAGTGCCTTGAATCTATCATATAGGGGATGATAGATTGATAAGATGTCACACATCATATTGGAGCGGGATGGATGAAATAGAGACTTGCTTCCGATGTTTTGTGTGACAAGAAGGTTCCACCACAACCTAAAGGTATGTTTTATAGAGCGGTTGTCAGACCGACTATGTTGTGTGAGGCTGAGTGTTGGGCAGTCAAGAGCTCCCATGTCCAGAAGATGAAGGTAGCAGAAATGAGAATGTTGAAATGGATGTACGGGCAAACCAGGTTAGATAGAATTAAGAATGAAGTTATTTGGGACAAGTGGGTGTGGCCACTATTGAGGACAAGATGCGGGAAGCGAGGGCTAGATGATTTGTACACATGAGAGGAGAAGTACATACGCCCGGTAACGAGGTGTGAGGGGTTGACATTTGATGGTCTAAGGAGAGGTAAAAGTAGGCCGAAGAAGAATTGGGGAGAGGTGATTAGATATGACATGGCGCAACTATAATTAACCGAGGACATAACCCTTGATAGGAATGCGTAGAGATCAAGAATTAGGATAGTAGATTAGGTAGTCTAGATTGTTCATATCGATAGTATTAGCATGTACTCTCGCTTTCTGTTGGTATTAGGTTTCTATGACTACCTGTCGTTTCATGCATTTTGGTCATCTTACCGTCTTGTTACTTATGCTTTTTTTACATGGCTTATCGGCATTGTTCCTTCTTGTTTTTCTTTTCATTAATGTGGTATTTATGCTTTCCTGAGCAAGGGGTCTATTGGAAATAATCTCTCTATCTCCATACGGTAGGGGTATGGTCTACTTATACACTACCCTCCGTAGACCCTACTATATAGGAATATATTGTGAAAGTCAACTGCGTACAACTGGAAAGTGACTGCCACAGAAACAGTGCATATAGTGCATCACTGTTCTGAAGTCACTTGTCCTTTGACTAACCAAGTACTTAAATCATTCAAGTGATGCCATCAAAGGTGTATTAACAAGAGTATTACAATAAAATATTACTTGAACACTTGAGAATTTACTTCAAGCATTCAAGCCTTCTGAGAGAGCCAATTTAATTCTCAAGAGTCTCAAAAATTTGTTTTGGGTTTTTTTTTTTTTTGGGGGGGGGGGGGGGGTCGGGGGGTTTTGGGGGGGGGGATGTTAAGATAGGAAGGGCAGCCGCAAACTTTACAGTAAATCCATTATGTTTACATGATAAGAACATAGTGTAGACGCAGAATAGCACACAGGATCAGTCATCGGTCTTTCTTTGACTTTCCTGATCTGTAGTTGTATGGCATTCCTGCTAAGAAAATGAAAATACTTGTTCTTATAAATGATGAGGATCTCTGTTCCAAAAGTTGCGAACATTACTCTCATGTGAATAAACATGTTGAAAAATCTTGTTTTTTTTTCTGGAAATTTTCTCTCACTAGGAACAGTAAATAAGAGAGCTACAGTCTGCTAGAAATCACCAAGATAACACACTCTTCTGTTGATATTCTCTTTTCTTCATGTGCTATTCACTTTTGCTTAATTCTTTGATGATAAACAGAGAATGATATACCACTGGACAAACCATGTAAAGGAATCATCTAACAATGTGTTCTAAGCGTAAAAAATGACATGTTGGTCGATGCAAGAAAATTTCCACGTCTCATGAAGTTACCCCCAAAAAAAGTCGAGTGCTACTTTCTCTGTCCCAGTTACTTGAGCTACTTTTCCTTTTCCCTTATTCCCAAGCTACTTGACCTTCTTTTGGGTGAAATCCCCAGTATGATAATCATACTAAATTTAAGCTAACAAATCCCGCCTCTTTGCAAAGTATAATAGGTCACAATCGGGGATAAGGGAGATGTATGATGGGGTGAGGGTTAGCATAAAAATACTCAAACTAATTCGAGGAGTCATACAGTCGATCCCAACTAGTTTAGGAATTAGGCGCAGTTTCATGTATAAATTTAAGCTAACACTATCTTAATCTTTTTGTTAGTTATCTAGAATCCGCTAAAATAACCACAAGGGCAGATTTTTATACAATTTTTAACTAGATGTGATATATCTTTGACACTCTACTCCACCTTGTATACATTTAAATATCGTCCTGAATCTCCTCTAGGTTGGTCTCATATGGTAACACGTGATAGGGTCATCCGGAAGGGAGGGAGGGAGTACAAAAGTAAGTGTGACACCATGATATAACAAAGCAAGTTAGAACACTTAATTTCAAGGTGGCTTAGGAACTCACTAGTTGTGCTTGAGCTTCAGATTTCTCATCATATCATGTTGGCTTGCTTCATTTCCTGTTTCCTGAGTAGATGTCGACGAACTTTATGTCATATACAAGTGTTGCATTTCCAGGAATGTTGCAGTCCCCTACACAAATAACAAACAGAAATCATAATTACTGTGTAAACACCTTTTTATTAAAGAAAAGAAAAAGAAAATATTACTGTGTAAACAACTGCGATCACAACAAACTGAATATATTCTTGTTATTTGCAGAGATGAAAAAGTTAGATGAGTAACATGATAAAACGGGCAAATGTGTCCTTCACAGCCTCCCAAGGCCAGTGGTAGCTAGATGGTATTATTGAGGAATATACATTGATTATGATCACTAAGATAATTGCATACTTATTGACATCCACCCTTTCAGAACATAGTAGGCAGAGTGCTACTTGCAAGCAAGTGTTTCTTTCAATAATAATGCAAGTTTTCTTCTCACCAGTAAAACAAAGGAAAAATTAAAAGACTTATTTGGCTAGATTGATGAAGATAAAGAATAGGCCTTATCATCTGATGTCACGAGCTGATATATATGTCTTAAGGAATAAAAGGTACCAAAAAACTACACCTGAAAAGCAGCCTGCTGGTTCTGGTCCATATGCCAAATGTGGAGGAATCTGAAGCTTACGTTTTCCACCTATGTACCAAAACTTCTAAAGTGAACTATGCTGGGAACAAGAAAAACGTCCACAGGAAGCTCTTATTAGCTGTAAGATCTTACCAATATGCATTGGAGGTACCCCTTCACCTCCCAAGATTCCTTGATCTAATCCCTTGATAACCTGTCAACAGCATGCCCCAGTTCACGAATTGTAGATGAGGTATTGCAAAAATTCAACTATACTCTTCATTTAGTTTTTCGTTTATGTTTCTTATTCATGTACTCCTTCAACCTGAACCTTAAATAAAGCTCTTGGATCTCGTTGCAATTGCAAATTGAGGTGTAAATTACCTCATAGTGAATATATATAGCAAGAGATTCCAGTATAACAGAAAGTTATGGCTTACTGAGAAGTATTGGTTATCATTTAGCAGCACGTTAATTCTGTCTTCCTTTGATCAATAAGCAAATGAGGTTGCTGATGTTACATGGTGTGATAAAATCGACCTTGGGCCTAACTCAATCACATAAGCTAGCACATGAGGGGAGGATTGACCGCATAAGGAGATCACAATATGTAGGAAACCTGCCCCCCTCCCCCCGACTGCCCAAATGGAATGTGGATAACATAGCACAAAGGTCCAACACTGAGAAACGCAACAACAGGGATCAATGATTTTGGGTACCATGTAAAAAAATGGAGCTTGGGCCTAACTCAACCCTTAAAGCTAGCTCATGAGGGGAGCATTGCCCAAGACCATATAAGGATACCACAACCCATTCCCTCAACCAATGTGCGAATTAACAAATGGAAATAATCTTATCTTGTTCTACTCCATTTGATATCCCAAAACATGGTTGTCACCTTTCTGCAAGCTTATTTTAATTTCATTCATTTTCCTTCTTTTTTGTATGGATAAATGTTTTTTAATAGTAAAAGATCTTGGTAGCAAAAACAGCGAATGAGGGCACGGGGAATAGGAAAGATGTTAATACATATCCAGACAGTAAGACTAGCTTAGTATAGCCAAAAGTCTAGTAAATTTGGACGATGGTAACATACACATACTTTTGTAAAGTAAGAGGCTGTAACATGGATAACTATCTTCAATTTCCAGCATTTATGAAAGTCAAGAAAACAGTGGAAATGAAAAATAAGGATACAATAAAACATGGATGATAATGCCCTAACAGTTGCTTAATTTAATAACAGTGTCATTTACATGTTATCTCTACAAACCGCTCATAATTTGTTTGTCATTACATAGATATGTGTCCAGCTTTATGATCTTATCTTTTGATGCATAGAGTGTATAGAACTATAAATATATACAAACACCATTTCAACTGTCTATCTGATAGATAACCAGCCCTAATTTTATAATCTGGGACAGATATACAAAGCAGAAGCTAATTCGGAGTCACACTTTATACAATCAGTTGCAAACATCTGAGCGCAAGACATACCTTGCCCATGCCGAGGCGCATGGTCAGGGGTCGACCACGTTTATAGCTGCTGTCGAAAACTATGCCATCCCCAAACCTTGCAGTATAGTGAATCTGCAAGAATAATATACCATTCTAAAGTTGAAGAAAGATTAGAGATAGATAACTAGATACTCAAACATTCCCATGTGTGTGACTTACATTAATGAGCTGGTTATAAGGAGCCTCTTGACCAGAGCCAACAGCAATGTCACAATAACCCAGTCCAGAGCGAGCAAAATTGAAGTCACAAGTAGGCTCAGCAGTAGTAGCATAGTATTCAATTCTGGTAGCAGCAGCAGTTAACGGTGTCAAAGCCACTACTGAAGCAGCTAATATTCCAACACCCACTTGCAATATTTTCTTCGGAGTTGATTGTATTTGTTGTGGCGAAGAAGAAGCCTTGAAAGTGGCTGCTATAGCTGTGGGCTTTGGAGTCAAGGCTTGAAGCTTTGGTGATGGAATAAAGGCTAATGAAGAGACTGCCATTTTTATGTCTTTGTGATTTCTATCTGATTAATCTGTAGCTTGTGGGCTGTATTTAGATATATGGGCATTGCTTGTTTTTGAGAAGATCATACATTTTTGGGGCCCATTTTGGCACACGTGCGAGCCGATTGGTTTCTAACGGGATTTTAACACAAATATATATGGTACATGAACGGTACATATGTTATATTGTTATGAAATAATATAAGAACAAGAACAATAATACAAGAACAAGAACAATAGAGAGAAAAGTAGAGAAAGGAGTATTCTTATTGATACTTTGGGATGGTTTACAATAGAATAGAACCCCTATATTTATAGGGAGGTGGTGACTTAACCACCAAGTAGTAAACCCTAGAATCTCTCTAAATATAGACATTCACCTTAAATAGAGTTCTATTTATAACAC
This sequence comes from Nicotiana benthamiana, assembly GCA_034376525.1. Taxonomy (NCBI): domain Eukaryota; kingdom Viridiplantae; phylum Streptophyta; class Magnoliopsida; order Solanales; family Solanaceae; genus Nicotiana; species Nicotiana benthamiana. The sequence continues at coordinate 98,449,343 of CM067334.1, read as the reverse complement.
TCCCCCTTGAATGTCTATTCAATAATGTGCCTCGTTAAAACCTTAACTAAAACAAAACCCAATGGGAAAAAATTATAGAAAAGGAAAAAGAGTACACATGTTTGAATATGCGCTTATTGGTTGCCTCGTTAAAAACCTTGCAAGGAAAACCCAGTGGGACAAAACCTTGTAATGGAAAAAGAGTGCAACGCGCATTAACTCCCCCTGAATAGAGCATCAATTCACATCCTTGAGCATTTGCATTCCAATCTTGTGCACCATCTTCAAAACGATCTTTGGTAGAGATTTGATAAATAAATCAACCATATTGACTTGAATAAATATTCCGCACCTTGAAATTATCATTCTTGATAGATATGAACATCTTCATATAATGCCGTGAAATGACTCTTCAATATCTCCATAGGGGTATTCTCGATGCCATCCATTGACTTTATACTTTCAAGTATTCGAACTACATGTCCAAAACTACATGTCTTTCATATGGAATCAATTCTACTTGAATTGTATCTCTTCCATTTGGCCAATATTTTTGTTTGTATTCGACAAACATAAGATCCTCATCGACATTTAGCGCTATCATAGATGTCGTCGACGATCATTTTATATCGGTTTCAGTCAATTTTCATAAAGACATAACATGGAGATCTCTCCATTCATTCATTCAGGTACCTAAATCTCTCATGAGATTTTATGAAGTGTTATGTCATGTGATCTTCTGGATCACTTGCCTCCTTATTATGATCACTTTGATCATTTGCTCATCTTCTTTATTAAGAAGTTCCTTTTAAAACCGATTTGTCTATACGCTTTAAGCGTATCAAAGACTTTGTCCTTCTGGGACTTAATATGAGCATTTGTAGTGAGAATATAGTTACTTTCTTTGGGTCAGCAAATGCGTATAGCATGCTTTGCAATATATTGCAATTGAATTATCCCTTTTATGAACTTCAGGTTCATATCATGATATTCGGGGATCTACATATACAAATGATAATTTATCCCATGTAACCTTTTCTCAATTGTTTATCATGTCTCCCCCTCATGTTAGAAAAGCTAACTTGTTTCCTCAACTTTTGGAAAATCATCTTTGTGCATTATCATGTCAATATACACAACACATTAATAATAAGATGAAGTTATTTGGTTCCTGACCCTGAACCACTTGTGAGGGGAGAATATAATATACTCTCGTATACAACGTATATCAAACTGATATATATAACTTTGTTCTCATACGAAACAGTTTAGCTATTAAGTGGAGGCACTCAATAATTATCTTGCTAAACCAACTCTGATGTAAACCAACTTATCAAGATGAACTATCTTGAGTAGAAAATCTGGAAATTATGCTCGAAGTTAGATTACTGAGCAATTTACCTCGCAAGCACCGGCCAGGCTGCGGGTTAATAACAATCGCGCATGTAACCATTTCATAGATGCATCATATGTGGTATACATGGCAGGTGAATGGGCCCATATTCACCTTTGATATTTCCAGAATTTATGGGCTTCAACCCGAACTCTTTAGTTGATCAATGAGAACAAGTAATACAAGAGAATTCGTAAAGAACTTTCTAGTTCTTTAATATTTACCCATGTGAATTCTCTATCATTACACGTCATACTTAAATTGATATGGCTAACCCGAATGCCAACTGAATAAATTATCAATATTGGTAAACTTCAAATTTACACCATGACATGTGCAATTATCAATAAACTTCAAGTTTATTATGATATGAGTTTTTATACCAATAAATATCTACTTTATTGTGGCATTCTTTTGTTTGTGTAGTACAAACTGGAGAATGAAGTGGGTAGCTTTTCATATACAAATTATCCCGCTACAAGTTGTAGTAATAGAAGATATCAAATCTTTCCTTTATTTATAGTCTCAACATAATCAGCGCTTTCGCGTGTACTTTGGAAACTGAATAAGTTTCTTTGAGACTTACTACAGCACAATACTCAATTGTGTTTCTCCAACATAGTAATAATTGGCTCTTCTAGAGCTCTCAATTAATTTTGTACTACCACAAATTCATCAACATCCATGTGGTGAATATCTCTCTTAAAGAGAAAGTTATACCGTTATGGTCATGTCAAAATTATATGCAAGGTATGTTTCTTGCATTATTTTTGTCCTTTGATAATTATATTGACAAATTATTTTGGCGTACAATGGGTACGTGACCAATGACCATTCATGCCATAATAATGACAACATCTCAAACCTCCTTCTAGGGGTGAGTGTGGTATCATCTCAAACCTTCTTCTAGGGGTGAGTGTGGTATGTTCAATACCAATTTCATGTTCATATTCTTCCAATAATGAATATGTATTCGTGAATCATATGTTGTCACATTCACTGCGGGGATATGTGATTTTGTTATCCTTTTCAAATCTGTAAATGCGTCTGGCATTCGATTTGCTACTCTTTGCAAATGGATAATATTTTGCGCCTCTTTTTCACAAATAGAGGTATGTGGATCAAGATGAGATAATGATGCATTTTTCCACAAAATTTCCCGTTTGGTTTCACCAACTTCTCCCCCTAATTTTGGGAAAGTGTCTCATCGAATTGACAGTCTGCAAATCGTGCAGTGTACAAATCCCCTGTCAATATTTCGAGGTAGCGAATAATGGAGGGCGATTCAAACTCAACGTATATTCCTAACCTTCTTTGCAGACCCATTTTGGTGCGATATGGCGGTGCTACAGGCACATATACGGCGCATCCAAAAATTCTTAAATGGGATATATTAGGTTCATGACCCAAAACCAATTGCAACGGGGAATATTTGTGATAATTCGTCGGTCTGAGACGAACTAGCATTGCTGCATGCAAAATGGCGTGACCCCAAACCGAAGTGGGCAGCCGACGAATTAGCATTGCTGCATACAAAATGGCGTGACCCCAAACCGAAGTGGGCAGCCGACAAACTAGCATTGCTGCATGCAAAATGGCGTGACCCCAAACCGAAGTGGGCAGCCTCGTTTTCATGAGTAAATGATGTATTCAAGATTATTCTCATCTATTGTCTTAACATGATATCCATTTTGAATGATATCTTTAAAACTCAACAAGTTTCTCTTGGACTAGGAGGAGAACATTGCATTCTCTATGATAAATATTGTTTCTTTAGGCAGAGTTATAGTTGCTCTTCCGGAGCCTTCAATCAATTTACTACTACCAGAAATTGTAGTAATATCTGCCTTACACATACTTAAATGAGAGAAATATTTCTTCTCTTTGTTATATTCAATCTGAATGTTGTGATATAATTAGCATGTATTGCACAACATTTAATCAGATATTAACCATTTGTGCGAAAATTTTACATTCATGTACAAATGAAGTAATTAAAACATATATCACAGTAGTACCACATTAGTATTAATCTAACCTTTGCATTTATCACATGTTTCGTTTTTACCAATAAAATACATGTTCTTGTGAATTTAACACAAGTGGCAAAAATAATGCATAGCTGAAAAACTAAATATAATTTGTTATGTGTAAAACACAGTGAATAAAGTCATTTACAATAACTATTTCATTTATCTATAAATGCACTATAACGCAAAATGGTGGGAAATTTTGAATGAAAGACATAATCAAATATGATACACTAAAATGATGAGCACATAATATTATACAAAACAGAAAGATAAATAATATAATACAACATAGCATGAGTATATATTATACGAGTGTTGTAGCATACAGTAATTAACAATGATTATACATTATAGATAAAGTATAACATCGACAATGAATATAAATGTTGTGGACTGTGTATAGGAGCTGACAGAAGAAATAAGATATATTGATTATCGTTATTACACATATCAAAACTAGTTAATGTATGTTGTAATAATACACAAATAACAACCATCATATGGCGCCGTCTGTGGGAAACGAACCCACGACCACATAATCAGTTATAGTATCTTCGTAGAGTTTCAATTTAGAAGTAATTCTAAACATTGCAGAATTATATTCAGAAACAGACTTAAAGTCTTGGAGCCTCAGATGAGTCCAATCATATCGTGCTTGTAGCAGAGTGACCAACTTTAAGTTGTCATATCTCTCCTTTAAGCCATTCCACAAGATAAGTGGATATTTGACTGTGAGATATTCAATTTTCAAACCTTCATCAAGGTGATGGCGCAAGAAAAACAAGGCCTTAGCACAGTCTTGGGTGGATGCATTATTTCTGTCTTTAATGGCGTCTCCAGGACCCATTGCATCCAAATGGATTTCAGCATCCAATACCCATGTCATGTAGTTCTTGCCCGAAATTTCAAGGGCAACGAACTTTCTTTTCATAATGTCAGACATAAAACAAAAGTACATCAAGAGCGTGTTCATACTTACGGGCTCTATTACAATTATCACATTCACTTCAGGGAATGGATCATAATCATCTGTATGTGCTTTACACAATCTCATGTCAAATATTACTTTCATAAAGTGAAAGATTATTTTGAGAATCTTTATTATTCTCATTATCACAAAAATGACGATTATAATTTCGTCTATTGCCACGTCCTCATCCATTGATACCTTCACGGTAATAATTTTGTCTTCTTTCAGACTTATCACATACTGCTATCACATTCTCTAAAGGGAATGGAGCAAATTCAATTGGACGGAATTTTAATTTTTTGCCACGTCCACATTCATTGATACCTTCATGGTAATAGTTTTGTCTTCTTTCAGACTTATCACATACTGCTACCACATTCTCTAAAGGGAAAGGAGCAAATTTAATGGGACGGATTTTCAATTCTTTGCCCACAATCATACATGAATTTGATCATGGCAAGGCATAGAAATTTTACCACTTCATGTGAGTGTAATTTCTTACAAACTTCATTAGAGTTATAATCAAACTTTGTTGTCTTTGTTTGTATATAAATCAAATTATAGAATTCCAAGAATTTGAAAGAGAAAGGTAAAATACATACCTTAAATCTAGAATTTAATCTTACCTCGGTAGGAGCAGCCATGAAACTCATGAAACAAGAAATTGCTCCTTTATGACCTCCTGTGTATCTTCGTAGAAGCTGTAGAAGAAGTCTTATTCTTCCACTCATATTGACAATGAGTTGAACAATATCAGAAAGACTTGAGAATTATCATGTTTAGAGTTACGGGGCAATCTCTTCTTCTGACAAGCTTTCAGCAATCGCCCGCAAAGCCATCAAAATACAGATCACAAACAAAAGTTAAAACAATCGAAAATTTCAATTGGTTAGAGACTCGTGCTGATAACGTGTTATGAAATAATATAAGAACAAGAACAATAATACAAGAACAAGAACAATAGAGAGAAAAGTAGAGAGAGGAGTATTCTTATTGATACTTTGGGATGGTTTACAATAGAATAGAACCCCTATATTTATAGGGAGGTGGTGACTTAACCACCAAGTAGTAAACCCTAGAATCTCTCTAAATATAGACATTCACCTTAAATAGAGTTCTATTTATAACATATATACTTTTTTTCATTCACATACATTGAAACATTATTAACCTTAACGTTCATATTTAGTTAATTATTCAGCATAAATAACTTTTATTTATAAAGTATATACAATCCATCTTAAAAAGTTTCTAATCTATTATTTATGTCTTCAATCAAGAAATTTAGTTACATTCTTTTATTTTTTTTTCTCTCCTCTCCCCTCTTCTCTCCGGATTCTCGCTTTCTCCCCATATCTTGAGTAAACGGAGTGCTGATGGAGTTACGAACATGAAATTAAATAATTATTTAGTAGAAAAGATTAATTGCAATGTACTAAAAATTATTTACTCCTGCAAACTAAATCTTAAAGTACATACACGTAATAGAACCCCTTTAACAACCTGAACAGAGCATGAACAGAACCCCTTTAACAACGTGTACGTACATAAACATTGCAATTAATCTTTTGCCATTCAAATCTTTTGTTCTAAAAATTATATACTTCTGCAAACTAAATTAGATATATGATGGATGAAAATTTTATTTTGGGTAAATAGGTGACTACGCCCACAAGGGAATTGTCAACTACATTTAACGAAAGGGAGGATAAACATATTTGAATGTCTATCTAGTTATATATAACTACAATATCATATCACTTAAATATAATTTTTATATAATATATTTTTTATATATTTTATATTATACAACTTATCCACAACTTTCATACATTACTTCTACCCAATTATATACAACTATAATACCATACCACGTAAATACAATTTTTATACAATATGTCTTTGTATATTTTGTATCTGATTTATACATAGTAAAAATAAATTTCATACAACTAATTATATATTATACAACTTATTTTTAATTTGCATACATTATTTATCCTCAGTTATATACAACCACAATATCATACAACTCAAATGCGATCATTATATAATAGTTCAACTTTCATATAATAGTTAAATAAAAAAATTTATATAAACAACAGAATAAATTTTTTCACAGTTTTACTATAATTTCGTAAGTATAATCTATCTCATGTCTTCTTCTTCTTCTTCTTCTTCTTCTTCTTCTTCTTCTTCTTCTTCTTCTTCTTCTTCTTCTTCTTCTTCTTCTTCTTCTTCTTCTTCTTCTTCTTTTCCATCGAGTTTCAATCTAAAATTTAGTCAAAATCAAGTCTAATCTTCACCAAAATACCCTCAACATTGACATATAAAATCCAAATCATATTCTTAATTATTTGCAACAACACCCAATCAAAACAAATAATGATTTTTGAAAATTTAAATTCGAATCCAAAGCTTTTTAATGGCTATTAATGGTAGAATTGCTGGTCTTTTTTTCTTTGCTTTACATTACTGAAATTAGGGATTGAGAGTGTAACGACCTGACCGGTCGTTTGAGCTCTAGTGTGTCGTTCCGCAGTCTGAGGCTATGAGCAGTTTCATTTCAAATATTGTGACTTGTGCGTGTGGTCGGAATTAAATTTCGGGAAGTCCGGAGTTGATTTGGAAGGAGAATTCTTGTTTCGAAAGCTTAAAGTTGAAATAATGAACTAGGATTAGAATTTTGAGTAAAAGACCTCAGAATCGGGATTTGAAGGTTCCAGCAGGTTCGTATGATGATTTTGGACTTGAGCGTATGCCCAGTTTGGGTTTTGGGTAACCCGGGAGCGTTTTGGCGCCTATTATGGAAGTTAGCATTTTGGAAGAAAATTCTTAAGTTTGGGTTGAAGAGAATTTTAAGTGTTATCAATGTCCTTTTGAAATTACGAGACTAGGAGTAGCTCCGTATAGTGATTCTGGTGTTGGGAGCGCGATTGGAAGTGCATTCGGAGGTTCGTAGGTCATTTTGAAGTCATTTGGCTAAAGATAGAAATTTGAAGGTTTTTAAGAAGATTGACCGAAAGTAGACTTTTTGATATCGGGATCGAAATCTAATTTTGGAAGTTGGAGTAGGTCTATAATCTCCCTTATGTTAGTTATTTATGGTTGTTACTGTCTGATATTATTGCATGCTATTTTGTTTATGGTTCTTATGTTTAGATAACTATTTATGCTATTTCTGCTGAAGCTACTAATGCTCTTTTGTTGTTTTTGTTTTTGTTGTTCCTTTCTTTCACTGAGCCGAGGGTCGATTGGAAACAGCCTCTCTGCGCTTTCGGGTTGGGGTAAGGTCTGTCTACATATTACCTTCCCCAGATCCCAATTTGTGGGACTATACTGGGTAGTTGTTGTTGTTGTTGTTGTTGTTGTTATTGTTGTTGTTGTTGGAGTAGGTCTGTAATGTCAAATATGACTTGCGTGTAAAATTTGAGGTCAAGCGGACATGATTTGATAGGTTTAACATAGGAAGTAGAAGTTGGAAAGTTCGAATGTTCATAAAGCTTGAATCGGGGTGTAATTCATGGTTTTAGCGTTGTTTGATATAATTTGAGGCCTCGAGCAAGTCCGTGATGTGTTTTGGGATTCGTTGGTAGATTTTGTTAAGGTCTCGCGGGCCTCAAGAGGATTCCGGGTGGTTAACGGATCGAGTCCGGAGTTGAAGAAGGGGCTGGGGCTACTGCTTCTGGCATTTCCGCTTCTGCGGATTTGGGACTGCAGAAGCAGCCCCGCAGAAGCGAAGAAGAAGCTGCAGAAGTGGCTGGAGGTGGAGCAGCCAGGACAGCAGAAGCGACCCAAGATCCGCAAAAGCGGAACCGCATATGCGGTGGGCCGTCCACAGAAGAGAATATTGGGCTGGCGCCCGAACAGCAGAAGCGGCCTTTTGACCGCAAAGTCGGAACCACATAAGTGGAAATAATTCTACAGAAGCGGATACAGATGGGGCAGAATGTTGTTTTAAAAATCCGATTTTTGCCATTTCTCATCATATTTTTCTTGGCTTGGGCAATTCTTTGAGGATTTTTAGAGAGAATTTCCGTCATCAATGACAAGGTAAGTTATTCCCACCTATTTTGAGTTAAATACACCAATTATGTATGGATTTGAGCATGAAAATTGTAGAAAAACTTGGGGTTTGAGGGAAAACCTCAAAATTTTGTATTCTTGAATTGTGACCCCGATTTTGAGTATGGAACTAAGAGAAAATTATATATTTGAATTTGTGAGTTCATGGATAAACTTTATCTTCGAAAAATTTTGGATTCCAGGCATGTAGGTCCGGGGGCATTTTTGTCAACTTACCAATCAGGGTTAGAATTTTTTATAAATTAGATTATAATGAGTACCTTAACATATATTAATGGATTTGTGTGACCATTGGCTAATTTTGGAGCATTGTGCGTTGGTTTAAATCTTTGAATGAACGTAGAATGCTGCTTATGGGTCTTCGGAGCGAGGTGAGTCTCCTTTCTAACCTTGTAAGAGGGAGTTGTCCCCTTAGGCGAGTTAATTGGTTATGTGCTCCTATTTGTGGGAGCTACGTATGCACGAGGTGATGAGAGTCCGTGCATAGCTACTATTAGGCTATTGTCCGGTAGTCTAGGACCCAAAAACATGCAATACTTGGAATATCTGCAACCCTATGGGCAATTGAGTTTCTTAAATTAAAGTGAATTAATGAATGAATTTCTAAAATGATTTAAACTTCATTTTCGGAAATTGTTAAAAGGGAATTCGTTTTATTTGAATAATTATTCCCCGATAAATTCTTAATTTGCTAATTGAGCTTGTGTTTTATGTGTACCTGTGTCGCATGCATGATTCGCAAGCAAGGTGATTGCTTATTTTATGTGTGCCTGCTTCTCATGTATGATTCACGAACAGGGTGATTGTTTACGCATCGCACGTATGATTCACGAGCGGGGTAATAGAAGCATCTATGGGGTCGTCGACTCTCGTCAGTGCACGGTTTATATTTCTGTTGGAGTGGGCCGTCAACCTAGGCATGATATGCGCATGTTTATATTGATTACTTGAAATGCTTGATGTTGATATTGCCTTTTGGCCTGACATAAATTGCTGAAGATAAATTAAAAGAAATCTTGAAAATCCTCTGTTAATTGTTAAAGGTGTTTACCTGTTTTATAGCTTTGTGAACTAGAACATGCTATATAAGCTTTCCTCATATTTTAGTATATTATTATTGGACAATTAGTAAGTGTCAAAGTTGACCATATCGTCTCTGCTTCTTCGAGATTAGACGGGGTACTCGTTGGGTACACGTTATTTCCATACTCATACTACACTTGCTGTGCATTTTTGTTGCACAGGTTTATTGTGTGGCTTATGACCTAGCGGCGCAAAGACTAGGTGAGCTGTATTTTCTCGAGGCGATTCCGCAGCTAGTATATTCTCTCAATTGATTTTCTCTATTTTCTGTCCAATTGTATTCCAGGCAGTTATTCTACTTATTGATTCTCTTAGAAAATGCTCATGTACTTGTGACATCAGGTTCTGGGGATGTATTTGGGTTTATTTAGAAATTTTGAAAGATTATTAAATATTTCATTATGTATTGGAGGAAATAATCGAGACTTGTTTTAATCATAATAAAGAAGTATTTTCGAAATTACTAAAATGAGGATTTAATTAAGTATTTTAGTTGGCTGGCCTGACAGCAGTGTCCGACGCCACCACGACCCTTAGTGGATTTTAAGTCGTAACAACATGGTATTAGAGCTCTAGGTTCCCGTAGGTATCACGAGTTATGAGCAAGTCTAGTAGAGACTCGCGGATCAGTACAGAGACGTCCATACTTATCTTCGAGAGGCTACAAAGCTGTTAGGAGTACTTCCCTTCTTGATTCCTTATCATGCGATTTGATTACTGTGAGGCTTATGCCATTGTTTCTTTCCTGCTCAATCTCATGCGACGCTAAGCGCTTGTTATAAATCTAGAATTGAAGAATTATAATTGCTCTATGAATGTGGTGCGGTATAGTTGATTAGAAGGATATTTTATTGTTTCAGCTTAGTAGCGGTACTTCTGAGAGCTTTGAGGTTAGGCACAAGTTGCCATGATGCTTATGAACAATTGTTCCGCAGTATTATTGTGATGGTAGGATTTTTGCCAATGGATCGGGGCAGTGAATGACTTGAAGAAAGGTTTACTCAGTGCATGATCTAGAGATTTGGTATTTTATTTCCGGCAGGGAAAAGACAATCAGACTGAGAATGTTCAGGTTTGGGTTGATGATGTATTGAAACTCAGTATTTGCTAGCGTGTTGGAGTTTTCTTCTACAATGAAATGTTGTTGTTCTTATGAAATGTAGGAAATTTGCCAGCATTATGATCTTCTACAATTCACCTTTGGGGCAGGATATTGCGTGTCAATAATAAAGAAGTGACAGTTAGAGGTCGCGAGGTTAGGTGGTTCAGGATTGAATCGACATTTCTATTATTGGCAGCTCGGGCTGGACGATCTTCGAAAAGGTTTAATGTTAGCAGTGACTTGTGGTTCAAGTGCTATGAAGATAGATTTTAATTAAGGCAACAATTGAGCAGCAAAGTGCGAGAAGGACATGTGGAAGTGTCAGGCATGTTTAAAACTTCTAGAAGGCCAAGTATGAGGAGCAAGGTTGAGTGGTCGATTAAAGAGTTGACTTTGCGAAAGTGGGTGAGTGGAGGGTGTTGCATATGCGCTTGGTAATAGGATGACCACACGCCTTAAGGAGAGTTTGGATCGAATTGGGGATTTTAATGATTACTAATTGAAGTCTACGGGTATAATTTGAAGTATGGGCTATAATGCGACAGAAGATTGATATGGCGGAAATGAGCTGCTTAAAATGAAGGAGGGTGCAGAATAACCCTGAATTGGAAGGATGTTGACGCACATTTAATTGATGTCTGCGAGGGGTGAAGGGACTTGTGCAGCTGGAAGGTGAGCTCGGTTTCAGGATGGATTATTGGTGTCATAGTGAATATACCTCGTGCAGCAATGTTGGAATATGTCGGGAGGTGATTCCCCCAGGTGGGTTATTCCCGGTGAGCAGGTTAGCAGTCGCATGGTTGATGAAGCTTCTGCAAGGAATCCTATCGGTAGTACAGCGAAGAGATCGACTGTGCGAATGTGGTTGATGATTAAGATTTCAAAAGGGGTTTTTTACAGGAAGATTATGAGAAATTTTAATAATTGATGGTGAAAGGTTATGTCAATAAGAGGTAAAGAGGTCGGACGAACTCCAGAATTGTGAAATGATGGCTTTAAGCTAAGTGGGAGAGTCCCACCGCTTATGATTGGGCTGCATGATTAACTACTTGCATGATTTCTGGTTATTAGCATATTGATGGGTTATTTTAGCTATGAGAAAAGACCATAAGTAGTAATTCGAGCAAATGAATTGTTGAATGCATGCTATGGTTGGCCTTATTGGCTCATGTTCAGATTTGAGGAAGAATTCATGATTTGTGCCTTGCATAGATGAAGGCTTCAAGAGAAGTGATTTCGCCGGGTGCTTCATCGAGAGGGTATTCATGTGTTATAAGATTTTGTGGAGTTGGTTACATTCGGGACCAAGTCAGAGCGGGTGGCTCTCAATAACGGTCTTAGTGGATTCAAGACGGGGTAAAGTGTCCTGCCTAATGATTTTGAGGTTATTGGTACGGTTGAGAACTAAGCTCTTGTGACAACTTATGACTGAAGGCTCAAAGTGTTATATGATGCTTTGACTTGTGGTGTGCTTTGAGAGATATGAAATGGTTCGTGGGATTTAAGACAACATGGTCTCGTGATTCAAGTTACTTGGGATAAGTGCATATGGAGTATGTTATGTGTTGAACGGAGAAGTATTATTTCTAAGGCAACCTAGAGTAAATTGGAAGAAGGTAGGTTGATTATCCATAGTTGAATTGTCATTTTGGTGTCAGTGATCAGTTCCCTCAGTGTGACCGAGTTATGGAAGTGATTTGTGGCGGTATGTGTGAGGCTTTCGACCACCATAATTTATTTTTATTCAGAGTCATTCTTCTGCTATGGCCTTTTACGTGTAGGAGGATCTCGAAAGGGTTATGGTGGCTTGGACCACTACTTAGAGATTTGCAGCATTAGTGCGGCTGGTGGTTTGAATGTGCAGACCCGTTAATTATTTCAGAAGGTTGTGGGAGCGTGTCCCATAGGAAGATTATATAAGTGTGACATGCAATCACTTGTTTGATTAGAGATATAAACCAAGTATGAGGATTGTGGTAGTATCATTGATTTGAGAATTTATGCCTGAAATGCACTCTATTTATTGGGTTATGGACTATGGAGGTTTGTTCCGGTTAGGAGGGTTTTTCTTATGTGTTATGAGGAAAGGGGAGTTATTAAGTACCTTTGAAAGGTTATTGGCCTAGTTGGTGCAATCAGAAATCGACATGAGATCAGTGGATGGATTTAAATGTCAGCATGGGCTTTGTAGTAGTTTAGATGTGATCATACGAGCAATGCACTCTTTATGAAAAGTAGTCGTGGTGTTATTTCGTTGTCAGCTGTTTCATGTTATGATGTACTGCATCGTTTGAGTAGTGAGATGGTTTGGTAAATTTCTTATGCGTTGGGACTCCATGTGGATATGAGGTTACATGGGCAGCATGGCTTTTGAGATTTCGATCGTGTATCGCACCTCAGTTGTGCTAGTGTTTTATAGCCTATCGCGTTATTTGTTCCATCAGGGATGGTATTATGCACCTAGAATGTCTATGACCAATATTCGGTACTTTGTTTTACTGAGAAGTTTAGCTCGGCATATATCTCTTTGTGTGAGTGCTATGTGTGGATCGGGTGGCACGCAGTCATGGGTTTGTTATCTGGATCGGGGGCACGCCGTGGTTATGCTGTTTGGATCGGGTTGCGTGCCACAACAGTGTAATATTTAGTATAGTTCCCCTATTTGTTTTTATGTGTTATACTTCCCATTTTTCGAGGAAAGCTTGTTCTAGCTGTGAGCCCGCATCGCATGAATGATTCGCGAGCGGGGAGTCTGTTTAGTATGTTGCCCGCGTCGGATATATGATTCACGAGCGGGGTAATTGAACTTTCTTTTTAGAGTTCGTTTTCCTTTTGTTTCGCATCCTAATTGGTAGCCTATTGGAACATTGTGGCATCATATGAGAACTTTGATCATGTACGTGATGGCTTATTTCCTGAGCAGTTTGTACTGGGTGAGGCGAGATTATTGGATTTGGGATCAGTGCAATCTGATTATATGAAGTTGATTAAGGAGAAGAGATCATTATTTGGTTCAGAATGTGGTAATATTTATTGTTAGAAGTATAACTTAATGATTGGTTGACTCGGCAGTTGATTATGAATTTTGGTACATCTCATCCATCGTGGCGGTATTGTAAGAGTTAGAGTAAGACTTGTGTGTATCATTATGTGATATGGGAGTATCCAATTCATGGAATTTTGACTATTATGCTTAGAAGATGTTATTGTGGTCATGTGGATAAAGTGGTTGAAAGTGAGAATTCAACAAAGTTATGCAGTCATGTTTGAGTACAACGTGTAAAATTGATATGGTGATCGTATATTGGAAACATGGATGACATGGAATTCCGAATGTTGGAATTGGGCTCTAAGGCTTAATTGCTTGAATAAAAGGGAATATCTTCAGAATCTATTGAGCTAATGTGCTCAACGAAGTTGTGCTAGAACGGGAAGATGCATGAGGTGCTAAACAATGATTTTAGAATACTTCAGGGTAGTTCTCAGCACGTTCAAGGATGAATGTATGTTTAAGTGGGAGAGAATGTAACTACTCGACCGGTAATTTTTAGCTCTAGCACGTCGTTCAGAAGTATGCGGCCATGAGGAGCTTCATTTAAGGTATTGTGACTAGCACTTGTGGTCGGAATTGAATTTTGGGAAGTCCAGAGTTGATTTGGATGGAGAATTCTTGTTTCAGAAGCTTGAAGTTGAAAGAATGAACTAGGATTGGAATTTTGAGTAAAAGACCTCGGAATCGAGATCTGAAGGTTCCACCAGGTTCGTATGATGATTTAGGACTTGGGCGTATCCCGATTCGGGTTTTGGATAACCCGGGAGCATTTTGGCGCCTATTGTGGAAGTTCGCATTTTGGAAGAAAATTCTTAAGTTTGGGTTGAAGTGTATTTCAGTGTTATCGGTGTCCGTTTGGGATTCCGAGACTAGGAATAGCTCCCTATGGTGATTCTGGCATTGAGAGCGCGATCGGAAATTAATTCGGAGGTCCGTAGGTCATTTTGAAGCCATTTGTCTAAAGATAGAAATTTGAAGGGTTTTAAGAAGTTTGGCAAGAAGTGGACTTTTTTATATCGGGGTCGGAATCTGATTCCGGAATTTGGAGTAGGTCCATAATGTCAAATATGACTTGCGTGTAAAAGTTTAGGTCAATCGTACATGATTTGATAGGTTTAAACACCGAAAGTAGAAGTTGGAAAGTTCGAAAGTTCATAAAGTTTGAATCGGGGTGTAATTCATGGGTTTAGCATTGTTTGATATGATTTGAGGCCTCGAGCAAGTCCGTAATGTATTTTGGGATTGGTTGTTAGGTTTGGTTGAGGTCCCGGGATCCTCGAGTAGATTTCAGGTGGTTAACGGATCGAGTCCGGAGTTGAAGAAGGGACTGGGGCTGCTGCTTCTGGTATTTCCTCTTCTGCGGATTTGGGACCGCAGAAGCTGCCCCGCTGAAGCGAAGAAGAAGCCGCAAAAGTGGTTGGAGGCGAAGCAGCCTAGGACCGCGGAAGCGGCCTAAGATTCGCAGAAGCGAAACCGCATATACGGTGGGCCATTTGCAGAAGCGGAAATTGGGCTGGAGCCCAGGACTGCAGAAGCGGACTTTTGACCGCAAAGGCGGAATCGCATAAGTGGAAATAATTCCGCAGAACCGGAAATAGATGGGGCAGAATGTTGTTTTAAAATCCGATTTTGGCCATTTCTCATCATATTTTTCTTGGCTTGGGGCGATTCTTGGAGGATTTTTAGAGAGGATTTTCGTCATCAATGACAAGGTAAGTTATCCCCACCTATTTTGAGTGAAATACACCAATTATATATGGATTTGAGCATGAAAATTATAGAAAAACTTGGGGTTTGAGGGAAGTTGTGACCCCGATTTTGAGTATGGAATTAAAAGAAAATTATATATTTGAGTTCGTGAGTTCATGGGTAATCTTTATCTTTGAAAAAGTTTGGATTCTGGGCACGTGGGCCCGAGGGCGTTTTTGTAAACTTACCATTTGGGGTTAGGAATTTTTAAAAATTAGATTATATTGAGTACCTTGGCATATATAAATGGATTCGTGTAACCATTGGCTAGGTTTGGAGCGTTGTGCATTCTTTCAAGTCTTCGGAAGAATGTAGAATAGCGGTTATGGGTCTTCGGAGTGAGGTGAGTCTCCTTTCTAACATTGTAAGAGGGAATTGTCCCCTTAGGCGAGTTAATTGGTTATGTGCTCCTATTTGTGGGGGCTATGTACGCCCGAGGTGATGAGAGTCCGTGCGTAGCTACTATTATGCTATTGTCCGATTAGTCTAGGACCCAAAAGCATGCTATACTTGAAATATATGTAACCCTATGGGCAATTGGGTTTCTTAAATTAAAGTGAATTAATGCATGAATTTCTAAAAGGATTTAAACTTTATTTTCTTAAATTTTTAAAAGGGAATTGATTTTATTTGAATAATTATTCCCCGATAAATACTTAATTTGCTAATTGAGCATGTATTTTATGTATACTTGCATCGCATGTATGATTCGCGAGCAGGGTGATTGCTTATTTTATGTGTGCCTTCGTTGCTTGTATGATTCACGGGCATAGTGATTGTTTATTTAAATTTACCGCATCACACGTATAATTCGCGAGCAGGGTGATAGATGTATCTATGGTTTGAGACGTTCGACCCTCGGCAGTGCACAATTTACATTTTGTTAGAGGGTGATGTCGACCTTGGCATGATATGTGTTTATGTTGCTTACTGTAAATACTTGATGTTGATATTGCCTTTTGGCCTGACATAAATTGCTGAAGATAAATAAAAAGAAATCTTGAAAATCCTTTGTTAATTGTTAAAGGTGTTACCCGTTTTACAACTTTGTGAACTAGAGCATGGTATATAAATTCATGGTTTCCTCACATTTTAGTATATTTTTAATGGACCATTAGTAAGTGTCAAAGTTGACTATCTTTTCTCTACTTCTTCGAGATTAGACGGGGTACTCATTGGGTACACGTTATTTTCGTGCTCATACTATACTTGCTATGCATTTTTATTGCACGGGTTTATTGTGTGCCTTGTGGCCTAGCATCGTAGCGGTATGACGGTGCAGAGACTAGGTGAGCTGTATTTTCTCGAGGCGATTCGCATCTAGTATAGTCTCTCTCTCCGGATTTTCTCTATTTTCTGTCCAATTGTATTCCGAACAGTTATTGTACTTATTGATTCTCTTAGAAAATGCTATGTACTTGTGACACCAGGTTTTGGGGATGTATTTGGGTTTATTCAGAAATTTTGAAAGATGATTAAATATTTCATTATGTATTGGAGGAAATTATCGAGACTTGATTTAATCACAACAAAAAAGTATTTTCGAAATTACTAAAATAATGATTTTGATTAAGTATTTTAGTTGGCTGGCCTCAAAGCGGTGTCCGGTGCCACCACGACCCTTAGTGGATTTTGGATCGTGACAGAGAGATAGAGAGAGATGTTGATAGAATTCTCAATTCTTTGCAACAATACTAAATTCAAACAAATAATGCTTTTTGAAAACCCAAATTCGAATTCAAAACTTCAAAGCTATTTAATGGTTGTCAATGGTGGAATCGTGGATGAGTGCAAGATACGTGGCAGAGGGGGTGGGATGTGGAGAGAGAAACGTGGGAGGAGTGTAAGATACGTTAGAATTATTTTAGAACACTAATTATTATCATTAATTTTCTTAAAATGCACATAAATGGTAATTGGGTATAGAAAATATAATTAGAGTAAAACTTGAATAGGAAAGGTAATATAGTTTCATATAATGTATAGGAATGTAAAAATTCCTATTATATATCTGCCAATTATTTTTCATTTAAGCATTAGATGGGAGGTTATTTGAGTTAATTTTTTTTTCTAATTTGTTGATTTTTGGCAGTTCGGTGCACATGACCAAGCAAAGACCACACCCAAGGGTATAATGCAGATATCCTACCATAATACAAGCACTAGTAGCTGTTTTAACCATTTGTTAATTTTAAGGGGATATTACTTTGAAGGCATTTTCATATTTGGGTATAGTGGCTTCAAGTATCCAATATTACATTTGTCCCAATTTATGTAGTATTGTTTTGTTTATCGAGATTTAAACTTCATAATTTTAGCTGTGAATTAGACGATATATTTATTAATTATGTAAACAGTATTATTAGTCACAATAATGAATAACTGAAAGCATTTAAAAGGCATATGCAAAAATCACGATCAAAGAAGAATTTATTTAGCTCTCAAATTTCAAATACTTTCGCATAAGGGACATATAAGTATTACCTAGCCCACATTTAAATTCAAGGGAGTAAAATACGAGATATTACTGAAAACTAAACATTATACTAAACATAATAGGTGATTTTAGATCACAAGAGTTTGGAGTTAAAAACATTTAAAATAAAACGTCCTCCTATTTTATCAAGTTCATCTGGTGATGAAAAAAAAAAAGTTGGAGGACTTGGTAGATTAATTGCAAAATCATTAACCTGCAATCATGAATGTTTCTAGCTAATCTCGTCTTTGGAAATAATTAGCTTTTGAGTTTTGTTTCTTTCACGAACTCGTTAATTTTCAGTCAAAGTTTTTATCGTCATTTTTACTAACCAGTTGGGATAGTCATTGTTATAACTTTCCCGTTGGAAGATGATAATAAATTCGTAAATTAATGATGCTCTCGTGGCTTTGGCACTTCTACTTTGAATTCGTTGTGTCCTACCCCTCCATAAACTATCCATCACCTAAGACTCCTTTAAAGGGGGGAAAAAGAAAAAAGAAAAAACATGGGTGTATTAAAGATGTTTACCTTAAAAACGGATAACAATTGAATTTATATGTGGTTTTAAGGATACATGATATAACTTGTTACAAATTAAGAAGACAGATTAATATTGAAATTGACGATAAGAAATAAATGTGAACCACACAAATTTAATAGCCTTGGCCTTCGAGTTCGATCACTCTCGAACCAAGAAATGCCTCTACTGATGTAAGGATAGAATGACAAGGTGATAAGAGCTAAAAATAACATTATATTTTCTTTTTTTGCATATTTTAATGTGTGTTACAAATAATTAGACCGCATAGAAGGAGTGTCCTACTCTTGATACAACTCTATACAAGGTAAAAAATCTGATGATTTCCTAATTAACTGGCCTGTCCTTGATACCTGTCGAGATTCTCACTGTGATCTTCAACTGATCGCGGGTATCTCGGCTCTCTGTTATTCGGCTCGGTAGATGTTTTTATTGTTTGTTTGGTCTTGATATTGTTCATTCTCATGATCATGAGCTCGATGATATAACTTCATACATCGGCGATATAACTCGAGATTGAACTTTAACCTGTCATGTTTCAGTCTCGAATGGTCATACAATTGGCGAATACAATTTTGACCGTAAACAGATAGTCCCCTTTGGAGAGAAGACGACGAGAAACGATACAAACCTTGGAATCCTACTTCGATAGAACATGATGTAAGCGGCAAACGATTACTAAAACGTTCCGCCGATCCAGTTACCAAGACATTAAGTATGTGTCAGTTTGGTCGGCCGCTACAGGTTTTGAACTGCCACTAGCAGACTATAAATATCACAATTTTCATTCATTCAAACTTTATGTCCAAGATTCTTCCATCTTTGTTCTCCAAAAATCTCTTCACTCTCCAAATTTCTTGAACTTCTGCAAACCGCTAAGCATGCATTCTTAATTCCTTATTCATCATCTTTTCTCTAAAATGGCAAAAACTTCCAAGAAGGTCCTACAAAAGGAAAAAACCGCTTGATGACGGCCTGCCGACGATGGGACTACGGCGGAGCCACTCTCTGGGGAGATCGTTCCAGGAAGGTGCCAGGTCGCTACTGATTTCAAGATTGAAAAAAAAACTTGATACGGGGTTGGTGTCAGCTGGTCTCGAGATATATAAGTACATTCACTGATGATCTCCTCTCCAAGGTCAAATAGGATTGGTGGTGCCCTCGCCTAAATAGTCAATTACCACCAAAGTGGATGGTTTTTAAAGTGTTTATACTTACCCTTTCACTTGGGTCCCATAGATCCAATCAATATTGACTTCTGCAAAAGGTATAAAGTGACTCTCGATTAGATTCACCCCTATTTCTGGAGGATAGTGATTCTTCTTCATTTATTCATAACAAAATCGAGCTGTTTGCCTTCACCTACAAACATCTTATGCGCCTGTATAGTCCCCCACTCTATTGAGGGGGGATTAATCAAACTTGTTTGCTGGGACACCAGGGCCCTGTTCTTAAGTATAGATGAGGATCGGGACCGACGCTGGATGGGCCGATTTTTTTGAGTGACGACCTGGGACTTTATCCCTACCAAGGATATGACACTTCCCGATAAATGGAATATGAAGCGTAAGTATAACTTCTCCTAAAAGATTTTATTTATTGTTTCTTTCCTTTCCCTCCTTCAATCGGTGTTTTGGTGGTGCAGCCGCGTCTCGGATGCTGGATGTTATTTATAAACTTTAGGAATGGGTCGACAGTCTCGTGTCACAGAGACAATATTTCAAGTGCGCATGGCGCGAATTGGTCGTAGGGTCGACGAGAAGCTCGTAATCATGGTAAGTTTTCTCTTCTAATTCAATATGTTTGATTTTCTCCTTGTACTGTTGAATTCTTATCATCTCTTTTTTCTTTTGTAGGTCTCCGCAAAGACATTGCTATAAGGTCCCCATCCGGTGATTCGCATATACCTCTCAAGTCCCCTGCTCCGAATCAAGGTAATGAAAAGAAGAGAAAAAGGGTCTCGAGTTCCCCGTACTTAGAAAAGAAAAAACCAAAAAGGAAGTCGGTAAGCCCAAGGGAAGCTCTGACGTTCCACCCTCGGACTTAGTCCATCGGCTAAGCGATGAGTCCGAAGAAGAAGATAAATCCAAGTTGGTGTCCCGCATGCAGGCTGGTGTCATGACACGAGAGGCTTTCGAACCTGCAGGTGCTGAAGTCGAACTGTCTCGACATGAGGAGGTCGACGAGAGAGCTTAGGCCGAAGCTCTCAAACCAGGAAGGGGTGAGGCTACTCTACCCCAAGCTAGGGTGGTCAAGAGGGAGACCTCGGCTGACACTCCTGAAGTAGAGAAAAGAGTCGTGAAAGATGCACTCGGGGTGATTGACATACCGGGTCTCCTTAGTTCTTAGATGTCATGATCCTTGAGGCCGTTATGTTAGAAGGTTGTTCTTATGAGGGGCCTTAGGGGGCGACAGATATTCACACCTTCTTGGATAGGTTAGAGTCTTTTGCCTTAGAGGATGTCACTGGACTCAGAGACTTGCCTTTGCCAAAGAAGGTACTATCACCGAGAGCCGATGGATCTTATTCGAGCCCAAAGTTAGTGGATTAGTTCCCGGCCCCGAGTGTTGACCCTGACCAAAGGCAGTCGATAGTTCTCTCTATCCCAGAAGATGCCCGAGTTTTCTTGCCCCTGTGCCGGTCGCTAGCTACCTTCAGTGTTTGGTGACAGAAGAAGATCAGGCAGTGATGGACAAGGTGGGAACCCCTTGCCTATTCAATGAAGCTCAACAAGGATTAAATCGGGTAACATTGTGTATTTCTTCTTATGTATTTTAGGTTTAAGGTTGTAAATAACCATAGCACCTTCCATTATTCTTGCAGGATTCGGTGTTGCACCATGAGGCTTTCCTCCAATACCGGAGGAACTAACTCATCACGATATCGAGGTTCGTGATCTTACTAAGAATAGGGACACATACAACCTTCTTAGCGAGAAGATTCAGGCCGATTTAGAAATGGATCGGTGGGAGCATACCGAGATGGCCGAGAAGGTAATTCGAGTACTTCGCAATAGCGAAGACAAATAGACATAATGGATAATGATCTGATCTTGTAGGTCCGATAGAGGCTTGAACAAATCGGGCAACTCAAGGCACAAGTAGATACGATATAAGCCGAGGCTGAGGATTTTAAGAAAAATATGGACATCTTAGACTCGAAAAAGGAAGCTGTCCAAGCACAAGTGGAGTCGGCCAAGACCCAGATTCGGGCTACAAAAAATAAGACCTTAGTACAGGCCAAGAAAATCGAGGATATTCTATCCTAAATAGACTCGACTATTTCTAATAAAAAGAATTTGGCCAAGGAACTCAAAGAGGCCTAATCAGAGGTGGTTGTGACCAAGACCGAGGCTGATGCTAAAGTGGCTCAGTACAAGGCTAACGCCGAGGCGATTCAGGCGCACGCTAATAGAATGGTAGAACATGCATGGTAGCAAGATCAAATGGAAGCCTTCGAGGGAGTCTGTGCTCAAAACTTTAATATACTAGCTGAAATCGAGAATACCAAAGGAGAAGTAGTCAAGGCCCGGAAACTGGCCTTTCTCGAGGAAGATTCTGAGAGCTTAAGTGAGTCCAAAGATGGGTAAGGTCTCGAGGATGAAGATGCTGCCTCCAATGAGGACCAGGAAAGTTAGGCTTATATATATGTATATATATATATATATATATATATATATATATAATATATTATATATATATATATATATTGTTGCTCTTTTGAATCTTTTTAAGGCAGTTTCGGCCATTGTAGCTTTTTGTATTAGGCCATTTTTTCCTTTGTAAAAAGATTATTGGGAAAATATATATAAGGCTATCTTTTCCTTTTGGCTTTTAAATTTTTCCTTTGCTTTATTACTTGTATTCAAAAAGGCCAAAATGCCTTTGCATAAAATAACTTAGGTTGTAAAAGTTCGAACAAACCTTAATGCCTTATCATAAAATATCTTAGGTTGTAAAAGTTCAAACAAACCTTGCCTTTACATTATTCAGGCGTCTTGGGTGTTTGGTGTTACTAGGAAATTTTACCCCAAAGTACGTAATTCATATTTAGTTTGCCGAGTGTATCCTTTAGAAGCAGTTAAAAATATTTCTTTTTTGAAAGCCTATCTTTTGTTACGATTCCCGGACGTCTCCGAGCTGTGTTAATATGGCTGTAGCCTTTTAGTTCGGGCGCCTAGTGTGATTTATTTCCCGAGTTATCCAGGCTTGCGCAAGATAACAATTCCTGAGTGGGTATGGTCATGGACTCTAAATTTTGGGGGTTGCCTAATAGGTCTTATGCCCCCGGTTAAGGGACGTAAAGAGAAAACTTTTGGAACATATGATGATTGCAAGTAAGTACTTCTCTTTATTATTTTGCAAAACAGTTATACATGCGTATATGTTTTATGTCAGGGCTTGAGCAATCTACGTGGCTATGGTTCACTTGACCATTTGTCCCTTACAACATATCCTACCTATCGAGACCCTTCAATTATGAAGTAATTTCTTTCCTTGCTAAAGTCGATATCCGAGGGTAATGCCCCCCAGTATTTGAGGTTGATTGTAGAGAAATCTCAGATACTGTAAATGCAATCTTCGACACGGATTCATGATCGGCCTTTGATTCTAAGTTAGAATGATCCACTGATGCCTCGTTGAAAACCTTGCCGAAAAACCCATTTGGGACAAAACTGGTCTAAGGAAAAAAGAGTTCAACATGTGCTTTTAGACCTAAAACTTTGTGTTGCCTCTTAGTCCAAAATAAAAGAAACAAATTGGGTCGTACCTTACCAATAATATCATTTCAGGTGAGTTACATTCCAATTGCTCGGTAGTTGTTCTCTGTTTATCATTCTGAGCTTATATAATCCTTTCCCGATGACTTCGAGAATCTAGTACAGTTCTTCCCAGTTCAGACCCAACTTCCCTTCTTTCGGATTCTGGGTGTTTAGAGTGACCTTCCTTAGTAGTAAAGGTGCGAGATTGAAGTATGAAAGATTGGCTCTTTGATTGTAGTATCTCTTGATCTGTTGCTTTTGGGCGGCCAATCGGACAAGAATGACTTCATGCCTTTCATCCAATATCTCCATGTTCGTATTCATGGCCTCATCATTTGATTCTTTTGTTGACTATCAGAATCTAATACTTAGTTCCCCGACTTCAACCGGTATTAGAGCTTCGGTGCGCTAAACTAATGAGAATGGTGTAGCCCCAGTGCTAAACTTCGAGGTTGTGTGATATGCCCAGAGAACTTCGGGCAAGATCTCCTTCCATTTTTCCTTGGCATCGGTCAACCTTTTCTTAATGTTTTGGATTATGGTTTTGATGGTTGATTTGGCTTGTCTGTTCCTACTAGGATGATAAGGTGTCGATAAGATTCTTTTAATTTAATAATCATCGAGAGACTTGGTTACTTTGTCGCCGATAAATTGTTTCCCGTTGTCACATATAATTTCGGATGGCATCACGAACTGACATATGATGGTCCCAAATGAAGTTGATGGCTTTCTTCTCCTTGACTTTCTTGTATGCCTGGGTTTTAACCCACTTAGAGAAATAGTCAGTCATAAATAAGGTAAATTGGGCTTACCTGGTGCCCATGGAAGCGGGCCAACAACATCAATTTCCCAATTCATGAATGGCCATGGTGAAAAGATCAAATGCAGCGGTTCCCCGAGTTGGTGAATCATTGGAGCATGTCACATTTCATACGAACTCCTATGTATTTTTTTCCATATCGATCCAATAATAGCAGGTTATGATTACCTTTCGAACCAATGATTCGGCGCCTGAGTGGTTTTCGCTGGTGCCCTCGTGAACTTCCATCAGAACTTACTCATAATCTCCTGGTCCCAGACATATTGCTAGTGGGATATTGAACATTCTTCTATACAAGGTTCCATCCTCGGACAAACTGAATCAAGCTGCCTTTGTGTGCGGGGCCCTCGATTCTTTTGGATTTGAGGGTAATTTCCTAACCTTCAAATATACTAGATATTTATTTTTCAATCCTAAGTCAGACTTTCGGAGTTATTTCGGTGTGAACTTCTTCCACTACCGATCTCATGTGTTCTACGACTAGCCCTGAATTGAGCTCGTCTTCCTTGATCGAAGAGCCTAAGTTTGCTAGCGCATTTGCCTCATTATTTTGGTCTCGAGGTACGTGTTGTAAAGTCCATTCTTTGAATCGATGTAATGTTATTTGCATCTTATCCAGGTACCTTTGCATCAATTCTTCTCTGACTTCGAATATTCCATTAAATTTATTTGCCACAAGGAGGGAGTCTCATTTAGCTTCGATCACCTCATCTCCCAAGATTTTGGCTAGTTTGAGACCTATAATTATGGCCTCATATTCAGCCTCATTGTTAGTCAATTTTATATTTCTAATGGATTGTCTAACTATATTACTTGTGGGTGGCTTTAATATGTAGAGCCCTTTGCGTTCGATACACCATCCATAATGAGGGCCCAGATTCCCGAAGATGTCCCCGATTTTACCAACAACTCTCTTTCAACCTCAGGTATTAGGGTTGGCGTGAAGTCAGCCACAAAATCTACCAAAATTTATTACATCATGGCTGTCCTGAGCCGATACTCAATATCTTACCCACTGATTATTACGGCACATTTGGCCAATCGTCCAGAGAGTTTAGGTTTATGCATTATATTATGCAATGCGTAAGTTGTCACAACTCATATAAGGTGGCACTGTAAGTATGATTTCAGTTTTCTAGAGGCAATTAGCAAAGCGAGCGCTAGTTTTTCTACGTGAGGATATCTGTTTCGGCCTTACCTAAGGTCCGGCTAACATAATAAATTGGAAATTGCATACATTGTTCTTCCCGAACTAGGCCCCCACTTATCGCTATTTCCGATACTTCCAAATTCAAGTGTGGTTGTTCATTCGCCCTCGATGTGTAAAATAGTGGCGGGGTTGATAAAGTTTGCTTAAGTTCTTCCAAGGCCTGTTGGTATTTTCGGGTTCATATGAAGTTTTTTTTCTTCTTCAGCAATGAGAAAAATTGATGACTCCTATTTGAGGCCCTCGATATGAAGCCCAGGGCGGCTATGCGCCTGGTTAGTCTTTGCACGACTTCACGTTGTCCACAACTGTGATATCCTCGATAGTTTTGATCTTGTCAGGGTTGATCTCGATTCCTTGGTTGGATACCATGAACCCATGAAATTTACCCGATCCGACTCCGAACGCATATTTTTTGGATTCAGCTTCATGTTATACTTCTTTAATATACTGAAGGTTTCCTAAAAATGCTTTTAATAGTCCTCTGCTTGCACGGACTTAGCTAACATGTCGTTAATGTAAACTTCTATAGATTTCCCTATTTGTTCTTCCAACATCCGGTTTACTAGCGTTGATATATGGCACCGAAATTTTTTAATCTAAATGGAATTAGGTTAAATAGTATGTGCCATACTTAGTGATGAAGGAGGTCTTTTCTTGATCATCCTGGTTCATTCGTATATGGTTGTACGTGGTGTAGGCATCGAGAAAACTTAGGATCTCGTGCCGCCTGTGGCGATCATGCAATCGATGTTAGTCAAAGGGAAAGAGTCTTTAGGACATGCCTTATTTTAATCTTCGTAATCCATACACATTCTTGACGGCAAACATTTCCTTTGCGGTGGGTTGCAGCTCCAGCGGTGTGGATCCATGGTCGTCCCAACAGCAGGTTATAACATGTTCTACCAGAATAGAATATCCAGAGCTTTCGACAAAAGAGTCAAGCCGAGGAAGTTTACACCTGGACAGGTGATGCTAAAGAAAATATTTCCGCATCAAGATGAAGCCAAGGGGAAATTTTCTCCCAACTGGCAGGGTCCGTACATGGTTCATCGGGTTTTAACAGGAGGAGCCCTTATACTTGCAGAAATGGATGGAGAAGTCTGGTTGAAGCCAATCAATTCAGATGTAGTAAAGCGATACTATGTATAATCATTTATGAATTCTTTATTATGTAATTTGAACTACGCCTGACCTGATTCTCATTTAAGAGGGGATACACAGGTAGCAAATTCAATAAAATTTCCATTTCCCCCGCTATTGACTAGGGCAGAATTTTGAGGAGGACCTCAAATTTTCAAAGTCGATTGCTAGTCATTCATTGCATGCAGCCGTCAGAAGCACCAGCCCACTAAACTGGGGACGAATTTTGAGGAGGACCCTTAAAATTTCGGAGCAAGAAAGGTTGCAATGTCTTGAACGGCGTCACGGTCGACGAATCATCTAAAGAAAACTATTTTGAAATTATATTTATGTTACATTATTTTACTAATTATCCATTACTATTATCGAGCTGCTGCATTTAGCAACGCTACCGCAAATGATACACAACGTCAAGCAGGACATGCAAAGGCCACCTGGAGGCAAACAAACCTTCGCCCTTTTTATGAAACTCACGATTTTTCTTTGGATGCAAGCACTAAATTTGAGATATCATTATGAAACTGTCGCCATTCTGCATTTCCTGCATTGCATAAGGCTACAATTCTGCTTTCCGAGACTAAGCACTCTCTCCATCCTGCATTTCCTACATTGAATAAGGCTACTATTATGCCTTCCAAAACTAAGCACTGTTTCCATTTGTACGGCCGTAATATCGCCACCTTCATTTAAATTCTGCAACGGCTGAAAGATCGCCACCTTTTGCATTCCATGGCTGAAAGATCGCCACCTTTTGCATTTCAATGGGCTGAAAGATTGCCACCTTTTGCATTTAATGGTCTGAAAGATCGCCACCTTTTCCATTTCATGGACTGAAAGATCGCCAAATTGTCCAAAGGCATCATTGTTCGGAGGCAGCATTTTCATAGCCCGAGAACGGCATGCAATAGACTGAGGACCCCGTTTATCTTTTGCATATTCTCATTCAAAGGTATCATGGTTTAGAGGAATTATCCTCATATGTCGAGAACATCATTTCATAGACTGCGAATTCTTCATCATACGCTTCATTGCCCATGACTTCATGGTCCAAGGACGTCATCCTAACCGTCCAAAGTCAGCATTCATGGTCCAAAGGAAACTTGCATCACATTTAAATTTATGCACAATATATGTTGTATTGCTCACTTGCAGGTACGCCGGATAGCAAATGGTTGTCTCAGTAGGAGTAATCCCGCTCTGGTCCTGCCGCATATCAGATTTTAAATACCTCATGCAACCTAAACATCACGCCCGTCCTTTGCAAATCTCCATTGGCACATTCTGTCAATGATTCCTGAACTACATATGGCCTAATTCCTGTAATACCAGGGATATGCAGGCATCGCAAAAACCAGAGCTCGGTCAAAATTCCTTTCAAATCACCTCTTCCGGTCAAAATTGGCCATCCTATCTTTACCCGACAACTCTTTCATCCTTCCTAGTATAGAGGGACAGCTGTTGATACCCAATTTTTTCCTACGTATTTCTATTAAAATACTTTCAAAATTACATCTATATAATATATAAGCACACCCAAGAGTTTTTGTATTTTTTTCAAATATATAATAATTTTTTAAAATTCTTACTAAAAAATACAATAATATTCCAAAAAATTATCATATTTTTTGGATAATTCATTTTAGCAGCATATTAACATCAAGATATACTACGATAAATTTTGCATATTTTTAAGAATTTATTTTGTATATTTAAGACTATATTACATATAATTTCAATCGCAGCTTATTTTATGATTCATAGTATTTTAGAATTATAAAATTAGTTCCAATATTTTTTATCTAATATTTATGAATTATTTAGGGGTTCACTACTTTTGATTTTATCACAAAGTTATTTTCACTATTCTTTTATAAAATTAAACAAAGGAAAATTGGCTATTTAACTACTAGCCCATCTATTACAATTTTAGCCTCAAATTAGGCCCAATCTCAGCCCCAAATTCCCAACCCTATAATGTTTAAACTTAAACTGTGACCCAATTTCAATAAACTGACCCAGACCCTTTTTCATCTTGGCCGTTGATCGCAGAGATCAACGACCCCTATTCGTCCCTTCCTTTTTAATCCAAATGACCACCCTAACTCCCTCATTCTTTTCTGTTAGCCGCCCTTGAATCCCCTCTACTCTCTGATTCTCTCTAAGACCAAAACATAACCCTAGCCGCCTCCCTCTGTTTACCACCCAAAAACCGCCCGAATCCATGGCTTCCTAAGTCATTGAAGGTTGTACCTGCCTCATATGGCTCTTGCATGCCCGTTGTTTGAATGATCGAGGCCATACCTAGAGGGTCTTCACTCAGACATTTTCAAAGATCCCGACCATCTCCGGCCTTGCTCCAGTAGCTCTTGGTGTTTTGAGCTTGATTGTGATATTCTTTAGCTTAGATCATGACGTTTCCAGGCTTTCTCGCTTCTAGGGCTCTTGTGAAACTCTAGCCTTTCGAGGTTCTCCTTATTTATCTAGATATGTGCTAGATCTATGTTTATTTTAAGGTTTCAAATGATTTTTCAAAGTTTCTTTCAAAAGTTTGCTTTCAAACTTTTCATCTTCTCCGAATTAGGGTTTTCCTGATTTTGCATGGTCTACTGTGATTCTTATGTATTTTCCTCTACTGTGTTTCCTTCTACCTTGTTCTTATGATTTCCTCTACTGTATTTTGAACGATTTGTTTTCTCTTATGTGTTTTCATGAAGTTTTCCTGGGAAATACATGTTTAAGGTCTCAGTCCCTTTGAGTTTTCTAAACTTATTTAGTAAGTATTTTCGCCTGACTTGCTTGTTTTCATCTCTAGACTCGATTAATGGTAAAACCCTAGAATTTGGAATTTCATTCAAGTTTTGAGGCCACTTGTTACGTGATTTGTGTGCTTGTCATCTCTAAACTTGCATGATTTCAAAACCCTAATGTCTGAGTTCCTGAAGCTGTTTCGTTTTTGTTTCAACTTTATTTCTCCATATAGTTCTGACTTCTTTTGCTTGACCTCTTTAGCATGCTTCTGATATCCCCTTCTCACTATTACTAGATTAGCCTATACGACTCTCATGTTTCATTAGCAATACTTTTTCTCTTTGCCATTCTTTGACTTCACACGCCCAATGTTGTGCATTCTTTATATACAGTGGTTGTCCCTCTAGAATGACATCCAATTTGGGACTGATTTCAGACTTCCTTGTGTAAGCATGATTTATTCTTTCCTTGTTTAATTTTAAAATTCTCTTTAACCTTTCGATTCCCCTATTCCTGATTTGGTTCATTAGTGACGTTTGAATCCCTGATTTACTATGTACTAATTGATTTACTTTGTTCTTGGCTTATTTACTTAACCATGTATTTCAAACTTTCTTCCCTTACTTGCCCCTTCACTTAGGCGGATAGGGCACTGAGCCAACCTTTTAGATTGAATAAAGTTACTAAGCCCCTATGTATTTACCCCTTAATTATATGCTATGCAAATATATTTACTTGATCTCCTTCTTTAAACAACTTCTGCCCTTTATCGTTCAAATTTGAACTCGTTAATTAAAGGGATTTCTACTACTGACTGATTCTAATTTATACATGATTTTTTTCTTGCTTTGTTCCTTGCCTGATTTCATACTATAAATACGTTGCTCCTTTCTTAACACAAACACACACCAACACTCGAGTCTTTTCTGAACTCACACACAAAATATTTTCTCTGGCTGCTTATATTGTGGCTTCTTTGCGAGACTTCTGCTTGTCTCTTTCTGAAGCTGGAATGTTGTAGTTCTAATTTTAGAACCAACATTAATGTGTTTACTTACCAATTCTTATGTCTATGCTTACTTTAATCGCTTGAATAATTTAATTTTTGTGCAATGTGCTTATATCTTGTTCTTTTCTTGTAATGAATACCATTCCCATACCCCCCTATGTGTTTGAGCTATAGTCTAAAATATGGCAGTATATGTAAGTTACTGTCCATGGATACAAACTGGATCGTTTGGGGTCCTAAGTGCTTTCTATTTCCCATCCGCATTCCCTTTATATGTGCTGAGTAAAAGCCTTTGGCTTGACAGTATTCTAATTACTACCCAGACCATGGCTTGGCCTTCAATAGGTCTTAACTCTCCAGCTGGTCAAGGGTATGCCAACACTCCATATTGCTGAGCATGAACACCAAACTACTTTGGCATCCCCTAATTTCTTCTGTTGCACTTACACTTGTTCCTAAATTCTAAGTTCTTCCCCCCTCCAATGTGCCTTGCCTTGGGACCTTGAGTTCCCTCTGAACTTGGACATTGTAGGGTTGGCCCTTCCACACTGCACCTTAATTTAGTTATGTAATGATATCTGGGTGTAAGTAAACTCCTTGGGACTTTGACGCACTCCAGATTTCAAGAGGCCTTAGAAATCTTGATCCTAGAAGTTTGGTTCATCTCATGTTGTTAGATATTAAGTCTAAAATAGGCTCCTTGGATGTAGTTTAAATTTCTGATGTATTTTATTTCCAATCTAGTTCAACTGGTCTGTAATAATTTGTAAAACTTTGGGGCTTTAGTAAAGAAAGGGAAGGTGTTACTTTATGTATGCATAAGGTTAGATATCCTGCTTATAGGGTTTGTCTATGAATTTCTACACTCACATGTATTCTGCATGTCATATAGAAATCATGCTTATAAGCTCATCAATCTGCATACAGAAGTCATGCTTATAGTTATTTTCCACATCTGCATATAGAAATCATGTTCATAATCTTATGCATCTGCATATAGAAATCATGCCTATAAGTTTTCTGCACTTCTATAGGAAATTCTGCATACAAGTTTATGCATCTGCACATAGATATCTTTCTTATAAGCTTCCGCATTTCTACATCTATGTATGTCATTAGGCAAACAGTCTATAGGTTTCATAATCACAATAAGCTGCACTATAGATACCCTGCTCGTAATATTTCTGCACTCTTGCCAACATCTGTAAAAGGTGTCTAAAATCAGTAAATGCCTAGAAAGCATGCCTATAGTAATATTGAGTCTGAACTGTCTCACTCGTTTAAGCGATACCAAATGCAAAACTTGTATTATTATGTTAAAACTGGCAAATTTTTTTGTAATCACTTTGCCTCTTTTCTGAAACCAGTAGATACCATGCCTATAGGACTGTTTAACACGTAGGCAAAATGTTAGGTAAATTAATCAATTGCGTCAGTCTTTGAAAACTGCATCTAAGCAAACCTAACGCAGACCTATTGTCTAAAAATATGTGTTGAATCAGTCCGCTTAACGCCTTAATTTTAATCCGGACCAAACCAATATGTGTAAGACATGCTAAACTATGTGATTCCTTTGATTTAAAGAGGCTTATTTGAGCCATATTTGTTTACCTACCTACCAATACTTGCACAATATGTTTTGAATGTTGCCTTAGAATTTTATCCTTTGCAAACCCTCAAAAGACCCAAACTCCTTTCCCTTTTAGGATTAGTAATCGCGAATACCTCCGGGACTGATAGGATTGGGACGGGTACTAGCATGCAATAAGTAACGATACTTTTTTGTGTCGTAATACCTTAAAGGGTTGGGGAAGGTAGAATATGGAGATGATAAACGATGCACCAATATCACGTGCGAACCCGCTTTTAAGGAGTGATTTCTAGATATTGCATTGAAGTGATCCATATTGTTTATTGTCACGACTCAATCCCGGTCGCGTGGCACCCAACCCTAAGGCTAGGTAAGCCTGACCAACAATCGCTTTCAATTTAATACTAAGTCTCAAAATCGACAATTTATGAATAATAATCCAAGAATTTCAATAATAATAATCCAAGAATTTTAATAGAGTAATATAGATAAATACGAAAAATCGATAACACACCCATAAGATGCGGGGTCCGAGTCTAGAGCCTCTAAACTAAACTGGGTAGATATAATAATGTCTGATAACAATATAAAAATATGGGAAAGCATATAATAATAATGAACTGGAAAAAAATAAAAAGCAGCCAGGTCTCGCGAACGTCATGCAGCTACCTCAACGACTCTGGAAATATCTGGAGACTATGAGTGTCAGCTAGGCCTCCTGTGTACCTGAATCTGCAAACAAGGTGCATGGAGTAGGGGTGAGTACTATCGACTGAATGAATAATAAGCGTAGATAAATGTCTGAAAGTAAGAAATCCACTAAAGCCACAAAGCAAAGCTAAATCTAATAGTCCTATACCTTAACTACGAACTAACAAAAAATAATATCAAATATACAGTCAAGGATCAGATAAAAAATGCAATGCAATGCATATGAATACGCTGTGGCGTGCAGCCTGAGCCATCCATATTTTATCGTCGACGGCGCTCACAGAGGGTGTGTACAGACTCTGGAAATATATAACCGCTGCGGCGTGCAGCCCGAGCCATCCTCAGTCCACAATATGCATGTAAGTCACCTAACAGATTCAATCTGATTCTTTGCCAGTATCCAATTATTAATGTGAATATAATTTAATTAGTCAATTTCAGAAATAAGTTAGCATTCAATAACAGTGATTAAGCACAAGACTGAGATCAATGATTATGTAAATTATGTTATCACACAGATATTCACCCTAGACGGGTACTACAGATCGGCACATGGCCCCAAACATGGCATTACGCCCAATTATCAACAACGCAATGTGCGTATTAGATGCCAATAATTTATATTCAGCTCTCGGGATGGACCAAGCCAAAATCCCCAATCATTTACAACCCTGCACCTGCCATGGGGTGCTAGTCACACCCTAACATAGTGTCACGATGTGATAAACCGGGGTTTCAAACCCTCAGGCCATCATCTATACAAAATACTCACCTCTAACCGGTTGTAGACTGGTCTGCAATGCCTTTTCCCTTCAAAACTCCCTCTACGAGCGTCGAATCTAGTCATAACCAAAACGAATACGTCATTATAGGCTAAATAAACCTAACCCAATTGAAATTATTTGAAAAACGCTAAAAATCACGAAGTTCTTAAAACCCGAGCCCCAGGCCCACTTCTCAAAAAATTTTGAAAATCACATCTTTGGATTCCTCGTCTCGCCACGAGTCCGTACATATAAAGTTTACCAAAACGGAGTCTGTTTGACCCTTCAAATCCCCAAAATTCGTTTCTAAAAACTAAGCCCTAGTTCTTCACAATTTATACACAATTTCACGGAATAAAATGGAGGTTTTACGTGAAGAGACTTACCTCCAATCAATACCCGTTGAAACCACGCTTCAGATCGATCAAATAGCTCCTTTGGTTTCTTAACAATGGAGGAAAATATATTTAAGTCGCGGGTTAAATAACCCTTAAAACATTCTGTCTGCCCAGTGATTTACTCTATGCGATCGCATCCCTACTCCTGCGATCACATAGACCAAAATTCCGGCCCTCCAATTTCCTCTTACGCGATCGCATAGTTACCCATACGATCGTATATCAGTGAGCTCCACAACTACGCGATCGCATTGACCTCTACGCGACCGCACTGCACACAGCCCCATACCTATGCGATTGTATCACCCCTTACGCTATCGCATAGACCAAATTTTGTGCCCCCTTCTTTCCTCTATGCGATCGCAATGATGCTCATGCAATCACATAGAACAAAAGTCTGCTGCACTTTTTAACTTCAACAATTCCCGTTAGCCATCCGGAATCACCCTGAGACCATCGGGACCTCAACCAAAAGCATAGATATGTTCTGTTATTCATTCAAACCAGCTCGCAACATAAAAACACTATCATAAACATCAAAATCATCAAATTTCCACGGATTCAAGCCTAATTTAAACTAAAACTTCCAAAACTTGTATTTGATCCAAAAATTGACCTAAACACCTCCGAATGATCTGAATATTTGCACGCATATCCAAAATTACCTAACTAAGCTATTGCAACTGTCGTAATTCCATTCCGACCAACGAATCAAAATCTCACCTATCAACCGGACTTCGCCAAAATTCTAACTTAGCCAATTCAAGCCTAATTCTACACCGGACCTCCAAATTCAGATTTCGATTTTACTCCTAAGTCACAAATTACCATCCGAAACAAGTCGGATAATCGGAAATTCATTCGGAGTCCTGTAACTCATAAGTCAAAGCTCGATTGACCTTTCCAAACTAGACTTCTCAAAAAGAGACTAGTTGTATCATTTCTACCCAAACTCCATCCGAAATACCTCAAACTCTCCAAAAACATATAGTGGGACATATGGAAACATAAAACGGGGAAAACGGGCAATAATTCAAGGGACGGCGGGTCAGGTCGTTACATCCTCCCCAACTTAAACAACTGCTCGTCCTCGAGCGTGCACAGAGCTGCACTACGATCCAACCAATCTCTGAATGACCTTACTAATCATATAGCCGGGGTGATCCCAGGTCACCCTAACGCACATATGCCCGATAATACAACACAGCTAAAATTTCCCAGGCCGTCCAGACCATGACCGTAGAGTCACATTGCACATCCGAAACCATACACAAGATCAGAACCTCACATTTATACTCAAAATAAGCCTGAACTGTAACCCATACCTGCAACCTCAGGTGCACTCACATGATATACCGCATAATCCTATCACTTGAAACAATAACTTATATCCACAGTAGGTGTCCACAACAACCATGTACCGACAGTAACCCCTTATTAGCTGGAGTCTTATCCCAACACTGTTGTACTCTATCAATGATAATGAACACACAGTAGACCATAACCATTTCTCAGATCAACCATTCACGAAGACATTGCTTCCCCTTTGACTAATACCACAATAGATCTCCGAGCTGAAACTCGATATTAACCTTCCAACAAGCTGAAACCAAATTCATTTGTACCTATTAATGACCCCAAAGGTATCTTCTGGCCAAACACACCATCCTGGTGACATGACACTTCAATGCGGCCTAAGCCCCAACTTACATAACGCACGCACCAATAAGAGACGGTTTGAACATACTCAAGTCATGAAAATGACTCAACGAAAGAGCTGCACCTTAAGCTTATCAATACCGTTACAACAAAAGGCTGAGACCCCATCTCACATCATAGGAATAGAATACCTGAACCTGTCCAAGAGGGTCTAATCTCCACGTAGCCTCGCTATAATGTGCGATCTCATCCAACACCATTCCACATGAAGCACCTCGAGTCGTTATACTCGAACTTGACAACCATGCACAGATTGATGTCTGAAACCAATCAAATCCATCACACTCACTGTGAAGTGAGTTTTATACACCATTCAATCCTGAAGGAACCCAGTCGATGCGCTATTTGCCGAGCAACTCCCAATACAGACATTCCTCAGAAACCAGGAAACAAGGCATACAAAGTAATACACGGAAACTATCCTCAACGTCACACTATTACGGCACGTAACCCGATCCAAATAATGTACCTTGTGGCAGCGTGCCACCTGATCCACTCAAATATCTCATACAGAGAGATGCACATCGAGCCAAATTTGCTTATAATCTCAGAGTACCGAGTATCGGTCGCAAGCACACTGAATGCTTAATGATGTCTACTTATGGCAGTGTAAGCTACAAAACTCAACTTCCACTATGAATCTCGATAGCGCCGCACCATATGTGCCCATAGTCCGTAAATCATAATGTCTCGAATTGTAGAAAATAACTCATAGATCTCTCCGGATCACTGATAAGCTCAGCAATGGTCGAGTCAACTTATCCCTTGACAATACAATTTTGAGCCAACCGAGTCGACTTAGACCGGAACATACATCCGAAAAGTCCCTTAAATGTGGAACAGAATCACTGGTAGAAATCTCTATACTGCATGCCACCTTAAAGGCCAAATTAAGGAAAACAACTCCTACCAGCCGTCTGCTGGTCCTTGGAACACAACCATTCCGCTAGAATATAGTCTGATGCACCTCGCTACGCAACCTGTGGAATTTTCGACCTAGCCCATAGCACAATAGTCTAGAATAACCCAACACTGAGACAAACAGTCTACCCCTAACTTCATGTCCAAAATCTAACATATCAACAAATAAAGATCCACTCTGACTTCCCAATTCCAATAGCCTCTTACGGTGCCAATGCACATGATCCACAACCACTACATCGACTACACCGGAGAACTCCATGGAAGATATTCTAAAATTTTTCTGTGCCATTAATAGACTCATATGTCAACAGTCGGTCCAATAGGAAGCTGTCGCAATCCCACCAAATTGTTGTGAGTTTGCATCACCTTCCCCTCTTACTAAACGTATATTCCCGCCAAATTACTAGAATAGTAATACCATTTTCCTTAATCATCTGAGGATCGCTTCTTAAATCACATGCAGCTGCCCGAGCTTCTTAAGAATTTAATGACTTTCCATTCGGAACTGAACCGCACCTCACACACTCAAATCCCAACCCTGTACAACAGACCGCACATACCATACCATATTAGGGTAACCTGAGAACTCCATCTCCTTCTTCCTAAACACAAGCTATACTGCCATGACTAAATTCTTCTATCCACACCAGCTTAAGCAAGTTGTCCGAGCTCAAAAGCTCTGCTGTCCAATACCCCGTAAGGGCTCATTACCTCGAACACAAACAAGGAATTGATCATATCTTTACCATGCCGATTCGGTACACTAACAAGTAACTTCAATTGGCTAGATTTCCTTCCAATTTATTTTCAACTTGATATACTCTCTTGTTGTAGCACCACAATGCCTCAATGCAGGCTTACCACAAGAGACTCGAACGTAAGACTACACTGTCTAAGACCAATAGGCCACTGCACTCTCTCTCAAACTTTCCCAAAAATACCACTTCTAAAATACCCTACTTTGAAGAACTTCCTGCGAATCTAAGTCCGCTACCTTTACTTCCCAGATACTGATACATAGAATCCCGTAATTGACCTAAAAATATCACAAGTCTTGACCTGTTCTAATGAAAACACAGACTTGGTCATCTACTCAACCTTAAAACATCTGAGTGCTACATATAGAATCTTGAACATATCAACCATCCTCAAGGGTCATCCACTTTTATACCCACTACAAATTACTTGACTTAATGATTTGAACCACTCGTGCCTTATCAGCACTATGACACCTCAAGACATAACCACATTCCGATACGACTAAACCACTTCCTTACCTTTACACTAAGCATTCATTATCAACAACTCAAGGCATCCTATTATTTTCCTCATATCTACTAAGCACCACAAAACCCTTTGTCAAAATTTTTGCTTCACTCGAGCCATCCTCGACTCAATATCCGCAACCAGAACTAATTCACCCGTATGTGTCAAATCGGAACTAACATAATTCCTAATCATACAATTAGCTAATCAACGACAACCTCCCCAACTTAGCTCGAAGCCATATATACCACAACACATATACATCTTTTGCTGTCGTAATACCTTGGTGAGATTAAACTCACTCTTTCATAAGCTTGTTGAAGAACAAATCATCAAAAATTTTAACTCTTATGAAATTCTTGCATTCATTCACATAACAGTTGAGCCCACTCTTTCAGCGACAAAATTCTCTACAAAGTCCTAGATTTTTCAAAAATTTTGGCAGAGTTTCTTTTTGTAATTGAGCCTATCCACCTGCCAGAGATCACCAAAACAATCCTAACCACACATCCACAACTTGACGAAGCATCACAGTATATATATCAACAACATTAATCTCAATAGTTCATGTATTATATCATCAAAAATTAATACATGGACATGCGCTGCACCCATTCGAATAATAACACATAGAAAGTACCTTTCAATTACACATATACGAATCACATCACTTCAGATCACCTCGCAGGAGATAACCCACCTGCTCACCTTAGTATAACATTTATGTATAACTTCCAGCGTCATACACATTACGCAGCTACTTAGTCTTCATGAGTCTGAACTCATATCGTATCGTGCAATTTACTTCACTCCCAATAGAAGACTCGAAAAGATTCTTCACGCGCCCACAACTTGGGCTACTCATCGGACCACCATAGGAAACGAATTACTTGACAGTTCATCCATTAGCTAACAGACTCCTTCGTCACTACCAGGTCATATAATTGCATCTTTCAGTACTAGCATACTCATCACACGATTACCAAACTGCCATTCCGGCTAATAGCGACAATGCCGAACATATACGTTCAAAACACTTGATCATACAATCATCACGTTAGTGCTAAGGCCTATGCAAGGGCCGGCCTCAAGTCCTCTATACTGGACCAACATCAACCTCACGAAGATTACATCCCGCCCCTCGATCAGGGAATCGCAAGCCCTCAAAGCACATATAATACCGAGTGCTCATGTGTGCATACAGGCTTGAGGAAGGAATTTCTAGAGTTACTCTTTCAAGCTTAATCAAGGATGCACGATAAGATTTCAAGAAAGTGGAGTGTTTCCTATGGATTCTTTAGCCTCCTACTTATAAGTCTGGTGCATGACACACCCATAAATAAGACTCTACTAAACCGGCTCATGACTCGTGAGGCCTAGTAACCTAGGCTCTGATACCAACTTGTCACGACCCAAACCCGGTCGTGATGGCACCCAACCCTAAGGCTAGGTAAGCCTGACCAACAACTGCTTTTAGTTTAATACTAAGTATCAAAATCGATAATTTTAAGAGTAATAATCCAAGAATTTTAATAGAGTAATATAGATAAATACGAAAAACCGATAACACACCCATAAGATCTAGGGTCACGAGTCTAGAGCCTCTAAACTAAATTAGGTAGTAATAATAATGTCTGAATAACAATATAAAAATCTAGGAAAGTATATAATAATAAAGAACTGGAAAAAAATGAAGAACAGCGCGGTCCTGCGAACGTCATGCAGCTACCTCAACGATTCTGGAAATATCTGGAGACTATGAGTGTCAGCTAGACCTCCTATTTACCGGAATCTGCACAAGGTGCAAGGAGTAGGGGTGAGTACTACCGACTTAGTGAATAATAAGCATAGAAAAAAGTCTGAAAGTAAGAAATCCACAAAATACAACAAAGCAAAGCTAAATCTGACATTCATATACCATAGCTATGAACTAACAACAAACAATATCAAATATACAGTCAAGGATGAGATAAAAAATGCAATGCAATGCACACGAATACACTGCGATGTGCAGCTCGAGCCATCTATATTTATTTATCATTGACAACGCTCACTAGGGGTGTGTACAATCTCCGGAGGGGCTCCTTCAGCCCAAGCGCAATATCAATATATAATCGTTGCAGCATGCAGCCCGAGCCATCCTCAGTCCACAGTATGCATGTAAGTCACATAACAAATTTAATCTTATTCTTTGCCAGTTTCCAATTATTAAGGTGAATATAATATAATTAGTCAATTTCAGAAATAAGGCGACTTAGCATTCAATGACAGTGATTAGGCACAGGACTGAGATCACAAATTATGTAAATCATGTAATCAAACAGATATTCACCCTAGACGGGTACTACAGATCGGCACACGGCCCCAAACATGGCATTACGCCCAATTATCAACAACACCATGTGCGTATCAGATGCCAATAATTTATATTCAAATCTCAGAATGGAACAAGTCACAATCCCCGATCATTTAAAACCCCGCACCTGCCATGGGGTGCGAGTCACGCCCTAACATAGCGTCACGATGTGATAAACCGGGTTTCAAACCCTCAAGTCATCATCAATACAAACTACTCACCTCTAACCGGTCGAGACTGTTCTGTAATGCCTTTTCCCTTCGAATCTTCCTCTACGAGCGTCGAATCTAGTCAAAATCACAACGAATACATCATTATAGGCTAAATAAACATAACCTAATTGAAATTATTCGAAAAACGCTAAAAATCACGTAGTTGGTAAAACCCGAGCCCCGAGCCCACTTCTTGAAAAATTCTAAAAATCACATCTTTGGATTCCTCATCTCGCCACGAGTCCGTACATATAAAGTTCACCAAAAACGAAGTTCGTTTGACCCTTCAAATCCTCAAAATTTGTTTCTAAAAACTAAGCCCTAGTTCTTCACAATTTCTACACAATTTAATGGAATTGTGGGTTGATTCTTCCGAAAATGGGCTTTTTAAGTCAAGAGAGTTACCTCCAATCAATACCCATTGAAAACACGCTTCAAATCGCTCATTTGGTTGCTTAACAATGGAAGAAAATATGTTTAAGTTGCGAAAATAACCTATACAACATTCTGTCCGCCTACTGATTTACTCTATGCGATCGCATCCCTACTCCTGCGATCGCGTAGACAAATATTCCGGCCTCCAATATCCTCTTACGCGATCGCATAACTACCCATGCGATCGCATATCACTGAGCCCCACAACTACGCGATCACATTGACCTCTATGCGACCGCACTGCACACAGTCCGCATACCGATAGCATCATCCCTTACTCGATCGCATAGACCAAATTCTAAGCCCCCTTTCTTTCCTCTATGCGATCGCAATGATGCTCATGCGATCGCATTGAACAAAAGTCTGCTGTAATTTTCTGCTGCACGTTTTAACTTCAAAAATTCCCGTTAGCCATCTGAAATCACCTCGAGGCCCAAGAGACCTCAACTAAAAGCACAGATGTGTTCTATTATTTCATTCAAACTTGCTCGCAACATAAAAACGCCATCAAAATCATCAAATTTCCATGGATTCAAGACTAAGTTAAACTAATACTTCCGAAACTTGCATTTGATCCAATACCCTACCTAAACACCTCCAGATGATTGAAAATATGCACGCATATCCCAAATCACCAAACGGAGCTACTGCAACTGTCAGAATTCCATTTCGACCCTGGGATCAAAATCTCACCTATCAACCAGAATTCGCCAAAATTCTAACTTAGCCAATTCAAGCCTAATTCTACGCTGGACCAATTCAGTTTCTGATTTCACTCCTAAGTCACAAATCACCATCCGATACTAGTCGGATCATCGAAAATCCATTTCGAGTCCTCTAACTCATAAGTCAATGCTCGGTTGGCTTTTCCAAACTAACCTTCTTATAAAAAGACTAGTTGTCTCATTTCTACCCAAACTCCTTTCAAATTACCTCAAACTCTCCAAACACATATAATGGGACATATGGAAACATAAAACAGGGAAAATGGATTATAATTCACGGGACGACGGGTCAGGTCTTACATTTACAAACTTAGGACCTTTTTTCCTTTTATTTGTTTATCTTTCTTTTAAGTTGTTTAAACTATCTTTTGGAATAGGTGGTACACACAGGAATGAAGTGTGCGGACTTGGTCAGTCGATAAGCAATCACCCATATGGCATTTGACTTCCTCAAAGTCCATGAGAGTACAACTACAAAGTCCATGGTGATATGCTCCCACTTCCACTCCGAAATCTTTATTTGCTGAAGCAAGTCACCCAGTCTCTGGTGCTCATACATTACCTGCTGACAATTGAGGCACCGAGCTACAAACTATATCTTTCTTCATCCGCCTCCACCAGTAGTGTTTCTTTAAATCCCAATACATTTTTGCGGCACCCGGATTAATGGAATACCACGAACTGTGGGCCTTCTCTAGAATCAATTCCCGAAGCCCATCAATATTGGGTACACATATCCGACCCTGCATCCTCAATATCCCGTCATCACCAATTGTCACATCTCTGGCATCACCATACAGAACGTTGTCCTTGAGGACAAGCAAATGCGGGTCATCAAACTGACGCTCTCTAATATGATCCAACAAGGAAGACTGAGAAATCACTCAATCTAGAACCCGGCTGGTCTCCGAAAGGTCCAATCTCACAAATTGGCTGGCTAAGGTCGGAACATCCATCTCCATGGGCATCTCCACTGTTGGTAGATAAGCCAAGCTCCCCAAACTTTCCGCCCAACGACTCAAAGCTTTGACCACCATATTAGCCTTCCCCGAGTGATACAAGATAGTGATATCATAGTCCTTCAGCAGCTCTAACCTCCTCCTCTGGCGCAAATTAATGTCCTTATGTTGAACAAATGTTTGAAACTTCGGTGATCAGTATAAATCTCATAAGGAACACCATATAAATAGTGACGCCAAATCTTCAAGGCGTGAACAATAGTAGCTAACTCAAGATGATGGACGAGATAATTCATATTATGTACCTTCAACTGTAAGGACGCGTAGGCAATCACCCTACAGTCCTACATCAATACCGCTCCCAGGACAATCCTTGAGGCATCACAATAGACAATATAAGACCCTAAACCTATACGCAATATTAGTACTGGGGTTGTAGACAAATCTGTCTTGAGCTTCTGGAAGCTCTCCTTACACTCTTCCGTCCACTTGAACGGAGCACCCTTTTGGGTCAGCCTGGTCACATATGCTGCATTAGATGAAAATCCCTCAATAATTCGACGGTTATAACCCACCAAGCCAAGAAAACTACGAATCTCTGTAGATGAGGATGGTCCGGGTCAACTCTGCATAGCTTCCACTTTCTTCGTATCCACCTTGATCCCTTCATTCAATTCCACGTGACCCGGTAATTCATTGGGATCCAACAAAAATTCATATTTCGAGAACTTCGCATATAATTTATTTTCTCTCAAAGTCTAAAGCACTGTCCTCAGGTGTTTCTCATGATCTTCCCAACTCTGGGAGTATACCAGAATATCTTCAATAAAGACAACGATGAACGAGTCAAGGTATGGCCAGAACACGCTATATGTCAAATGCATAAATGTTGCGGGGGCATTTGTCAACCCAATTGACATAATAAGGGACTCCTAATGACCATACCGAGTCCTAACAGAAGTTTTCGGGATATCTGGTTCCTGAATCTTCAACTGATGGTAACTTGAACACAAGTTAATCTTAGAAAATACTTGTGCACCTTGCAATAGGTCAAATATATCATCAATACGAGGCAAATGATACCAGTTCTTCACTGTAACTTTGTTCAACTAGCGATAATCAATGCACATATGCATAGAATCGTCCTTCTTCTTCACAAATAAGATAGGAGCACCCCAAGGCAATACACTGGGCCGAATGAAACCCTTGTCAAGCAATTCCTTCAACTGCTCCTTCAAATCCTTTAACTCAGGAGGAGCTATGCAATAAGGAGGAATAGAAATAGGTTGAGTGACCAGCAACAAATCAATGTCGAAATTAATATCTCTGTTGGGTGTCATACCTGGAGATCAGCCGAACCACATCAGGGATATCCCGTACTACTGGGACTGAATAAACTTTAAGGGTATCCATACTGACATTTCTCACATAAGCTAGATATGCGTCACACCCCTTCTCAACCATCTGCTGATCCTTAAGGAATGAAATAACTATACTGGGAGTGTGATATAAAGTACCCCTCTACTCTACCCGCGGTACACTTGGCATAGCCAGCATCACTATTTTAGCATAACAATGAAGAATAGTATAATGGGGAAATAGTAATTCCATGCCCAAGATAACATCAAAATATACCATGCTGAGCAATAACAAGTCGGCTCCTAGTCTCAAACCACTAAGAGCAATAAAACATGACTGATAAATGCGATCCAAAATAAGAGAATCTCCCAAAGAGTAGAAATATAAATAGGGAACTCAAAGAATCCCGAGATACGCCCAAATGGGGGGCGGGGGAATAAGAGAACACATAAGAATAAATGGAGCCTGGATCGAATAAAACCGATTCATCTCTATATAATTGGAGGCGAAAACCTCAGTACGAGCATGAAGGGCATAGTATCTGGACTGACCTCCCCGTCTGAGATGACCCCTACCACCCCGACCTCCACCTCGGGCTGGAAGAGTGGGTGGGGTGGCAGCTAGTGCTGTAATCATATCCTGAGGACCTGATGGAGCAGAGTGTGTATGAGAAGGCTGTGGAGATGCAATCTTCCTAAGTCTAGGGTAATCCCTTACCATATGGCGTGTGTCGCTACACTCAAAACAAGCTCTGGGAGGGCGTGGCAACTATGAATGGCTCGGGCCAGGTCTGCTGGACTGACCACTGAAAGTATCCCGTGGAGGAGGCAGACTAGATACTGGAGAGCATAATAAGGTTCATGAGGCCTAGGAGGATCTAGAACACCACTGGCTGCTGGAAGAGCTTAATGAACGGGGTGACTCATATAACTCCTACCATGATTAACTACA
The DNA here is from genome assembly GCA_034376525.1 of Nicotiana benthamiana. Lineage (NCBI taxonomy): Eukaryota > Viridiplantae > Streptophyta > Magnoliopsida > Solanales > Solanaceae > Nicotiana > Nicotiana benthamiana. Next base: position 98,404,819 of record CM067334.1, on the reverse strand, counting down.
GCTGGAGCACGAGCACTAAAATAATGGCACGACTCTCGAAACCTCTTGGCCTCTCTCTCTCATCTCTATCCTGAGCAAACATGCCCTATACTCTCCTAGAAATGCTCTCCACCTACTGATAAGTAACATCTATCTCCATCTCCCGGGCCATGCCAGACCTGATGTTGGGAACAAACTCTCTCAGGAACTCTGAAAATCAAGGCATAGCATATCTAGCCAAGTTGGTGAAGTGGCTAGCATACTTTGAAATAGTCATAGTACCCTGACATAAATGCACAAACTCTGCGCGCCATGCATCCCTGAGGCTCTGGGGAAAAAACTCCATCAAGACATATCGGAAAACTGGGTCCATGTAAGGGAAGCTGCCTCAGTCGGTCTGTCCAACTCAAAAGTACGCCACTTCTGCTAGGTTGCTCCTCGAAGCTGGAAGGTAGTGAAAGAAACCCCACTCGATCCTAATATACCCATAGTACGAAGGATACGATATCACTCATCCAGAAATCCCAGAGCGTCATCTGATGCTAGACTACTGAATGTAGAGGCTTGTATTTTGTGAACTTCTCAAGCCTCCGCTACTCATCCTCTGAAGCTGCTGGCCTGTCCTCGGGCTAAACTGGGGCTATAGGCGGTACAGGTATAACTTCTAGGATCTGATCAACCTGGACCCGCTGCATTAGGGTGCGGGCAACGTGAGTCCGTGCTCCTCCCCCAGTATGGGATGTGGCTGCAGCAAGGGGAATCAACCCTTCCTGGTCCCGAGTGGTGTACATGCTCGCGAACTGTGCAAGGGTCTCCTGAAGAGCTGGAATAGTAGTAGCAGTAGATGTATCAAGTGCTTGTGCTCCGTCTGGAGCTGCTGGTAGCTCTTCTATGGTATCTTGTGGGGGTGCTATGGATGCACTGCATACACGTCCTTGGCCTTTACCCCAGCCCTGACCTTTGGCAGCTCTAGCACGGGGTGCGGGTGCCTGGTCGTCTCCGGTAGCACGTGTCCTCACCATCTGCGAGAGAATAGAAAACAGAGGTTTAGAATTTTGAAATCAATAATATCGCACAAAAGTAATCAAATGAAGTAAAATTTTCCTAAAAGTTACATAGTCTCTCGAGGATAAGTACAAATGTCTTGGTATCGATCCATGAGACTCTAACAAACTGACTTGTGATTCATGACTCCTATGAACCTAGAGCTCTGAAACCAACTTGTCACGACCCAAGTTCTCCCTACATGAACCGTCATGGTAGCACCTAGTCTCTATGACTAGGTAAGCCTAACAATTTTCAAAAAAGGAAATAAAGATACGAAACTAGCCATTACGGGTAATATAATAAAGTAGTTTAAAATGCCGCTTAGAATATACAATGATAACACTCTCGACCAATAATAACAATCACAAAACCCGAAATCTCATAAACCACTAACTAGAGGAAATACATATTGTTCTAACTCTATAAATCTAAAGAAAAGTATTTATAGAACGTCTATAGTTAAAGGGAGAATAGAGAGGGACTTCTCGGTTTGCAGACGCGGTAGATATACCTCGAAGTCTCTAAATATTACCTCACCTCGTTGATGGTATGGCTGAATAGAAGAACCTGGATCTGCATACGAAACACATGTCCAGGAAAGGGTAGGAGTATACCACAGCATTACCAAGTAAGTGCCAAGCCTAACCTCAATTGAGTAGTGACGAGGAAGGTCAGGGCACTACTGGTTTTATATATATATATATATATATAAAGGTAAAATAAATGTGCAACGAGACAATATAACTAAGTGCTAATATTCAATAAAAGTAAAATCACAGAAAGAAATAACTCAATACACAAAGATAGCAACCGAGGATCTCCCAAGATATCCTCCCGCAATCCCAAATGTAAATGTATAGAGGATCTCCCGGGATTCAATATATGGGGATCTCCTAGGATATCGTCCCAAAGTCCTAATTATTAATGTGCAGGGGGATCCCCCGAAATACCGATATGTAGTCCCAAAGTAAACATGCATGGGGGATCTCCCAAAATACCAATCCGTAGTCCCAAAATAAATACACAACAGTTTCAAGATAGAATCCTACAATTCTATTTAAGTTTGTATCAGGAAAACAGGAAATTTCTACTCTAAACATGCTGCACAAATTCTAGGTAAGTAGTTAAAGCAAGTAAAACAGTTAAGTCACGTATAAGCATGCTTTCCTAAGCTAAACAGGAGGTTTCACATATTAGAAATGTCCAATTAAAAGAGAAAACATATATAAGCATTTAATGAAAGCTAGGTTTTTCAGCAATTAGCACGTATATGCACTCGTCATCTCATGTACATGGCATTCATATAACAACAGTATCGCAATCCTAAGGGGAGTTTCCTACACAAGGTTAGGCAACCACTTACCTCGGACCAGCTCAAAATCAATTCGAAATTATGCTCTTGCCACGAGTATCCAACTCCGAGTGGCCCAAATCTAATCAAATAAATATCATAATTTAAATACAACTACAAACAACTAATTTAGCCAAAGAAATCGAAGTTAAGGCAAGAAAATACAAGAATGACCATAGATCCTCCCCGGGCCCACGTCTCGGAATCGGGTAAAAGTAATAAATTATGAGCACTCATTCACTCACGAGTCTAGCCTAAGGCTGTTTGGTGTCCCGGTTCAGGCCCAGGACCGGTCCTGGCGGGTCTTAGCCTGTCCTGGCTGGCCCAACGACTATTTTTTTTTAAAAAAAATCTTTTTTTTTTAAAATTCAGTAACGGCTCTTTGCAAAAAGTAGCTGTTTGGGAGTTTGAAAAATAGCCATTTGGCCCCCAAACTTTATATAATTACACTTTTTCCCATTTCTCACCTATAAATACCCCCCCCCCCCCCCCATTCTTTCATTTTTATTCACCAATTCATCAATATCTCTCAATCTCTCTCAAGCTCTCTTTCAATCTTTCTAGTACAAGTGCTTAATTTATTGTTGAAAAATCGTGAAAAATTGTGAAGTTGTTGAATTGAAGTTTTCAAGTGTTCAAGTTCAACGATTTTCAATTTTCAAGAAGTTGTTCGGCAATCCGGTAAACTCGTTTCAACTCTTACGTGCTAATAATATATTTTTGTGTTTTTTGGTTTGCATAATTCTAATTAGTATGCCATTTTCTTTGAAAAAAATGTTCGGTAAAGGAAAAGGTAAAACCGGTGAAAGTAATGGCCATAATACTACCCTTCCCCCGGCTCCCCGACCTAAAAAAGATAAGCAAGTTGAAAGTAGTAGCCAACCTAGACGTCCTAATTCGCCTCCCGTTATGCTTGATAGTGATCACCCTTGTTTTCAATTTATCGATAGTGAATTTCTACATGATGTTGTAGTAGGTGATAGATTAGATGATGATATTATGAATGCTCTTTATCCTAATGAACCTATCTTAGAGGAAAATGAGGATTATGATGATGATGATGAAACCCAAGCACCAGATTTAGATGATACACCTACTAGTCCTGCTCATAACTTAGGTAATGAACCGGCACACCCACCTATACAAACTCCCACTTTTAGTAGACAACCTGCTAAACGTCAAGAAACATCATTAGTTTGGCATTTTTTTACTCAAGTAAGAGAGCACGACAAGGCTAAGTGTAAAACTTGTGGGAAATTACTTGTTCATAGGCATACTGGAGACCGTAGCGGCACGGGTAGTTTGACTAGGCATATACAATTACACCCTAGAGATAGGGCTAGATTTTTCCAAATGCAAGCGCAACAAGAGGGGGGACAAGTGTAGAGTCTCAAGTTAACCCTAGTACTGGTTCAAATCTAGTTCAACCAGGAATAAACACTGTCACCGGAGGTATTTTATATTACGATCCAAATAAGGATCGTGAAGAATTAGCAAAAATGATTACTGTTATGTGCTTGCCTTATACTTTTGCTTCTAATCCTAATTGGATTCATTATATTAAAAGAGTCTTTAATCCTACTTATAAAGGTATGCCTCGCGCAACAGTTAAGGCCGATATTTATAATTTCAAGCATGAATATGAACAATATTTGCGCTATATATTTACTCATATACCTAATCGTATTTCTATTACAACTGATATTGGTAGAAGTAGTAATGACTGTGATTATCTAACTGTAACAAGTCATTGGATATATGAAGATTGGACAATGCAAAAACGCATAATTGCATATAGAATAATTAATTCACGGCACACGGGTAAGTTTATAGCTAACACTGTTTCAGATATATGCAGATATTTTTGCTTTAGTGATAAAATAATGGCAATTTCTATGGATAATGCTTCTAGAAGCACTAGTGCAATAGGCATGCTAACACAAACCCTTAATCCTGCATTTAGTAACATTTTCCATGTTAGATGTATTTGTCATATTTATCATTTAATTGTTGGTCATGGTATGCGAATATTAAACATAGAAATTGAAAAGGTGAGAATGGCTCTTAATTGGCTATTTTATTCAAACCGTAGAACTAGACTTAGAGAATATTTTAAAAAATGTGACGAATATGGCCTTAGAGAAAGAAAAGTTCCTAAACCTTGCCCGACTAGGTGGAATTACATGTACAAAAGTTTAGTAGTAGCGTATGAATATAGAAACCCAATTAATGCTATGTTTAATTCTCGGGTAGGTGGTTAGGATGATGATGAAATGCTAACTACCCAAGATTGGACTAATGTTAAATTTTTTTTAGATTTTTTAGAACATTTTCAAGTGGCTACAAATGCTTTTTCTGGACAATATTATCCGACTATTTCTAACTGTTTAGTTTATATTTGTTTGTTGAATTTAGCGAGGGTGGGGATATTTATGAACTTGCAATAAATTAAATGAAACAAAAGTTTAAAAAATATTTTTTTCCAATCCCTCCTATTTTAGGTGTAGCTGCTATGTTAAATCCAACAATGAAGTTAGGAGGTCCTCACTTTTGGCATTCTAATATTTATAAAGCTTTAGATCATTCAGAAGACGAAATTGCTACACTAGCTGACGCGAAGCATCAATTAAAATTAATGCTCAAACTGTTTATAATGCTTATAAACAGGCGTTAGAGCATGCTAGGTCAAATATTCCAACCCCTACTTCGTCTACATCACAATCATCTAAAAGAGCTACTGGCTTAACAGCTCTTAAATTGTGGACGGAGTTCAGGGGTTCTCAAGGTGATAATTTTGATGAAATTTCCCATCTAAATGAGCTCCAAGTTTACTTGTCACAGGGACTAGAAAAGGAGAATCCAGACGGCTCTTTCAACCTTTTGGAATGGTGGAAGTCAAGGGAAAAGCATTTTCCCGTTCTTGCAAGGATGGCTCGGGATGTTCTGTCAATTCAAGTGTCAACTGTTGCATCGGAGAGCGCTTTCAGTCAAGCAAGACTACAAATCGGTGATCACAGAGCGTCAATGCGGGAGAGCTTGGAAAAATCAGTGCTTTTTAGAGACTGGATCCGCGCAGAAAGAAGGAACTTTGACATAGCAGAATCACAACCGGCAATAGATGAGGCATATGAAGAAATGATAGCAGAACTTGCTGAGGAAGCGACTTCACCCGGAAGTGGTGATTAACAAGCTTCATTTCCACCACCGCCAACACAACCTCCTCCCAACCTTGACAGATTTATGAGATTTGTTAGAAATACAACATAAATTATGATGTAACTTGTACATTGGTACGTCTTCTTTTAGTTCTTTTTCCTTTTAATGGTGGTATTAGTACCTTGTTGTGCTCATTCCATTGGGGGAAGGAAGACTAAGAAAGATATGCCATTTTGGTCAATAAATATGCTCTTTATCATATCCTTGAATATCTTTTTTCTCAATATTTCTTTGTCTTTACTTCGATATCAATCCTTGATATTTATATAACACACAATATATAACATACAACACAATATACTAAGTACAACATTCTTTTATATACATTATATACAATATATACTACTTACTACAACACACTATATACATAATATACAATATATACTAATTACTACAATACAATATATACATAACATACAATATATACTAATTACTAATTTACTACAACACATTATATACATAACATATATCCATATATACATAACATACAATATATACTAGTTACTACAACACAATATATACATAACATAAATATCCATATATACATAACATACAATATATACTAATTACTACAACACAATATATACATAATATACAACATATATTAATTACTACAACACAATATATACTATACTAATAACTTAGTACACCATATAAATATATTCTACACTATACTAATGACTACTATACAAGATATTGACTTAAAAAAAACCGTCAGGTCCATTAGGCTCGCCAGGCCCGGCCCACCAGGCCCGGCCCACCAGGCCCAGGACCACAGTGTGCTTAGGGCCGTCATGGGCCGGTCTGCCCGGGACCGCCAGGCCCTGCATGCCAGGCTCGGGACCGTGAGACCCGGCACGTCAGGCCAAATAGGCCCAGGCCCGGGACACCAAACAGCCTTAGTCTAGCCATACATAATTCAATCAAACCCATACCAAAATCTTGATCAAAAACCCAAAATTAGGCCTAAAAACGTTTCTTAAATTTTCCTCAATTTTTCACCCCAAATCCAAAATGAGATGATTAATTCATATTTAGATTAATGAGATATAATCCAAAACGAGTTAGGAATCATTACCCACAAATTGCCTCAGAAAATCTCTCCAAATTTCGCCTTCTACCGAGCTCTCAATCCAAATTTTGAGTTATGAACTTAAACCCTCGATTTTGAAATTTAAATTCTGCCCAGACGCATTCTTCTTCGCGAAGGCGAGACTACTATCACGAACGCGATGCACAAAGATCCTCTGGCTAAATTTACTCCTTCGCGAATGCGTTGCTTCAGCACCAACACCTTCGCGAACGCGACCCTATATTCGCAAGGGCGTAGAGCATTTTCCTAAGGTCCCCAGCGGCCTCGCCTTTCCTCTTAGCAAATGCTCTTAGATCTTCGCGTTCACGATGCTTCCACTGGCCACCCTTCGCGAACGCGAGCTCTCCTTCGCTAACACGAAGGTCAATTGTCTACAATAGAAAAACAAACAAATATGCTGTGCTCCTAAGTCCAAAAATGACCCATTGAGCATCCGAAACACACCCAAGGCCCAGGACCTCAACCAAACTTACCAACCAATCCTAAAACACCATACGAACTTTATCAAACCCGCCGATCACATCAAACAACGCTAAACCACGATTTGCCTTCTAATCCAAGCCTAGCGAACTTGAAATCTCAAGAATTCTACAACCGATGCCTAAACCAACCAAGCCATGTCCAATTGACGCCAAATTTTGCACACAAGGCACATTCAATACTAAAGAGCTATTTCAATGTTTGAACTCGGATTCCGACCCCGATATCAAAATCTCGCTATCGATACGGAAACTTTAAAAATTCAAATCGGCATTTCAAGCCTAAAATCTACTAGCCATGTTTTCTTTCTGTGATAGTGCCATAGCGTAGGACTCCAGGATTTTTTGAAGCTGAACATGCTCGCAAGATGCCTAATGCTTTTAGCTTTGATCATTCGTCCTTTTCAATCAGATAGGAAGGGCTGTAGAACAAAATGTACTTCTAAGTAATTGCCCCATAGATCCTATCAATATGAAGAAGAAATCATGTTAAGCTACAGAACTCCGAAATACAATCCGAATACGCCCCTAAGCCCGAAATCATCCAGCGGAGCTAACGGAATTGATGGAATTCCATTACGAGGTCGTCTTCACAGTGTTCAGAGACTACGGTAAGTTCTAAAGCTCAAGCTCTCATTTAGGGATTAAGTGTCTCATAACACTTCGAAACTTAGAACGAATCCTCCCCACAACTCACAATAGCAGAAACAAATATGGGAAAAACAGTTAATAAGGGATAGTGGCGTTAATTCTCAAAACGACCTACCGGGTCGTTACATTTAAATTGTACTGAGAACATAAATTCTTTTTAACACTAGCTATGTATCTGATTTAATTTCTAAAAAATATGTATATGATTGGGCGATTTATTGTTGTGTAGAATATCTTATATTCAAAACGTATTACAAAGAATTGTAGCACGTGATAGTGATACAGAATCGAGCTGAGTTGTATTTGCAATTTACATTAACTGAAGCAAATTACATAGAAGACCAATGCAAAAGGTTAGTAATTAATTTTTTTTATATTTCTTATTATATTCTAAAGAGAAATGAATAAACATCTACGGAATACGATATTATTTTTCTAAAACCATGCAGAAACACCTAAAATAGGAAAATTCCAGTTATCATATTTCTAAGATTTCCTTTTTTGCAGGAACTGAAAATCAGCTTCTAACATTGAATACTGAAATGCCTTCAAAAACATAAAATATTAAAACAAGCATATCAATACCACAAACCAGCGCTCCAATTAGAATAAAGTTCACAAGGGAGAGTTGCTACGCATGCAAATTGGATAACAACCAACTTTACAGCCAAATTTATTTTCTGAAAATAAAAACAAGTAATTAAACTCTCGAATCTGTCGAGAATTTTTATTTATTATCCTCTCTCTACATCGTCATGGGATTCTCTTTGCGTTGCCGAAGTAGCTCTTAAGGTGGCACTTGCATGTGCAACGTTTCTTGACACTGGAAATAAAATAAAACTATAATTATTGAGAAATTAACAAATTATGTTTGATAATAAATGATCTTTAATAATAAATTAAGAAAGTTATTATTATCAAGAAATGAAAACAATGAGATTCAACCCAAGCATCCATTCTGCGCGAAGCAGCTCCCCCTTAATTTGATTCACCTCTCTTTGCATCGACTGTTAGAGAGGAAAAGGAAAAGATATAATTATATGACAAATATGCAAAGTTAATACAGTTGATAATTATTGTTTAACATATTAATAGAAAAAATTTCTGGAAGTATAATAGTTACCTCAAGCCTGGAGTTGAATTATGATACATGTAAGTTGGGACATGATAAAAGAAAATATAGAACATGTAAGTTGGGACATGATAAAAGAAAATATAGAACATGTCATTAATTTGTATCAGACTTGGTACAAATACCGAAAGAATGGACCTTGGGCGTAACTCAACCCCAAAAGTTAGCTTATGAGGTGAGGATTGCCCAAGCCATATAAGGAGACCAAGGACCTCAAATCCCTCCGATGTGGGACAACTCAACAAATACGTGATATATAATTAAACATGGCAAAAGAAATACGTAGTAGAATATTATATTAGTCTTTTAGGCATCTAAACTGTAGATTTCATAATCAATGCTCTCATATTTTTTGTGCACAATTTTATGTACTAACAAATAAATTAAATGTGTGTGTGTCTGAGAGAACGAACCAGGCTCGTCTTGCAAGTCGAAACATAAGTGCATGTTGTGACATCATCTGGAAAATCGCCTGTTGATGTTTGTATAACAGAAATTAGAAAGAAAGAAAAAAATGCACATAAGATAATATCCACCGACCATTTTCTTTGCAGATGAGACCATTGACGTCAAAAAGACTTGACTTTATGAAGGAAGAAAAATGTATTCTTAAGGATTTGTCCAAGTAAAATATGATTTGTATATTCGTGTTTATAAGCTTAATATCACAAAAATGTTTTAGAAATAGAACTCGTAATACATTTATTTTGTAGTCAATTTAAGTGATTTTGAAATGATATATGTTTCCGACGTTTGACCATTAGATGAGTCTAAAACACTGTTTTTTTCCGTATTAACAATAAGAAATCTAATAACCAAATTAATGACCAAGGTAAATTTTAATATCTCTACAAGTTAAATATCGCCATCTTTGGAAAACAACATCTTTTCAAGGAGATGCATGGCCATAATTTTGGAGTGGTTGAAAGTCAAAACTACAAATCTGGAGGGGCTACTGCTATAGAGAAGAGCGATAAGGAAGTTGGATGGAAAACCGAGCAGAGAATTTGCATATGCAGCATTAGCACCAACTAACTACTATATATGGAAAGGTAGAAATGAAACTGGATGGAGAAATTCAGTGCCTAGACCTCACAAAGTTTGTGAGCAAATCAAGGAAGAGTACAAGATTCGAATGGCAGATATCTTAAACAAGAGGAAGAAAGGGATAGATGGCCGATGGATAGAAAATATATATAGATAGATAGAACGGATATGTATAGCTGCAATATAAAGGAAGCAGGATAGATATATGATCTATAGATATCTCTTATATTCTTATTTGTTCTGGTTTAAAGATGAATAAAATTTTTCGTTTTACCAAAAAAAATGAAAACAACATCACCTACATATTAGTAATAACCGAAGTACAGTCAAGATAACGTTTAACACATGAACAAGCAAAATATCGTTATATGCCAATTTTATTATTGTTATTGTTGACGAAAACAGAAATATAAATAACGAAATCAGCGACTAGCTAGTATAAGATTTACCTGTCTGCGACGTGACTCAGTGGTGGAGTCAACGCTGCTGCTGGAGATGCTACAACTGATGGATTACGATAAGCAGTACAAGCAATCCCAGTATCAAAATCACATGTAATCTAGGCAACTAACATAAATGAGATTCCACGGGTTACTTTTTGAAGCGTGAACATATCTCTTCAATCATGTGAGCCTTCTGTTCCATAACTTCTCAATGGAATCTCCAATCGTGATCCTCGAACGTTCTACGGTCTTCTGCCGTGTTACCCAAATAATAACCGGAAATAGCAATTTTGTGTGGACGAAATTTCTAGGAAAACTTGGCAGAATATTTCAGCCACCATATCTTTTTTTTTCTAGGTGGAAAACCTTATGTATTTATAGCACAAGTTTTAAGGGTTAAGACCATTTTTCAAAACCTGTTGAGTTTTCTTTTCCACCAGAAAAAGGATTCATTTATTTCCTATTATTTAGGCACAATAGGGACCACATAATATAATTACCAAGGCTTCCAATTATGGAATTAATATATAATTTTTGAAATTAATATCTACCATAATTAATTATGAATTATTCCACTAAAAATTCATAATTGCACTCATTCAAAATTCAACCATTAAATCTTATTTAACTCCCCATGGTAAGATTCAGATACGATTCAATTAAATTAAATTACTGACGATTTAATTTATTGATTATTTTCTTTAGACTTTCTCTTAACTTATTTCATAAAGGTGTATCATCAATCTCTAAACCGAGACATGGATTTCATCAACTAACTATTACTTCGCCAACGTACATTATTATTATCCAATTTACCAGGCATATTGACCCACGAAAGAATCTCGCCTTTTAATAAATCAAAACAATAATACTTTACACAACTAATAATAATTATATCAAGATTAAGAGTATAAGTACATTTAATGGCTAGAGAGTTTATTTTATTATGTCAGTATAAAATACTTATCTCTACGTGGTCCGTTCAATACATACAAAATATACTACCACAAGAAGCTGTGAATTAATCCATTCCCATAATCAAGATAAATTATATTTAATCTTGTGCTACAATCATTCCTGATGGTTTGTCCAATTCCATCATTAGATTGTGAACTCAAACTTTATACTTATAAGAATCGATGATTTAATCTTTCATGTATAAGCTAAACTCAATATAAATCATCTACTATATAAGCAAAGGACACAGACTATTATATGATCTATTTAAAACTTTATTAAAACTGAATAAACAATTATTTCATAATATATACTATATCTAAACCAAACCCATGGTTAATAGTATATATCCCAACAATCTTCCACTTAGACATTTAACCATAGTAATTATTAGAATATACTATATCCAAATGCATGGTTAATAGTATATGCCCCAACAATCTCCCACTTAGACTCATAACCATGCATCTAAAACTTTCTCAAGCATTCTTTTACATGACTATTAAAAGTCTTCACCAAATAAGATTTTGTTAAAGAATCTTGCCAAGTTATATCTGATGCAATATTTGTCCAGTAGTGCTTTGTCGTAACTATCTAGTTTGGTATTAAACTCTTCCGGAATCCGGTTACCGAAACTATCCCAAGAATGTACACTGAGCTATGATTTTATTTAACTTTCTCCCACTACGACAAAGTACAACTAATATTACCTTCATTACCTTACGACATTGAAATATTAGTAACTTTTTACTGTAGTGTTCAATGTTCAAACATCACTCCCACTTGATAAACGAATATCATGTCTATTAACGTTCTCCCACTATTTAAATGCAATGGAATGTCAATTATGACGTGTGGGTTTTGATGTTCTTGAACATCTAGTTATGTCTTTGCCCAGTTCCTGTAAAATAGTTTACTTCTAGGAACATATTTTATTAAACAATCCTTATCTAGAAAAATGCAATTGTTTTAATAATTGCCTTATTTTCTTTTGGACAATAAAATAAAGCTTCATTCGTTTTCTTGGATATTCGATAAACATGCACCTATCCATTCTTAGTTCCAACTTACATATTTGCTTTCCTTTCAACACATATGCGGGACAATTTATATCTGAACATGCCACAGACCAAGCATACATTTAGTCCACAGTTCTATAGATGTCCTAGGTACTAGCTTAGAAGGAACTAAATTCAGAATGTAATTTGCAGTTTCCACGAAATATTCCAAAAACAAATAAGGCAAATCTGAATGACATGTCATTAGTCTATCCATTTCAAAAAGAGACTTATTTCTTCTTTGTACTACACCATTCTATTATGGAGTTTACATTGTAGTCAATTGAGATGTAATCCCTTATTCTGATATGTAACAAAAGAACTTTTTAAAGATGTGCTCGCCACTACAATCAAATTGTAGTAACTTAATATATTTCTTTGATACTTCTCCGTTTCAAGTCTTAAAATCTTTGAATTACTTAATTCATTAAGACTTACAGTGCATCAAATAAATATATTAATATTTTGAGTAATCATTTATGAACGTCAAAAATACTCAAAATCTATCTCTTACGAGTATGTTCATTTAACCATACAAATCAGAAAGAATTCATTCTAACTTATCACTAGTTTTATTTCTTTTTAAAAGGAAACATCTTTTAGTCAAACTTCATTCCAAATAGGATCCACAAGATGGTAGTGCCTCTACTTTCATTGAACCTTAAGGTCCATCCTTGACCAACTTGAAATCCTATCCAGATTAATATGACTTAGACAAAAGTGCACAGATAAGTTTTACTCAATTTTGAAGAACATATTCTCTTATGAGGTAAACTAATATTGTTCTGTTCAGGAGAGACATCAATATACAATAACAAGGTCATGCATTCATGTACCACAATAGATAAAATATTTATTAACCTCAATAACTCAAGAGTTATTCGAAAAATAAAACAAATATCCATATCTTATTTTGCCCAGAAACTGAAATTAAATTCCTTCTAACAAAAGTACATATATTGCATCCTTAAAATTAATACCTTATCACTAAAAAGTTTTTAACAAGTAATATAATCAGTTGAATAAAATCATTGTGGAGTTGAGATAAAAATATCAAATTGATCATAATAAGTCAAAACACTAAATAGTAAAATTCAGACTGCATTTAATATTTATATACATACATGCATCCGGAATAATAAATTTCGATGGGAAAAGAATCATTCATACAAAGTATATTATATAATGCAAGAATTATAAAATTCAAAATAAATAGAACCAACTCAGATGGAGAGCATACTATTATTTTCCTTCAATTGTATATAACTTTTTAATACAAAAATTTTAAATAAAATACACATATATGTCATGCATCTTGAATAGCAATTTCGATTGGAAAAGAACTACTCATGCAACATACATATGCAATGCCAGATTATCACTAATAATTAAAACAGACCCAACTCAGATGGAGAGTATACTATTAATTTAAGTCAAGTGAACATCATTGTTAGCTCTAGTTCCATTGATCCAACATGTATACTCAGATGGAGAGTAAGTACACGATATCAATTACTAATATTTCACCTAGTAAGCTTATATTAAATTTATTCGATATGGAGGAAGACCTAAAGTCAACGTGCAAATTTATTACTCACTTGAAATTAATAGTGAAAGAACATAGAAATATAATTCTATCACCATTTAATCATGATTGTATTTTAGTTACAAAATTTATTTAACTCTTAAACTCGGATGGAGAGCTAACATAGGTTATCAATAATTAATAACTATATCCAGTGAGTTCATAATAAATTTATCCGATATAGAGAAAGACCTAATGTCAATGCGTAAATTTACTATCTCACTATAAATAAAAAAATAGAGACCATAGGGGTTAATTCCTATCACCACTTTATCACAACCACAAACTTTTCTATGAGTATTAAGTTTTACAATTTTAAAAGAAATGTTCAATAACACATTTAAACAGTCTTAAAATATTAAAATTAATATTTTACACTGCATGGCAGTGATTATTTTTCATTGAACTGTTTTTGATAAATCTACCAAATTTCATATCAATCGGAGATCGTTAATGTCACAATCTCCAAAAGTTACGACCAAATTTGAAAAATTATCATATTAAGTGTTTTTTAAGAATTTAATATATGACCTGTATTTTTTTAATCATATATCAATTCATGTCAAATCAACACGTGTTATCATGTTCCAGATTAGACATAAATAAAATGATAGAAAGAATGACTTTTTGTGTGTAAATCACATTTTAATCCGTCAAACCTCCAAAAAAGTCATCTAAACGATTCCGAATTGTCAAAATATGATGTGATTCTGCATAGCACTGAGTCCTTCTTAAATGACCGTTTCCGACGATCCTACTGAATTTCAGGTCATTCAGAGATCGTGAAATTCATGATCGCCAAAACTGGACCAAATTCAAATAAATTATTTTTGGCGTAGTTAGGATTAAATCCATATGATTTGCATTCTTCATATATATCATATCAAGTTAAATCACATGTTTCACATTTAACACAAATATAGCCTATATATAAAGAATAATTTTTCATATTTATAACAAATTCAATTTCATAAACTGCTTGAAAAGCCATCTAAACGACCTCAAAATGCCAAAAAATAACATGATTCACTGCATGGCAGTGAGCTTTTCTCGCTAGATTGTTTTCGATGAAGCCACCAAGTTTCAGGTCAATCGGAGTCCGTCAAATTCATGACCACCAGCCTGTAACCAAACTCGGAGAATAACCTTTTTAAGTAGTCTCATGAATTAAAATAAATATGATATTGATTTTGATTCTCATTATAACTACACTATGAGCTCAAGGAATATATTATGTTCTTCCTATTTCTAGGATATATAATAACCCCTTTTGCAATAAATTATTCTTTTATTAAACACATAAGAAACTGAGATATAATATTTTCTCCTGTTCGATAAAAACACCAATATCTCTTCTCATGGGTGGAGTTAGTTTGACTAATACCCAAAGATAAAACGCTTTTTCTAGTTAAGAACATCCACCATTAATGTAGATTTTCCAAGGATAATTTTCACATGATATATTAAACGTATTTCAATGACTCAAATAAATAGATCATTTTGTGGATCCTACTTATTAATCATAATGATCAATCCATGAATAAATATAATTTTACATGTATAAACTTACTAAGACTTTTTCACGAGTTAAATAAACAAACCACTTCAGTGGTAACTATTTATTACTCATAAAATTCTCAATTTACAAGTGAATATATATTTAGCTCATAAATTATTTTATGGTAGACCATACCTTAAAAGCCATACCAACAATATAAAACTTATACAAAATACCGTCATATTTCACTTAATTAGAATCTCCAATCAGAGAACAAAATTCTTCATCGAAAATCCAAACTAGTAATCACGTAGGGCATGAAAACATAAACTTAAATTTGAGAATTTTTTTTTATGCACAAATATGCCGTACGCTCCGATCATTAGTCATCCAGGATAGAGAATTTTACTTTCTTACAAAATAATTATATCATCACACAATATCAATTATACCTTGTAAGACCTACTCAATAAAATCCTACACATTTATTATTGAATTTAGTACAACAACACGTCTATTTGCTAATAGCCAATAAGTAAACCTATTATATGACTAGTATTTAATCATAGGGACTATGGGGAGTCACCCCACAACCATTGAATTAAAAAAGAATTAAACTTATTAAGAAATAATTTCCACAAAATAGAAAAACGTCTGATGGACCCACCAAATTTCAGCTCAATCGGAGTCTGTCAAGTTCGCGGACATCCGAAAATACCGACTATTCGGTCAAAATCAGGTTTTGCGTTTTTCTAGGGTTTACTCTAAGAAATTCAGATACTCTCAATCAAATATCAATAAGCAAAACAAATATATCATGATTACAAGAATAATCCAAAACTTTAGCACAGTTAATTCACAAAACAAAGTGCAGTTTTTCAGAAAATCACATATTTATGAAATTCAAGAAAAAAAAAACGCACACAAACACCATATTCTCGTTTCATGAAAAACTTAGTTATCTAATTAGATGTGAGTGGGCTCTAATACCAATTGATGGATTATAATAAGCAGCGGAAGCAATCCAGTATCAAAATCACATGTAATCTAGACAACTAGCATAAATGAGATTTCACGGGTTACCTCTTGAAGCATGAACATATCTCTTCTACCACGTGAGCCTTATGTTCCATAACTTCTCAATGGAATCTCCATCACCCGCACAATCGTGATCCTCGAACGTTCCACGATCTTCTACTGTGTTACCCAAATAATAACCGAAAATAACAATTTTATGTGGGAGAAATTTCTAGGAAAACTTGGCTGAAAATTTCAGCCACCATATCTTTTTTTCTAGGTAGAAAACCTTATGGATTTATAGCAAATTTTTTTAGGGTTAAGACCCTTTTCCAAAACCTGTTGAGTTTTCTTTTCCACCAGAAAAAGGATTCATTTATTTCCTATTATTTAGGCACGGTAGGGACCACATAATATAATTAACAAGGCTTCCAATTATGGAATTAATTTATAATTTTTGAAATTAATATCAACCATAATTAATTATAAATTATTCCACTAAAAATTCATAATTGCACTCCTTATTCAAATTCAAAATTCAACCATTAAATTTTATTTAGCTCCCCATGTTAAGATTCAGATACGAATCAATTAAATTAAATTACTGAGGATTTAATTTATTGATTATTTCCTTTAGACTTTCTATTAACATATTTCATAAAGGTGTATCATCAATCTCTAAACTAAGATATGGATTCCATCAACTAACTATTACTTCGCCAATGTACATTATTATTATCTAATTTACCAGGCATATTGACACACGAAAAAATCTCTCCTTTTAATAAATCAAAACAATAATACTATACACAGCTAATAATAATTATATCAAGATTAAGAGTATAAGTACATTTAATGGCTAGAGAGTTTATTTATTAAGTCAGTATAAAAATACTTATCTCTACCTGGTCCGCTCAATACATACAAAATATACTAGCACAAGAAGCTGGAATTAAACCATTCCCATAATCAAGATAAATTATATTTAATCTTGTGCTACAATCATTCCTGATGGTTTGTCCAATTCCATCGTTAGATTGTGAACTCAAACTTTATACTAATAAGAACCGACGATTTTAATCTTCCGTGTATAAGCTAAACTCTATAGACTAAATCATCTACTATATAAGCAAAAGACACAGACTATTATATAATCTATTTAAAACTTTATTAAAACTGAATAAACAATTATTTCATAATAAATACTATATTTAAACCAAACCCATTAATTAATAGTATATATCCAACAACAACATAAGTAGGACAAAACCAAGAAAGAATTAATCTAACAAATCAAGTGAATATTTTTTTTCTTTGGTTACGTAATACATCAAACCTCGGGCGTTATTGAAAAGAAAAAGACACAAACGCATCAGTCAACACCATCCTCTTAATTACTGAACCATTAACTATAATTTGTGACATTACATGCATACCTGACTCATTTTGAGGTATTGATTTATAATTTCTCTCTGTCGTTTAGGGTTTTAGCTCAACCATTAAAACGATCGTTTAATAAGAGTAATTATAAGACATTGGTTATTTAAAACTTAGCAAGCAAATTAAGAAGGTGTTTCACTAAGTTTATAAACGGGTCAAATTGACTTATAAATACTTTTTGACTTATTTATATGTTTGATAAATAGCCAAAGTGCTTATAAACTAAAATCAACCATAAGCCATAAGTTGGTCACACCCAACTTATGATTTTTTAGCTTATAAGCACTTTTAGTTTGACCAACGTCTTTACTAGTTTATCCTTAATAATATTTTCTAATTGACAAAATATTTTCCTCGAAATAAATTTTCTAACATTCTTTTCATTCAATATTTAATTTGTTGTTCATCTTTTTCTTTACAAAAATTAATTTAATTTTTGATTTATTATATTTTGTAAAGTTTTAAGGGATATTTTAGTCATTTAATAAAAGAATTACTTATCAACTTTTTTCTATCAAACACATTAGCTGCTTATTATAATTTTGAGCACGTCTATCCAAACATGTAAATGCTTATTTTAAAACTTAGTTTTAACACTTAAAAATACTTTTCAACACTTCAAAGTTATTAATTATTTACAACCAGCTAATTCAAACGGGTTCTAAGTCGGTGATTAAGATCTGTATAAGTAACCTGAACACCGAGAAACGAGGATACAAAGAAATAAGTCAATCTGAAATACAAATGATTGAATAGCTTCTAAAATTAGAAAATCAATGCTAGATCACTTGCTTAATTTAAAAATATAGAAAAATCATTCCCTACTTGATAGATCCTTTTGCATAGCCTTTGAAAACTTAAATTAACAAAAAAATCAATTGTCAACTCACACCACACACCCCCTGTTGGGATACAAGATGTAACATGATGTAAAGTGTATACACAATGTATATTTAATGTATTTTGGTATACAATTAATTGGGCAGTGATGAAATGTCTGGATTGGGCCTCTCTGAGCCCAATCCTTGAGAGTCATATCTGAGCCCGTCTCAGAGATCCGAGCCCCATGGTCTTTGGGTCATTGACCTGACCCGTTGTACTAACTATATATACTGGGGTCACAGATATTTGTGACCCGCGGATTTCATTTGTGTAATTTTGTTCCTCTGTTTAATAAACTCTCTCTCTGACCTTCGAGAGACTTCTCACCTACTCCTCCTTCTCTCTACTTTCTCTCTCTATAATTCCCATAATTCATCGGTTTAATCTTGATGTTAACATGGTATCAGAGCCTCGACGACGATCCGATCATGTTTCTGTGTGTTTCGTGGTCCTGGATGAAGTCTGTTTTGAGGTTTTTGGGGGTGATCTCTGAGACCGCTTCGTCGATGATGATTTCAATCTATCGGAGACTTTTTTGAGTGTCTCTTCATGATATCCGAGTGTGTTTTCCTCTCCTGAACACTCTGGAAAGACTTTGTGATGATTTTGGTTGGTTGATTTTGGGTGACCTATCGGCTTCTAGGGTTTCTGACGGTTTAACCTGAGGTTTTACCATATTCCGGTGGCTCGATTATCACTTTGTAGATGCTTTGGGTGTATTTCCGACGTTCCTGACCAGATCTCTAGTAAAGTTTATTTTTTCAAAAGCTATACCTAGGGTTTGATACCTAGGGTTTCTCTATTGTTTGAAGGCCGATCTTCTCCGGTCGCGAAGAAGGAGGGTAACTCTGTCCCTATCCTCGACTTTATATGTGATTACTTGACTCTGTAATTGTGAGCATCTGGTGGTATCTGTGACTACTTGACCTAACTGTAGTTTGTTTGTTGGTTACTGTGTTTGTATACTTGTTTTGGTAGTATCCTGTTTGTTGAAAAGTTATTCTTTTTAAGCCGGTTCATTATGGCTTCTAGCACAAGCACTACTGCTTCTACTGCTGTAGATTCCTCTAGTCCCCTTTTTCTGTACTCGTCTGATGTCCTTGGGGTACCACTTGTTCCCATTCCCTTCTCGGGTATTGGTTATGGGGGCTGGAGACGCAAAGTGCTTGTTGCCTTGTCGGCCAAAAATAAAATCAGTTTTGTTGATGGCACATACGCCCGACCTGCTACCAATGTGGCTCAACAAATGTTGTGGGATAGGTGCAACAGTATGGTGATTTCCTGGTTGATTGCTTCCCTTTCCCCTTCTATTGCTAAATCTGTGCAGTATGCTGACACTGCACAGAGCATATGGTCTCAACTTAACACCAGATATGGGACTGCAAATAGGTCCAAAATATATGAACTGAAAAGAGAGCTGTCTCACACCTCTCAAGGGTCCTCCGATGTAGCTTCCTATTTAAACAAACTGAAAAGTGTGTGGGATGAACTTGATTTTATGTGTGTTAATCATGGTCTGAGATGTGCATGTGCTGCAAAAGATGGTATAATTCAGGAATGTGATGATAATAAGGTGTTTCAGTTTTTGATGGGTTTGAATGAGGTGTATATGGGAGTCAGGAGTAATATCTTGATGATGCAGCCACCTCCTTCCCTTGACAGTGTATATAATATTGTCCTTAATGATGAGATACAAAGGCAAGTTCAGTCTTCCTCTCAATTTGATCCTACCTCTGTCTCTTTCAATGTGCATACCAACAGGCAGCCTGTTGGATTTAACAAGGCCTCAGCGCCTGCTGCCCCTCCTCCTTTTAGACAGAGAGTCAGTTTTGATCAACCAGGGGACTTTTGTTTTGTCGATACTGTAAAAAGTCTGGACACTTAATTGATAAGTGTTTCAAACTACATGGGTATCCACAAAGTCCCACATTTAACAAGGGAAGGAGGCCTGCTGCTGCCCATCTGAGTACTGGTCTGGATTCTCCTATTTCTGATGGATTGTTGTCTGTTCCTCAAGGGAATCCTTCTGCTAACCATCAGTCTGCTACAAGCTTAGATGGTCAAAGCTCTGTGATTCCAGGGTTGAGCAAACATGATTATGACCAGCTCATGAACTTGTTACACTAGCCCAAGCTGGGAGAATCCACTACTCAAACTCCTTCTCCCATATATGCTGCAAACTTTGCTGGTACTTTGTTGACTGAGAACCCTGTTTCTGATTCCAAACTTTGCTTGCTTACTCACATTAATTCTGTCACCTGGATAATAGATTCAGGTGCCTCTAATCATATGACTCATGATAAGAATCTACTCTTTAATATTATTCCTCTATCTCTGCCTTACCTTGTTACTCTTCCAAATGGTTATAAAGTGAAGGTAACTTGTACTGGCTCCTTTGCCTTGACTCCCTTCATTACTCTTCACAATGTGCTGCTTGTCCTCTCTTTTAAACACAACTTGATTTCTGTTCACAAGTTAGTGAAGCAGTTACATTGTATAGTTATGTTCACTGAACATTCCTGCTTTCTACACATGATACAGGACCCTTCTCTGAGGAGGCCACTGGATCTTGGTAGACAAGCTGCTGGGCTGTATAAACTAGCTTGGTTTCCTCCTTCCCCTTCTCCCTCTATTAAATGCTTTTCTGATTCTGTTTGTCCTGTTTCTGTTTCTTGTAATGGTAATGATAACCAAGTTGTTGACTTGCCCTCTTTGTCCTCTTGTAATGATGATATTTTGTCTGATCACAAGACTGTTTCTATGCATTCTCATGTAAATAGTTCCACTTGTAATAATGATCTTCCTTCTGATATGAATTACACTTGGCACTTAAGACTTGCACACATTCCTTTTGCCAGCATGAAATGCATTTCTGTTCTGCCTTTTCATTTTGCTTCTAAACAATCCTTTCCTTGTTCTGTCTGTCCTATGGCCAGACAAACCAGACTACCTTTCCCTGATAGCTCAATTAGAACCTCCAAACCTTTCCAACTGATTCATGTGGACACTTGGGGACCTTACCATACTTCAACCTCATCTGGTTGCAAATACTTCCTTACCATTGTTGATGATTTTTCAAGGGCAACCTGGACACACTTATTGGGATCCAAGAGTAATGCCTTTTCTATGCTTAAGTCCTTTCTTGCCATGGTCAAAACCCAATTTAATGCTGTGGTTCAGACTGTTTGAAGTGATAATGCTTTAGAGTTGGGCTCTAGCAATGAGGGCATTTCTTTCTTTAGTAGTCAGGGGATCATCCATCAAACCTCTTGCCCTCATACCCCTCAACAAAATGGTGTAGTTGAGAGAAAACATAGAACTCTTCTTGAGGCTTGTAGAGCTTTGCTCTTTCAATCTGGTTTGCCAGTATCCTACTGGGGGGATTGCTTATTGACTGCCACTTACCTCCTTAACAGAATACCAACCAGATTACTAAATAACAAGTCTCCTCATGAGATCTTGTATGGCCACATTCCTTCCTATGCTCACTTGAGGGTTTTTGGTTGCCTGGCCTATGCCACTGTTCCCATTCCTCAAAGGGACAAATTGAAGCCAAGGGCTATTCCTTGTGTTTTTCTGGGTTATCCTTTTGGCAAAAAGGGTTATAGGCTTTATGATTATACTTCCAAGAAGTATTTGGTCTCCAGGGATGTTCTATTTCATGAATCAGTCTTTCCCTTTAAACATGCCTCTCTCTTTGCTCCTCCCTCTGCTTCTACTTTTCCATTTCTTCCCTCTGGAGAACATGATGATATCTCTGATTCTCCCATTCCACACTCTCCTCCCTCTTCTGACCCACCTGTCCAGATACCTTCCTCTGCCCTACTCAGTCCTGATGTTACCCTTCCTGGTTTGGATCCTCCTCCTTCTGTCCCAGCTCCTAGAAAGTCTAATAGACACCATAATCCTCCTTCATATCTTAAAGATTATGTGTCTCAACTCCCTGCCTTCTCTGGCTCATCTTCCTCCTCTTTGGAATTTGAGCCTCTATACTATTCTCAGGCAGCATCTGTTCCAGCTTGGCAAGCTGCCATGAGACAAGAGTTTGAAGCTTTGGACACAAACCATACTTGGGATGTTGTTCCTCTTCCTCCTGGTAAGAAACCCATTGGTTGCAAATGGGTTTACAAAATTAAATATAAGGCAGATGGCAGTGTTGAAAGGTATAAGGCCAGATTGGTCATAGGGGGTGACACTCAGCTTGAGGGGATTGACTTTACTTAAACTTTTTCCCCAGGGATAAAAATGACTTCTGTCAAGTGTCTTATTGATGTGGCTGTCAAGAACCACTGGCCCCTTTTTCAATTGGATGTGGATAATGTTTTTCTTCATGGTGATTTGGATGAGGATGTTTACATGAAACTTCCTCCTGGTTTGACTGTCTCTGGTGATTCTGGTTCTCCTTCTTCTACTTCTCCTCCTCTGGTCTGCAAACTCAAAAAATCTTTGTATGGGCTGAGGCAAGCCTCCAGGCAGTGGTATGCCAAACTGTCTTCTGCCCTTTATTCCAGAGGTTATACTCACTCTCTCAATGACTACTCTCTGTTTCTCAAGGGTAAACCTGGTTCTTTTGTGGTGGTTGCTGTATATGTGGATGATATCATTATAACTGGGGATGACAGTGATGAACTGACTGCTCTGATACTCTTTCTGGATGCTCGGTTTAAAATCAAGGATTTAGGGTCCTTGCATTATTTTTTGGATCTTGAAGTGTCTGCTGTCCCTGGTGGGATGCACCTCAATCAGCACAAGTATATCTCTGATTTGCTGCACCAGTTTGACTGTGTCAATGTGTCCTCTGTTGTGTCCCCTTTGGACATCAATGTCAAACTTCATGCTGATTCTGGTGACCTCTTGCCCTCTCCTGATCAGTACAGGAGCCTAGTTGGCAAGATGCTCTTCTTGACTCACACCAGACCTGACATTTGATATGCAGTCCAGCACCTGAGTCAATTTCTCAAATCCCCCAGACTTCCCCATATGACTACTGCCCTGCATGTTCTGCGATATCTCAAAGGCACTCCCTCCTTGGGTTTATTCTATTCTGATCATGCTGATTTTTCTGTTGCTGGATATTCTGATAGTGACTGGGCTGCCTGCCCCGATACTAGGCGCTCTGTTACTGGATTTTGTGTGCTCTTGGGTGGTTGTTTGATCAGTTGGAAATCGAAAAAACAGTCTGTTGTTTCTCTTTCCTCTGCTGAGGCAGAATACCGAGCCTTAAGCAAAGTTGTTGCTGAACTAACTTGGCTCTGTCGCTTGTTGGGTGATATTGAGGTCCCTGTTTCCACTCCTGTCTCTGTTTATTGTGATAGTATGGCTGCTGTTCATATTGCTAACAATCCTGTTTTCCATGAACGCACAAAACATATCGAGGTGGATTGCCATTTTATTCGCGACTTGTTGCTCTCTGGTTTCTTGCGGTTGCTTCATGTGCCCACTTCTCGTCAGCTGGCTGATTTACTCACCAAGCCTCTGCTGGATACTGTGCTGGCTCCGCTGCTTACCAAGTTGCAGGTGGTTCCCCCCTCCAACTTGAGGGGGGTGTTGGGATACAAGATGTAACATGATGTAAAGTGTATACACAATGTATATTTAATGTATTTTAGTATACAATTAATTGGGCAGCGATGAAATGTCTGGATTGGGTCTCTCTGAGCCCAATCCTTGAGAGTCATATCTGAGCCCGTCTCAGAGATCCGAGCCCCATGGTCTTTGGGTCATTGACCCGACCCGTTGTACTAACTATATATATTGGGGTCACAGATATTTGTGACCCCCGGATTTCATTTGTGTAATTTTGTTCCTCGGTTTAATAAACTCTCTCTTGTAGAAAATCATTCTATCCATGATATATGTGCTTTGGTTGTATTACCATGATTTTCAGGTATAGGTTTTGATGAATGACAAACAACGAAGTCGATGAATGACAAACAATGAAGTCAAGTGTCAAACAATGTTTTTATATGACAAACAATCAAGATTGAATGCCGAGAAGCATATTGATGACGGAATTGCATAGACAAGCCAAAGACGAGCTCAAAAGTTCAAGACCAAAGGCCCAAGGCATAGGTCGTTAGGTAGAACAAATGTAAGAGCAACGTTTAAAGTTATCTCGTCTTTTGGCTCAACATAGGTCATCATAAATATGCATAAAATCATTTTATCAAATCATATTTCAAATACTTCAAACAAAATGATTTCAAACATCTCTCATTATTCATATACATATTGATATTATTTGTGCATCATTATAGAGATTTTGTTGAGCCATTTGAGAGACAACTTTGAGTTGTTCATAGAGCTAAGTTTGTATCTCTTTATCTACTCTTTTGAGAGAGTTCTTGTTGTAAAAGAGAAAGGTGTTTGAGAAGATCATATCTTCTCATTGATTGTCGGGTTTGCTAAGTACCTTCAATCTTAGTGGTTGAAGTCTTGTGGTGCGGTATCCACGAGCAAGGTGAAGTCTTGAGGTGCGGTATCCTCGAGCAAGTTGAAGTCTTGTAGAGTGTACATCTACGAGCAAGTGTAACGGTTTGTTAGGCACCCGTAAGCTTAACGGAGTTAGTGGAATCTCGAAGAGTCTCTCGGGGACTGGACTAACCACACGTTGTGGTGAACCAGGATAAATTTGGTCTGTTCTTTCCTTGCTATTTTAATTACCAAATTTATTTTATTCCTGCAATTTTAATTCCGCAATATTTATCAATATTCTCGTGCCGCACTATTTACCCCCCTCTAGTGACGGGCATAAATCCTAACAATTGGTATCAGAGCCTAACTCTCTGAAAGCCTTAACCGGTTGAGAGAACGATATATATTTTTTGTTGAGAATATTGAACGCAGGAATGATGAGCGAAGGACACTCCACCTATAGGCCTCCACTATTTGACGGAACAAATTACACATATTGGAAAGAGCGGATGAGAATCTTCATCCAATCAAATAACTTTCGCTTGTGGTAAATCATCAAGAACGGTGAACAAATGCCAACAAAGAAGTTGGGGAAACCACGGTTCCAAAGGAGGAAGATGAATATGATGCCGAGGACATCAAGAAAGTTGAAAATAACGCAAAGGCCGTCAACTTATTATATTGTGCGGTGAATCCGGATGACTATCGGAAGATTTCTTGCTGCACAACTGCCAAGGAGATGTGGGATAAACTCGAGATCACTTATGAAGGTACGTCCCAAATCCGAGAATCTAAAGTTGATTTTCTAACACATGAATATGAACTCTTTAAAATAAGGGAGAAAGAATCCATCGGTATTATGTTCGAACGATTCTCAAGAATCATCAACGATCTTCATGCTCTCGCGAAAGTGTACACAAACAAAGATCTTGTTCGAAAAATCCTACGGAGTCTCACTCCCAAATGGCGTTCCAAAGCCAATGCCATCCAAGAGTCGATAGGAATCACGGATGTCACAATTGATGGACTAAGAGGTAACCTCGAAACTTATGAAAGCACAATTCTTAATCCCTATCTTAGAAGTAAAAGTTAGAATATTGCCTTCAAAGCCTCATCCTCTAAAAGAGAAGAGGTAAGTGATTCGGATAGCGATGATGATACTATTTCCAATGCCCTGATCGAAAAGTTTTATTTGTGTATGAAAAAGGAAATAAAGAAGGAAGAACCAAGTCCTTTATGCCACAAGTGTGGAAAACTTGGCCACACCGAGTCACATTGTCCAAAACCCAAGGACAAGAAAAAGAAGAAACACCAAAGGCGCGTGACATGGGATTCGGACAGCTCAGGCGATGAAACTGCCGCATTATGCCTCATGGCCAACGAGGAAGAAGAGGTAAGTAATTCTAACTCTTATTCTTTTGAAGAATTACAAGAAGCTTTTCATGACTTATATGGTGAATTGAAAAAGATTTCAAAAATCTCCAAAGAGGCCAAGGCTAAAATTAAAGTTTTAGAAGAGAAAAATAATTTTTTGGAAATGACAATATTGATCTTAGAAATAAAATTAAGGAGATGAATGAAGCCTCTTCAATTGATCAAAGTTCAAATTGTTCTTCTTGTAAGTCTTTGAAAATAGAGAACATAGAACTTAGAAACACACTAGAAAAACATAGTGTTGATGATCCTAAAACAATTGAAGATATTAGAAAGGATGATAGAAATGAGGTTGGACCACCTAGAAATAATTCTAGGAACTTCATTAATGAGTCTAATATTAATCATTTTAGACCACCTAGAAACAACTCTAGGAATTTTATTAATGAATCTAGAATGAATCATTTTAGACCACCTAGAAACAACTCTAGGAATTTTGTTAATGAGTCTAGAATGAATAATTTTAGACCACCTAGAAATGGCTCTAGGAATTTCAACGCTTCTAGGAATAACGACTTTAGATCACCTAGAACGTTTTTGGCTCAACCAAGACATATGCACAACCCGAATGTTATATGTCATTATCGCAACCGGATAGGACACATCGCACCGTATGTTTTGCAAAACATAGGGATTTATCTTTTGACTATGATTATTATTTGCCAAACCCCCAAGGACCCAAAAGCAGTTGGGTACCGAAAACCTATTTTTAGGTACGTTTGCAGGTGTGCTTGAAGACTACAATATTGTAGTAGATGCACCAAGCACGAAACCTTATTGCATCGAGGGGGAACTTCGGTTAGTTATCACATTTTTGATAAAAACGTAATAGTTGATATATGTTAACGATTAATATATCTTTGTTAACAATTGGTATTAATTATTTTTGTTGATTCATATTTTGATAACTTTTATCTTGAATAACAATTGGTATCAATTATTTTTGTTAAAAATAATGATTGATGTTTTGATGAATATCTCTTCAGTTTGAATAACAGTTGGTATATTCGCTAAATATAACCTTTGATATGGTTGTTATATTTTTACTAACATTTGGTATTATTTCATGTTAATATGATTTTTTAAATATCGTCAATGTATATTCCTCATTGTATTTCCTATCTTATATTTGACACTAACAATTGATATACCCAAAAGGGGGAAGTGTCGAAAGGGGATAATAGCCTTTGTATACTCTCTTTTTGCTAATGCCAAAAGTGGGAAGAGTTTAGGCGATATGCATCAAATAAGGGGGAATGTATCTATGTTATTGTATGCCTTATTTGAGGGGGAATTATCATTAAGGGGAATTGTTTGCATGAATTGAATGTTGAGATATAGCATGAATTTAGGGGGAATCCGATATGCATATCTCCTGTTGTTTGTCATTATCAAAAAGGAGGAAATTGAAGAAAATCATTCTATCCATGATATATGTGCTTTGGTTGTATTAGAATGATTTTCAGGTACAGGTTTTGATGAATGACAAACAACGAAGTCGATGAATGACAAACAATGAAGTCAAGTGTCAAACAATGTTATTATATGACAAACAATCAAGATTGAATGCCGAGAAGCATATTGATGACGGAATTGCATAGACAAGCCAAAGACGAGCTCAAAAGTTCAAGACCGAAGACCCAAGGCGTAGGTCGTTAGGTAGAACAAATGTAAGAGCAACGTTTAAAGTTATCTCGTCTTTTGGCTCAACATAGGTCATCATAAATATACATAAAATCATTTTATCAAATCATATTTCAAATACTTCAAACAAAATGATTTCAAACATTTTCATTTTAGCCAAAATGAATTTTAAACATGTCTTTCAAAGCTGGACAGAAATAATCGATTATGTTTACTTTGATAATCGATTATGTTAAGACAGTATAAACCGGAATTTACAAAACAGCAAAATAATCGATTATCAGAAGTGCATAAATCCTAACATCTATGACCTTCGAGAGACTTCTCACCTACTCCTCCTTCTCTCTACTTTCTCTCTCTATAATTTCCATGATTCATCGGTTTAATCTTGATGTTAACACCGGCACAAAATTTTAAATGGAATAATTAAATAATAAGAAACAGAAATAATGAAGCATTGAAGGAAAGGAAGCATCAAATGGATTAACATTTTAATATGAAGGTGAAACCGTAGATTTGTACGTATACTTTCTTATTTCCTCTTCTTTTCTTTCGTGAGAACGTAATTAAAAAGAACAACTCAGTGCACGAAGCATCTGATTTCTTGATAGGGCCACTAAAAAGTAAAAATGGTTCACCTTGAATGATCAGTGACAGTACTGCTTGAATGAACAGAAGAAGCTCCATTCTCAATCTCCTTGATAGCCATTGCTTAAAAGCACTAAACAGAAGAACAAAAACTTCTAATATCAAGAATGGGAACTGACTGAACTCTCTCTTTCTCTGGTTTAGAGTGCTTTGATAAAAGAAATGCAAGAAAATGAGCAGATTTATAGTAACTTTTTCTAGTGATGTTCAGTTAATTCGCATTCAGCAAATTTGTACCAACTTGAAGTGAGTGACGTTTGAGGTTGCATGTATGAGTTTTTCTTTCTTGCATGAATTTAACAAGTGTTGTTTACTCTTTAGAAACTTGTCGGTAATGCATCACATGAAACCTTCTTCTGAGAATTGTTTTTTGATCTCTTTAGCCTTACTGAAAAAGAAAGAAAATAAAGTGTTTTGGACAAAATGCCACGACTTTTTTGGCCTTTTCGTTCTCTCTTTAGTATCACTCTTAACAAGGAATAAGTAGTTTGAAGAGAAGTTTACCTTTTAGGGATAGAGTTGTTATGTTTAAAATTGTAAACATTCTAATTATAATGATAGGTCTATATGATGCTTGTGTAGTCAGTGATATCTATTACTCTTAAATGATTAATGTTCAGAATATCCAATATCGCAAGATCTAGTACTTTAGATAGTGTGATTGACAAAAGGAAATACACATTGAAGTACGTATGATAAAAACTTATACATGGAATAGTTGAAATGGAGAGAAGTAAATGATCTTTATGCAAAGAAATGGTTTTCCTTTTTCTTTTGAACCGTATATGATAACAAGATTAAGTAGACGTTTAATATACTATAACGTATCAATCTATTCCACTAAAATTAGGGTATAAAACAAAAAAATAATTATATTAACTTAAGGACAATGTTCTCCTTTTATTGTTTTAATTTACTTTTGTCGCGCATAGTACGACGACTGTTTTCGTGTGCCCTAAAGTGACGTTTATCTTTTATTTATAAGTACATTCTGATGCCAACAGTTGTACGCACACATCAGCTATTCAAGTATGCTTTCAAATGACGTATAGTTTACGGTAATAAGTATATTTTGAAGACGTCAATAATGGCAATTTCAAACTATGTTGTGTTCAAATTGCAATACTTTTGGACATGATCTGCAAGACTGCAGGAAACTGCATAAGGAAGAAGCAGAACTCAGAAGGAAGCAAATTGAGCAGGGGATGCAAACAATAAAAGATCTACCTCAGAATAAGGTGCACAACAAGGGAGGGAACAAAGCCAGTGACAAAGGGATAGAGAAGCAACATAATGATCCTAAAGCTATACCAACAAAAAAACATTTGAGGTGCTTGACAAAGGAGGGAGTGTAGAGGAATTAAGGCAAAGCAAACCTAGTACTTAACTCCTTCCCTGAGGGAGAACTAGGGGTGATGGGTCCAGGACGTGGGAGGGTGGGGGCAACCCCTGCGTAACGGGTAAGCTAGGATATTAGAATGTTAGGGGACTAAACAGGCTAGATAAATAAAGAGATATACATTTGTTTATCTATAATAGTGGTGCTAGCTTGTTTGGTCTCCACAAAACAAAGATTAAGAGAGCAAAAACTTACAGAGTTTCTCTTAATCTTTGGGGTGGATGACTGTTTACAACAAATTTGGCACAACACCCCAAAGGAAGAATTTTGCTATTATGGAAGCCAGTGATCTTTGAGGTGGATATACAGATGAGATATGTATTTATGTATTATAATTAGTTAGTGTATAGTAGTTGGTTAGTTCCCACTTACTTAGCTGTCACTTAACTGTAGCATAATTGGTTGTTAGTTATTAGTCATAGAAGATACACAAGTGTATATACATTAGTCTTGTACAGGTATTGATACATCATTCATTTTCATAATACAAAATATTTTCCCCCGTTCTCTCTCTCTCTCTCTCTCTCTCTCTGAAGCTTCTAGACTTTCCACCATTAGAGCTCTAGCTTGAGCTCGATCTTCTATTACATCTGCAGCTCCATATGGTATCGGAGCCAAGCATCTCTCTCTCCTATATTCTCATCATCTTCAGAAGATCAATTAAGTATTTTCCCCAATTTTTCATTCATAGAGTTTTGCCCTAGAAGATCGTTTGTCTTCAATTGTCTGATCTGTCATCTCTCTTTTCAATTTTTGATTCTATCATCATCTAATCCAGTCCTATCTCATGGCTATCACTGATTCGAGTACTGAATCCGATGGTTCCCCATCGGTCCTCGAGGTCGAGTCCAGTGTCGATGCTAGCTGTCCTCTCTACATGCATGCTTCACATAATCCCGACGGGATATTAATTCCAGTTCCTTTCAGTGGTTTAGGGTACAGATATTGGAGAAGGAGTGCTATGCGAGCTCTATCTATCAAACACAAATTAGATTTTATCAATAGCAAATGCAAGCGACCAGATGTAGAGAAAAAGCCTTTGAAATTTCGATTGTGGGAACCATGCGACGATATGGTTATATCATGGATCCTAAACTCTCTTGCCAAGGATATTGCTGACAGCGTTGTATTTGCAAATACTGTAGTTGAATTGTGGAAAGAGTTGGAGGATCGCTACGATTTGAACAACAGAGCCAAACTATATCAAATTTAGAAGGAAATTAATGATCTTTCTCAAGGAGTTTTGGACATCACAGGTTATTCCACTAAAATGAAGAAGTTGTGGGTGGAACTGAGTACACTAAGTGCTAAAACAAAATGTACTTGTCAATGCACATGTGGTGCTAAGGAAAGTATGCATAAAGCTGAACAAGACAGGCATTTGATTCAGTTTTTGATGGGCCTGAATGAAGCATACACAACTGTAAGAGGCATCATTCTGATGCTAAACCCCTTGCCTTATATGGCACAAGCATTCTCCCTACTAGTTCAAGAAGAGAAGCAGAGGGAGGTTAAGCCAAGCAATCATGTTATGATAGACTCTTCGTCTCTAAATATCAATGTTCCAAGGAGTAATATTAGAAATGGCCAACAATGTGCAGACTCAACCTCGTTCAATGTTGACACATCAAGCAACAACAATTTTAGAACCAATTATTCTCCCAACAATTAATCTCCCAATGTCACCAGACCAAGTCCTTTTTGTGACTATTATAAGCTCCTGGGCCATACTAATGAAAAATATTATAAACTACATGGATACCCCCAGAGGCACAACTCAAATACAGATCCCAAATTTAACAGAGGAAAGGAATTGTGGCCAATGTACATGGTGCACCTGAAACAACTCCCACACATAGAAGTGAAATCTCTGGAAGACAACTGTATCCCCAGTGTCAACTTGACCAGAGAGCAATATGGACAGCTGGTTTCCCTGCTGCAGCATTTTCATTCTAGAATTGACAAAGAGAACTCCAGCATTTCTAATGGAGCTGTGAATTTTGCAGGTACGATGGCTTGCTCTGTTTCTGTTCTCTCCATTGATTATAGCTTATTATCATGCAAATGTTTTATATCAAGTACTACTATCTGGATCCTAGACTCAGGAGCATCCAACCACATGACCTTCAATAAGTCCCTCTTGTCAGACACTATAATTTTACCGTATCCCTTGCTAATTAACCTACCAAATGGTTATCGAGTAAAAGTGTCTTAATTGGGACTGTCACACTTGCACCTCAGATCATCTTGCACAAAGTTTTTTATGTTCCTTATTTCAAATATAATTTGATCTCTATTCATTGTCTAACTTCCCAACTTAAAAGTTTAGTGGCCTTCTATGATTCTTTATGTCTTCTACAGGCCTTTTCAATGAAGAGGCCTCTGGAGATTGGTAAGGTCGAGGATGGATTATACCTCCTTTGCTCAAGCTGCTTGAGGCATTCTTGTTCTGCTGTATCCAATGCTGACCATTCTTTCCCATTTCATGCTTTACCTACTTCACATGATGTAAATAGGTCAGATTCTCCTGTTTCACATGAAGTAAGTAGGTCACATTCTTCTTATCACTCATTTGTAAATATACCCACATGCAATAAAACTCAGACTTCAGTCTTGCATTCTTCCATGTCTAATAACATTGATGAAGATTTATTGTGGCACAATAGGTTGGGACATGTACCTTTTATCAACATGAGGAGTATTTCTTCAATACCAATCCAGTTCTCACCTAAACAACCATTCCTCTGTCCTATATGTCCCATGGCAAGACAGACTAAACTACCTTTCCCTCAAAGAACCAGTATCACCACCAAAACCTTTGATCTTCTCCATGTAGATTTATGGGGATCTTACCATGTGGCAACTCACAATAATTTGAATACTTCCCCACCATCGTGGATGATTATAGAAGGTCCACTTGGACTTATCTCCTAAGTTGTAAAAGCAATGTCTTACAAACTATAAAAGCCTTTGTGTCTCTCATTAAAACTCAATTTCAAACCAAACTAAAATGTTTAAGGTCATATAATAGCGTAGAGTTTACTAGTAATGAAGCATCCCATTTTTCCAATCGAAGGGTATAATACACCAGAAAACATGCCCTTACACACCTTAACAAAATGGTGTGGTAGAAAGAAAGCAAAAATATCTTCTTGAGACTGCTAGAGCCCTCATATTTCTATCCAAACTACCATTACAATACTTGGGTGAATGTGTTCTAACTGCCACTTATATCATCAACAGACTTCCTACAACCTATCTTAAAAATAAATGTCCTTATGAGTTGTTGTTTGATAATAGGTGATATAGTTGCTATTTATAAAATAATTACCCATGCTTTGTTGTTATCTTGTAATGTGAAGTGCAATTAAAACACTTGGATTAATGCTATTTGATTTCGGAGGGAATACAAGATTTGAGAAAGCATAAATGTAGTGCTTATAGGCAAGAACGTAATGAATTTCCCCACTAATGAGGCACCCAAATTCAAAAGAGCAATTGAGAGAAGTTAAAAGAAGATGACGATGCACTCCAGGGATTCCCACGGTCTGAGCCGCAGTCCACGCCGTGGTGTTCCACATACCTCGCCGCGGTTGGAGCCGCGGAGCATCTGTCAACAGCCAAGAAGTGAAGGACTAAAGTGTAAAAATTGGGAAAGCTTTTGTAAAAACCCTACATTTTGAAAGGAACTCGCCCACTTCAAAAAGAGGCGAGTTTTGGAGCTCATTTTAGGGAGAAGAAACAATCTTGGGAGATCATCTAACAACATTAGTATTCTTAGTTCTCTTTTATTTTCTTGCAAGTATGATTATGAAAATTTTCTTAGTTTATTACCCCATTGTCATGAGTATCTAACTACCTTAATCTAAGGTTCTGATGGAACCCATTGGGGATAACTTGGTCGTTTGATTAATATAATATGGTTTTGTTGTTAATATTTATCTGTTCATACGTATTTTGATTGTGGTTAGTTGAAAAGATACCTCAATTATCCGTTCCTATTTAGTATGTATCTACTTGAGAGACAGTGAATATTTAGGTGATTGTATGAACAACAACACTTCCGGAGTATAGACGAGAGTCATAACCGAGGGTTTAGAGGTTGATTTAGAGATAACGATACTTCAGATGCAATCTAAGTGAACTGTATTGTGAAATTAGCTAGCGTAACTTGAGAGAGAGTATCTAGTAGATTGCCATAGTTATTTGAGAAAGACCTATGATAACTTAAGTGTTCATGATTGATAAAGATAACCAAATCGTATTTATAAGATTTATGAAACTAAGGAAATCAACAACAGGGGAAATCATTTCCTTTGTTCTTATTCCAACTGCTTACAAATCAATTTTAGTTAATTTCCTATTTTTACCCTCAATTTTTAATTGTTAGAAAAATTAACCATTGTGAACCAAGAAGTTTGGGAAAGTGATTGTGTAAATTGAGTAAATCAGACAAGGGTGATTGATAGGTTAATTCTCTGAGGTTCGACTCTCGGCTTTAATACTCAGATTATAATTGCAACGCCCGCGTAGGTCTTTTGCGAGACTCGGTTGAGCGTGATCAAGCCGGGGATTTCATGGTGTTATCAATTACCATTGAAAAAATACAAAGATTCTAAGTGTTATCAATTTCTCTATACCAATCTGTTCATTGAAATTCTAACCTTCAAAATCTTGTGGAAGCAAGTGTATGCCTAGAAATTCTTTGAGGACCGCAGAACTACTTGAAGCACTCTCAGACCCCAAAAAGATATTTCGGGTATTGAATCGTGCAAACAAAAGACTTCGACACTCTCAAGAAACAACCAAACTCGAAATTGACATGGCTGGCATTCAGGACAATGTCAATGGAAACATCAGGAATGAGCAAGATGACTTAAACGTCAGGCAAGTGGCACCTCTTGTGCCTGAGGCTGCACTATATGACTGGGCACAACCCACAGCTGACAATCTAGCTACTACCATAACTGTGCCCACAATTCAAGCGGAGACATTCCAGATCACCAGCAATATGCTGCATCTGCTGCATAATAAGAGACTGTTCTCCGGGTCTAGCATTGAAGACCTGTAGCAACACTTGAATAATTTTCTGTTAATTTGCATGACTCAAAGGCAGCCTAATGCGACCCCGGAAGCTATCAAACTGATATTGTTCCCATTCTCAATAACCGGGGCAGCTCAGACTTGGCCCTGTCAACTCCATTACCACTTGGGAGGAATTAGTCAAGCAGTTCCTAAACAAGTTCTATACGCCTAACAAGACTGCACAACAAATTGATGATATATTGTAGTATAGGCAACATCCACTAAATCCTTGCAAGAAACCGGGGAGAGATTTAATGGGATGCTGGTGAAGTACCCTCATCATGGAATTCCAGACCAGATGCTTGGTCAGAGATTTTACACGGGTCTAGCTTACAACCTGAAAGCTAATGTGGATGCTTCAGATGGAGGTGCTTTATTGAGCAAAATGTTCACCGAGTGCAAAATTCTGCTAGACAAGATGTCATAAAATGCAGGGTGGATGACTAGAGATGCAACACTGGCACCCATAATACATTCAGTCCCACTTGATCCCAATAATTCACAGGAAGAGAACACGGCCACACTCCTGACCCAGATGAGCTTACTGACAAAGAAGATTGATGAGATGGGTACAAAACAGGTGCATATAATTGACAGAGCAAATGGTGGACTATGTACGTCGAGTATTAATCAGTCCTATGTGTGTTCATGGAGTGGTGAAGGCGAGACTCAGGGAGTACGGGAAGATATGAACTATGTCAACAACTATGGGGGTCAGAGACAAAGAGCATTGCAGTGGAGACCGCAATAAAAACAGCAGTATAGGCCTGCTATGCAGCAGCCTGGGGTTATGCACCCTCAAAACCAATTAGTGCCAGCGCCTTATCAGAAACCATAGGGCTATCCACAACAGAATCAGCAGCAATTGGTTTATCAACCACCCATTCAGCACAAAAGTAACAACATGGTTGAGATTAGAGGTATGCTTCAGCAACTCATTGTGACAAATAATAAAGTGTAGGAGAAATTGGAAGTGCATGATTCAGCAATCAAGAACATTGAAACACAACTGGGTCAGCTGTCCATGGCAATAAACAACCATCATCTGGGAACCTTGCCTATAGATACAAACATAAATCCTAAGGAGCAAAACCCAAATCATGTGATGGCAGTCAGTCTCAGGAATGGTAGAGATTTAGATAAAGAGTAAGAAATTGTGTAGGCCAGTAAGAATACTACACCAGCCACTCCGGTTCAATTAGAGGTAGAAGAACCATCAGAACTCACGGAAGAGGTGGTTGATTAGAGCCAGGACGAAAAAGGGAAAGAAAAGGTGAATGAGAAAGTTATAGAGCAGGCGGCACCTCTTGTTCCAGTAAACAGTCATAAAGAGAAGCCAACGAATAATGCAAAAAGGGTGCTACCTGCACCCTTCCCTCAAAGAGGGGTCAAGTAAAAAAAGAAGGCAGATCAATACAAAAAGTTCATGCAGATGCTACGACAAATTCATCTGGATATTACTTTGATGGATGATCTGAGGGAGATGCCCGGTTATGCCAAGATGATGAAAAATCTCATGTCGCGAAAGTTTGATTTTCAGGATCTATCCACTGTGACACTGACACAGACTTACAGCGCAGTGGTAACAAAACCGATGGCCATAAAAATGTCTGATCCAGGTAGCTTTACAATCCCTTGCACAATTGGAAGTTATGCCTTTGCAAATGTATGTGTGATTTGGAAGCCAGCATAAATTTGATGTCACTGGTTGTGTACACTAAACTGGGCATCGGTAGAGCTAGGCTGACTTCCATGCTACTATAGTTGGCCAATCGAACTATAAAGAGACCAACGTGTATTCTCATTGATGTGCTGGTGCAAGTGGGGAGTTTGTGTTTCCTGCAGACTTTGTGATACAGGATTGTCAAGTGGATGAGGATATACCCCTTATATTAGGGAGGCCATTTTTAG
Organism: Nicotiana benthamiana; assembly: GCA_034376525.1. Lineage (NCBI taxonomy): Eukaryota > Viridiplantae > Streptophyta > Magnoliopsida > Solanales > Solanaceae > Nicotiana > Nicotiana benthamiana. Next base: position 98,367,409 of record CM067334.1, on the reverse strand, counting down.
CCACTGGAAGAGCACTGATAGAGTGTGAGATTGAACGATGTAGAAGTCATATTCAATGTTCAACAATAGATGAGGAGACCCAGTGAATATGGCAATTGATCTTTAGTGGAAGCAGTTGATGTCATTCAGAAAGAAGATGATATGGCCCTAATAATTAATGATCCATTAGAGGCATGTCTGACAAATTTAGAAGAGATGGATGGTAAATGGTTAGCTGAATGGGTCATGGCACTGGAAGGCCGCGGATTTTGGTCAAGGGAACATCAGTTCGAATCCCTTGAGTTAGAAAAAAGGTCCACTCCTCCAGCAAAGCCATCAATAGAAGAACCGCCTAAACTGGAGTTGAAGCTACTACCAAACCACCTTAGGTATGCATTCTTAGGCCCGAACTCTACCTTGCATGTTATTATATAATCTTGTTTGCTAGATGTGCAGGTAAAATAGTTCTTACAGGTGTTGCAAGATAACAAGACTGCCATAGGCTGGACCATTGCAGACATAAAAGGTATCAGCCGAGCCTTTTTCATGCATAAGATTCTCCTAGAAGAGGGGCACACACCTTTCAGGGAACACCAACGAAGGCTGAACGCTAACATGAAAGTGGTTGTGAAGAAAGAGATCATCAAATGGTTAGATGCGGGCATCATTTTCCCCATCTCTGATAGTAATTCGGTGAGCCCTGTCTAATGTGTTCCGAAAAAGGGGGGATGACTATTGTATAAAATAACAATAATAAGTTGATCTCAACTCGTATAGTCACAGGGTGGAGAATTTGTATATATTACCAAAAACTGAGCACTGCCACTGGAAAGGACCACTTTTCCTTGCCCTTCATTGACCAAGTGTTGGACAGGCTGGCCGAAAGATCCCACTTCTGTTTCTTAGAGGGTTATTCGGGGTAAAATCAAATATCTATAGCCCCCGAATATAGAGAGAAAACATCCTTCACCTGTCCATATGGAATCTTTGCCTTTCGGAGAATGCCCTTTGGTCTTTGCAATGCACTGGCTACTTTTCAATGGTGCATGCTAGCTATTTTCATAGATATAGTGGAGGATATTATGGAAGTCTTTGTGGATGATTTCTCCGTGGTGAGAGAAAAATTTGAAGAATGTCTTCAACACCTAAGCAGAGTGCTCAACAGGTGTGTGGAGACAGATTTAGTGCTAAACTGGGAGAGAGCCATTTTATGGTACAAGAAGGGATAGTCTTAGGACATTGAGTGTCCAAGAAAGGAATGGAGGTCGACCATCCAAAGGTTAATGTGATTGAAAAGCTACCACCGCCCACTTCAGTCAAGGTGGTGAGAAGTTTTCTAGGACACGCCGGATAATACCAGCAATTCATAAAAGATTTCTCCAAGATTGCTAACCCACTATGCAAACTCCTTGAGAAGGATCAGTCCTTTGTGTTTTCTAATGATTGCAGGTTGGCATTTGAGGAGTTTAAGACGAATCTGATAATTGCCCCCATCATTGTTGCTACCGACTGGGAGCAACCATTTGAGCTCATGTGCGATGCCATCGACTATGCAATAGGAGCAGTCTTGGGGCAGCGAAAAGATAAGCTAATGCACCCGATTTACTATGCAAGCAGAATGCTAAGTGGCGCACAACTCAACTACACAGTGACCTAGAAAGAGATATTGGCAGTTGTGTTTGCATTTGACAAGTTCTGATCATATCTGATTGATTTTAAGGTAATTGTATATACTGACCATGCAACTCTCAGGTACCTGATTGAGAAAAAAGAGTCTAAGCCGCGCCTAATTCATTGGGATATGTTGTTGCAAGAATTTAACATTGATATTCATGACCGTAAGGGCACAAAAAATCAAGTCGCTGATCATCTATCACGAATTAAAGGGGCTGAAAAGTCAGTCAAGGTCGAAGAGATTTTGGAAACCTTTCCAGTCGAGTAGCTGCTTGCAACCAGTTAAGAATAAGCGCCATGGTATGCAGAATTTGCAAACTACCTGGTGTGTGGTATTGTTCCTTATGATCTCTCCTCTATCCAAAACAAGAAATTTTATCGCGACTGTCACATGTATTTTTGGGACGGGCCTTACTTGTTTAAAATCTACGTTGATAATATTATCTGGAGGTGTGTCCCCGAGATAGAACAATTATCTATTTTGCAGGCTTATCATGCATCTGCATATGGAGGGCACTTTGGAGGATCGAAACAACTGCAAAGATGTTAGAGGCCGGGTTCTTTTGGCCAAAAGTGTTCAGGGATACGCACCAATGAATAAAAGGCTATAATGAATGCTAGAAAACGGGAAACATATCTCGCCTACATGAAATGCCCAGGAATCCAATCCAACAAGTTGAGGTGTTAGACGTTTGAGGTATTGATTTCATGGGCCCTTTCGTCAGTTCATATAGAAATAAGTATATACTTGTTGCAGTGGATTATGTCTCCAAATGGGTGGAAGGTGCAATGCTCCCCAAAAATGATTCGAGAGTGGTGGTAGGATTCTTGAAGAAGAATATATTCACCAGATTCAGGATTCCGAGAGCCATAATCAGTGACGGGGGACCGCACTTTTGCAATCGTGTCCTTGAAACGTTGTTGGCCAAATATGATGTGCACCACAAGGTAGAAACCCCATATCACCCTCAAACAAGTGGACAAGTAGAAGTATCTAACTGTGAGATCAAGAGTGTGCTCACCAAAACAGTAAACGCCACAAGAACTGATTTGGTGAAAAAGCTTGACGACGTACTTTGGGCCTATAGGACTGCATTCAAAACACCTATTGGTATGTCACCATACAAATTGGTATTTGAGAAGGCCTGTCATCTACCTGTGGAACTAGAAGATCAAGTGTGGTGGGCAATGAAGCAATTAAACATGAACACTGATGAAGTTGGAGAAAAGCTAGATTGACACAGTTGCATGAGTTGGAGGAGTTCAGATACCATGCATTTGAAAGCACGAGACTGTATAAGGAAAGGATGAAGAGATTGCATGACAAAAATATTGTGGACAGAAGTTTCAAACCCGGAGACAAAGTATTATTGTAGAATTCAAGGTTGAGATTGTTCCCAGGCAAGCTTAAGTCCCGATGGTGAGGACCATTCAGAGTCGTGCAGATGTTTGCAAGTGGAGCTGTTGAGATTGAGTCGGAAGATGGGAAAAACAAGTTCAAAGTCAATGGACAAAGGTTGAAACATTACCTTGGCATGTCGGAAGAAAAAAGGAGAAATAATAGTGACTAATCTCAATGATCCTTAGTACATGACAGAAAGAGTAATGGAATCCTTTAATTGCGTCGTGCCGCGATATTAAATCAGGTGCTGCGTGGGAGGAAACCCATGATTATGTTGAAAAATATAAAACTTAATTAGTATATATGTATATATATTAAGTAAAAAATAGAGAAACTCCGAAACAAATACCGCGGTTCAAGCCGGGGAAATCACAGAACATGAGTCATTTTACCCGTAGCCGCAGACTTGACCGCGCAAGTGACCGTAGAGCTCTATGGCTCACACCGCGGCCGCGACCGCTTGAATGAACGCGGTGGGTGGTTTGCAGCAAACGTTTTTTTAAGGTTTCTTCTATAACTCGTTTTCTCCTGACTCTTTCTTCAAAACTTAAAATGTAACCCTGATTTTACACAAAACTCCCCCCATCTCCCAAACACATGAAAATCCTCTTCCCAACTCTCAATACTTCTCTAAACCCTAACCCCCTTCCCCCATTTTCTATTCTTCTTCTTAGTATTTCACAAGACCATCTTATTCTTCCCTACAAGGTTTGATTTTAACCCCCTTCTCTTTTCTTTCAATTTTTGTGTATTATATGTTAATGTTAGTAGTTTAAATATATTGTAGTACTTCAACTTTTTATTTATGTTGAGTTTTCTTTTCTTAGAAATATAGTTTTTGCATATGTTTGGTAAAGGGGATGTATTTTTCATTGTTCAATGGGTGTTCTTGAGGATTGATGGCTTCGAGCCGGTGTGGGGTGTGTGGGTGTATGTTTAGTTGAAGTGGGGATGTTGTTTTTTATTTAAATGGGACATGAATATGACAAATAAAGTGTTGCTCATAAGGTGTTTGTGAAATTGCCTCAATGATGGTGAATATAAGAGGTTATTGTGACTTGGTGTGGTGAAATCTAAGTAACTACCCATAGTCACCATGTTAGGCTTACAGTAATACATGTTTTTCACCATTGACAGGTAGTATGAGTACTTCACGAAAAAGACAAAACATATGGTCCTCCAGAGCTAGGGCCCCGTCCAATGCTGAAGATTTTGTTAGCTCGCGGTTTGTCTCTAAATCCACTGAGACGAGGTACAATGCAAAGCTGACCAGACAATTACTACATGAGGTGCACATTCATAAGAATACATTGGTAGAGGATTGTCCCACCATGTTTGAGGAGCTCCGGAGGTGTCGATTAGACGTCTTATTTGAGACCCCCGAGGTAGCTAATATTTAGTTTGTGAGGGAATTCTATGCTAACCTGCCCGAGCATAAGTGCAACGTAGAGATTGTGCGCAACACCCTGGTAAATGCATCAAAAGAAGTCATCCGTAGGGTGTATCGCATTCCAAAATTCACAGGCACCGACCACTATCTTCTGATCAGTCGCCCAAAAGCTGATTGGGATAGATTTATGACAGTCATCGCTATAACTGGCAAACAACCAAGATGGGTGACATAATCGACAACTTTGCATTCGCAATCTCTGAATTGGGAGGCCAAATGTTGGCTGACGGTGATCAACAATAGGTTGTTACTTTTTGGTAACACAACGAATGTCAATGGTCCATGGGCGGCGATGACCTACTATTTCATGACCCACCAAGGGTTTGATATACCCCGAGTCCTCCCGGAGGAGATGTTGATTCGATCGCCAGAAATTGGCAAAGGCCTCTATTTCCCTTCACTTGTCACATGGCTTTCCCGCCTTGCTAAGGTTCAGGAGGACCCCAGAGTTGATGGAAAATTGAAGGTAAAGAAACCATTTCTGGCAAGTAAAATTAGCCGAGAGGGAAGAGGTCCAATAGAACACTTCAACGACTCGTCGGATGAGTCTGGGTCTGAGGATGACTCTGATGATGCTGGTGCTCCTGAGATCACAGCACCCACTACAAGGGATGGGGCAGGTCCATCACAGCCTCGCCGAAGCACTCGCTTGTCTGCGTTGGAGCGGGAAATGACTGGACTGCGGACATCTGTGGATCAGTTGGGTACTTGCATTGACGTGGTTGAAGAAAGACAAGTGATGTCAGGGAAGAAGTTCATGGGCAGGTTTAGAGCACTGGGCCGTGCATGCAGAGTGAACCCATGCAATGTTTCAGACCAGGAATGATCACTCAGGGAAGTTCCTTTACCTCACTCATTTATACTACTAAGCCATGGGGACATGTCTTCTGTTTAAGTGTGGTGTGGGGGTTATCTGTTGTAATTGTGAGTATTAATTGTTTTATTTGTTTATTTTTGGTGTTGCTTTGTATTTTGTGTTAGATGTTGAGAAATAGAGTGGCATTTAGTGTGTTTTAGGAAATTTTATATAGAAGCGACTTGGCCCAATGATGGATGTCTCTCGGCAGGGTTCTTGAGGGACCAAGTCGAGAGAAAAAAGGGACTTCCTAATGACGGATTAGGTAGACGATTTTCTTGAGGGATGTTAGTATATAGAAATCACCAAAAAGATTTTTTATTTGGGTAATGTAGTTATTCCCCTAGGTTTTTCTTTGGGCTACGGTTCTTTTCCAAAGGTTTATCTTGAACCGGGTATAGATAGATTTTCCTATGTTGTTAATTTAGGACTAATGGGCGTCGACCTAAAGTTGAACGATCCTTAGGGTTCTTACACTTGAACATGATAAGCACTAGAGTGTAACATCTAACTTCAAGAGTCGAATTCTTCCTTACATGCCTTAAAAATTGTACACTTGCACTTAACCTGAACACTCAAAAGAGAACGTCTTGATAAACTGATACGAAGTTAGTCATACACCAATTGAGTGTGAGTATTGTTTGTGTTCCATGTTATAAATTTGATGCCTAGAACTTGCCCTGTGTGTTTGCAAAGTAAAATAGAAGCTTCATTCAGTTTTAGAAGTGATATAGGAATTTCTTTGTTGAGCCAGACAGAAAACGTGAACCCACCTGAATGCATTACATCTTAGTTAACCCCGTTGATCCTATAATCCTGTTTCTTTGGCAACCACAAGGTGATATTTAACACGTGTTTGAATAGCATGGTGTTTGAACCAATTTTCCCCCCAGTCACTAAGCACTAAAATGGTATTAAAATTATGCAAGAACAAAAAGTGTGGGGTAGCGGTTTAGTTTTGACGTGGAAGCCATGGAAATAGAGAAAAATGTGTAGAATATGAAGTATAAAAGAGAGGCATCATGAAAAAAATGGGTTGATTAATAAGTGGGAGCTTGTAAAAATTGCACCTAATGTATGGGAATGTTTAAATAGAGGTGGTGGAAATTGGCTTACAAAATGATGAGTTTGAAGTTCAGTGTATTAAAAGATCTTAGGAAGGCTAGTCACTATACCCAAATGAATCATACCCGTCCCTTAGCCTACATTACAACCGAATAAAGTCCTATTGATCTTAGACTGAGTGATGTTCGATTAGTCGAGTACTACACTAGGGGCAAGTCTATGGTGCATCTTTGTTGCATGTGAATGTTTCTTTCAGAGAGTGACTGAATTCTTTCCAATTGAGTTCCCAATCGTTATAAGTATCATTATACATATGGAACTAGTCTCTTGTGTGATGTGAGGGCATGTGATTCACGAAGGAAAATTGCGTCTTGACTATTGTGTAGAGTGGTTCGAGTGAGTGCGAGTGTTGCAGGGCATAATCTTCTTTACTCTCGAGGTAAAAGCTGCTCACCTCTAGAAGTAAAAATTGATAAAATGTTCTTGGTGTGAGTCGTTAAGGATAATCATAGGGAATGATTGTATACGGAGTGTAGGGAATTTCTTGAGGACTAGCAATAATTTAAGTGTGGGTGTGTTGATAATAGGTGATGTAGTTGCTATTTATACCATAATTTAACATGATTTGTTCTTGTCTTGTAATGTAAAGTGCTACTAAAATGCTTCGACTAATGCTATTTGGTTTTGCAGGGAGTACAAGATTTGAGGAAGCATAAATGAAGTGTTTATAGGCAAGAACGTAACGGATTTCCCCACTCATGAGGCACCCGAATTCAAAAGTGCAATTTAGAGAAGTGAAACGACGATAACAATGCACTCCCGGGATTCCTACGGTCCGAGCCGCGGTCTCCGCCACAGTTTGCCACAGACCTCACCACAGTTGGAGACGCGGTCGCGACAGCGATTGCGGAGCTTCTATCAACAACAAAGAAGTGAAGGACTAAAGTGTAAAAATCGAGAAAACTTTTGTAAAAACCCTATTTTTTGTAAGGAACTCGCCCACTTCAAAAGGAGGCGAGTTTTGGAGCTCATTTTGGGGAGAAGAAAAAATCTTGGGGGATCATCCAACAATATATGTATTCTTAGTTCTCTTTTATTTTCTTGCAAGTATGATTATGAATATTTTCTTAGTTTATTCCCCAATTGTCATGAGTAGCTAGCTACCTTAATCTAAGGTTTTGATGGAACCCGTTGGGGATAACTTGGTTGTTTGATTAATATAATTTGTATTTGGTTAATAATCTTTTTGTTCATACGTATTTTGATTGTTGTTTGTTTAAAAGGCCCCTCAATTATCCGTTCCTATTATGTATGTATCTACTTGAGAGACAGTGAAATTTAGCTGATTGTAAGAACAACATCACTCCAGGAGTGTAGACGAGAGTCATAACCAAGGGCTTAGAGGTTGGTTTAGAGATAACGATAATTTGGATGCAATCTAAGTGAACTGTATTGTGAAATTAGCTAGCGTAACTTGAGAGAGAGCACCTTGTAGATTGTCATAGTTACTTGAGAAAGGCCTATAATAACTTGAGTGTTCATGATTGATAAAGATAACCAAATCATAGATATAAGATTTATGCAACCCAGGAAATCAACGACATGGAAAATCATTGCCTTAGACCTTATTCCGACTACTTACAAATCTTTTAGTTAATTTCGTGTTTTTACCCTCAATCTTTAATTGTTAGAAGATCAACCATTGTGAATCAAGAAGTTTGGGAAAGTGATTGTGTGATTTGAATAAATCCGACAAGGGTGATTGATCGGTTAATTCTCTGAGGTCCGACTCTGGGCTTCAATACTCAGATTATATTTACAACGCCCGCGTAGTATATTGTGAGACTCAGTTGATCATGATCAATGTTTCACAAAAAGCCCACTTACTCAGACTTTAGTAGTTTTGGATGTTTATGTTTCCCTACTACTCCCCATCCTCACAGGGATAAATTTTAACCAAGGAAAACTCCTCATGTATTTGTAGGATACCCCTATGAGACAAATAGGTTACAAGGTTCTCAGCCTAACTACCAAGAAAAACACCTTGCCTAATAATTCTGAGTTTTCTTCTGTTCCTAATTCTGTCCCATTCATTGACGATTTACCTATTTTTAAATCACACACTCCTGATACTTTGTCACATGGTAGACCTCCAATCTCTAATCAGTCTAGTCATCCTTCTCCTCATCCTTCACTTATTTCTCATCAACCTCCTGGTATACCTGATTTAGGCATTAGGAAATCAACTAGACAACATAGCTTACCTAGCCATTTGGAAGACTATATTTATTCTATTCCAAACTTAAAACCTCATATTCACACTACTAACACTAACACTATACCCTCTTCTCTTGATGCATTGTTTACATGTAATCATCATGTCTCTATTAATTCCTTGATCCATGATAGTCAACTACTTATGCGAAATGTTAGTCATGATAATGAGCCATCTTCATATGAAGAGGCAGCCTTATATTCAGCATGGCAGGCAACCATGACCCTTGAATTTAAGGCTTTGCATGCTAATAATACTTGGGATTTGTTTCCCCACCCCCAAGGTAAAAAGGCCTTTTGTTGTAGATGGGTGTAAAAGGTCAAGCACAAGGCTGATGGGAGCATTGAAAGATTTAAAGTACGACTGGTTGTAAAAGGGTACACTCAACAAGATGGTGTTGATTACACAGAGACCTTTCCACCAGTTGTGAAAATAACCACAGTCAGGGCCCTAATAGCTACAGCAGTGAAGAAGCACTGGAATATCTTTCAACTGGATGTAAACAATGCTTTTCTCCATGGTGATCTACACGAGGAAGTTTATATGGAACTTCCACCTGGGCTAGTGTTTGACTCTCCTGGCCATGTCTGTAAGCTGAATAAATCCCTCTATGGACTCAAGCAAGCCAGTAGGCAATGGTATGCAAAACTAGCTGAGGCGTTGTATTCTAAGGGTTATGTCCATTCTCTGAATGATTATTCCCACTTCTACAAAAATTCAGCCTCCTCTGCCATATTTGTTGATGATGTAATTGTGACTGGGACAGACTTGCAGGAAATTACTCAGCTGAAGATCTTTGCACGATCAATTAAATATCAATGACCTGGGGATATTGCACTACTTCTTAGGCATGAAGGTCCTGTATACCCCTGCTGGAGCAATCATCTCTCAGAGACTCTCAGAGAAATTTGCACTACACTTGCTCAAGGAATACAATTGTCTCAATGACAATAGTCCCCCTTCACCACTAGACCCGAGTGTCAATATTAAAGTAAAGGAAGGCCTAGCTCTCACTGATCCTACATCCTACAAAAAGTTGGTTAGAAAGTTGAATTTCCTTACTATTAAAAGGCTAAATATTTCCTATAGTATACAACAATTGAGCCAATTTATGCAAGATCCAAGGGAGCCACACTTACATGCTGCTTTTCATCTTCTTAGATACTTAAAAAATGACCTGACACTTGGGATTTTTCTTTCTAATTATTTTGACTGCACAATTAGGGGGTACTGTGACTCTGATTGGGAAGCATTCCCTGACTCTAAGAGATCAGTTAGTGGTTATCTTGTTATGTTGGCAATTGTACAATTAGCTGGAAATCTAAGAAACATGAAACTAATTCCCTCTCCTCCGCTAGGGCAAAATACAGATCTCTTAGAAAGGTGGTGGGTGAAGTAACCTGGTTGTGCAGACTGCTCGATGAATTGACTGTTCCCTTTGCTAAATTTATTACTGTGTTTTGTGATAGTCAATCTGCCTTACACATTGCCAAGAATCCTGTTTTGTGATTAGAAGACAAAGCACATTGAAGTTGATTGTCATTTTGTTCGGGACAAATTATAAGAAGGCCTGGTGTCCTTACATCACATTGGCACTGCTGATCAATTGGCTGATATACTCACCAAAGCACTCACTGGCATTAAGCATTATACTATTTTGGGCAAATTGTCTGTGAAGTCCTCACCTCCAACTTGGGGGGGGGGGGGGGCTGTTGAGGTATGTATTTATGTATTGTAGTTAGTTAATGTATAGTAGTTGGTTAGTCCCTATCTAGCTTAGCTGTCACTTAGCTGTAGCATAATTGGTTGTTAGTTATTAGTCATAGAAGATACACAAGTGTATATATATTTGTCTTGTACAGTGTGTTGATACATCACTCATTTTCATAATATAAAAATATTTTCTCCCGTTCTCTCTCTCTCTCTCTCTCTCTCTCTCTCTCTCTGAATGAACCTTCTAGACTTTCCACCAATAGAGCTCTAGCTTGAGCTCGATCCTCTGTAACATCTCCAGCTCAACATATACTAAGAGCTACTGATCAGTTAATATACAGTGCAGTGAGAGATAAAGGTACTGGGATGACATTCAATGTAACCATGGTATTGTTACACCTCCTTTTTTACTACACCCGCAGGGGCGTAGAGGAGTTTTTCCAATTAAAGAAAAATAGAAACGGGATTTAATTAGTAAGATTTAGAGTCACCACTTTGGAGATTTATGGTGTCCTAAGGCACTGGTTGAATCCTGAATCGAGGAAAATATGACTGTTAACAGTCCGTGCACCAGAAATCCGCGTAAGAAATTCTGTTTACCCGAGAGAAGGAGTTAGGCATTCCCAGGTTCCGTGGTTCTAGCACGGTCACTCAACTGTCACATCTGGCTTAGTTATCTGATTTTAATACATTTCGAACCTATGTGCAAATTTTAGCTTTTAACTGCTTTAATTCAAATTTTAGAAGAAAGTTGAACGTCTTTTAAAACGTGTCTTTGGATCGCGTCACATGAAATACACCCAAAATCCTGAATATAGTGTATTCAATATTTTGGGATTTGATTTGGGTCACATAAAATACATACGCGAGATTAGGAAGGTAAAGTTATAAAAATACGCGCCTAAAGAGACTAACGCATTCTTATCTTTGGAGAAGACTGTGAAATTCACTAAATGGCACATCCTAAAATCTATGTGTTTTAATACAAATATTTATCGAGGGGCCCGCCATTTATGTGTTTTGTTTAGCAAGACTCGTCTCGTTTTATTATTTGAAAAGCAAACCTAAAACAACTATGATTTTCTATTTAATTGTCTCTAAAAATAAAAGAAAATGTCCTAATTAATTTGTTACTGGACTTATGCAAACCAAATGGTAACTCTGCACCACAGTCCAGTCATTGGGCTCCAAGATAAGCCCAACGAAGAGAAATTACACCCAAGTCTTCACGATTCCAACTGGTCAATCAAATGCCTTGGCCTAGGCCCAAACGAGAAGGGAGTCAGAATTGGACATGGGCCTACGCCAAAACAAGCAGAACCTCAATTCAACGAATGCACATCTACTAAGTTACTTCAAGCTAATTTAAATGTACTCAATAACTTGTAACAAGGAAGAGCAGAGTATGCTTATACAAATAAACAAGTCACTGATCGTTTTAGCTTAGCTTCATGATGAGATTATTATTTTTTATCTATTTACCTACTGGTGGGTTCCTAGATTTCACTAATGGTGAAAAACAAAAGTGGAGGAAGGTATCATATTACATTTTAACTTCAATTAACGTGATTGTTTCACTATAGTAGTCATCAATTACAATAAACTGTTAGAGTCGTGCAAACTCAGCATGAATGAGTGTGAATATCCTGGTTTAATATTAATAGGCTTATTCAAATTGATACAATGAAGTTGCAGCTCTTAAAAAACAAATTCATATTTATGATTTACAGTAGTCTAGTTCAAACCTTTATATGCAAAATTCCGATATTAGGAAAGTGGACTACAACTAATTACAAATGTCTCAATAGTATCGAAAATAGTCTGATTCAGTCTCAATCATACAGTCCAAAGTTTATATACATACAAATCGACTTTAAACTATCTTGAACAATTATTTCTAACAACTATTAGCTACTAACACACAACAGTCCAGGCAGCATATTCCAAGATCAAATAGGCGACCAATTTTATTCCTTTTCAAGACTCGGAGTTACAGCAGAGTGGATTCAAATGTGTACCTAGAAATCTGAGAGCAATAAGAAAAAGAAAAGATTAACAGCAATAAAATTTCTCAGCAGCAACTCTGGAATAAGTTCAAAATCCAGTAATAACAATCGACCAGCACTAATTTCGACCACTAAATCAACCAAAGCCAGCTTGAATACACTCACAACAACTCGAAATTGACTGAGAAATATCCTGAAACCTCCACTGACCGGAAACTGAGCTAGGAAAGGAAGATCAACAGCTAAAATTCAAAATTAATCTAATGACTTTCAATGTAACCGTTTTTTTTTTTGGATTTTCCCTTGCTTTTTCTTATGTTTTTTGTTTTGTTTTTTTTTTTTTTTTAAGATTTGGAGTTTGAATTTCAAATGTTAGATCTGAAACTTGAGAACAATGGGAGGGAATTTTTGAGAGGCTCTAAATTTGTGACTTAAGGTACTTAGTCATGTCTTTTATAGGCAAAGATGAGGGAAGCCCTCAATTTTACGTTTTACACGCTTAGTCCCTCTTTACTATTAAATTTTACCCAAACAGCCCTTTATTTACTGACTTGTGTCTCAAGTTATGCCACCTATTTTCTGAATCTCAAACTTAAAACCCATTCTACAAAATCCTAGTGACTTTCAGTTTCATCTATCATGTTCTTATACGATTCTAAGTATCTAAACTACCCCCTGAACTTCCCTGAAACAACTATCTTACCCTAGCTCCCTTTTATTATCTTAAACACTACAACTATAACCCAAAATCTTAAAATCAAACCAAATAAGTGATTATGAAATTTAAACTTCAAAATCAATAAATAGGTAATAGGAAATTGGATCTAAGTCAATATTATCAAAATGCCCCTGAATCAACACAATAAACGAAAGAAGGTAAGAGAAATCACAACAAACAAATTCAAAATGGGTTAGAATTAACAATGATCAATTTAAACTTGAAAGTAATTAACCAAAAGTAAGGAGACCTTGCTGATTTAGAAAAACCGAAAATCCAAAAGAAAATTTAAATAAAAACCTAGAACAACGACTATAAGATTAATCAACGAGAGTTTTGCTCAAATGAGTGACAAAATTAATCGAACAGATTTAGGTCTTATTTATTAGTACAAACAAATTAACACATAAGAGAACTAACTGATACAAAACTAAACTAAAACTCTAATATACTAATCATGAATAAAAGATAATTCGGAGAAAAAAAAAAGAATAGCCGACTCACTGTTTTATGCCTCTAGGGTTCTTCCGCCTCTTGATAAAAAATTTGATCCGCTCTGGAAAGATTCAAACTTCGCCAATGGTGGATTTGTCATGAGGAGAGTGATGAGATTATGTGTCCCGACCCAAACCTGGTCGTGATGGCACCCACCCTTAAAGTTAGGTAAGCATGTCCATCAATCGCTTCCAATTTAACATTAAGTCTCAAAACCGACAATTTAAGAATAATAATCCAAAAATATTAATAGATTAATAAGGACAAATACAGAAAGCGATAAACACCCATAAGATATAGGGTCACGAGTCTAGAGCCTCTAAACAAAAGAGGATAACAATATCTGAATAGAAATAATAAAATCTGGAATGTACGTAATAGTAATAATCAGGAAAAATGAAGAGTAGCCAGGTCCTGCGAACGTCCTCGAAATATCTTGAGACTATGAGTGTCGGCGAAGCCTCCGATGTAATTGAATCTATACACGAAGTTCATGGAGTAGGGGTGAGTACTACCGACTCGGTGAATAATAAGCATAGAATAATGTCTGAAAGCAAGAAATCCACGAAATGCCACAAAGCAAAGCTAAATCCAACAGTCATATTCCTTAGCTACGAACTAACAGAAAACATAATATCAAAATAACAATCAAGTATCAGATAAAAAATGCAATGCAATGCACATGAATACGCTGCGGCGTGCAGCCCGATCCATCTATATAAATTAATCGTCGATGGTGCACACTGGGAGTGTGTACAGACTCCGGATGAGCTCCTTCAACCCAAGCGCAATATCAATATATAACTGCTGCGGCATGCAGCACGACCCAATAATCAGTCCACAATATACACGTAAGTCACATAACAGATTTAATCTGATTCTTTACCAGTTTCCCATTATTAAGGTGAATATAATTTAATTAGTCAATTTCCGAAATAAGGTGACTTAGCATTTAACGATAGTGATTAAGCACAACACTGAGATCAATGATTATGCAAATCATATTATCACACAGATATTCACCCTAGACGGGTACTACAGATCGTCACACGGCCCCAAACATGGCATTATGCCCAATTATAAACAACACAATGTGTGATCAGACGCCAATAACTTATATTCAGCTCTCGGAATGGACCAAGTCACAATTCTCAATTATTTACAATCCCGCACCTGCTATGGGGTTCGAGTCACGCCCTAACATAGCGTCACGATGTGATAAACCGGGGTTTCAAACCCTCAGGCCACTATCTATACAAACTACTCACCTTTAACCGGCTGTAGACTGGTCCGCAATGCCTTTTCCTCTTGTATCGAGCTCCTCACGTGTCGAATCTAGCCAAAACCACAACGACTACATCACCTTAAGCTATATGATCAATACACAATCGAAAATAATCGAAAAGCATCAATAATCCTGAAATTGAAAAAACCCAAGCCCGACCCAATTCTCGAAATTTAAATTTTTTTACAGAAAAGTATTCTTCATTTTCTCCCAATTCCGCACATATAAAGAACTCCAAAATCGGAATTTGTTCGACCCCTCAAATCGACCCCTAAAGGTCTCATAATCTCATGCCCCACAATTTTTCTACTGTTTTTCATGAATTAAAGGTTGTGATTATTGTTTATAATCACCTTTAAATGAGTTTTAATAATCAAATAACTTACCTCTGCGATACCCACTGATTTTCTCTCTTAAAAATCACCCCGGAAGCTTTTTCCCGTTCAAAAATTTGAAGAAAACTCGGCGTTCTCATTATATGTATATTTTTCATGCGTTTTACTGCTCCCAATGGATTCCATGTGAAATTCGAATGAAATTAGGCTTTTGAATCAGTCAATTTGACCTTATAATTAAGGAGATATGTAGGTTTTAAGATTTGCAAATAGTGCAGGTTTTAATACGCCGTCAAGGGCAATTTCGTTATTAATTTCCAATAATCTGGGCAACCTTGGTAAAACGGCCATAAAATCCTCATACGATGTCCAAATTCGACGATTCTTTTTGCTACGGGTCCATAATTAGGATACAAATCTAGTGCTTCATTCAAAACAGTAATCAGAGCTTATTTGTTCAATATGATATCGTTTTATGTTTGGAGAAACGACGTCGAAGCATAAGAAAAACGAGCATACCGCAGCCCAAACCTATCTGAAACTCACCCGAACTCCTCGGGACTGCATACGAACAGATTAAAATATCACATATGATCATTCAAACTTATTTGCATTCTCAAAACACCAAAACTAATATCAAACACCAAATTTACATCTTATTGAAGCCTAAGTTAAACTAAAACTTCTGAAACTTGCATTTGATCCAAAACCCTACATAAACAGCTCTGAATGATTTGAAAATTTTCACACATATCCAAAATCACCTAGCGGAGCTACTGCAACTGTCGAATTCTATTCTAACCCCCGGATCAAAATTTCGTCTACAAAAGCGGATATCGCCAAAATTCTAACTTAGCCAATTCAAGCCTAATTCTATACCAGACCTCCAAATTCAGTTCCGATTTCGCTCTTAAGTCACATATGACCATCCGAAACCAGTCGAATCAATAGAAATCCATTCTGAGTCCTCTAACTCGTATGTCAATATTCGGTTGACTTTTCCATACTAACCTTCTCATAAAGGGACTAATTGTATCATTTCTACCCAACCTCTGTCCGAATTACTTCAAATTCACCAAACACATATAATGAAACATATAGAAGCATAAAACAGGGAAAACGGGGCAGAGGTACATGAGACGATGGGTCGGGTCATTAAATCCTCCCCAGTTAACTCGTCCTCGAGCGTGCTCAGAGTTGTACTTGGGGCCAACCAATACCTGAATGACCTTGCCAACCATATACCCGGGGTGATCCCCCATCACCCTAACTCACATATGCCGGATAATACAAAACAGCTAAAAATTTCACAGGCCATCTAGCCCATAACCGTAGAACCACATTGCACCTTCGAAAGCATACACAAGATCAGAGCCTCACATTTATACTCAGAATTAGCCTGAACCGGTTTGTAATAACCCATACCTGCAACCTCAAGTGCACTCACATGATATACCGCATAATCCTAACACTTGATGCGATAATTTATATCCACAGTAGCTGTCCACAACAACCACGTACCGATAGAAACCCCTTATTAGCTGGAGTCTTATTCCAACATTGCTATACTCTATCAATGATAATGAACACACAGTAGTCCATAACGATTTCTCATATCAACAATTCACGAATACATTTCTTCCTTTTTGACTAATACCACAACAGATCTCTGAGGCGAAACTCAATATTAACCTTCCGACAAGCTGAAACCAAATCCATTCGTATCCATTAATGACCCCGAAGGTCTCTTCTAACCAAACACACCGTCCTGGTGACATGATACTTCAATACGACTTAAGCCACAACTTACATAACATACACACCAATAAGAGACAGTCTGAGCATACTCAAGTCATGAAAATGACTCAAACGAAAGAGCTGTAGCTTAAGCTCATCACTGCCATTACACATGAAGCACCTCGAGTCGCTATACTCGAACTTGACAACCACGCACAGATTGATGTCTGAACCCAAGCAATCCATCAAACCCATAGTGAAGCGAGTTATATACACCATTAAATCCTGAAAGAACCCAGTCGATGCGCTATTCGCTGAGCAACTCCCAATATGGACTTTCCTTATAAACCAGGAAACAAGGCATATGGGTGGGGTAATATCACTACACATATACTCTATTGTTGTCGTAATATCATGGTGAAATTAAAATCACTCTTTCATAAGCTTATGGAAACACGAACCATTAACTCTTCTGCAATTCATGTATTCATTCACACAACGGTTAAGACCACTCTTTAGGCGACAAAATTTTTACTAAGTCCCAGATTATTCAAAAATTTCGGCAGAGTTTCCTTTGTAATTGAGCCTATCAACCTGTAGGTTTTATGTAGGTTTTATGATTTGCAAATAGTGCATGTTTTTAATATGCTGTCAGGGGCAATTTCGTTATTAACTTGAAAATCTGGGCAACCTTGGTAAAACGGCCATAAAATCCTCATACGATGTCCAAATTCGACGATTCTTTTTGCTACGGGTCCATAATTACGATACAGATCTGGTTCTTTATTAAAAACAATAATCAGAGAGTATTTGTTAAATATGATATCATTTATGCTTGAAGAAATGATGTCGAAGCGTAAGAAAAAAGAGCACAACGCAGCCCACACCTATCCGAAACTCACCCGAACTCTTTGAGACCGCATATGAACATACTAAATTTCACATATGACCATTAACACTTAGTTGCACTCTGAAACACAAAAACTAACATCAAACACCAAATTTACATCGGATTCAAGCCTAAGTTAAACTAAAACTTATGAAACTTGCATATGATCCAAAACCCGACCTAAGCACCTCTGAATGATCTGAAAATTCGCACGCATATCAAAAATCACCTAGCGGAGCTACTTCAACTATTGAATTCCATTCCGATCCCCGGATCATAATCTCACCTACCAACCGAACTTCGCCAAAATTCTAACTTAGCCAATTCAAGCCTAATTCTACACCGGACCTCCAAATTCAGTTTCGATTTCGCTCCTAAGTCATAGGTGGTCATCCAAAACTAGTCGAATCATCGGAAATCCATTCCGAGTCCTCTAACTTGTAACACAACAATCAGTTGACTTTTCCAAACTAACCTTCTCATAAAGGGACTAATTGTCTTGTTGCTACCCAAACTCTGTCCGAATTACTTCAAATTCACAGAACACATATAATGAAACATATAGAAGCATAAAACAAGGAAAACTGGATGGAGATACCTGAGTCGATGGGTTGGGTCGTTACATTGTGTGGTGTCAATTAGGTGAGTTTTGGAGCAACTAGGGTTTTGGCATGTTTTCGACTAAACTATTTGAGATGTTTGGTTATGGTTCGAGGAAAAACAACCATGGAGTTGGAAGAGAGGAAAAAGGAGAGTTAGGGGTGTAAATTTGGGGCTAATTTGTGGTGGCGCCGCCATCGGAGCCGATGGGGAATTGGTGGCGGCTGATACTAGGGTTTCTCTAAAGGAGGGTGTGAGAGAGACGAAATCTTGGGGGGGGGGGTGAGGGGACGTTAGGACAGTCTTATATTAAGTGTACCCTAGTCCTGATCGGTTGGATCAAAGATCCTCGACGACTCTGATCTAGCATTGATGAAACAACGTTATTTTTGGAGAGTGGGCTGGACGGGGTATAGGTTGTTTGGGCCTGGGAACAGGGTGCCTTTTATCCCGTTATGAAAGCTTATTTGGGCTAAAGTATTTGGCCCAAACGTTTATATTTCATTTGTTTTTCTTTCTTTGACTTTCCCTTTTTTTAATTATAAAATGAATTAAATCATCTTTTTTCTTTTATTTTCCAAGTTAAACTAAAATAAAAAACCTGAATAAATTCTAAAAATAAATTCATCTACCAAATTAAATTAATTATCCCTGACAATTATCAATTTAATTGAAAACGAACGAATTTCAAAACAACAAATTAAACCATGCCAGGACCAACAATTTTTTGATTTTCTCTGGTATTTTGTAAAATCCCTAATTACTAATTAATTCCAAAATTTGAAACTAAATTGTAAATGAAAATGCCAAATATATTTTTAGATTTCCATTGATTAAAATGCACAATAAAATGCATACAGTTACCACAAAATATCACAAAAATCCACGAAATTATAAAACAATGAAAGAAATGAGCCATCATTACAAAATAATGAAAGAAGTTAGAAAATACAAAGAGTTTTCATACAAAGATAAGTGAGCAAAAACGAGCGATTTTTACCCGTTTGAATATTCCGTGTTAAGCATTTTTGAAAGAGTTGACCGCACCCTGCTTCGGAGGTTGCCTACATATCCTTATCTAAAAGGAATCAGGTCAGTGTAGTTCGGGAGTGTCTTGTTGCTGGGACTACCAGGAGCTGTGATTTCACTGCGATTGCTGCTGTTAGTACTTTCTGACCTCCCTTATTACACCATGTCAAACATATAAGAAGCTAGACCAAGCTGTGACCTATGAATTATAGAAGTCCTATCTAAATTCTTCAAACTTAATCTTGTATTTTCGTTTCTTCAAACTGTTGAACTTGAATGTATTCCTCTGTTGTATAGGCGGGCTCCCGATTACTGAACTTGAACTTGAATGTATTCCTCTGTTATCCAGGCGGGCTCCCTTCTTCAACAAAATAGACAAAACAAAGAAAACTTTTAGCCCCAGTTTGGAAACTGGGTACATGTTATCAGATATTAATAAGACTTTGAGAAAAAAAACTTGAATTGTAATACCTCTGTTCTCCAGCGGGCTCCTGACTTCAAGACTTGGAAATGTATTCCTCTGTTATCCAATAGGGTTCTTGACTTCGAAACTTGAATATATTCCTCTATTATCCAGGAGGGCTCCTAACTTCAACGAAATAGAGAAAACAAAGAAAACTTTCTACCCTAGTTTGGAAACTAGGCGTCACGTTACCAGATATTAATAAGAATTTGAAAATAAAGTTTGAATTGTCATATCTCTATTCTCCAAGCGAGCTCTTGACTTAAAGACTGGAAATGTATTCCTCTATTGTGCGGGAGGGGTCCCGACTTTGAAACTTGAATTGTATTCCTCCGTTCTCTAGGCGGACTCCTGACTTCACAAAATAAACAAAACAAAAAAAACATTCTGCCCCAGTCGGGAAATTGGCTGCTTGTTGCCGGAAATTAATTAGATTCTAAAAATGAAAACTTGAATTGTAATACCTCTGTTCTCCAGGAGGGCTCCTGACTTCAAGACTTAAAATGTATTCCTCTGTTGTGCGGGCGAGCTCCAGACTCAAAACTTGAACTGTATTCATTTGTTCTCCAGGCGGGCTCCTGACTTTACAAAAATAGACGAAGCAAAGAAACTTTTTGCCCCAGTTTGGAAACTGGGTACATGTTACCATGTATGAATAAAAATTGAAAACATAGAGATTGAATTGTAATACCTCCGTTCTTCAGGCGGGCTCCTGACTTTAAGACTTGAATGTATTCCTCTGTTATCCAGGCGGGTCCTGACTTCAATAAAACATACAAAAAAAAGGAACATACTGCCCCATTTTGGTAGCTGAGCACATGGGTGAGTGTTACTGAATCATATACCAACTATTACTAAGAGTTTGAAAGCTAAGTCCTATAACCCAGGGAGGTCCTGACAACTCCTAATATAAGTTATATCTTCTAGAGGTATTACTCTCAGTACATCAGTTTTTTCGAACTACATCCTATTATCCAGGAAGTTCCTGACAATTCCTATTTAAATTTTATCCTAAACATGCAAACTTTGAAACCCACTTATATTTAAAATGTTATTCATGATCATCTTGTATTTTAATCAAACTACCCCTTGCGGTCAATCCTGATTACTGCTTGTTTCTTCCTTATGGTGAGTTCCTCCTGAAAGATCGAATTTTCCTGCCATTGTTTCAATAAAAGCAAATTTCATCAATTTAAAATGGTGGTTGGTTTGTGGCCTTGAACTTTGCGGCGATTTCTCCCGCACTTGCCATGATGACTGATTTCGACTTGAAGACCTTGATTGTTTACTAACAAACCCCTTTTATGTTCAAACTCAACATCCTCTGTTTGTTGAGGTGGCATCTTCCCAACCTTTATGTCTCACATGAAATCCCAAAGCACGTCCGTTGTCCCCATTGTATGTTGTTGTTTCTTAAATCACAACCCCTAGCCACTTGACCTTGAAGTCTATTGCTCCTTCAATTGCCATGATAATTTTGGATTTCACCTTAAAAGACATTGCTTGCTTATTGAATAACCACTTTCCCTGTCATTTATCATAGAAAATACCTCTTCTCCATTCAAACCCAATGCCCTCCATCTGTTGCATTGCTTATGAACCTTATCTACCAAGCCTTCGTATTTACCAAGATCCCCAAAGCATGTTGATTATTACCAGCTTAGTATTCTTGTTGTTTTTCTTGACTTGTGACACCTTGATATGCTAGCCAGACCCCGTTTTGTGCAATTGGAAAGCTGGTGGCTAATTTTGAATTCGTTTCTTACTTGTTATAACCAAACAGACTGAAAAGGGGAAGTGAACAAAATAGAGGAAATGAGTCAAGGACATTGGAAGTAATTGTCTCATTTTTTTCTTTCTCTCATTTTGTTCTTTATCTCATTTTGTGCCCATGAAGGTTTTCACCAATAAGACTCTCTTATTTTCTTTCTCTCAAATTGTCGTTGCCTCAAGGTGCCAGTGAGGGTTTCCACCAATAAAACTCTCTCATTTTCTTTCTCTCAACTTACCGTCGCCTCAAGGTGCCCATGAAGTTTTTCACCAATAAGACTCTCTCATTTGTATTTCTCTCAGCTTTCATTGCCTTGTTGTACCCGTGAGAGTTTTCATCAATAAAACTCTCTCATTTTCATTATCCTTGTTTGGACCGGAGTGCTACCCCTGACATGAATTACCTTTACTTACTTGATTTGGCATTGCTCGAAGTCTGATCAGAAGGACTTTCTTCGGACTGTAATATTGGCTTTTGGATGTGTTATAAAAAAAAGGTATAAAAGGCTCAAAAAAATTTAGAATGGGGTTAAAGACTACAACTTTCAGAATCAGATCTTTCACAACAACCAGAACTTTTGCTCCACTTTCTTTCTCGGGGACTTTTGGATTTTTATTTCGATGAGACTGAACCTCAGAGAAAGGGTTCCTACGTACCCTTTTGGGATTAAGTCAAACGTAGTTCGCGTCATAGAATTACTTCATTGTGAGTTTTCTTTCTCTTCTTTTTTCTTGTTTTTCTCTTTCCTTCTTTTCTTTCTTCTCTTTTCTTTTTTCTTTTTTTTCCTTTTTTTCCTTCTTTTTTTTCTTTTCTTTTTCTCTTTTGCTTTTTTTTCCTTTTCTTCTTCTTTCTTTTCTTTTTATTCATTCTTTTCTTTTCATTTACTTATCTTCTGCATTTGTGTTTCTTAATTGTGCCATTATTTCGGAAACAGGGGTGTGAAAGAAAACAAATAGGGCTCAAAGGGGTAGAAAAGGATAAAGTGTTTAGATAGCCGAATAAAACTCCTTCGTCATTTCAATCCTTAACATATTCCAAATAAAACAAATATAGAAATAATACATAGTATTTCTTGATCGCATCAGAATTGATGGCCTTTTCTACACATTTCCCTTCAACATTTGTTAAATATAATGCACCGTTGGACAACACTCTCACTCTCATTACCACGAACGACCCCTTGTCAATTTGGCAAACTTGCCTTTAGATTTTCTTTATGTTCTATCTGCCCCGGTTTCATATGCTCCGGACTTCAAACAATCTCAAAATGCCCAAATATGTTCATATTTCCTTCAAGTTCCCTTATCATCTCCAAAATAATTTCATTTCTTCCCAATTGAAGTAACTTTTAAAGATCATACTGAGAATTATATGTGTGAGGCAAGCTCCCACTCAAATACTTAGGGATTTCAATATAATCTAAGAAGCTATCCAAAATAGATTGTCAAGTACTGGTGGATAAGTTGGTCTCTAGAATAAGTAGTTGGGGTTCAAGAAACTAATCATGGGTAGGTCGAGTGCAAATGATAAATGCAGTCCTGATGCATATTCATACATACTACCTTTGATATTCATACTTCCCAAGGCACTTCTTAAAGTATCACAACAATGTCAAAATTACATATGAGATGGTAAGGTGAAAATAAACAAAGTGCCCCTAGCAAGAGGGATATTGTGTGTCGACCAAACCAAGAAGGAGGAATAGGTATAAAGGATTGTGTAGCATGGAATGAGGCAGCTATTGGGAAATATATTTGGAATATAGCTCATAAGACTGACTCACTATGGGTTAAATGGATTAACCATATCTGCCTAAAAAATGTAGATTGATGGCAGTATAATGTAGTAGTGGATAGTAACTGGTACTGGAACAAAATTTGTCATGTTAGAGATAAACTGGCAGGAGACTATGTTCATAGGGAATGGAACTCAGCTACAGGGAAGTATACAATCCAAAAAGGATATGCATGATTGAAGGGAACTCTAGATAATTGCCAATGGGGAAGATGAGTTTGGAGCAAACAAAACAATCCAAAAAATAGCTTTATATGCTGGTTGACTATGCAGAAGAAGCTACTTACAAAGGACAAACTGGTGTTCAGAGGTATCAATACAGATGGAATGTGTGTTCTATGTGAATGCATTAGAGACTGTTGAACATTTATTTTATGACTTCCAATTCTCAAGAAGATGCATAACTACAATACTGAAGTGGCTAAAATTCGGAATTACAAACGTTGAAGGACAACTCCTACAGAAAAGAGTAGAAAGGAAAATGGGAGGCAAGCTAAGTAAGGAATTTGCTTTTTTAGCCTTGGCAACGACTACCTATCATGCGTGGAAATGGAGGAATGAAGCCTTATGGAAGAGTTCAGTTCGTAGACCACAAAGAGTATGTGATAAAATCAAAGAAGAATGCAAAGTTAAATGATAGAAATACTCAACAAGTAGAAAAAGGGCAAGTATAGAAGATGGCCAGAGGATATATATAGATAGATAGATAGGGGGTAGGAATATACATGTAGAAATTTTTATATAGATAGAAGTTAGAACGAGCTACTTCATTGTATTCCCTTTGTTGTTCTCTTCGTTGTGTTTTGGAGATGAATAAATATTTTCATTCCACCAAAAAAAAACTATAAAAGAGAGAAAGACAACATGACTTCAAGATTAGGATTTTAATTTAGGTAAGTGTAAAAGCAAAATACTTATATACAAAATCTCATTATAACCAACTTATTTGATTAATTTAGGTTAAGTGCCTATGTGACTGATAATCTTCTTGAGTACACTCGTTATATACGAGCACATAACATCGCAACTACATATGTATTGATCATTATAAGCTTTGATACATGTGCATTCATATTCATAGATCCCCTTTAAGTTGGAGGAAGAAGAATGTTCAATGCTTCCTGTTTAGCTGAGCTACAATTGAATTTGATGATTAATGAGCAATGATTAAAGAACCAAGTCTCTTAAAGATGTCGTTAGTGCTTATAAATAGGGACAATGATTTGTTAACTCGATGTCAAAAAATTGGGGCCCTTGGAGTAATTTGATCAGGAGCTGCAACTGATTCCTAATGCAACTACAATTTCATGAATGATTTATTTGGTGAACTACAAGTATTATATTAGCTGGAAAAATTTGTGGTCAATAAGGATTCGTTAGTTATTACACTATATAAAAGGAATAAGGCTGTGAAGTTGGAGATATTTATGGAAACCAAGTTATATTGGGATTGTTTTCCATAATCAAAGTATTCTAGGTATTGAAGCAAAAATTAGAGAAGTTTATGGCCAACCTCACTCCTATATAAAGCATCACATTGATGTTATTGCCTATTATTATAACAACCCGAACAGTCGTTTGAGATTTAGAATTCCGTTCAGTAGTTCGAGTTCTTGAGTGGCATCATATTGTGTATTATAACTTGTGTTCATGGTCGAATTCGATTTTCGGATGATTCAGGATCTATTTTGGTAAGTGATTCTCATTTTAGAAGCATAAGTTGGAAACATTGATCGAGGTTTGAATTTTGTGAAAACGATCCCGAAATGATATTTTGATGGCTAGAATAGATTTGTATCGTGGTTTTGGACTTGAAAACATGTGCGAAATTAAATTCGGAGGTCCGTAGGTGATTTGTGTTGTTTTGCCGAAAGTTGAAAATTTAAAGGCTTAGAGTTTTGATAAGTTTGATCGTATGTTGGCTTCATAACTATTGCGTTTGAATTTCTATTTTGAGACTTGTAATAGGTCTCCTTTATCATTTGGAACTTTCCTGAAATGTTTGACATCATTCCAAGTTGATTTGATAGGAATCAGACACGCGGTTGTGTTTTTAGAAGTTCTTGAGTTGTGTAATGATTTCATGTGTGTTGGAGGTCCGATTCATGATTTGGAATGTTATTTTGATTGACTTGACCACATGAGTTAGTTCATGTTATGTTCTTAGACTTTTATTGATGTTTAGTTTGGAGCCAGAGGGCTCGGGTGAGTTTCAGACGTGTTTCGCAGAGTTCATAAAAGGTTCACATTTTGCCGGTGTTCTGATCTCGCATTTGGGAGTACTTCTTTGCTTTTGCAATGTACTATGTGGCCAGAAGAGTTTGCATTGCAAACTCACAATCGCATATGTGATAATGGCCTGGGCTGGGGAGGGATCGCTTTTGCAACCAAAAGGTCGCTTTTACGAAATGTCTAGAGTTCGCATTTGCGGAAAATTTATCGCATTTGCTACGGCAATAGGGCTGTGAGGGTCTTTGATTTTGTGATAATTTTCTCTCATTTGTGGGGCTGACATTTTCGAACCCCAGGTCGCATTTGCAACACCCGTTACTGGACATAAGAGTCGAGGGACGAGATTTTAGTCTCATTTTCATATCTTTGAACCCTAGGCTCGGTATCAGGCGATTTGGAAGCCGGATTGTCATCTAAAATCATTGTATTATTGATTTTTATCAATTTTAACTTATTTTACATGATTATATATGAGATTTAACATCAAATTTGTTAGAAAAGTGTGATTTTTAGTAATTTTGTCTAAGTTTGGAAAATGAGAATTTGAGTTTTGAGGGTCGATTTGGACTCGAATTTTGAAACAAAATACATATATGGACTTATACCCAGATTTGATCGGGTGAGCCCGAGGTTAACTTTTGTAGAATTGTGCAAAACTCATAGCTTTATTTATTGGAATCGATTTGTCCTGCAATATTTGATGTTATTAAGTTGATTTTGGATAGATTTGAGCCGGGCAGAGGTGAATTGTAAAGGAAAAGCTATTTTAGAGTATTGATTCGGGGATTTCAAGCTAAGTCTCTTGCCGGACTTTGTGTGGGAGAACTACCCCGTAGAAATTAATTTATTCACATTATTTGAACCATGTGAAAGATGTATAATCGAGGTGATGAGTATGTACACAGCTTTATATGAAACTTTTATTGGTCTAGACTCTTAGAATTCTTATGAACACTAAATTGGTGTTGCGCTATCATGTTATGTCCTCCTTTGTTAAATGCACTCTTATATGCCTTATTTGAAGTTATTTGTTCATATTCTTTCTTTTATTGCCAAAGATACTCATATATGATTTAGTTGTACTTGTTGCCTGTTTATTGTTGTGCCTTATCTTCACTCATACATTATTTATTCTTGCTTAGTCCTAGGGACTAGGTTCCATCATGACATCTCATGAGGTATTTCGAGTCGTGACACTTACGCTATTTCATAGTTCTACTGCAAAATCACTCACGAAAAATATAATTCATAACAAGAAAGTACTTTAAATGATTCAAGTTGCACAATTAAAGAACCTAGTCTAGAGAAGAAGGTGTCTGGTTCTTTATATATTAAGTCTTAAGTCATTGCTCTTAAATTGTAACCAATTATGCTTTTGAGAAGTATATTTGTAGGTGAACAATTCTACGTTTTTCGAAATTTTAGGCTAGAGTTTATCATCTAGGAGATATAATTAGGGTGGCAAATGAGTGGGTCGGGTCAAGTTGGATATCAGATAAAATAGGTAATGAAAAAATGGATAAATTATCCGATCTGATTCATATTTAATACGGATAAAAATAGGTTAACCGGCGGATAATATAGGTATATGTGATGACCCGATAGGTCATTTTTAGTCTTTGCCTTTATTTCTGTATTCCGAGACCTCGAATAGCTCCGTTTAGCCTTCCCCGATTTGCATACACACTACGTGTCTTTTTTTCGAAAAACTTTCATGTGAAAAATTAAAGAAAATGTAAATTTTAACTTTAAATATAATTCGAGTTGACTATGATCAACATTTAGTGTAAACGGACCCGAATCACTATTTTTACAATTCCGGTGGGTCTGTATCTTAATTTGAAACTTGGATGTATGCCCAACATTAAATTCGGATGCCCCTATCTTGATTTAACATGATGATTGAAAACTAATAATTTATGAAATTCCTAAGTTTAACTATAAGTTTATTTGGTTACTACCATATTCGGATTTCAGTTCTAGAACTTGTTATATGTTTATCTCACTATTTATGACTTGTTTGCAAAATTGGCGCAAAATGGAGTTGATTTGACATGATTCGGACGTCCGGTTAAAAAATTTGAAAGTTCCTAAGTTTCTTTGAATACTTAATACATTTTGATGTCTGATTCATAGTTCTAAGAGTTAGATTGGTATTTTCATTGCACGAGTGAGGTCGTATGATGTTATTACACTTGTGTGTATATTTGATTTCGAGAACGAGGGACTCGAGTGAGTTCCAATTATTGTACGGCGCATTTCAAACTTAGAAGGACTGCCAGTTTTTGCATATATCTGGTTCATGTCACATTGTACTTCACAATTATGAAGATACTCTTGCGATCGCGAAGGGGAGACCGAGCTAGGGAGGAATTTACTCTTCGCGAACGCGATGACTTAGTCACAAACATGGAGTAGTGGAGGGGGGAGGGTCTACCTTTCACAAATACGACCTATCCTTCATGAACGCATAGTGTTTGGAGGGGGCACTGGGGAGTGAGTAGTTACTTTGGGGGAAGAAGCCTTCGCGAACGTGTTGTCCAAGAGGCCTGTTGTGCTTCGCGATAACGTCATTTCCTTCATGAACCTGATGAAGGCCTGGCGCCCGGTCAATTAAATATCCCAAAGTATGGATTTTCTTTATTTTTTACCATATGCATATTTGAGCTTAGTGTAGAGATGATTTTGAAGAAGAATTTTGTCCCAACTTCATAGGTTAGTAGATTTTAACTATTTTTCTTCCATTTCCATCAGCACCCATTTATATCTAGCCTTTAATCTATGCTTCTTAATGGTAAAAATTAGGAGTTTAGGTTGAAATTGTGGATTTTAAGAAATTGAGTTTTAGACCTCAAATTGAGGTCAGACTTCGAATCTAATCACATAATCGGGCTCGCTGGTAAATGGGTATTTGCGTTTTGGTCAAAAGGTCGAATTTTGACCAAGTGAGCTTGGGGTTGACTTTTCTAAAATTATTAGATATTGAATCTTTTTCACTCATGAGTAGTTTCTAAATATTATTTTGAATTGTTTGCA
This sequence comes from Nicotiana benthamiana, assembly GCA_034376525.1. Taxonomy (NCBI): domain Eukaryota; kingdom Viridiplantae; phylum Streptophyta; class Magnoliopsida; order Solanales; family Solanaceae; genus Nicotiana; species Nicotiana benthamiana. Next base: position 98,338,605 of record CM067334.1, on the reverse strand, counting down.
CTATATTTTATTAGATTTGACTAGTTTGGAGGCTAATTTTAGAGGAAATATCCTGGTTGAGCTTGAATTTGGTTGCAGGGCGAGGTAAGTGTCGTTGTTAACCTTTACTTGAGGGATTAGGACTTGTTAGCCTATTTTGATACGTGTTTTATATGTGGTAACAACATATATGTGAGGTAACGAGTACTTATGCGTTGTAGATGAGTTAAAGCATGAAGGTGGAACTTATTTTTTTATATTTTATTGCATTATTAGTTATGCTATCCATGTTTAGATAAGGTTATTACTTCTTTGATTTTTCCTTCCCTAGTTATTGCTTATTTTGTAAGATATAAGTATATTGGAAGTTGAAGTTTAGTATTTTGGCATCATATTTGACATAAAATATATTCTCCGTATTATTTATTTCCCGAATTCATATTATATTTATTACATGGTAAGGATAAGTGTAAAAGCATAAAGGGCGATGTCATGCGATTGTATTTTTCTCATTTATTGATTAATACATAGTGAGGAAGAGAGTTAAAGCACGAAGGATAATGCTAGTCCATTTATCTCATTTATCCATTATTATATGGTGAGGAAGAGCGTAAAAGCCCGAAGGGTGATTTCGTGTCAATCATCTCATTTATTCATCATCATTTCATGGTAAGCACGAAAGTAAAAGCACAAAGGGTGATGGCGTGCAATTTTTGTATCATTGGTTTATCTGATTTTATTGGTTGATGATTTAGTTGGCCATTACGTGATTTCACACCTATCGTAGTTATCATATTCCCCTATTTGCACGCCCCCTCCCGATTTATACATTGTTATTCTCTGTTATTGTTATTGCTTCACATATACTTGTATAGGCTTATTTGTGTAGATGTTTTGTCATAGTCTCGTCACAATCTCGTCGAGGTTAGACTCCACATTCTTATAGTACATTGTGTCACTTATAATTATACTATACTTCTAAACTTCTTGTACAGATTCTAGTATTGGTCCTAGCAATGTATAAGGTGTGTCAGCTCGGACCAATGCATACAGAGACTTGAGGTAGATCTGTTAGCAACCGCAGACCTTGAAGTCCCTTTCCTCTTCCTTCTCTTACTGGTCATTTCCTTTGAAAGAATTATATTTATTTTAGACTATTTATAGAACTTCTAGTTGCTCGTGTACTCGTAACTCCAGATATTTGGGAGTAGATTATATCATATGAATTATGGTGGTACTGTATCTAATTGAGTTTCTATTTCTCGTTGTGTTTAAACTCTTAAAAATTGGCTTTTTAAATATCTCACATCGGCTAGCCTATCAACTGCATGTTACGACCCCCAGGTTGAGATTCCGGGTCGTAACAATTTGGTATCAGAGTATTAAGTTATCTAGGTCTCACGAGTCATAAGCAACCTTAGCAGAGTCTTGAGGATCCGCCTCTAAGGACATACCATCATACCATATCGGCCATTGTGGGCAACATCATCAACATATACCAACTGATAAGGTGGTGGTGCGTATATAACATCATAACTTTTTCCCATATTCCATATATGTATATTTATATATATACGCGTATAAAACGTCATCTGGTCATGGGTCAAACACATGTATAAATGAGTGAAATGCATGAAAAATACGTAATAATCTCAATATTCCTTCCGGATAAACTTTTTCAACTACGTATTATTCTGAGACCTATGAACAGAAGATAATAATAATTCACATTGGGAATCAAGAATATAGACAGCCTAGTATTTTTATGAATAGAGTAATTTATGAAAACTGTGCGCTTGCTCGTTTCTTATGTATAATTTGAACCATACCAAAAGAAAAAAGAAATAACCTTAACATATCTGAAGTAGGTAAAATTTCGTATAATATTCTTGGTAAAGATTGCACCGTATTCTTTTAGAATCGCAAAATTTGAATGGCCTTAAGCTTCCGCTTTTTTGAAAGGTTCGAACGAATGTACGTTTCTGATTGTTGAAATGTTTGAACGATTTTGATCTGTTGTTCTTGAAATCTTCAAACCGAAAAAAACGGAAAGAAATCTTCGAAGTTCAAAACCAAGAAATGGAATCAGAATCAATCTTTTCCTATAAGGTTCCATGTTAGCCACCTCATTACTTAAAAGACTAAGAGTCATTTTATGCTGCCACGTTACTAGCTTATAATTTATTAAGTATTAATCTAATTATTAGTTAATTAGGTAATGTTTCGTTATCCGGTAATTAATTAATTACCTCCGAAATTGAGAATTATTCCCACTTACTTAAAATATTACTCACTTATTACATACCTTATATACCTAACTATTATGGTCATGTAGTACCTCATATAGTACAAGTCCATAAATACCGAGCATTTTAGCTCGGCCCGTATTTTATCCCAACATTCCAAACTTGGACGAAAATTTATTTTCTTTGATTTGCTTCCCCTCTTACCTTCACGAATTTACTTGTTACTTGATTGAAAAAGCATAATCCTTATAATCTCCAAATAATCTTTTCCTTGGATTGATGTCAATTACCTTACGGAAAATTCATTGTACAATACTATAGGGTGCAAGATCATCGTAATGTAGTACTGCGAGATGTGACATCTCACTTCCAGACTCTCATTAATTTATTTATGGTGTATTTTCATATACGAAAATATGGGGTATAACATTATTCCCTCTTTTGGAACATTCGTCCTTGAATGTTGACTGATGCGCTTATTGAACGGAGCCAACCCTGCACTAGTACAATGTAGCGAGAGTGGTCGAAGCAGCTTTTGACAGAGAAGGTTGGGATCGATTTCTTCAAGGATCTAGAAATAGGAATTGAGTTTCTATCTAATTAGAGATGCATAATTTCTCCTAATTGAACTTCTAATCATTGTTTGGTCTTTTGATTACTTCTAATATTATGCTAATAAGACGCTAAATTAAGCTAATAGTGAAATACATGAAGGTTGTCTAAATAGTTAAGAAGACACTAGGTAAGTGACTTTCTCCTAGGTGGATACTTGACAGGTTCTCGAGTCTAAGGCTAGGTTGTCATGTTGGGGATTACGATATAATCAATGCAAAATACTTCTCACTCTATATCTCTCGGTAGTTTAAGTGATTTTGCCCTAATTAATTTTCTCAAGACAAATTGGGTATGATAATTTATGCAAGCAATTTAGGTTCAAGACGGGTATTACTATCTCTAGGTTTAACCCTTTAATTGAGGCTATCAATCTCTTGAATACGCCCTAATTCTTTATTGGACTAATTTTTCTATATTCATGTTCTCTTTCTAAAAAAGAACCCAAGTCAAATAGGCACAAATTAGTATTTACAACTACTAATTCAACATTAAAATAATAAATTAGTCCAAATATCAAACACTTATAGACATTCAAGCTTTAAAACACAAGACCATCAAATATCCACACTAGGGTTGAGTCACAACCCTAACTAATTGGTCTAGCTACTCATGATAATAAAAAAACTGAGAAATAGATGAAGAAAATCCCATAATATTTAATTACAAGCTATTGCTTGAAGGTTCAATGATAAACCTACTCTAAAATTACTTATAATGGATAAGAAGAATTGTTCACAAGTTCATGCCAACATTAAAATACAACTAATGACCTAAAAATGGGAATATAAACTATTTATATTCGGCTGAATTATCTAGGCAAAAATACCCTTGTGGGGGTAGTGTGGACCGCACAAAATAGAGTGGCTGCATTGAGGCTTCTTGGCTTTAATCTCTACTCTCTGAACTTGGCTACTACGGGCCGCACAAAATGCGCCGCGGACGCGGTGGCTTCTATTGTGCTGCGCACAAAAGGGGCCGCGGACCACATTGGCAATTAGATCCAAATATTCAACTCTATGATTCCCTTCTTTGTAGACTACACAATATCAAGTGCGGCCGCGGTGAGTCCATTGCGGTTCTCATGAAAAGCTTTGTAGCCACAATACTTTATTGCCTGAAATAGGCACCTCTCTAAACCTCCTCACTGCGGACCATACCAAATAGGGTGCGGACGCAGTGGACATGTTGCCATGTGCTTGGACTTGTTCTTGGTACTTGTACATGTTTTACTCCTTTTTGAGCTAGTTTTGGCGAATTGTCACATTGCTGACCAAACCCTGCAAACAGGTAAAATATATAAGCCTTCAGAACTATTTTGTATACATTTTTTATCAAAACTCAAGTAAGAAGGAGCGTGAAATGCATCATAATCCCTAGTTATCACTTATCGTTCTCATATCCCATAGCTCTTGTAAATATTTTAGTAGTCCTCTTGCCATCTATGCAACAATTCCTGTGAATAAGTCCAAAGGATAGGGAATTTCCCCCTTTAGGCCTCTTTCTCATGCCATGACTTGTGATCGAATTCCATTCAATCTCGTAACTGTTGCTACCTCCCATCATGTAATTTATATGATACTAACCTTGTAAGTTTGCTTATACGACTCTCCTCTCCTTTTTCCTCCAGTATTTAGCCAATCCTGAAGTTCTTCGCTTGGTTGTTTGTCGAACTTACATATATTGCTATATCTTATTTTATAGACCTGGTTATCCATTTGTATGACTTTATTGCATCTACATAGGTCATAATATTATACCATAACTCTTACCTTGACTTCTTGTTAATGTGGTCTGCTACCAAATCCCAGGTTACTTTCATTGATTATCCTATACGTATAAATCTATGTCCTCTAATGCTTCCACATTACTGTTCATCTTAAGAATGACGGCCTAATCTCCTCTCATACTTTATAACTTCTATCCATACACTGTTGATTCACCTTCATTTTGATCCATAATCCATCTCTAAAAACTTAACCTTTTATGTAATATTGCTTCTAGGATTCACGTTTTATCGGGGTACATCTGAAAAGATTAAATTGATCCACCTGGGGCGATACCCTACTTTCATAACCGTATCTCATGTCATTCTAATGTGATTCACCTTTTTTGGGTATTTTTATCCTATCTAATTCATGAGATCCCTTTCTTTTATTCTCCAAATCATTACTCAATCGAACACCCAAATGTCATTGTTTTGTCTATAATAATTACACCCTCATTCTATTAACAGGAAAAAATTTTATCTCTTCTGAGTTTTATTCGTGTTAGACTCCTTTGAGTTCATTCAGGTTATACTGAACTTTCTATAACTTAGAGAAACCATTAGATTTCTTGTTTTCATGGGTTTTAATCCCGAGGACTTATCCGTTCTCGTCACCATCTCACTCACCTTTTCTCGTTCTTACTCATGTCATAAAACTTTGTCACTTTACTATACTTTCGCTTGGGACTTATACATATCTATTTATTCTATTCGCGGCATTCCTTCAACTTTCTTTCTTCATAGATTTTCTTATGTTTTTCTAGATTATCAAGCGATACATCTCATCGTCTCTAACTATTCTTTACTCTCATAATTAGGCTTTTCGATACCTAGACCATAGGTTGGAAAATATGCTACTGACGCTGCTGATATCATTCCTGGAGATTGAATCCTCATGCTTCTAGCCTTCTATCCCAAGTATGGAATATTCTCAATTATTTGCTTTTGAGTATCTCGTACATTGTTCACATTTACCTTACTTTCCTTAAAACCTCACATCACATCTTCTATCTCTTTCATGACCTTCCCTACATATAAGTATAATTGACATCCACATCTTGAACTTCCATTATAATACACGCACCTCTTTACATAATCTCGGGAGAGCATCATACTAACTTTTTATGAGGATGGGACACTCGTAATAGATCGTAGAGTAGATATAGAATATGGCTAATGCATTATCTCTCCTATACCTTTGATAGTAAGAGTCATTCTGCAATGTTCTCAATCATGATTTCTGTAATATTTAGGGTCCAATAATTAGTTTCTGACTTACTTTTATGATGTATCTCTCTAGTTTCCTCTTTTCTCGGATCAACCTTTTTTTAGCCTTAAGCTACTTCCCGATATACGGTTCATGGTATTAGTTATCATGTTTAGCCTTTGATCGGTGCTTAGGAATATCCATGATACAGTCCTTTGTCTATGACCTACATTCATTTATTTCTTTTAACTTATACCCAAATTTTCTACGGCTGTATATGCTGCATGTATAAATTCTTAAGTGCGTTCATAACATAACTAACTCTGGATCATGAATTAAATAATTTTTTTTATTCCATATCAACTTTCTTCAAACATAAGCAATTACTTTTCTTGGTCATCCTCCCCCCTTCTTGTGTGCATATGTAGCTTATCTTGGTGTCTACGCATATTGGAATTCCATAGAACTCATATGATCTTGAATATCACTTATGATTTTACTTCCCGTTCCGTAGCCACAATAGGTGTCATTTTCTTGTGGAGTTCATACAATTTTTTTGTGATACTGTCGTTATAAGACCATTTCCTCCTTAGGTCACACAGCTTAGGTTGAAGCCTTCTTCCTTATTCCCTTAGCTAGTATTTCTTTTTAATACATAGAGAGAACCCTTGACCCTCGTAAAGCTCTGTGCTTATTACAGACCTTTTGATGTACTTCCTTTCCTATATTATCCGTAGTTGCTTACCTCCATGACCTTGTGCTTGTAGGGTTGAATCTGAAATGATATTTTGATTGCCTTTCCAATGGTACTTTCTTTTATCCCTATAACACACATATGGTACCTTTAACCACCCTGATTCTTATTTGAATATATCTCAAGTATTATATTACTCCGAGGGAGAATTCTTCATGTTGGGATTTGCTACATTCATTTTGCATGATCTGTTGGTTTTTTCGTAATTTCTTATCTAGTCATGACTAGGTTCTTTCTACATCAACTACTAAATACTCATTGGCCCATTCTCATATAATATTCTGTGTAATCTTTCTTGGGTTATTTCCTTGTTTTAACTTACCTTACGTACTGGATCCTTATCTAACAATAACATCCCGTACAGGAACCCTTACTTTCCTCTTTTTTTTCTTTCACATCATCGATGACCCTTCCTTTCCTTCCGGCAATCCTTTTGTACCAAGGACAACAAAATTCCTCGCTCGCGATGGTGACACATAGCGTAACTGGCACATACAACCTCTTAAGTTTATCTTTGCTCACATTGCTTGCTTTGGGAAGCGTCTCCCTGAATGACCATTCTCTAAATTTATCATGAATCTTATTCTGTGGTCCATTATATTACCGCCAGAACAAAATATGAAATTTCCATGATGCCGAGTATTTTCTAATCATTCAGTCGCTAATTCGTGTTAAGTTTTTCTTATTTGCCCGCCCAGACTGATTTCTATTATATTGGGGATTAACTATCCCTTCTGGTAGTTGTGCTCGAGTCACGAACTTATTTCTTGAAATGAGGATATAACCTTATTGCCTGTATATTTTTGTTATCTTAAGGTCTTTCACATTTCGTCCCTTTCTTCACTTGACTATAGGTTCTACAACACTCAACCATTGTCATCCATATATCACACTTTATTCTTAATGCTTCCTTATCTCTGCTCATTACTTTGCTAATATTTCTACATATCCTTTTCTTGTGAGAACTTCAACACGACATTCTTTTGCTTTTAGATTTCCATGGTTCATTCATCGGTTCTTCAGGTTTCTCAACGTGCTCGCTCTACTAGGTATGGGATTCACACTAAGGTAATATTTATCCTTTCAAGGCTTCCATTGCCTTTTTTTACACTACTCATATCTAGTTGTATTAGTTCAAAGTGTACCACCTGGGTGTCTCATAAGGAGATTGTTTAGCACATTTACAATGTCCTTCGGCAATGTCAACTAACACAAGCAATCCATTCACAAATTTGGGTTGGCCTAACCCCAGCCGGATCTTGATATCCTTTCCTTCTCTTAACTATGCCTGTTATCCCTAACAGGGCATAACTTAAATTGGTGTGACGAATTGTACATACCTCTATTACTATTGAGTATTACACAAAAAGTTTATGTTCCTCTACCTGAATAATAAACATTGTTAACCTACATTTATTGGGCGCCTCGTACTATTCTTCCTCCTGCTTTCTTTGCTTGTTGCAACTTGTATTTATCTTCTTAATCTCTCGTTGTCTTTCACCATAAAGGTGGATAGGCATTCCTTCCGTAAGGCATTATATCAGGAAGCTTACACCTTTCAGTACACCTATGATCTACTAAAGACCTTACATTTACTTATCGTAGGAATCATACAAAAATCTAATTCCTCTGACTAAGCTCTTCCACAGCTATCTCTCTTTATAACCTTCTTTCCAGATGTTGGTATTTTCTTATTATGAATAAAATAGAATTTCAAAATTTGAATTATTTTAATTGAGCTCTACTACAAGATCTAGAGTAAGAAGAAATAGATCGACTGGGTCGTTACATCCTCCTACACTTAAATATCGTTAATCAGCGAACGATCATAGAGACATACCTGAAGTAGTGAAAAGATGAGGGTAATGGCTACGTATATCCTGCTCAGTCTCCCAGGTTGCCTCCTCGACCAGCTGACCCCGCCCCTGAAGCAATATTCTTTGACCTGAGCTTTCAAACCTGCCTATCCAATATCGCCACTAGCTCCTCAACATAAGATAGATCCTTGTCCAGCTGGACCGAACTGAAATCCAACACGTGCGGCAGATCACCGTGATACCTTCGGAGCATCGAAACGTGAAATACTGGATGAATTCCCACCAAGCTCGGAGGTAAGGCAATCTCATAAGAAACCTCCCCAACGTGCTGCAATATCTCAAAAGGACCAATAAACCTCAAAGTAAACTACCCTTTCTTCCCAAATCGCATAACACCCTTTATAGGAGAAACCCGAAGCAGAACCCACTCTCCAACCAATATAAGAAACATCTAAGAAACTTTCGGTTTGTATAACTCTTCTATCTTGACTGGGCTGTACAGAGTCTATCCTGAATCACCTTAACCTTCTCCAAAGCATCTTGAACCAAGTCCATGCCCAATAATACAACCTCACTTGGCTAAAACCAACCTTCCGGGGATCTACACCGCCTACCATATAAAGCCTCATACAGTGCCATATGAATGTTGGACTGATATTTGTTGTTGTAGGCAAACTCCGCCAAATGGAAAGAACTGATCCCAAGACCCTCCAAACTCAATAACACACATACAGAGCATATCCTCAAGAATCTCAACAGTGTGCTCGGATTATCCATCTATCTGAGGATGAAATGATGTACTCAACTCTACCCGAGTAACAAACGCATGTTGTATGGCCCTCCAGAACCGTGATATGAATTGACTACCTCTATCTTAAATGATGGAAACTAGAATACCATGTAGATGAACAATCTCACAAATTTAGATCTCCACCAGATGATCCGAAGAATAGGTAGTACACACCAGAATGAAAGACGTGGACTTGGTCAGCCAATCCACAATCACCCAAATGGCATTGAACTTTCTCAAAGTCTATAGGAGCCCAACTACAATTTCCATGGTGATCCGCTCCCACTTCCATTCCGGAATCTCTATTTGCAGGCGCAACCTACTTGGTCTCTGGTGCTCATACTTCACCTGCTGGCAGTTGAGGCACCGAACTACAAACCCAACTATGCCTTTATTCATCCGCCTCCGCCAATAGTGCTGCCTCTAATCCTGGTACATATTCGTCTCGCCCAGATGAATGGAATACCGCGAACTAAGGGCCTCCTCTATAATAAACTCACAAGCCCATTACATTGGGTACACAGCCTGACCCTACATCCTTAATACCCCATCATCACCAATAGTCATATCTCTTGCATCATTGTGAAGAACTTTTTCCTTTATGATAGGAAAATGAGGGTTGTCAAACTGACGCTCCCGGATATAATCAAATAAGGAAGACCGAGAGACCACACAAGCTAGAACACGACTAGGCTCTGAAAGATCCAATGTCAAAAATTTGTTGGCTAAGCCTGATCATCCATGGCCATTGGCCTATCTGCTACTGGTAAATAAGATAAACTCCTCAAACTCTCTACCCGGTGACTCAAAGCATCAGCCCCCGCATTAGCCTTACCCGAGTGATACAAAATAGTGATATAATACTCCTTTAGCAGCTCTAACCACCTCTTCTGGCGCAAATTAAGATTTTTCTACTTGAACAGATACAACAAACTCCGGTGATCAGTATAAATCCCACAAGGCACATCGTCCAAATAAGGACGCCAGATCTTCAAGGTGTGAACAGTAGCAGCTAACTCAAGATTATGGACATGATAATTCTTCTCATGCACCTTCAACAGTTTGGACGTGTGGGTAATCACCCTACCGTCCTGCATCAAAACCGCTCCAAGGCCAATGCTCGAGGCATCTCAATAGACACTATAAGATCCCGAACCTATAGGTAATATCAAAACTGGGGCTGTAGTCAAAGCTGTCTTGAGCATATGAAAGCTCGCCTCACACTCTTCCGTCCAGTAGAACAGAGCACCCTTCTAGGTCATCCTGGTTATAGGGGCTACAATCGATGAAAGCCCCTCAACAAAACAATGGTAGTAACCCCCCAAGAAAAGTTTGGATCTATGTAGCTGAGGATGGTCCTGGCTAATTGTGCACTACTTCATCTATCTTCGAATCCACCTTCATCCCCTCACTAGAAACCACATTATCCAAGAATGCCATGAACCCCAACCAAAACTCACATTTTGAGAACTTAGCATATAACTTATTCTCTCTTAAAGTCTGGATAAGTATCCTCAGATGCTGCTTATGATCTTCCCTACTCCATAAATACACCAGAATATCATCAATAAAGATAATGACGAACGAGTTAAGATATGGCCAGAACGCACTGTGCATCAAATGCAACAGGCTTTTGCTGCATTAGTCAGTACAAAAGACATAACAAAGAAACTCGTAATGACCATACTGAGTCCTGAAAGCATTCTTTAGGATATATGGCTCCCGAATCTTCAAATGATTGTAACCTGAATGAAAGTCAATCTTATAGAACACTCATGCGCCCAGAACCTGATCAAACAAATCATCAATACGAGGCAAAGAACAATGGCTCTTCACAATAACATTGTTCAGCTGGCGATATTCAATGCACATACGCATTGAACCATCCTTCTTCTTCACAAACAAGATATGAGCACCCCAAGGTGATACATTGGCCTAATAGAACCTTTATTAAGCAATTCCCGTAACTAATCCTTTAACTCCTTGAACTCAGAAGGATCCATACGATACAGAGGAATAGAAATGGGCTGAGTGTCCAACAATAGATCAATGCCAAAATAAATCTCTATCGGGCGGTATGCCTAGAAGGTCAGCTGGAGACACATCAAAAAAATTGCCATACTACTAGGTATGAATCACCTGAAGGGGTGTTAACACAAACATCTCTCACATAAGCTGGATACGCGTCACACCCCTTGTCAACCATTCTCTAAGCCTTAAGAAAGAAATAACTCTACCTAGAGTGTGATCTAAAGCAAAACTCCACTAAACAAGTTGTAACATGGCATAGCCAACGTCGCGATATTGGTGTGACACTCAAGAATAGCATAATGGGGCGCCAACCAGTTCATGCCCAAGATAATATCAAAATCTACCATGCTGAGCATCAATAAATTGGCTCTGGTCTCAAAACCACTAAGAGCAACCAAACATGAACAATAAACGTGGTCCACAACAAGAGAATTTCCCATAGTAGTAGAAAACAAAATAGCGGAACTCAAAGAATCCCGAGGTATACCCAAATACAGAGGAAAATAAGAAGACACGTAGGAATAAGTTGAGTATGGATCGTATAGAAATGATGCATCTCTGTCACAAACCAGGACAATACCTGTAATGACAGAATAGGAGTCAACAACCTCGTCACGGGCAGGGAGGGAATAGTATCTTGCCTTCCCTACCCCTCTAGGGCGGCCTCTACCTCCTCGACCTAAACCTCTAGGTGACTGAGTAGGTGGGGTAGCAATTGGAGCTGTAACCATAGGCTAAGAAATATACGGGGTACGCAGTGGCTGAGAAGTCTTTAGAGGTTCACTCATCCCATGTCTAGGGAAATCCTTCACCATGTGGTGTGTGTCAGCACACTCAAAGAAAGCCCTAGGAGGACATGATGGCTGCGACTGGCTCAGGCCAGGTCTGATGGAGTGGCCTATGAAAGCACCCCACGAAGGAGGCGCGCTAGATATTAGCGATTCATAATAAGGCTCCTAAAGCCTTGGAGGAGCTGGAATACCACCGCCTTATGGAAGGGCTAAATGAATGGGGCAACTTATATAACTCCTACCATGACAAACTACAGTTGGAGCACGAGCATCAAAATAATGGCTCGACTCTCGAGACCCCATGGCATCCCTCTCCTCTCTATCCCTAACATGCATACCTTCAATCCTCCTAGCAATGCTAACCACATGCTGATAAGAAATATCCATCTCCAACTCATGAGCCATGCTAGAACTGATGCTGGGAATAAGCCCCTGGATAAACCGGCGAACCCTCTCGCGAATAATATAAACAAAGTTTGGGGTATGTCTAGCCATGCTAGTGCAACGGACAGCATACTCTAAGATAGTCATTGCACCCTGGCAAAAATGCTCAAACTCTGCATGCCATGCGTCCCTGAGGCTCTGAGGAGCATACTCACTCAGGAGCATATTTAAAAACGGAGTCCAAGTCAGGGATACACCTCATCCATACTGGCTAACTCATAGGTACGCCACCACTCAAGGTGGCTCCTCAAAGTTGGAAAGAAACGAAGGAAACCCTGCCCAATACTGATATACCCATGGTACTTAGAATGTGGTAGCACTCATCTAGAAATCCCATAACATCATCTGATGCTGGACCACTGAATACAAGACTCTTGTACTTCTTAAACCTCTCAAGCCTCAGCTGTTCATCATCGGAAACCGCTGCCCTGTCATCGAGCTGATCCGGGACTCTAGGCTATACAGAAATAATCTTTGGGACTTGATCAACATGCACACGCTTCTTAGGAGTGCGGGCGATGGGAGTCTGTGCTCCTCCCCAGGCCTGAGATATGGCTACAGTAAGGGGAAACAATCCTATTTGAGCCAAAGTGGTGTATGTGCTTATGAACTGTGCCAGTCTCCTGAAGTGCTTGAGTAGTGTTACCAGTACGGGTATCATGTGCCTGGGCTCCGACTGGAACTACTACTGATGGCTTCTCGGTGGCAGCTCGCGCGAGTGCTCTAGCTGCACCGAGTGCCCATCCTCAGCCTCTACCCCGGCCCCAGACGGTTGCAATAGGGTGTGCGCGTGCCTCATCATCTCGGGTAGCACATGTCGTCACCATCTGCGAGAGAATAGAAGATAAAAATTCAGAGATGTGATATCGAAAATCTATCATGATAAGGAAATATAATGTAGTGGAATTTTGCTAAAAGTTACATTGCCTCTCGCAGATTAGTATAAACATCTCTGTACCAATCCGCGATACTCTAATAAACCGGCTTGTGATTAATGACTCCTATGAACCGAAAGCTCTTATACCAACTTGTCACGACCCCAGTTCACCCTCTATGAACTATCATGAGGGGACCTAGTCTCTACGACTATGTAAGCCTAACAAATGCGAAAAAAGAAATAATTTGCGGAAAGAAAATAACATAAAACCAAAATAACGAAATGAAACAATGTTTAACATGCCACCTGGGATATAACAGAACAAGAATCTAAATCTGACGCTCCCAAAATCCGGAACCCTATGAATCACAAGCTAAGATATACACATAAAGCTCTACCACTAGAAGTGTCTATCAAAGGAAATAGAGAAGGGCTATACTAGTACATAAAATATAGAAAGGCACTCCTTGGTCTGCGGACGCAGTAGATATACCTCCAAGTCTCTACAAGAGCGTCTCGCCTCAAGGATGATAAGACTGAGTGGAAGTACCTGGATTTGAACATGAAAGACATGCGCACAAAGGGCATGAGGCCACTAAGTCGATACTCAGTAAGTGCTAAGCCTAACCTTGGTTAGGTAGTAACAAGGAAGGTCAGGGCCGTACTGAGGTTAAATAAAATACAAGGTAAAACAGTATAGAATAAGATACTATTGTTATGTACGATAGCAAGGAGTAACACGGGATAGAAAGAACAACAACAATTATAACAAAGACAAGACAATCACGGAAAGAAATACAGCTCAACACGGAGATAACAATCGGGGATCTCTTAGTATCTCGAGGATCTCTTAGTATCCTCAATATGTGTGTCGGGTATCTCTCAGTATCTCGAGGATCTCTTACTATCCTCAATATATATGCTGGGAATCTCTTGGTATCCCAAGGATCTCTTTGTTACGACTCGAATTTCCCACCCTGGGGAGTCGTGATGGCGCCTACTCGTCGAAGCTAGGGAAGCAAGGAAATATAGAAATTCTAACTCTTTCATTTTAATCCTTTTAACAACTTGAATTAACAGATAATCAACAATTTTGAAATTAGCGATAACAGAATAATTGGAAGACTTAAACAACAAAAAATGATCAAAATCAGTACTACATTATCAAAATACTCCTCTACTTGGAATCTGTTGTCACCGTATTCACCGAGTGTCTATGAATACTACATACAAATGCTTAAAAAAGAAATATAGTCTATCTTGGATACAAGTGAAAACAGAACATAAAAATAGATAGAAGAGAATCCCGGGCCTACGGACGCCTGTAGGACTACCTTAGAATCTTAGGTGGAGTGAAGGCTTGCTCCCCAAGTGCTACTATACCAGTTCTGCTCCAGTATCTACACTAAGTACAGAGTGTAGCATCAGCACAACCGACCCCATGTGCCGGTAAGTGCCTGGCCTAACCCCGACAAGGTAGTGACGAAGCTAGGACAAGACTCCAGATAAATATGTGCAATTATATAATATACGGCGAAAAATAAATAGGAATAAGAAGTTTAAAAGCAGGAGGTACATGCTTCGGGGAATACATCAAATCCACCAAAAATGGAGAGTGAGAGAAACAATTCGAAATCTAGAACAAAGCAATAATAACACTATTTTGGCGCGCATCCCGATCCATTTACAACATTGTTGCGGCGTGCAACCCGATCCAATATATATATAACATTGTTGCGATGTGCAACCTGATCCAGTATAACATTGTTGCAGCGTATAACCCGATACAATATATTTATATACCTTAAACTCAACCATACCACGAGTCCCGGCAAGGGATCAACAATAATCTATGCTATCCCGGCATGGGAATTCAACAGTAAAAGTATATACGTCCCGACAAGGAAGAATCAGCTATAACCAATCTTAACTCAACTCCTACTTATCTCTATTAAAACCAACACTCAATCATAAGCAATTTCTACGAAAATAAACTACATCCTTGCCTAATATCAATAAACACTAATTAAGTCATCAGTAGTATCATTTAAGAACACAAAAAATGTTAATTTAAGACTCACGGTCATGCTGGACACCAACTTACAGATACTCTTCACCATGCCTATACGTCGTACTCAATAAGAATCAAAACGAAAATAGGACACAACTCCTAATCTCTCAAGCTAAGGTAAGACTGAACACTTCCCTCAAATTTCCACGGCCAACTCAAGCCTAAAACACCGCCTTTCCTTTCGAATTCGGCTCCATATCAATAGCATCTAGACATAATTGACTTGATAACATCAATAAATGATAAACAATCCAATTTTAATATTTTATTATATCTTTCTAATCACTCTTCACAAAAAATCAAAAATTGACTAGGGCTCGTTTCATCAAAATACGAGGTTCGAACAAAACCCGATCACCCATTCACACACATAAGGAAATAAAATGTAGTGGAATTTGACTAAAAGTTACATAGCCTCTCGTAGATAAGTACAAACATCTCTGTACCAATCCGCGATACTCTAATAATCCGGCTTGTGATTAATGACTCCTACGAACCTAGAGCTCTGATACCAACTTGTCACGACCCCAGTTCACCCTCTATGAACTATCATGAGGGGACCTAATCTCTGCGACTAGGTAAGCCTAACAAATGCGAAAAAAGAAATAATTTATGGAAAGAAAATAACATAAAACCAAAATAATGAAATGAAACAATGTTTAAGATGCCTCCTGGGATATAACCGAACAAGAATCTCAATCTGACGCTCCCAAAATCCGGAACCCTATGAATCATAAGCTAAGACATACACATAAAGCTCTAACACTAGAAGTGTCTATCAAAGGAAATACAGAAGGACTATACTAGAACAGAAATATAGAAAGGGACTCCTCGGTATGCGGACGCAGCAGATATACCTCAAAGTCTCTACAAGAGCGTCTCGCTTCAAGAATTATAAGACTGAGTGGAATTACCTGGATTTGAACATGAAAAACATGCGCACCAAGGGCATGAGTACACTACATCGGTACTCAGTAAGTGCTAAGCCTAACCTCTGTCAGGTAGTAACAAGGAAGGTCAAGGCCCTACTGAGGTTAAATAAAATACAAGGTAAAATAGTATAGAATAAGATAGTATTATTATGTACGGCAATAAGGAGTAACACGAGATAGAAAGAAAAACAACAATTATAACAAAGACAAGACAATCACAAAAAGAAATACAGCTCAACACGGAGATAACAATCAGGGATCTCTCGGTATCTCGAGGATCTCTTAGTATCCTCAATATGTGTGTCGGGTATCTCTCAGTATCTCAAGGATCTCTTACTTCCTCAATATATATGCTGGGAATCTCTTGGTATCCCAAGGATCTCTTTGTCACGAGTCGGATTTCCCACCCTGGGGAGTCGTGATGACGCCTACTCGTCGAAGCTAGGGAAGCCAGGAAATATAAAAATTTGAATCCTTCTAACAACTTGAATTAACAAATAATCAACAATTTTGAAATTAGCGATAACAGAATAAGCGGAAGACATAAACAGCAAAAAATGATCAAAATCAGTACTACATTATCAAATTACTCCTCTACTTGGAATTTGTTGTCACCGTATTCACGAACTATTTATGAATACAACATACAAATGCTTAAAAATGAAATACATTCTGTCTCGGATACAAGTGAAAACATAACATAGAAATAGATAGAAGAGAATGCCGGGCCTGCGGACGCCTGTAGGACAACCTCAGAATCTCTGGGTGGGGTGAAGGCTGGCTCCCCAAGTGCTACTGTCCCAGTGCTGCTCCAGTATATGCACAAAGTGCAGAGTGTAGCATCAACACAACCGACCCCATGTGCCAGTAAGTGCCTGGCCTAACCCCGGCAAGGTAGTGACGAGGCTAGGACCAGACTCTAGACAAGCATGTGCAATTATATAATAAACGGCGAAAAATAAATAGGAATATAAAGTTTAAATGAGAGGGTGTACATGCTTCGGGGAATACATCAAATCTAGAGAAAATGAAGAGAAACATGAGAGAAACAATTCGAAATCTAGACCAACGCAGTAATAACAATGTTTCGGCGCGCATCCCGATCCAGTTACAACATTGTTGCGGCGTGCAACCCGATCCAATATATATAACATTGTTGCGATGTGCAACCTGATCCAGTATAACATTGGTGCAGCGTAAAACCCGAAACAATATACGTATTTATCGTAAACTCAACCATAGCACAAGTCCCGGCAAGGGATCAACAATAAACTACGTTATCGCTGCAGGGAAGTCAACAATAAAAGTATATACGCCCCGGCAAGGGAGAATCAGCTATAACCAATCTTAGCTAAATTTCTACCTATCTCAATTAACACCAATACTCAATCATAAGCAATTTCCACAAAAATAAACTACATCCTTGCCTAATATCAAGAATCACCAATTAAGTCATCTGCAGTATCATTTAAGGACACAATAAATATCAATTTAAGACTCACGGTCATGCTCGACACCAACTTACAGATACTCGTCACCATGCCTATATGTCGTACTCAATAAGAATCAAATAGAAAATAGGACACAACTCCTAATCTCTCATGCTAAGGTAAGACCGAACACTTACCTCGAATTTCCACGGCCAACTCAAGCCTAAAACACCGCCTTCCCTTTCGAATTCATCTCGATACCAATTACATCTATACATAATTGACTTAATAACATCAATAAATGATAAACAATCCAATTTCAATATTTTATTATATCTTTCTAATCATGCTTCTCAAAAAATCAAAAATTGACACGGGCCCGCTTCGTCGAAATATGAGATTCGGACAAAACCCGATCACCCATTCACCCACAAGCCCAAATATATAATTTGTTTCGACATAAGAAGGAAGTACATGAGTCGATCAAAAAATGGGGATAACGGTTCCCTATATCAGACTCGGACTCCCAGGTCAATGCATCAGGAGGATGACCTCTCTACTGAACTTGTATAGAAGGAAAACTTTTCGATCCCAATTGATCAACCTACTGGTCTAGAGTAGCTGCCAGCTCTTCCTCATAAGACAAATCCTTGTTCAACTGGACAGTGTCTAATATGTGGGATGGATCGCCGTGATACTTCCGAAGCATGGACACATAAATCACTAAATGAATGCTGACAAGCTCAGCCGGCAATGCAAGTCTATAAGCCACTTCTCCCACTCGATCAAGCATCTCAAACGAGCCAATGAACCTAGGGCGACACTAACCATTCATCACAAATATCATCACGCCCTTCATAGGAAACACTCGAAACAATACCTGCTCACTGACCATGAAAGTCAAATCTCGAACCTTGCGGTCGGCATAACTCTTTTGCCTGGACTGAGCTGTACGAAGCCTATCCTGACTAATCCTGACGTTGTCAAGGCCTCCTGAATCTGATTTGTATCCAACAATCGAGCCTCTCCTGGCTCAAACCATACAACCGGAGACCAACAGCGCCTACCATATAAAGCCTCAAATGGAGCCATCTGGATAGTCGACTGGTAGCTGTTGTTTTTGGAAAACTCTGATAAAGGCAAAAACTGATCCCCCAAACCTCCAAAGTTATTGACACAAGCTCAGAGCATATCCTTTAAAATATGAATAGTCTGCTTGGACTGCCCATCCATCTAGGGATGAAATGTTGTGCTCAACTAAAATCTTTTGCCAAACTCTTGCTGAACTTCTCTCCAGAAGCGTGAGGGAAACTACGTACCTTGGTCAGAAGTGATAGAAACAGGCACACCATGAAGACAAACAATCTCCCGGTTATAAGTCTCAGCTAACCTCTCAGATGAATAAGAGACTTCCACATGAATTAAATGTGTTGATTTGGTCAGCCTATCAACAATGACCCATACTTCGTCTAACTTCCTCCGAGTCTGTGGGAGTTCAACAACAAAATCCATAGTGATCCGCCCCCATTTCCACTCGAGAAGCTCAATCCTCTGAAACAAACCAACAGGCCTTTGATACTCACACTTAAACTGCTGACAATTCAAACACCGAGCCACATATGTAACGATATCCTTCTTCATTCTCCGCCACCAATAATGCTGTTGAAAATTCTAATACATCTTTGCGGCGCCCGGATGAATACAGCACTGGGAGATATGGGTCTCCACTAAAATCAACTCCCGAAGCCCATCTCCATTAGGCACACAAACTCGACCCTACAATCTCAAAACTCCATCATCATCTAAGGTAACCTGCTTGGCACCTCCGCGCTGCATTGTGTCTCTAAGGACACACAAATAGGGGACATCATACTACCGATCACGGATATGCTCCAATAATTAAGAACGAGCGACTGTGCAAGATAACATACGACTGTGCTTAAAAATATCCTATCTCATGAACTGAATGACTAAAGCTTGAACATCCAAAGCAAGTGGTATCTTACCGGCTGGAATATAAGCAAGACTGCCCATGCTGTCTGACTTCCTACATAAAGCATCGGCCACTACATTGGCCTTTCCCGGAAGATACAAGATGGTGATATCATAATCGTTCAACAACTCCAACCATCTCCTCTGCCTCAAATTCAACTCCTTTTGCTTGAACAAATACTGAAGACTCTTTTGATCCGTGAACACCTCACATGCCATGCCATACAGATAATGACTCCAAATCTTTAATGCGTAGAAAATGGCTGCCAACTCCAAATCGTGAATCGGATAGTTCTTCTCATGAATCTTCGACTTCAGTGAAGGATAGCCAATGACCTTGCCATCCTGCATCAACACTTCACAAAGTCCAACACGAGATGCACCACAATAAGGTATATAAGGCCCTGAACCTGTGGGAAAAACCAACACTGATGCCGAAGTCAAAGCTGTCTTGAGATTCTGAAAGCTTGTCTCACACTCGTCCGACCATCTAAATCGGGCACCCTTCTAGGTCAACCTGGTCATTAGGGATGCGATATATGAGAACCCCTCCAAGAACCTATGATAGTAGCCTGCCAATTCCAAGAAACTCCGAATCTCTGTAGTTGATCCTGGTCTAAGACAGTCCTCGACTTTCTCAATTTTCTTCATTTAAACCTGAATACCCTGTACTGATACAACATGACCTAGAAATACAATGAAATTCAACCAAAATTCACACTTTGAGAACTTTGCATATAACTGACTATCCCTCAAGGTCTGAAGAACTACTGTAAGATATTACTCGTGCTCCTCCCTACTGCGGGAATAAATCAAGATCTCATCAATGAAGACTATCACAAACGAATCCAGATAAACTGAACACTTAGTTCATCAAATCCATAAAAGTTGTTGAGATATTTGTCAGCCCGAATGACATGACCAAGAACGTACAATGCCCATACCGAGTGTGAAAAGCTATCTTAGGGACATCGGAAGCCCTAATCCTCAACTTATGGTAGCCAGATCTCAAATCAATCTTTGAAAATACTTTGGCACCCTGAAGCTGATCAAACAAATCATCAATCCTTGACAATGGATACTTATTCTTGATTGTAACCTTGTTTAACTACTTGTAATCAATACCCATTCTCATCGACCCATCCTTTTTCTTAACAAACAACACCGGAGAACCCCAAGGCAAAACACTGGTCTAATAAAACCTTCTAAATAAAGTCTTGCAACTGCTCCTTCAACTCTTTCAACTCTGACCGGGTCTACGATACAGTGAGATAGAAATAGGCTGAGTGCCTGGAGCCAAATCAGTGCAAAAGTCAATATCCCTATCGGGTGGCATACCTAGCAGGTCTGAAAGGAAAACATCAGGAAACTTACGAACAACTGGCACAAAATTAGTGGAAGGAATCTCAACACTAGAATCACGAACATATGCCAAATGGGCCAAACACCCCTTCTCGACCATACGCGGAGACTTCACATAAGGGATAATACTATGGGTAGAATGACCATGAGTCCATCTCCACTCTAAACGAGGCAAACCCAGTAAAGCTAAGCTCACAGTCTTGGCATGACAGTCCAAGATAGTGTGCTAAGGTGATAACAAGTCCATCCCTAATATAATATCGAAATCGACCATTTCCAGAAGCAACAAATCTACTTGAGTCTCAAGACCCCAAATCATAACTATACAAGAGCGATGGACTCCATCTATCACAATAGAACCAGTGGTGTAGACATATAAATAGGAACACTCACTAACTCACTAGGCATGACCAGATACGGTGCAAAATAAGATGACACATACGAGTATGTAGACCCTTGATCAAATAACATTGAAGCATCTCGATCATAAACCAGAATAGTGCTTGTGGTAACTGCATCAGAAGCCTTAGCCTCAGGCCTAGCTAGAAAAGCATAACATCGGGGCTGGTCCCACCACCCTGGACTACATCTCTGGGATGGCCTGCAGCTGGCTGGCCTCCACCTCTAGCGGTCTGAGCTCGACCTCTAAGTCCTTTACCTCCACCTCTAGCACCTCTACCCCCATCTCTAGCTCGCTGGGCAGCCTGTGGAACATCTGGTGCCTGATCTATCACACGGGAACCATGATTCTACAACTGAGTACCCACCAACCTCGGACAAGCCCTCCGGATATGACCATACCCACCACACTCATAACATCCACCTGAGTGTTCCGACTGAGGAAACTGAGACTGACCCTGGTGACCTAAATGACAACCTCAAAAACTCTAGAGCGACAGTGAACTAATAAGAGCTGGTGGTGAACTGTAGAGCTGCTGATCAGACTTCATGTGAGAACCACGGCCACCTGAAGTACCTTGATAAACCTGAAGTACTGACTGAAAGGGCCTAAGATGATGGCCTCTACCATACAAAGTCATGCCTCCAAACGAGACACTATTAAATATACCTGAATGACGGGTCCTCTTATCAGACCCACGACCACCTCCCTATAATAGAACCATCTCCACTCTCATGGCCACATTGGCCGCCTCCTGAAAGGTAATCTCACTCCAAGCCTCCCTAGCCATCTGAGGACGAATTGGCTAAATA
This sequence comes from Nicotiana benthamiana, assembly GCA_034376525.1. NCBI lineage: Eukaryota > Viridiplantae > Streptophyta > Magnoliopsida > Solanales > Solanaceae > Nicotiana > Nicotiana benthamiana. Next base: position 98,316,290 of record CM067334.1, on the reverse strand, counting down.
AGACCGTCAATAAACCTCATCACCCTCTCTGTCAGTAGGAAGTATGACAAGAGCATAGCAAGACAAGTCGATGAATCTGGTCTCGTATTGGGTAACAATCATTAAAATCTATTGTAGACGCTCAAACTGCCTCCCATAGGCCTCTATTTGATTAATGGGGAGAAACTTCTCAGAAATAGCTGAAAAAGCTACTCCAAAGCCAAGGCTGGTGACCTGGCTGGTCTAGCCAAACAATAATCTCTCCACCAAGTCTTGGCGGATCCAGACAAATGAAATATAGCAAAATCGACCCCTTTGGTCTCAACTATCCCCGTGTTCCTGAGAATCTCATAACAGTTGTCTAGATAATCTTGGGGATCCTCAGAAGATGCACCGCTGAAAGTACTAGTGAAGAGCTTGGTGAACCTATCCAGCCTCCACAAAGCATCGGCAGACATAGCTTCTGCATTACTGATCTGAGCTACCACACCTAGCTGAACTGCTCCAACTGGCTGAACCGCTGGAGTCTGAATCTGTGGAGCTACGTGCTCGGGGGTGAAAGTAGCAGGAGTCTGAGCTCCTCCTCCAGCCTGAGAGACGGCCGGTGCTACACGAAGCAAGACTGCTCGGGTAACACTCTCCAAGAGTCCCACTAGATGGACCAAAGCATCCTGATGAAATATGATAGCAATAAGCCCTATGAGGCCGAGCTGGGCCGGAACCTCATAATCAAAATCAACCTGAGGCTCCGCTGCTAGTGCTACAGCTCAAGGTTAGGCTCTGCCACTACTACAATAAAGGCTTTTGGTGGCAATAAAGAAATTGACGCTAATAGATTCATATGCTAAGATGTTTGCGATATCCCATTGATTCCCTAAACTCTCTGTTTCTCACAGCAAAATACCAAAGGAAGAAAGAATTTTAGGGTTTGTTTCTTAATGGATAGATACCAAAAAGTAGCGGAACTGAAACCATACATACCAATAAACAAGAATGAAATCCGAATTACTTCATAGGGACTTGTTAGAAATTACATCAACTATGCCATTAGTCTTCTTCAGGTATCATCTCAGTCTCTTGGCTTATTTTTAGTTTTTTGCAGTTTTGACTCTGTTTTTATATATAACATAATTGTACATGTATTTATGGGTTTCCATTAGTGGACAGAATGCAGTTTACTTTATCAGTTTTAATAAAATAAATAAAAGTATTTATCGGTTGGAATAGATACATTCTAAGTTCTTATTAAGGCTAATCACAATTGGCTGTTGTTTACCTGAAAGAGTTACAAGCAACTTTAGAATTTTTGAGTTGCACATTAAAACCATGACAGCGAAAGTGTATAAATTCCATGAAGTGTGTTATTTGTGTATTATGTGCACATTTAGCAGATTGTAGCAAGAGAAGTATGTTGAGATTTCTCATACTCAATATTGGATTGTTGGAGTATAATTAACAAGTTGGATAAATGGACTATAATAACTGGACAGGGAGATTTTCCATCAAATTAAAATGATATATTCTAATAAATAATGAGGTTTACTGATAACTTGGTTAAGTCAATGCGATGATTCAGAGAACTCAATATATCAGTTAAATTAAGATCACATTTATGCATCTTGTCGAATGGTTGTCTCCAATTGTTTCTATTATTTCCTTCTGATATTCATTTCTAGAATGATTTTCATTAGAATTTTTTTAAATCTAGTAATTCTTCTTTTGTGTAGGAGAGATATTTTTAATCATCTAGCTAGCTGGCTTGAAGATGGTAGGGAGCACGGAAATCCAAATATGACCATAATGCTAGTAGGAAATAAGGGTGATCTGTCACACCGTAGAGCTGTCAGTAAAGAGGAGGGAGAACAGTTTGCAAAAGAAAATGGGCTCTTGTTTCTTGAGGCATCCACTAGAACAGCTCAAAATGTTGAGGAAGTAATACATATTAGCCAGAGCCCGTGACATTTCTTATCTACAAGCTCAAATTCCATTGAAGCTTGATTCTAAACTAATGCAATGAATTGTCTGGCCTTTATACAGACTGCTGCTAAGATTCTTCAAAAGATCCAAGAAGGTGTTTTTGATGTCTCTAACAAGGTAAACAATTGGTTTCCCGCAGAAATGTATGAACACACATTTTCACTATTGTTGATTGTACTTCTTCCATGGGCATCTCTTTTAGAATCTGTGCGAGTATTAAAATAGGATAAGATTTTTTGTTTACACTTTGCAAGCTTGGATATGGCCAGCTAAGAATGGTTAAAGTTGTTGTTTAGTTGACTGATGACCTCCTATAAATGGAAGGGTAAGTTTTGGTATTGATGAATCTGGGTGTATTGACTGGGGAGTTGTTTCCGATCATGACAAAGTTATCCTTTTTTTTGGGATGAATGTTATCTTTTGTGCATTTTCTAACATATCTCACTTCGTACTCTTGCAGTCATCTGGAATCAAGGTTGGGTATGTACGTACCCAAGGTCAAGCTGGTCCACGGGATTGCGTGGTTGCACAAAGAGGTGAATGTTGCGGCTAGTGTAAAATAGGTCTAAATTGTAATAATGCTGATAAACTTGGCTTTGTCCTCACTTAACTAGGTGATCACAAGACTTGTACAGCTCAAATTCAGTTCCTCATCTGTATGACTCACTTTACTCGTATTATCCAGAGCAAATAGGTTCTTGAGGAGCATGTTGAATTCTAGTACACGTGGTGCTTGTGTTACATACAACGTTTATCTAGTAAATGTATTGAGTTCAGCTCCTTTTATTTTGATTAGAGCATCTCGCCATCTTCTCTAACCAGGATCCTATCTCCATTTCACATTTGCTTCTCGTTAAGATTAAGTTCTCATCTACGAATTTATTATTTTTAGTGCTTAAATTAATGTTGCAAAAACCTAGGAGCTTAAATACATGAACTAACAATCTTGCCATTTATCAGTTGTTAGAGGAGACATACTCTTCTTCCTAGCCTTTGAAACTGGTGGTTACAACCTTGTAGAGCTTGGTTAATAAGACACTACTATCAGCTCAGGACGCATCACTAATGGTGGAATTTTCATTCATGATGTCGATCATATTAAAGTTCAAATCTTGGATCCGCCTTTGGCTCCAACCATATATATTTTTATGTGAAAAAACATTGGGATTAGTATGTATTATGAGAGCTAAACTTACTACTTCAACAGAGATGTGGGTGCATCACATCTGCTCCTCAAGCCATTTACGCACTACTCTCTCAGACCCTACTAAGTGTGATTATGCTGGGTGGTTGTTGTTGTTATTGTTGTTGTTTTTATTGTCGGTCACATTACTACTTGTACTTCTCCCTTTCTTGTTTTTTTAAGTTTCTGGATCATGTGGTTTCTCAGAATCCCTCTTATAGTTGGTAATTAGCTGTAAATCATTGTTCTGCTTCTCCTCGACTATATGAACCTGTTCCATTCTAACCAATTGTTCTTCTCCCCTATTCATCATCTGGAAGATGCTAGGGAATTCTGGATCCTGGAGATTCTTTTCTTTCTCGGGTTCTATTACACAATCAGCCCTTCCATTTTCCTTATTCTCGCTCATTGTATTATTTGTCTCAGCTGCAATTATTATAGGTTGTCTCTGATTTTCAGGAAATTCTTCTGTTCTAGCTAGTAACTCATCTCCCATGTTTATCACCTAGAGATTCATTTCCTTCACAACTTCTGTTATGGTATTAGTTCCTCCGTTATCCTTGTTCTCCCCCAAATTTTTAGTTGTCTCAGCTGTTCTTGTAGTAGGTTGTCTCTGTGGTTGAGGAACTTGATTGATTGGTATATAGATTTGTTCGGTCACTTTTCCTTTGTTTTGTGCTTTGGCATTGATCTGCATAGGATCTATTGTTGTACACTTTCTCCCCGGGCACTTTCTTTCCCTTTGGTAGTAATCTTTTTTGGCTGTTGTTTTTATGTTAGGTCAAGTAGTTGGCTACTCTAATTTTAGTGATGGAATGTTCAAGATATTTTTTCACATTATTCTTTATCTTTTGACATAATTATTTATAGTTTCAGGTCATGTTGTCTGATGTTGGGTAATTTAGCGGGTGAGATTTCAAAATCATGAAAAGTTGAGAAAATCATTTGAAGACCATCATTTGTCTACTGGATTAGTTATATAATGACATTAGCTATTTGGTCTAAACAATAGATTTTTATGTTTTAAATTAGTGTGATTCTAATATTTTTAATTTGTACTTTTTTGTTTGTTCAGATTAATGTGATATATTATATTGTTTTTTGAATTAATATTAATATATTTTATTATTTGAATCACATTCTGTACGAATGTAGCAAATATTATTAATTATGGCTAACTTATTTATAATTGCTGTAAAAATTTTATCGTTAAAGATACTGAAGTTTAGGGGCAATTTAGTTAAACATATTGCCATTAGAATGGAAGCTAAAAGGGCAAACTAAGATGCTTTCAGAAGGGATATTATGGCCATTTTAGTTTCCACAAAATAATTTCCATTAAAGATGCGAATTTGTAGTGGCAATTATTTTTAATTTAGCAGCTGTAAAAAATAGATGCTAAAGAAGTATAATTATCTGTTTAGATTGGAATTAGTAGCCAATATAATTGTCACAAACAATTACCCTTAAAGATGCGATGTTTAGCGGCAATTATTTTGAATGTAGTGGCTTTAATAATGGACGTTAAAGAAGTATAATAAAACTATTTTTGATAGGATTTAGTAGCCATTATAATTGCCGTAAATAATTAGTGTTAAAGATAATAACCTTTAGCGGCAATAAAAATATTTTTTACCAGCTTTTGCTAGAATAGCCGCTAAAAGCTTTGCCGACCCCAATTTGAGCGGCAAAAGAACAATGGCCGGTAAAAGATATAGCGGCTATTATTACTCCCGCTAAAGCCGTTTTGTATTGCCTCTAAAGGTCTTATTTGTAGTAGTGTGCCCCTACCTCGGCCTCTAGCACGACTTTCGTCTTGCCTTCTACCCTTCGTGAGAGCTGCTGCTTGGGGCTCGGGATGTGGATTAGTGGATGAGGAAGCGCGTGTTCTCGCTCTATGCGAAAGAACGGAGTAGAAATTCAATTAGCATTGAGAAACCAAACCGCACGACAAGAAAGAACAAATGTGAAATTTTTCCTAACTCTGTAGCCTCTAGAGGATAAATACAAACGTCTACGTACTGATCCCTCAAACTTTACTGAGATCGTCCTTGAATTTTGAGACCTATGTAACCTAGAGCTCTGATACCAACTTAACCTGGATTTCCCGCCCTTGGGAGTCGTGATGGCACCTACTCGTAAAAGCTAGGCAAGCCACAAAATATAAACATTTTAACTCTTTCATTTTAATCCCTTTAACAACTTCAATTAACAGGTAATCATCAATTTAGAAATTAGCGATAACAAAACAAGCGGAAGACTAAAACAGCAAAAAACAATCAAAATCAGTACTACAATATCAAAATACTCATGTACACGAAATCTTGTGTCACAATATTCACGGTCTGTCGATGAGTACTATATACAAATGTCTGAAAAAGGAAATACAATCAGTCTCGGATACAATTGAAAAAGAACATATAAATAGATAGAAAAGAATGTCGGGTATGTGGACGCCTGGAGGACTACCTCGGGATCTATGAGTAGACTGAAGGCTGGGTCCCCAAGTGCTACTATCCCAATGCTACTCCAGTATCTGCACGGAGTGTAGAGTGTACCATCAATCGATCGCACGTGCTGGTAAGTGCCTGACCTAACCTGAGCGAGGTAGTGGCGAGGCTTGTACCAGACTCTAGATAAACCTGTGCAATTATATATTATATGGCAGAAAATAAACAGGAATAAGCAATTTAAATGGGAGGGGGACATGCTTAGGGAAATATATCAAATCGAGAAAAAATAAAGAGAAACAATTTGAAATCTACAACAAATCAATAATAACACTGTTGAAATCCATTTATAACATTGTTGGATCGTGAAACCCAATCTAATATAACATTGTTACGGCATGCAACCCGATCCAATGTATATAATATTTTTGCGGCGTGCATCCCGTTCCAATATAATATTATTGTGGCGTGCAACCCCATCCAATATATATAACATTGTTGCGGCGTGCATCCCGATCCAATATAACATTGTTTCGGCGTGCAACCCGATCCAATTTATATAACATTGTTGCGGTATGCAAGCCGATCCAATACATATAACATTATTGCGGCGTGCAACGCGATCCAATATAACATTGTTGCAGCATGCAACCCGCTCCACTATATATAACATTGTTACGGCGTGCAACCCGATCCAATATATTTATATATCTTAAACTCAACAATATCACGAGTCCCGGCAAGGGATCAACAATAAGCAACAATATCACGGCAAGAGAATTCAACAGCAAAAGTATATACGTCCCGGCAAGGGAGAATCAGCTAAAACAAATAGTAACTCAACTCCTACTTATCTCCACTAACACCAATACTCAATCATAAGCAATTTCCATGAAAATAAACTAAATCTTTGCTCAATATCGAGAATCACCAATTAAGGCACCCGTAGTATCAGTTAAGAACACAATAAATGTCTATTTTAAGACTCACAGTCATGCTCTACACCAACGTATAGATACTCATCAACATGTCTATACGTCGTACTCAACAAGAAGCCAATACCAAATAGGACACAACACCTAATCCCTCAAGCTAAGGTTAGACCGAACACTTACCTCGAACTTCCACAACCAACTCAAGCCTCAAACACCGCCTTTCCTTTCAAATTCGGCTCCAAATCAATTGTATGTAGACATAATCAACTTAATAACATCAATAAATGCTAAACAATCCAATTTTAATATTTTATTATAGCTTTCTAATCAATCATCCATCCCAAACTGTCAAAAATTAGCCTCGGGCCTGCTTGATCAAAATACGAGGTTCGGACAGAAATCCAATCACCCATTCACCCATAAATTCGAATATATAATTTATTTTCATATTTGACCCCAAAACCAGGTTTAATATCCAATTATTCAAAAAGCCCTAACTCAACCCAAATTTCCAATTTGTACCATAAAACCCAAGATTTTTGGATGAAAATTGATGAAATGCAATGGAAAATTGAAAGGAAAATGTTTAGAATCATATACCAATGCTTTTTTGGAAAGAACTTGCTCTTTGAAAATCGCCTCAATGCTCTCTAGTTTTGAAAATATGAAAATATAGGGTAAATCCCGACTTAGCTACTGTTTTTAAGTGCTGGGCAACAGTGATCATCGCATTCGCAAGAACATTTTCGTGAAGAGCTTCCCGAGATGGACTTATGCGATCGAGAGTTCTACTACGCGTTTGCGAAGGGTTGGCCCCCTGCCTTTGCGTTCACGGACCTATGTACGCATTCACGTAGAAGAACGACAACATCTCAGCCCATCTCCAATTTACATTATGCGTTTGCGTCACATATGACTCATTTGTGATGAGAAACCCCCCAGTGCTCCGCGTTCGTAGCTCTAGTTTTGCTTTCGCAGAAGAGCAAATCCACCCCTGTCCCAATTTCTGTTTCGCGATCGCGATGCAGAAAAGATTTATGCACCTCCAGCAACAATTCTGCAACTTTTCCTAGGTCCAAAACCTTCCGAAACCCACCCGAGCCCTCGGGGTTCCTAACCAAATACAAATAATAATTCAATAACATCATACGAACTTATCTCTGTGATCAAATTACCAAAATAACCTCAATAACAAGGAATTAAACCTCAAAATCAACGAAATATTTCAAAACTTCTTTAAGCATCAAACTTTGATTTTACAGTCTGAATCACGTCAAACGGATTCCGTATCTTACCAAACTTCATAGAGTTATCCTAAATCATGTATAACACATGTACCGGGTGCCGGAACCAAGATACGGGCCAGATACTAATATGTTCTAATCAAAAATCAATTCAAATTTCCTTAAACAATTTAAGAAAAAAAATTTCTTTAACAATTCATTTCTCGGGCTTGGGACCTCGAAATTCTATTCCGAGCTTATGCCCAAGTCCCATATTTTTTTACGGACCCTCCGGGACCGTCAAATCATTGGTCCGGGTCCGTTTACCCAAAACATTGGCCAAAGTCAAATTTATTCAATTTATAGTCAAAATGTATCATTTTTCATAGATTTTCACATATAATCTTTTCTATTTTACGCCCGGAGTACGCACACAAATCGAGGTAATTCTAAATGAAATTTCCAAGGCCTCGAAAACGCATAATTCCATTTAAAAGCAAGTGATCCTCAATATGTGTTGGGGATCTGTTGGTATCCCGCACTACAATCCAAATTAATATATATATATATATATATATATATATATATATATATATATATATATATATATATATATATATATATATATATATATATATATATATATATATATATATATATTTATATGTAAGGGATCTCTTAGGATAACGTCCCAAAGTATACATGCAGCAACAACACGAAGAATACTCAATTAAATTCAATTTCACTTCAAGGTAAAGCAGGTATTTCTAACCTAGCATGCTTCACATAGTCCAAATAAGGAAGTTGGAGCAAATAAATTAAATAAGATAATTAGACATGATTTCCTAAGATAATAACAGGCTTAAATTGCAAGTAAAATAAACAGGAAGGGAAAACACAATGAAAGTTACTTAATGAAAATATGATTTTAAACAATTAGCACAGATACGCACTCGTCACCTTAAGTACAAGGCATTTCATAGTTCAACAATACCTGATCCTAAGGGGAGTTCCCTCCTCGCAAGATTAGACGAGTCAATTACCTCGAACCGGCTCAAAATCAACTTGAACCACATTCTTGCAACGAGTACTCGACTCTAAATGGCCCAACCATGTTCAATTCAATTTAATAATGTAAATATAACTTCAAGTAGCTGATTCCACTAATAAATTCTAAGCTGATACACGAAATTAGGTAAAATGACCAAAATGCCATTCAGACCCACGTCTCAAAATTGGGTAAAATTTATATTTTGAGAATCCTCATACTCTCACGAGTCTAACCATACAAAAATTATCAAAATCTAATGTCTATCAAACCATCAATTTAACATCGAATTCAAGCCTACGAATTCCAAAAACTCTAAAATTATACTTTCCATTAAAAAGTCTATCGAACCTGTCGAATGACCTAAAATTTTGCAACCACATCACAATCAATATTACGGAGCTATTCCAACATCCGAAAATCTATTCCAACCCAAATATAAAAATCTCACTATCGAACCGGAAACTTAAAAAATTTAACTTTCGGTATTTAAACCCTAAAGTTGGTACGGACCTCCAAAACTCAATCCGAACATGCCCTTAAGCCCGAAATCACCCAACGGAGCTAGCGGAACTAACAAAATTCCATTTCGAGGCCGTCTTGATATTTCCTACTACGGTCCAAATTATAAAGCTTATGCTCTCATTTAGGGACTAAGTGTCCCAAAATACTCCGGAATGCAAAACCAAACATTCTGTCGAATCAAAATAGAAGAAACAAACTCGAAAAAAGTAGTTAATAGGGGATCGGGACAAAAATTCTTAAAATGAACTGGTCGTTACAACTTAATATTTCTGATATTCAGCAATGAAAGAGTTCAATTAATGGCAAAGAAAAATAGAATAGCAAATAGTACTGTAATTAACAATAAACTCTACATTTAATAAACAAAACCGATATTTTGTATATATTGCTTCACAAGAAAAACGATGAAGTTTTTATGTTCTTCAAATAATACTCCAATAAAGTTTTTATATCTTCAAATTGGAAATAGATAAATTTAGAAGGAGTAGAAAACCACAAAAGTTTAATCTCTAAAACAGAATAAAGATTATAGTATAAATTAATTCCCTTAAGATTGTTACTAATCTGTATTACTATAATATAATATTACAAAATAGTAAAGTTCTGTAGCATAAAATAGAAACAAGAAAACTAGAAATAAGGAAAAAACTGGTGATTATCAGAAACTAGAATCAGTAAATATATTTCGAAATAAAATCGAGCCCACCGAATATACAGTATGTTCTTAAAGAAATTATTCCCCTCAAGTACCCGAGGTACTGGAATATTATCCATTCGAAATAGAACGATTTAACTCACCAGTGTATGGGTACCAAAAATGAAGGTGAAATAGCAAATCACTTGAAGGCTGTAAACCACACTTGAATTAATTGTGCAGCATAAGGAGAAGAAGTTCAGTAAATTTAGTAAGAAAAGATTCTGGGATCAAGGCATATTTATAGTTATCTTCTGGCACTGGCACTGTTTCTGAAAAGTTTGCAACCTTTCAGAAACAACCATGGCTATTAGAACAGGAGGGGGGGGGGGGGAACGGAAACGATTCCCATTTAAAATATTTCGGGAAAAATAAATTTAAAAAAATCCGGGAAAGAAACGGAATGGGATGCATCGTGTCGCTGGTTCAATCCGGGTTGACTTTTCGTTAGTTAATTAAAAAATTGAAAGAAATTTTATCCAAAAAGATTAATCCAAATCCAAGTGACAACGGCGTGAGGCTTACCTTCTTCCCAACCCATTTAACATCAAGGGAAGTGCTTTCTCAATATAAGCACATTCCCTTTCCTTTCCACCATCAATGAGGGACAATTGTTTTTTTCTAGAACGTAAGGGAGCTCATTTTCCGGTCACATTTCTTCGCTTTATTTTTCATTCACCAAACTCCGATCCCAACATTTTTACATATAAAATTATACACCAAATAAAGAGTATCGAGACTTGATACTGATGGCTACATTCGTCTCTGCTTATAGCCTTTTTGACCAACCATTTTTTCCCAAAAGTGCTTCTTCTTTTTGGCCAAAAGCACTTTTGGCAAAAAAAAAAGGTGTTTGCCCAAGATTTTGGAAGGAAAAAAGTATTTTTGGGAGAAATAGAAGTAGTTTTTGAGAAACAAAAAAAGTAGCTTCTCTCTAAAAGCACTTTTGAAAAAAATATACTTAGAAGTAATTTTCAAAAGCATGGCCAAATACTAATTATTACTCAAAAGTACTTTTTCAAATTAATTAGTCAAACACAAATTGCTTCTCACTAAAAGCACTTTTTTGAAAAGTACTTTTAAAGATAAACACTTCTCAAAATAAGCCGATTTTAGAAGATTGGCCAAACACGCTATAATCAGAATTTTTATTCAGGTTCCAGGTCTTGTCGGAGTCTTGGCCCCTGATGATTGTATTTTGTTTTGAGGTTAAGAGCCCGTTTGGATTGACTTGTTTTAAGTGCTTTTAATCCAAAATATTTTTTAAGCTCTTTTGTAGTACTTGGATAAAGTTAAAATGTGCTTTTAAACACTTATTTTTAAGCTAAAATGACAAAAACAAACAAAAAACAAAAAATTAGTATTCATAACTTATGGCTTAAAAACTATTTTAGCTTAAAAATAACTTAAAACAAACCCATCCAAAACGGGCGCTAAATCTAAACGAACCACTTATCATAAGAGGTGGTACAAAGAATCTTTTTTGTGACGTTCATAGACCATTTTTTATTCACTTTCACACATATATGCCCCATTTCATTTCTCTTGTAACTTAAAAAAAAGCATGCTAAAATATCATAAATCTGCTATGTGTTCTTTGTCTTTTCCTTGAAATACAGCTTTAAATGAATCAAATATGATGGAAGAGCCCAAAGATTATTTGTCACTGGTTGATCAATCCAAATTACTGAAATTTCCCATCACACTGAAAGTCTCGTTGAGGACACTGTCATCCCATTTCCATGAATCATCCTCTTGTGTCCTTTCAACGAAATATTGATTGTTCTCCATGATATTCGCCTGATAATCACAAAACATCTTAAGTGAGTATTTAATATCTGAATAGTATAGCACAATGAATTCAAAATCAAACAATAATATGAGCTGACCTCCAAAGCATAGCTACATCCATTAAGACCTCTTGCATCACTCTGAACTGAATAATAATCATCATTATTTTGAATGATGTGATTGTTGTTATGACTTGAAACGTCTATATTGCTTGGATATTGTAATGTACTCCAATTTGTATGGGGATAATCCAACTCTAATGGAGAGGAATTATTCAGTTGAGTACTCATAGTGGAGAGTGGACTGGAGATAGGCCTGAGAAAAAAAAAAGAGAGATATAGCAATCATATAACAAGAACAACGACTACATAAAATTCGAGAAATAAAATATTCTGTCTTTTATATGATATTATTATCAACTTCTCTCTGATAATAATTTTGACTTCATATTGAGTTTAAATGTATTGATCATTATACTTCGAGTGTACTCATTCCTGTGGAAATGGCTGAAGCATATTATATATCTTGCAAATAATAATTAAATGCATAACGTGTTAGATATCTACAAATTCTGTCCCATCAAGTTTATCGACAAAAACCTTGTAGAATTACAAAGATTGGTCCAAAAGTTCATGATGGAGCTGCTACTGCTTTCACCAAAAGTCATTTGTGCCTGCAAAATGAATTTAATTATCACAACCCCGGCCTTTTACATGAATAAAAAGGGGCAAACTTAAAAAGGAATAATATTGTTCAAGAATATTAACTGTACCTTTGATTGACCAAATGCTTGTCCTGGATTCTGCTGCACATCTACTACCATGTTTTGTTGCTCCCTCTATTGTGCAAAAATATTAATAAAAAGGTCAAATAAAATATTTTAAGGAAATCTTGATTACTGCTTTTTAGTGTTACCTGTGTTGAAATATAAGGCGATGAGTTTTGAATTTGAGAAAATGATATATTTCCACACTGTGAAGAACTTGCAAAGGGAAGATTATATGTATAATTACTTGAATTTCCTGCCACTCTGTTTCCCCTATCTGTCAAATCTTGAAATTGGAATATGTTCCCTTGAATATTTGCACTGTAACATTAAGGACAATAAAATTAACAATAATATAAGCAGAGACGAATACTGGTGACTATTTACACAACTCAACTTAAAATGAAAAAGCAGAGGCTTTTTAAATTTTATATATATATATATATATATATATATATATATATATATATATATAATGGTTAACAAAAGACCTGTATGGATTAATCCATGTATCAAGCTGCTGTGAGTCTGTTTCTTGTGCAGCAAAGTGAAATGGTATATTGTCCATCTTGCCTTGTTTCTCCAATTCCATCTGATAATAATCAGAATTTTATTGAATATAGAAATTAATATGACGAATAATCCTTAACACAAATATATAATTTTATTGTGAAAGAACAAACATTTCTAGCCATGACTTTTTGCAGAGATTGTTGCAAGTTTCTCTCACACCAATAAAGTTGATGAAGAGAAGGCTCTTGGTCTACTCCAGGTTCGAAATCCCTGAAAATTTTTAGTAAATAAGGAAATTAAAACGTGTCTATTATATTGCATAAAATAACTAGTGAAAAGTAAAATAAAATGGAAAGCAATGATGTTATTAGAAGAATAAACCAAAAAGGAAAACACTTGTGATGTTAAAGCAAATTAAATAACCTTATATTGGCATCCAAAATCTGCAATTCTAATGAGCTCTTCTTGATTTGTAGCTCCAAATTCTGCACAAAAGTAATTTTAAGTTAGAAGTGAAGCAATTTAATTATCGATAAATTTTAAGCTTCAGGAATGGAGTTGTGCCCACCTCAATCCTGTACCAGCAACAGGTTGAATATCCAAGGAGCCGTGGATCAATGAGAAACTTTCATTAGTGAGAACTAATTTCACTTGATAAAAAAACAACTCAAGTTTGTGTTAGTTAGTTAGTAATTAGAAATGGTAAAGTAAGTAATTTACTTAATTGGATAGGATTTCTTTATTTATTGTAACAAATAAATCCGATCAAGGGGAGTGTTAATTCTTCCTGCGGTAAAACTTTTTAGTTACATTCCATTCTATTTACTTGCCATGTTTATAAAAAACAATTGTTTCAAAATACTTGTCATTCTAAAAACGGAAAAGGGTCAAAACTACCCCTAGACAATTAGAGTTGGTACAGTAATGCCATCCGTTCACCTATTTTGAAAAAATTGCCCCCACCGTTATCTTTTTGGCTCAAGAATGCCCTTACAACTAACGACCATGTTAGATAAAAAAATTAATTAATTTCCATATGGCATAGCGAAAAAAGGTCAAAACTGCCCCTAGACTATTGGAGTTGGTACAATAATACCCTCATCTCAAAAAATCTCTCCCTTCCCCCTTCCTCCCCCCCCCCCCCCCCCCTAGCGTGTGAGTTCATATTCCTCTTGTTTTTCTCATCCTTTTTTGACCATGCACTCTATTTGAATAATCACTACAAATATCATTAATGTTATAAATAGAACTCTAATTAGAGTGAATGTCTATATTATAGAAGAGTTCTACTTTGAGGCTAAGTCTTTTCTCTTCCTATAAATAGAGGGGTCTTACCCTATTGTAAATCATCCCAAAAGTATCAATAAGAATACTCCTCTCCCTCTACTTTTCTCTCTATTGTTCTTGTTCTTGTATCATTGTTCTTGTTCTTATATTATTTCATAACACGTTATCAGCACGAGAATCTACCGTCTCAAGAATCCTCTTGAGAAAATTAAGGCATTTCCCTTTTTCCGAATTTGGTTTTAATTATGTCTGATATTATGAAAAGAAAGTTCGTTGCCCTTGAAATTTCGGGCAAGAACTATATGACATGGGTGTTGGATGCTGAAATCCACTTAGATGCTATGGGTCTTGGAGACGCCATTAAAGACAGAGATAAAGCATCCACCCAAGACTGTGCTAAGGCCTTGATTTTCTTGCGCCATCACCTTGATGAAGGTTTGAAAATTGAATATCTCATAGTCAAAGATCCACTCATCTTGTGGAATGGCTTAAAGGAGAGATATGACAACCTGAAGTTGGTCACTCTGCCACAAGCACGATATGATTGGGCTCATCTGAGGCTCCAAGACTTTAAGTCTGTTTCTGAATATAATTCTGCAATGTTCAGAATTACTTCTAAATTGAAACTCTGTGGAGATAATATCTATAATTATGATATGCTTGAAAAAACGTTTACAACGTTTCATGCCTCCAATATGGTACTGCAACAACAGTACAGAGAGAAAGGTTTCAGAAAGTACTCTGAACTGATTTCTCTTCTCCTTGTGGCTGAGCGAAACAATGACCTGCTCATGAGAAATCACGAAAATCGACCCACTGGGTCTACACCATTGCCTGAAGCAGATAAGGTGTATTCTCATTATGCCAAGCATGGAAAAGGCCATGGATCTAATCATGGTCGTGGTCGTAATCGGGGTCATGGCCGTGGACGTAGACAAGAAAGAAATTTCCCTGATGTCCGTCACCCCCAAAAGAGATATAACCACCAAAAGCAGAAACGGGATTCTGAGGATCCAAAGGCAAATAGTTCAGAAACTATATGTTATTGTTGCGGTGGAAAAGGGCACTGGTCAAAAGCTTGCCGTGTACCAAGACATTTGGTTGATCTTTATCAAGCATCTCTAAAGAATAAAGGCCCTGAAACAAATTTTGTCTCTGACGACAATTTTGACACACCCACCTGGATGTGGCAGACTTCTTTGAGCAACCCGAGGGGAAAATAGACCACTTAATCGCTGATGGATCTGTGATGAAGGATGATGGAATTGTTTGATTTTATTTTACTTATTTGTATTAGTTAGTGAATAAACTAATAGTCATTAGTATCAGCTCGTATTAGTTAGTTTATGATATAATGTTAGTATTAGTTCTTTAGAATGTTTCAATATGCTTAAATTTCAAAGATATTTTTATTTTCCAGTAGAGTTAATCGACTAACCTAACAGTTAGTCGATTATCTAATATTTCGCATTAAAACTGGATTTTTCCGCAAGCTAAGTTAGTCGACTATCTGATTTAGATAGTCGACTAACCTGATGACTGTTTACTAAGTTAGTCGACTATCAACTTAGTTAGTCGACTAACTAATATTTCGCATTAAAACTGGATCTTTCCGCAAGGCAAGATAGTCGACTATCTGATTTAGTTAGTCGACTAACCTAATGACTGCTTCCCAAGATAGTCGACTATCAACTAAGTTAATCGACTAACCTCAGCAGATTTTGAAAATATTGTTTAAATGTGAAACAAACGGGTTGAATTTGTTTATTCTCATGTTCATGTATTTCTTTTGTATGTCAAACCATGGGAAAGCAAATATGGATATCTCACAAAGCAAGCTTGGATCAACGTCCAACTGTAAAGATATTTGTTTAGTTGATTCATGTACTACACATACGATACTCAAAGAAAAGAAATATTTCTCTCAACTAAGTATGTGTAAGGCAGATGTTACTACAATCTCTGGTAGTAGTAAATTTATTGAAGCCTCCGGAAGAGCAACTATAACTCTGGCTAGAGGAACAATGTTTATCATAGAGAATGCAATGTTCTCCTCCAAGTCTAAGAGAAACTTGTTGAGTTTTAAAGATATACGCTGGAATGGCTATCATATTGAGACAATAGATGAGAATAATCTTGAATATCTCATTATTACAAAGAATGTCTCTGGCCAAAAGAGGGTTATTGAGAAATTCCCGTCTTTATCTTGTGGCCTGTATTGGACAAAAATTAGTGTAATTGAGGCACATTCAACAGTAAACCAAAAGGTTACTGATTCCAATACTTTTGTACTTTGGCATGATCCATTGGGACACCCTGGATCAATCATGATGAGACGGATTATAGAAAGCTCATATGGGCATCCGTTAAAGAATTTCAAGATTCTTTTAAATAATGAATTTTCTTGCACTTCTTGTTATCAAGGCAAGTTAATTATTAGACCATCACCAACAAAGGTTGGGACTGAGTCACCTACATTTTTGGAACGTATACAAGGGGACATTTGTGTACCTATTCACCCACCTAGTGGGTCCTTTAGATATTTTATGGTCTTAATAGACGCATCCTGTAGATGGTCTCATGTGTGCCTGTTGTTATCACGCAACCTTGCGTTTGCAAAACTAATGGCACAAATAATTCGACTACGAGCACAATTTCCTGATAATCCAATCAAGTCTATTAGACTGGATGATGCTGCTGAGTTTTCATCCCAAGCATTTAGTGATTATTGCTTATCAATTGGGATAAAAGTGGAACATTCTGTAGCTCATGTTCACACTCAAAACGGTCTTGCAGAATCTTTAATTAAACGCCTGCAGTTGATTGCAAGACCATTACTCATGAAAACGAGGCTGCCCACATCGGTATGGGGTCACGCCATTTTGCATGCAGCAATGCTAATTCGTCTCAGACCGATGAATTATCACAAATATTCCCCGTTGCAATTGGTTTTGGGTCATGAACCCAATATATCCCATTTAAGAATCTTTGGATGCGCAGTATATGTGCCTATAGCACCGCCATACCGCACCAAAATGGGTCCGCAAAGAAGGTTAGGAATATATGTTGGGTTTGAATCGCCCTCCATTATTCGCTACCTCGAAACATTGATAGGGGATTTGTTCACTGCACGATTTGCAGACTGTCAATTTGATGAGACACTTTTCCCAAAATTAGGGGGAGAAGTTGGTGAAACCAAACGGGAAATTTTGTGGAAAAATGCATCATTATCTCATCTTGATCCACATACCTCTATTTGTGAAAAAGAGGTGCAAAAGATTATCCATTTTCAAAGTATAGCAAATCAAATGCCTGACGCATTTACGGACTTGAAAAGGATAACAAAATCCCACATCCCCGCAGAGAATGTTCCTATCCGTATTGATGTTCCTGTTGGACAATCATCTAGTGTCATATCCAATGAGTAGAATACACTCCTGAAGCGTGGCAGGCCATTAGGTTCCAAAGATCGAAATCCTAGAAAGAGGAAAGCAAACGATCAAAATGACACTACGAAAGAATCTCATGAGGAAATTCATGATTTAATAAATTCTGAGATTCATGAAGAATCCATTGAGCTCGAGACTCAAGAAAATAAGGAACTATCAATAAATCCAATCAATTGAGGCAAATTTTAATCGAGTGGATATAGTGGTGGATTATGTCTTTGCTTTTAATGTCGCATCTAGCATTATGCAAGAAAGTGAGGATCTTGAACCTCAATCTGTTGGAGAATGTCGAAAAAGACATGATTGGCCAAAATGGCAAGAAGCAATCCAATCAGAACTGAATTCACTGGCAAAACGTGAAGTTGTTGGCCCTATAGTTGAAACATCTAATGGTGTTAAGCCTGTTGGCTATAAATGGGTCTTTGTACGCAAGAGAAATGAGAAAAACGAGGTACAAAGATATAAGGCACGCCTTGTTGCACAAGGATTTTCTCAAAAGCCTGGTGTCGATTATGAAGAGACATATTCGCCTGTAATGGATGCCATAACTTTTCGTTATCTCATTAGTTTTGCTGTCCTTGAAAAGCTTGACATGCATTTAATGGATGTAGTTACTGCCTATCTTTATGGCTCACTGGATAATGAGATATACATGAAAATTCCCGATGGACTCAAAATGCCAAACGCTCATAATTCAAAGTCCCTGGAAATGTTTTCAATCAAATTGCAAATATCCTTGTATGGTCTAAAGCAATCAGGACGAATGTGGTATAATCGTCTTAGTGAGTATTTATTAAAGGAAGGCTATATAAATGATGCCATTTGCCCATGTGTTTTTATAAAGAAAACAACATCGGAATTTGTTGTACTTGCCGTATATGTCGATGACATAAACCTTATTGGAACCCCCATAGAACTCCAAAAGGCAATTGATTATCTAAAGAATGAATTCGAGATGAAAGATCTCGGAAAGACAAAATTATGTCTTGGTTTGCAAATTGAATATTTGGCAAACGGAATTTTTGTTCATCAATCTACCTATATAGAAAAGGTACTGAAACGGTTTTACATGGATGGAGCATATCCTTTAAGTACTCCGATGGTTGTTCGATCACTTGATGTGAATAAAGATCCATTCCGACCGCAAGAAAGGAATGAAGAGCTACTTGGTCCTGAAGTACCATATCTTAGTGCAATTGGCGCACTAATGTACCTTGCAAATACTACAAGGCCTGACATAACCTTTTCAGTTAATGTCTTAGCAAGGTATAGCTCGGCTCCTACAAGGAGACATTGGAATGGGATCAAACATATATTGCGGTACCTAAAAGGGACTATCGATATGGGCTTATTTTATAGCAATAATTGCAGTCCTGATCTTGTTGGTTATGCTGATGCTGGATATTTATCCGACCCACACAAGGCTCGATCTCAAACGGGTTATGTGTTTACCTGTGGAGGCACCGCCATATCATGGCGATCGACTAAGCAATCAATTGTGGCTACTTCATCTAATCATGCCAAGATAATCGCTATTCATGAAGCAAGTCGGGAGTGTGTGTGGTTGAGGTCTATAATACATCATATTCAAGACAAATGTGGTTTGAAGTGTAACAAACTACCCACGACTTTGTATGAAGACAATGCAGCATGTATAGCTCAATTGAAGGGAGGATTCATAAAAGGAGATAGAACAAAGCATATTTCACCAAAGTTATTCTTCACACATGATCTTCAAATGAATGGTGATCAATGTGCAACAGATTCGTTCACGTGATAATATGGCTGATTTGTTCACAAAATCTCTACCAACGTCAACCTTCAAGAAGCTAGTTCACAAGATCGGAATGCGAAGACTCAAGGATATGAATTGATGCTCTTTTCAGGGGGAGTTAATGCGCGTTGCACTCTTTTTCCCTTACAAGGTTTTGTCCCAATGGGTTTTTCTTGCAAGGTTTTTAACGAGGCAACCAATAGGCGCATATTCAAACATGTGTACTCTTTTTCCTTTTCTTTAATTTTTTTCCATTGGGTTTTGTTTTAGTTAAGGTTTTAACGAGGCACATTATTGAATAGACATTCAAGGGGGGAGTGTTATAAATATAACTCTAATTAGAGTGAATGTCTATATTATAGAAGAGTTCTACTTTGAGGCTAAGTCTTTTCTCTTCCTATAAATAGAGGGGTCTTACCCTATTGTAAATCATCCCAAAAGTATCAATAAGAATACTCCTCTCCCTCTACTTTTCTCTCTATTGTTCTTGCTCTGGTATCATTGTTCTTGTTCTTATATTATTTCATAACAATTAATGTTTTATTTTCAGACAACCAAAATTTTTTATCACCAATACTGTACGTCATACAACTTTCAAAAATCATGTTAAACAAAAAAAAACGTAACTAATTTCCATGTATCATCGTCAAATATCTTTATTATTACTGCTCTCTCAAATGCATTGGAGAGATTATAGATGATTTGATTGTATACATGTGTCATAAAAATAAGCTCTCTCTAAGTCTAAGGGTGTGTTTGGTATAACGAAAAATATTTTCCGTTAAGCAGTAATCTTATTTATTTTTCGGTGTTTGGTACGTAAACTAAGGAAAATGACTTCTTAAGAGCATTCGTAAATAATTTAGATATAATAAATATGAAACCATAAACTTTCAAACCAACAAGCTTACGGACCCACAAATTTCATAAACTTTCAAACTGCTAAACATTCAAAACTGCGAAGTTCGAACCCATAAACTTTATAATTTCCAAACTCATAAACTTTTAAACACATACACCTCTGAACTCATAATTTTGAAACTTGTAAAAATTTTAGCCATTAAACCGATAAATAATAAAATTAAAACAGAAAAATTTATTTAAAATTTTTTTTCTGGGTGAGGGAGAGGGCAGGGGTGGCTGGGGCGACAATAAAACAAAACAAAAATAGAAATTTAAACTACAAAAAGAAAAGTAAATTTTTTTGGGGGTAGGGGGTGGGTGGGTGAGTGCAGCGAAAAAAGAAATAGAAATTTAAAATTGCAAAAAAAAAAAATTATTTTTTTTTGCGGGCGGGAAGGGGAGGGGTGGAGGCGTAGTAGGGTGGGTGGTAACGGAAAAACTGAAATAAAAAAAAATATTTTTTGGAGAGGGAGTGAGGTGGGTTAGTGAGGGCGGGGAAGGTGGAGAAGGAGGTTTGAAAAATATTTTCCTTTCTCTTGATAAGGAAAATATTTTCCTCCAATTGGAAGAAAATGAATTGATAAGAAAAATATTTAAGCCAACCAAATATGAAAAAATTGAAAAATATTTTTTAGAAAATATTTTCTTTCGTACCAAACACACCTTAAGTAAAGCAAATTTTCATGGACACCATAACTTTTCCTATTCAAATGGAGCAAAGATCACTTTTAACCGGTGAATGAAATTATTTATATTTGGTGACCGAAAATTTATAATATATATATACATATATATATATATAATATTTTTTAGCAAGTATACACTATTATTTTCTCATTCAATAAGGCGTGACAGAACATTTTTGCAAGTTAAGAAAATGAATAAAATATATAATAAGGTGTGACAAGAAATTAATCTAAATTTTTGTAATGACCCAAGAAATTAATCAAGTGAGAAGAGAATGGAAAGAGAAACAAACTGTTTTTCAAGAAAGTGAATCTTGCTAACATCTCCCTTGATATGGTTCAAGTGCCTCACTTTTTCCACCTTTTCCTTCATTTATGTACAAGAAAAAAAAAAACAGAAATTAATAAATAAGTAAGTTGTGAGCGGTATGGATCCCAATAATTAAATCTTCTTAGTAGTCTCTATCGCGAATTATGCTATTTTTGACTTTCAAAAGCCATACTTGCGTTTGTTAACCAATTAAAAAACTGTTTAAATATCATTTATTATTTAGTATATGATTGAATTTTAAAAGCATTTTCAGGGTCTTTTCGTTATTAATTTTTTCATTTAAAAAAACTTAATTTCTTATTCATTTTAAAATTAGTTAAATTGATTTACAGTAACGAAAACAAGAGATTTCCTTTAGAAAATTGAAAATGCTGCAAATAAATATAGAGGATACTTGCGTACAGATAAATATATACAAGAATAAAGGAGTACCTGAACATCCGCTATGTGGCTAAGAAACAAAGAAGAAGAAAAAAAATCATAAGTTAGTACAAATAAGTAACTAAATAGCTATGAGATAACTTTCAACTCAAGAAAATTTAGGAGTAAGTTCATGTACGTCAATCTCCTTTCGACTGGAAGATTAATATAGCGATATATCATGTCTTCAATACTACAAAGAAAAAAATTAAAAGAAAATAATCAAATAGCAATAGAATAAATCAATAACTAACATAACGGAATGTCCGTACAAAATTATTTAGAATCTTAATTGTGCTACCTCTTTTGACTACAGAATTTGCTTATTCGACCAGAAGGAGAGAATGCGACAAAAAACACATCAACATCACAACAGACAGCAATTTCTTCTGCCTTCTTAATTAAACTACTACGCCGCTTGGAGAATGTGACTTGACGTTTTGTTATCTCTTCTATTTTCTTCATCTCAATTTTTCTACCCATTTTCTTATGTGAAGAGAAGGATTATAGTCTCTTCTCTTCCTTGGAAGAATTCTGAGTAGAGTTGACTGAAAGAAGAAGCTGAAGGAGCAAATTTATAAGGTCAAAAAGCTATAGGGGTTAAATAGGAAATAAATAGAAAGTTTGGTCAAACTCGTCCACACACGCTCGTGGCGAAACCACACGACTTTTTATTAAATGCTAAACTATCATGACGAATTTGACATATATAAATTATCACATTTAAGTATGGATTTTATCTAATTTATTATACTTTTGAAGAAAAAAAAAATTTCAAAGTGACTTTCATTGACTACATTAAATCATTAGATTATCCTTACATTTACGTATATCAACTGCCCCTAGCTCATCTACCTTTTGTCCTTTTATATTTTTATTTTACCTTTTCTAGGTAAACCAGTGAATACAATTATTTTTTCATGTTTGGATGAATGCCAATTGAACTTAAACCGTACAACAATAGTTTACTTAAAAAAAGGTGTTTAGATATGCGTATAAGTTAGTTAGATTAGCTTATAAATATTATTTGGTTTATTAACGCGCTCGATAAATATCAAACTATTGTTAACTCAAAAGCTTATGAGCCAAATTCAGCAAAAATTCATAAGTTGATCACTCACAGCTTATAATTTTTACCTGATTATATGTACTTTTAGTTTGACTACAATTTTACTCTATTATTTGTAATTCTATTGTAATCTCTGAAGTACTCTCCAAAAATAAAATATCTAACCCGTTCTTCAATTTATTTTTGTCGTTTGCCCTTTTCCATGTAAACTACTTTAAATTTATATTCGCATGAAGTAGTTTTACGAACATTTCAGTAATTTTAATAGAAAAGGCGGTTATCATAACTATTTACCAAACACATCAATTGGTTATTATTAGTTCACTTTTAATTTATTCAAGTACATTCTTGATTGTTAACATAATTACTTTCACTAATATTAATTTTCAGCTCTTGATACTTACCAACTGCTATCATCTAGCTAAGCTAAATGTTCTCATAATACTTCCTCTAAAGGTTTAATGTATTTTCATTATCATCCATATTCAGTTTGATATGCAATCAGACTCTTGGATTTGAAATTCTTGAATTCAACTACTCATATTTTATGTATTTAAGTTAACTTTTAACTTCATATAGGTCTGGAATATATTTTTATTTAATTTACTTTTTTGTGAGCTAGAGAAAATATTTGTCTACCATTAGTTGTATAAGATTTTCAAAATTGTTTAGAATAACATGTGCAGCTCCTCCCATAGTCTTAAGATTTTGTATTGAATGCTAGATTTTCTCACATAGTATGAGAGCCTAACTTTCTTAAGCTTGTTTTTTTGACTAAATCCTCCTACATGTTCTATCACTCTAGACTTCTCTCTGTCAATTTAATCAATCGAACCGTTTTGGCTTCTCTTCGTCAATATAAACCATTATTCTTTAAGTTGTGCTACAAATACAAATTGACCAAAAAAAAGATTCACATCAACTTCCACTTTGATAATCAAAAAATAATTCTGAAGTCAATCTACTAAAAGAGTCAACACTCACTGGTTCAAAAATCTTGATGCCAAATGCTCAAATTTAATATATTTAACTTTATATTAGTAGTAGTCTTTATTTAATTTGCTATTTCTCTCATGCCAACTTTTTTTTTTATTGTTTATTATTCGTTTATAAGGTTCTCAAGGTGTTATATTGAATGCTCAGATTCTTTCATATAATATGTGTCTATCAGAGCCTAATTTTGCAAAGATTGTTCTCACAATATTTATATCTACATCAATGTTCGCTCACTCAGCTTAAACAAATAAATTGTTTTAGGTTTTTTTTTAGTTCAGCGTATACGGTTAAAACCAGGCATATTTTTCTATTTAATCGAGACCAGGGGATCGCGTGTGGGATCAGTCTCATAATGGATCGGGTCAGAGTACGAACACAAGGTGTCAAGTTCAAGAATCAAGGTGCCCATCGAGATCGAGGCCGATAGCAATCGAGACAAGATCGGAAATCACAATAAAGACAAGATATCTGCAACAGATCGGAAATCACGACAGAAATTCCAGAATAGATCAAATAAAGGGTAGTTGTTCATACCAATCATGGGATTTATCTCTATAATAGAACTGTAATTAGGATTTCTGTAGTATATTAAGGGGAGTCCCCGTCATTCGTAAAGACATGACACTCACACAGATCAAAGCAATATTATATTTTCTCTTTAACTAACGTTCTCCTGTTCATCGGTTTGCAATTTTTTAACTGTTCTTACTCTAATAGCTCGAGGGTATTCCAACTCGAGTGCTTTGTTTAAACATTGGTTAGCTCTACATTATTGTCAATTTCTATTGTTATATTCACGTTTTATCAATTGATATTAAGTGAAATCACGTATCTTTAAAACTACATTCCTAATTTAATTGTTTCTCAATTTTTAAAGTAAACAATTTGGCGCCCACCGAAGGGATAAAGATAATAGTTATTTCTTAATATTTTAACCTACATAACACAGACTGCTTGTACGCTTGTTCTCGAAAGTGTTTTTGATATCAGGAATAAACATTGATGTTATAAACTTCAATACCACACAAGAGAGGGGGGGGGGGGGGGGAGGGTGATTTGTGTGGTACCCAATTTTTGCTTTAGAAAAACCTTGTTCTTCTAAGTGTTCTAATTACTGCAGTTTGCGGAATAGTAAATACTTAAAATAAAGTGCAGATAGACTTTTACGTAGAAAACACTTGGCTCAAAATATGAAAAAACTACGCCCTACTACTCAGTAGAATTTTCTCAAACTTCCACTAAAATCACTGAGCCAAAACTGCATTTACAAAAACTCTTTGTAAACCTAAGGATTAACTCTATTCCCAATGTGGAACACAGTCTCAACTGTTGCGATACTTTCAAGTTAACTCTAACTTGAACAATCAAAGTACCTAACACAATTGCTTTTATGAAACGTGAAAGGTACAATATGAAACACCGACTACAATTGAACTATAATAAGAACAAACACAATGGAACTGGTTCTTCTATCTCGTTCAAGTAGCTTCAGATGTGCACACTTATATCTCACATATATTGCTTGCAAAAAGGGACTTGCTCTTTTGCTCTCAATTATGTTTTACTTCTGTGTATGTGCAGTGCATGTAAAAAAGAACATTTCAGTTATTTATTAGTTTAGTAATTAGAGTTGGGTTGTGACTCAATTTCTGATTCTCCATTGAGTTTGCGTCCCAGACCAATCCAAACTCCAACCCCTATCAGGATGTGTTCTCTTCTCATAAGGAGACATCTTCTCCTTATCCCATTTGCAATCTTTTTGATTAGTTCAGAAGATATTCAGAAGATAGAACATCTTGAACAATAAGGACTTATCTTCTTCACGTGCATCTCATGTGTATGGGCCATAACAAATGTATCTCTTAAGATGGACCAGGTCCATCACTGAGTTCATCTGTCAATCTTCAAAAGTTCAACTGAACTTGGGCCAACAAATTTCCCCTTTTTGATGAGAACAAACTCTATGCTTTTACCATAAGAGAACCTGCAGAACTCAACTGAAATATCAACACTTAAAATTTTAACTTATTATTAAGGGCCAGATTTAATTATGTCATAAACATCTCTATTCAGATAATAGAGTTTAAGCATATTATCTTCCCCCTTTTGACATCATCAAAAAGTTGCATAAATAATGTGAATTCCAGAATATTATTTATTACTCATGGCCACTGGGGCAACTGCAAGTGAAAGCATGGTTTAAATAATCAAAAATGAACTTGACAAAAATAACTATAAAGTTCAAAATTAACATAAAGCAATAGAAATGCACATTGTCATTGATGAGCATTACTTCTACATAACAGTCCAAAAAAGAACAAAAACTACCAACCATGAGCAAAATAACAAAAATGTCCCGAATATGGGTCACTGGGGTATTTTCTAGACTGGTTCAAAATAGGACAAGAAAACCTAAGGCTTTGAAGAGCTAGAGCGTTGGGTTTGTAGAAGATTAAGCATAGTTTGGAGCATCCATTCACTCTTTTCATTTTCCTTTGCAAGTTCAGCTCTTAACCCATCCCTCTCTTCTTCCAGTTCAACTACTTGAGCTTGAAGCCTTGCAATCTCACCATCTTTTGTCCCTACCTCCTAAACCAAGCCTTTGACCTTACTATTCACTGGAGTCTTCACTGATGAACCAGGTTCAACAGGGCCTATACCGAGGAGATAATCACAGCCCTGGAGAGTCTTTATTTCAAAGTGCTCTTTGCTGGAAGCCATTTCCCATTTCTTCAAGGGAACGTTCAGCTTGTCCAACACAACTGTCAGAAGAAACCCATAAGGGATGACATGAGCCTTTGAACCATTGAGCACCCTATCTAGTAGCTTAACAATGAAAGCAGTCCAGTTAATCTGCTTTCCTTCCACCAAGAACTGTATGAGGACTTGGTCCATGTAGTTTTCTTTATGCCTCTGCTCCTGTCTAGGCAGCGGGCATTTGTTCACAAATTCAAAGAGCACTTTATGCTCTGGCCTCATCTCACTCTTTTGAATAGCACTTGCTTCAGGCACCTCCTTAGTATCTGCAGCATCACAAAAATTCCTTGAAGTTCAGTAGGCAGACCATCCAGACAAGGACACATTTGCCTTGTCTAGTAATCACATCCCTCACTTGGAATGTTCAAGATTCTGCCCAACTTAGGCGCATCAACTTTCACCTTCACCCCCTTCACTATACTGGCTACCATTCCATTCTTCACAGTTCCATTACCATGAATTCACCAAGTTCTTTTCTATCCAATCTTCCATCTATCTGAAGGACCATGTCCTTTCATCCTTTTTCCTCCAGTGAAGTCAACATTCTTACCATGCCTGGATCCTCCAGGTCTTTGAGCAATCTACCTTTCAAAATTATGCTTTTGCCAAAATTGGAAAACCTATTTTTTTCCTGTTCTGACTCTTCTTCTCTTTCCTCTCCATACAACTCTTCATCCTCTTCATCCTCAACTTTTACTTGTTTTTCCTTTGCAGCTGACCTAGTTCTTTTAGCTAGAGAGGCTTCTACAGGTAGACTTGGAGGGCTTCTTTGCAGAAGACCTGGTTTTCTTTGATTTGGTAGTGGGAACTTCCACAGTCGTACCTCTCTCTGATGGACCAGTTCCATCTCTTCCCCTTACACTTGTACATCAACATCAGAACTTTCAACCATTTTTTCTTTTCCTTTTTTTTCTTCTTTTTTTTCTTACTCTCCTATAGTTCTTTTTGTAGTTATTTTTCATTTTGCTTCACCTTAATTCTTGTGGCTCTACCCATAGATGCAGCAGACTTAGGTGATGAAACTTTGCTCTTTTTTTGATGGTTTGGACGCAAAAGGGGTCCTTTGTGAGGAGGACTTGCTTTTCTTTGGATCATAACTGGCGTCAACTTTCTTCAGCATATCTGCCAATGTCTCCTCCATAGATGAACCAGGTTCATCTGGTTGTTATCTCAAATTTACCAGTCCCTCAGCAACTTCACCTGACCCAATTCCCCTTGACTTCAAGCCTCCCTCTTCTCCACTACCACGTATAGCTAAAACCTTCCCCTTCCTTTTCTTTCTCCTTTTACTATATTCAGCCCCTTCAACATTTTTGACAGACCCTACCAGAACAAACCTATTATCATCCCTTTCTTCTACATCTAAAAACAATAAAACAAGTGTTTATCGCTCCTAGGGATTCTTGACTCTTGTCATTGTATGAAGACCCGGGTTCTTCTCCTTCACTTGCAGAGATGAACTTCTATGATTCAGAGCTTGAGTCGCTTTCTTTGGTTGTAACTTGTTTCCTTTGACTAGCCTGTAATTTTTAGTTCAAGACTTTCCTCAAAGGACCAGATGCAACTGTTTTTCTAGCTAACATTTTCTAGCGATGAAATCTGGGTTTTGGGGATTCACTAGAAGGAGTTGATGATTAGGTGTTAGGGGATACTGGTAGTGGAGTTTCGGATTATCTTGGGGATTAGTCACGGCGGAGAATTTCTGGAAAATTGTGAGGATTTTTGGAGAAGAAAGCAAGTGATCAGAAATTTGGGAATTAGAGTCACGGTTGCATGATTTAGTGGGGTTTTAAAGAGAGGTTATGATTAGGGAAGTAATGGTAGCTTTTTGCAGGTCAATTAGGAGTCTAATCAAGTTAGAATTCCGGTCTCCTAATTGATTAATGGAAATCGCCAGTTTGAAGGGAAGAGACCCGTTATAGATAGACTCCTAGGTTAATGAAACTGGTTCAAATGCTCAACGAATAAATTTTTTTGTACGTTTGCTGTAACTAGGACTTCTGCTCATGATTGATAATTTTATCTTTCTAATTGTGCAAAGTATAGAAACATACTTGAACTTTCTTATGAGCATATATTGATGAACTAGGTTCTTCAAGTAGAACTTCTCTTGTTTATGCCTCAAAAGTCAAAATAGTAAACTTTTAAGAGATCAATGAGTCATACAAACACATGTTAAATGAGTATACTAGTTAAAGTATGAGACTGAGTACAAATTACTCTAGATATTTACATGAAATAAGAACTCTTAACCGAAAAAAATATTTTTTTTTTCATTTTTTTTCATTGTGCAATCTAAACTGGACATTTAAGTGATCTTAATCATCCATAATTCCAACATGTTCCTTTTACAGTTTTCTCTACTTAGTTCCTTAGTGAAGATATCAATTATTTGCTTGTTAGTAGCACAAAATTCAATGAAGATTAACCATTTCTCATAGTTATCTCTTAAGAAATGGTGTCTAACATCTATGTGCTTAGTTCTTTTATGATGAACAGGGTTCTTTGTCATAATAATAGCGCTAGTGTTATCACAGAATATTGGTATGCACCCCATTTCAATTCAGAAATCTACAAGTTGTTGCTTAATCCACAACAATTGAGCACAAGATGAAGCAACATCAACATATTCAGCTTCAGCAGTAGAGAGAGCTACTAAATTCTAATTTTTGGTAGCTTATGATACAAGACAAGAATCCAGGAAATATGCCATACCTGAGGTCCTCTTCCTATCCAGTAGGAAACCTGTATAATCCGCATCAGTGTATCAAGTTATGGCAAAATTAATACCTTTGGGATACCAAAGACACAAATCAATGATGCATTTTAAATATCTCAATATCCTTTTGACAGCTATCAAGTGTGACTCCTTTGGATTTGCTTAGAAACGACCACAAAGCCCTACACTGAAAACTATGTCAGGTCTGCTGGCAGTAAGATACAAAAGTGAACCGATCATACCCCTATACAGCTTCTGATCCACTGATAAACCATGTTCATCAATATCTAACTTAGTGGAAGTAGCAATATGAGTATCTATTTCTTTAGATTCTTCAATTTTAAACTTTTTGATTAGTTCTTTTGTGTATTTCTACTGATGGATCATAGTTCCATTTGGACTTTGTTTGATATTCAATCCTAAAAAGAAGTTGAGTTCACCCATCATACTCATTTCAAACTCACTTCCCATTAGTTTTGCAAAGTCCTTACTCAACCTATCTATAGTGGCCCCAAATATTATGTCATCAACATATATTTGTACAACAAGAAGATCATTACCTTTTTCCCTTAGGAACAAAGTGCTGTCAATTTTCCTCTGTTGTACCCATGCTCCAGTAGGAATTTTGATAATCTTTCATACAAAACTCTTTGGGAATTCTTGAGACCGTATAGAGGTTTATCTATCTTGTACACAGGTTTAGGACATTCCTTGCTTTCAAATCCTGGAGGTTGTTTCCCAATCACTTCTTCCTTGAGATAGCCATTTAGGAAGGGACTTTTGACATCCATCTGATGAAGAGTGAATACAATATGTGCTGCAAAGGCTATGAGGAGTCTAATTGCTTCAAGTCTAGCAACTGAAGAAAAAGTCTCATCATAGTCAATACCTTCCTCTTGAATTTAGCCTTGAACCACAATCCTTGCCTTATTTCTTGTAACCGTTCCATCTTCATCTAGTTTGTTATTTATGACCCATTTTCTTCCAATGACTGATCTGTCCTTGGGTCTTGGAACCAAATGCCAGACTTGACTTCTCTCAAATTGATTTAGTTCATCCTGCATAGTATTGACCCAGTCTGGATCCTGCAAAGCCTCAGCAACATTTTTGGGTTTAATGATGGATAGAAAGGCATCAAATGCATACTGATTCTTCAGTTGAGATCTGGTTTGGACTCATGATGTTGGATCATTGATGATGTTCTCAATGGGATGATAACTAAGGTACTTGTATGATTTTCCCACCAGCTAGTTCCTGCTAGATGCTTCTTCATTGTTCTGTTGCTGAGGAATAGGTTCAGGTACATGTTCTTTCAGAGAGTTTTGTTCAATCTCTCTTAGATTAATTTCCTCTGTTAGGTTGCCCTGAGTGGAATGACTTGTTCCATCACCTGTTCCTTCCTTTGATGCCACTTTGACTTGTGCTGTGGCTTCATTCAATTGTTTCACCAGTGTGGCTTGATCTTCATGTTCATGTCTCTCAGAAATAATGTTAGATTCATCAAATAAAACATGTACACTTTCTTTTACACACAGAGTTCTTTTTTTAAATACTTTATGAGATTTTCTATGTTAAGAATATCCCAAGAATGCTCCCTCATCACTTCTTGGATCAAACTTACCTAGGGATTCTTTGCCATTATTATGCACATAACACTTGCAACCAAAAGCCCTCAGATGGGATATGTTTGGTTTTCTCACTTTAAGTAACTCATAGAGAGTTTTCTCTACAAGAGGTCTAGTAATGCATCTATTGATTATGTAGCATGCAGTGTTTATATCCTCTGCCCAGAAATTATGAGGTAGTTTACTGGAAAGAAGCATGTTCTTTGCCATATCCTCAAGGGTCTTTCTCTTCCTTTCAATTACCCCATTTTGCTGAGGGTTCCTAGGAGCAGAGAAATTATGATCTATTCCATTTTCATCACAAAATTCACCAAACTTTGCATTTTCAAATTTAGTTCCGTGATTAGACCTGATGGATGCAAGGTTGATTTCTTAACTGTTTCTAGTTTTTCTAACAAAAGTAGTGAACATATCAAATGCTTCTTCTTTAGAGTTTAGAAAAAGCACCCAGTTAAATCTAGAACAATCATCAACAAGCACCATTACATATCTCTTTCCACCTCTGCTCATGGTTCTCATTGGACCGTAGAGATCCATATGAACTATTTCCAACGTCTTGGACGTACTTACCATTTTCTTGGGCTTGAAGGATGACCTTACCTGCTTCCCACTTGCACATGCCTAATAAACTTTGTCTTCCTTAAATTTGATATTAGGTAACCCTATCACCAAGTCTTTGGGGACTAATTTGTTTAATTGATTTAGACTAGCATAACCAAGTCTTTTGTGCCAAATGAGGGATCATTATTTAAAAAGCTTAAGAAATTGAGTTTATTTTCATAGAGAGTTGAACAATATATAATGTAAATATTGTTAACTCTCTTTCCCTGCAAAACAATCTTGTCAGTAGTAAGGTTAATCACAAAGAATTTGGTAGAAGTGAAAGCTACAAGATTACCTCTGTCACACAGTTGTGACACACTTATCTGGTTATAATTCAAGCCATTTATCAAATAAACATTCTCAATGGAATGAGAATCTGTCTTTCCTACCTTTCCAACCCCAATAATCTCACCTTTCTTTCCAGATTTGGCTATTCCCCTTCACTTGGACCTATAAAATGAAATCATGGGTTAGTATTAGAAACCCAATCTAGTTTGGGTCCCTTTCTATGCCTAACAGGATGAATTAAATTTTT
This sequence comes from Nicotiana benthamiana, assembly GCA_034376525.1. Lineage (NCBI taxonomy): Eukaryota > Viridiplantae > Streptophyta > Magnoliopsida > Solanales > Solanaceae > Nicotiana > Nicotiana benthamiana. Next base: position 98,284,052 of record CM067334.1, on the reverse strand, counting down.
CTTTGCCCAACTAGGCCGTTTTTGTTTTCCTTGAACGAAGGCTTTGTTCTTTTTACTGGCCTTTTCTTTTGCATTGCATTCCATTTTGTAATGGTCAGTCATACCACAATGTGTGCGTATCTTATTTTCATGAAGTGTGAGGTACTTGGTTTTGGGATCCCATTTTTGAGCTTGTGTCCCAAATCCAGGTCCTCTCTTGTTGCTGCTGTGATGTTCTTGCAGCCAGGAGAGTGCATCAGAAATCTTGTTCCATTTGCATGTTCTGTCTAGTTCATGCTTTTCCTTTCCAAAATCTTCCTTTAGCACCTTAATCAATTTATCTTTCTTATACAGTTCATCTTTCATTTTTCCTAGATTTTCTTCTAGTGTGAGAAATGATTGATCAACCTTTTTCTTTCCTGTCCCTAATTTTAGTTTAATATTTTCAGATCTGAGTTCTAGGACATTATTTTAAAGTTGAAGAACCTGGTTCTTCAACTCAGCATTTGTGTTGTCACACTCATCAGCCCTAGATTCTAACCTTTTACATTTTTCTTCTTGGATAACACATTCCCTAGACAGAACATCCTTCTGACTATATATTATTTCAGACTCATCAATGAAGTCCAATAATAGTTCAGCCAACCTTTCTTTAGACAAAAATTAAATATTTTTTCTAAGATGTAGGATGCTTACTCCTGGTTATCCTCTGATTCTCCGATGGCCATAAGAACTTTCTCATTTTCAGCTTCATCTTCTGAGTCCTCATATGAGGTTTCTCCCCATGCAGCAACCATAGCTTTAGTTGAACCTTTGTTCCTTCTTGGTTGGACCTGTTTCTTCTTCTTATTTCTTCGTTCAACTCTTTCTTTCTTCCACTCAATCTCCCATTGAGGGCAGTTCTTGATCATGTGGTGTATCTTACCACACTTATAGCAACCATCATTTGTGTGCTTCTCAAGAGCCCAAGGTTTGTTGAAGGTTGTTCCTCTTGAAGAACCCTTTCCTCTCATAAGATACTTTTTTAAATCTCTGGTTATCATAGCCATTTCATCATCTTCAAGATTTGATCCTTCTAAGATTCTGAGAGCCAAGTTTCTTTCTTTCTTCGGAGCATCCATATTCATAGTCTGCCTTCTCAATTCACAGGCAGTAAGATTTCCAATCAGTTCATCAAATTTTAGGGTAGCAGTATTCTTGGATTCCAGAATAGCTGTGATTTTGCTTTCCCAGCCAATTAGCAGAACTCTAGTTAAGATCTTCTTAACCTTCTCTTCTTCCGGGAAAATCCTTCCAAGACACTCAAGTTTATTTATCAGTGCAGTGAACCTAGTATATATCTCTTTGATGGTTTCTCCATCCTTCATAGTAAAATTCTCATATTGAGAATACATTAGTGTTTCTCTTGACTTTTTCACTTGAGGTGTTCCTTTATGGGCCACTTGTAAGGTGTCCCAAATTTCTTTGGCAGTATTACAACTTTGGATCCTGCTGTACTCATCCGGACCAAGTCCACATACTAGCCACGTCTTCGCCTTAGCATTCTTTTCCAACTTCTTTAAGTCTTCAACAGTGCAATCAACTCTTGTCTTTGGAACATCCAACCCTTCAGGAATCTTCTTTGTTGTGGCTAAAAGAGCATCAGTGATGATGTCCCAAAGCTCATAGTCTTCCCTTATGATGTGGCCTCTCATTCTATTCTTCCACCAGGAGTAGTAGAGACCATTGAATAGTGGAGGCCTAGCAGTGGATTGCTCTTCCCAGTTTACAGGTGGTGTACTCATATCTATCTTTCCTAAGATGTTGACCTCTTCAAGGATAACATGTTATTTATACCAAATGATGTTATAAACATCAATACCATACACGAGGGGGGGGGGGGGGGCTGATTTGTGTGGTACCTAGTATTCATCTTAGAAGAACCTGATTCTTCTAAGTGTTCTAACTACTGTAGTTTGCGGAATAATAAATACATAAATAAAGTGCACAGAGATTTTAATATGAAAAACACCTGGCTCAAAAGGTGAAAAAACCACGACCTACTACTCAGTATGATTTTCCCAAACTTCTACTAAAATCACCGAGCCAAAACAACATTTACAAAAACACTTTGTAAACATACAGATTAACTCTAATCCCTGTGTGGCACACAGCCTCAACTGTTGCGACACTTTCAAGTTAACTCTAACTTGAATACTCAAAATAACTAATACAATTGCTTATATGAAATCTCAAAGGTACAATATGAAACACCTACTACTATTGAGCTAGAATAAGAATAAACATAATGGAACTGGTTCGTCTATCTCGTTCAAGTAGCTTCAGGCGTGCACACTTATATCTCACATACATTGCTTGCCAAACAGACTTGCTCTTTTGCTCTCAATTATGTTTTACTTATGTGTATGTGCAATACATGTAAAAGAGAGTAATTTAGTTATTTATTAGATTAGTAATTAGAGTTGGATTGTGACTCAATTTCTGATTCTACATTGAGTTTGAGTCCTTGACTAATCAAAACTCAAACCCTTATCCTATATGCAATCTTTTCGATCAGTTAAGAAGATATTGAGAAGATATTCAGAAGATATTGCTACTTGATCCACAAGGACTTATCTTCTTCACGTGCATCTCATGTGTATGGGCTACAACAACTGTATCTCTTAACATGTTCCAGGTGTATCAAGGAGTTTATTTGTCAATCTTCAAAACTTCAATTGAACTTGGGCCAACAAACATGTCGAACTATCAAGCAATACCCACACATAGAGATACCGGCCTTGGTCTTCATGGCGAGAACGAGCACATGGCCGCCCAGGGAAATGGAGTACGTCCAATTAATCCTGATGTACCACAGGCCGTAGATCCAGTCGATACCAGTTCCCTAGTTTCCATCTGTGGAGATTTAGGTGTCGACCCTCAAAATAGAATCCGCAGAGACGCCCGGGCAGCCGATTAGAACGCATAGAGTGGTGAAAAAGGCAGGATTAGCCTTCGAATGATATTTTACATGTTGCAAACCCAATCGCCCATGATAACGTAACTCCAAAACTATAATCAAGCACCAAGCAGAATCAAACTCGATACGTCACATGAAGTTGTTAATAAGGTCAAACCTATACAGGAAAAGTTGAATGATAATGGATCGGGAACTAACCCTTCCATCATGAAGATGTCCGAGGAGCTCATGAAACGAATGGAATTAGGAGAAAAGAAAATTAAGGCTAATGATAAAAAGAGATAATTGTACAACTCACAGCTTGATCAAATACCAAGACACCCCCGATTTTGAAAGGATTGTGTTCGAAAAAGTTCATAAAGAAGCCTTTCCCACCAAGTGCAGCTACAAATCCCATTCCAAAGAAATTCCACATGATAGAAAACCTAAGTATAATGGAACCACTTATCCTAATGAGCATGTCACTTCTTATACATGATCAACAAAGGGAAATAACTTTAAAGACGATGTGATTGAATCTGTTCTTTTGAAGAAATTTTGAGAAACTTTATCGAATGAGGCAATGATATGGTACAACTATTTGCGCCCAATTCCACTGATTCTTTCACCATGCTTGCTGATTTGTTTGTAGAGGCACACGCCAGAGCGATAAAGGTTACGACTGGGAAGTTAGACCTCTTCAAAGTGAGACAAAAGGTAAATGAAATTCTAAGGGAATTCATATAGCGATTTCAGGACCTACACCTGGTTACCAATGATTTGGATGCATAAGCCTTTACTTAGGGTTTTAACGAGCAAAGATCGGCAGTGTCACATCAACTAAACCATAATTTAATTGAATATCCAATGGTGACCTAGGCGGATGTGCATAATCGATACTAATAAAAGATCAGAGTCGAGGATGATCAGTTGGGCCCCCTGTATGGTTCCGTTCAAAGAGACATCAATAGAGAGACCCGATCGAACATAGATCGTACCAACAATATAGCGCGGATTGTAGAAACAACGGTCTGCAAAATAATCCCATTCGAAATGATCGAAGGAATGATCGAGGTAAAAATTCTCGAGCACTCATGAGTAAGAGTGTCTTCGACAAACTTTTTGAGCCAAAGGAAGCACCACGATTATCGGAATACAACTTAAGCATCGATTCTTCAAGTATTATGTCAGCCATTGGATGAATCAAGGATACTTGGTGGCCCAGACCCCTGCAAACCGATCCAGCTCAAAGGAATCAAAATCAAATGTGAAAGTACCACGAAACCCATGATCACGGAGTCGAAGACTACATGCAATTAATTGAGGAGGCATCTCGTTTGTTCAATGAAGGTCTCGAATATCACTTTTGGTTTCACTCCTCGCTTATTAACCAATAATCAACCAATTACACATATTAGTAAGAATTATCTCAACATACTTAAAATACTACTAACTTTTAATACACTTTACCTTTCATACTATCATGTTCGTGGGGTACCTTGTATGATATCAGTCTATAAATGCTGAGTATTGAAGCTCGTATTTTATCACAATCGACAACCTTCAACGAAAACTTATTTGATTCGCTTACCCTTTATCCTTCACATAACTCACTTATTGTCTGTTATAAATAGAATAAATATGTTTAACGTTAAGATAATCTTATTCCAAGTCTACGTCGATTAACGGAAGATGAAACCTTAACGCACGAACATTTCCAAACTTTGACGGATCTCATTTGCTTTGATTATCTTATCCTCTCACCTTCACGAATTAACTTATCCCTTGTTTGAAATAACATACTACATATAATCCTAATATAAATCTCATTCCCAAACTTACCTCGATTAACTTACGATGAAATCTTAACGTACAAAAATGCAAAATGTAACATATCATTTGCGAACATATATCAATTTACCTATGGCGTACTTCCTTGTATGAAAACATAGGGTGTAACATCATTGCCCCCTTTGGAACATTCATACTCAAATGTTACTTATGGCGTACTTCCTTGTATGAAAACATAGGGTGTAACATCATTCCCCCCTTTGGAACATTCATACTCAAATGTTGACTGATGAACTTATTATTCTTATAACTCATAGATCTTGCAAATACTTTAATACTCTTCTTGCCATTTAGGCCACTATTCTTTGAATAAATCCAAAGGCCAAGACATTCCCCCCTTTAGGAATCTTTCTTGCACCACGGTCTTTGGTCGAAATTCTTCCGATCTCGTAACTCTTGCTACCTTGTGTCATGCAGCATGTACGACTTTTTCCTTGTATGTGCACCTATGTTGGATCTTCTCTCCTCTTTCCTCTAGCTTTTAGCCAATCTATAGGCCTCACTTTGCAAACATAGATAGAGCTAGAAATAAGTGTCCCTCTGGGAATCTGTACATATGGTGAAGTTCTTCGCTCAGTACTTTGTCAAACCTACCAATACTGTTATACCTTATTTCGTAGATTCGCTTATGTAGTTGTATGAATTTACTGGATCTAGGTATGTCATACTATACCATAACTCTTTCTTCGATTTATCGCTACTGAGGTCTGCTGCCGAACTGCAGGTTACTTTTGTTACATATACTATATGTATAAATCTAAGTCCATTAATGCTTCCTCATTACTTATTTATCTTAAGAATGATGGCCTAATCTTACCTTATACTTTGTGGCTTTTGTCCGCCCTCTGTTGATCCATTAATGTTGATCTATCATCTACCACTGATAACATGATCTCTTATGTAACACTACCGCTAGGGCTCATGTCTCATCAGGGACACCTAGAGTAATTAGATTGATCTACCTAGGGGAGATATTATACTTTCATAACCGTATTTGACAGCATCCCAATATGGCTAACCTTTCATGGATATTTTAATCATGTACAACTCATGAAATACTCTTCAAGTCATTACTAAATCGAAGGCCCAACCGTCATCATTTACCTATCACTCCAGATGCTATTAATCTTAGATTCCTTTGAGTTCATTCAGGCTATACTGAACTTTATATAACATAGAGAAGCCATTAGCTCTCTTGTTTTCATAGGATTAGTCTTGAGGACTTATCCATTCTCGTCACCTTCTTAGCCCTTTCTCATCCTTACTCATGTCGTGAAACCTCTTCGCTTTGCTATACTTTAGCTTGCTACTGTATTTATCGATTTACACTATTCGCAACCTTCCTTCAACTTGTTTGCACCAAAGATTCCTTTAGCCTTTTTTGTGTTTCATGGAATTTAGTTATTACTTTAGCCTTTTATGAATGCTATGGAAAACCATGATACAATCATTTGTCTATGACCATGACTCAATTCTTTCTTTTAACTCATACCAGAGTCTTCTACGAATGTATGATTGTCAATAAATATGCTACATGGGTAATACTCCAAAATCTTAAATGCGTTCACAAAATAACAAAATCTGTATCATTGATTGAATAATTCATTTGTTCCTTCTCAACTTTCTTTAAACGTAAGCTATTACTTCTCTTGGTCGTCCTACCACTTGTTGAGTACATACTTAGCTTATCTTCGTTCCCACACATGCCAAAATTTTTTGCAACTCATATGGTCTCGAATATTACTTTTGGTTTCACTCCCCGCTCATTATCCATGGTAGGTGCCATTTTTTTTGGAGTGCATACAATTTTGTAGTAAGACTATTGTTACACAACCATTTTCTCTTTAGGTCATTGTGCTTTGGTTGAAGCCTTCTTCCTTATTTTCTCAACTTGTCATTCAGTGTAGTACTTGGGGGGGGGGGGGAATCCTTTGAATCTTATAAGGCTGTGAGCTTATCACATCGTATTCCTGACAAAATTTAATATGTTCTTCATTGCCTATAGTTACAAGTAATTACTTATCTCCACACCCTTATGCTTGTAATGTTACTTTTGAACTTATTTTTTGACTGACTTCCCAGTGGTTTTATTTCCGTAACACTCACGATATCTTTATCTACCCCAACTGCTATTCGAATATTTCTCAAGGATACGAAGTCCTAAATGCGAGGCTGAATTCCCCATATTGTATTCCCTATGTTTATCTTGCACGATATGTTGATTTGCTTGTATCATATAGTCTAGCCATAGCTAGTCTCTTCCTGAATCAACTACTAACTACTTGCTAGCCCATTCCCGTATCAATATTCTGTGTAATCTTTATTAGGTTATTTCCTTTGTCTTAACTTACCTCTCGCATTGGCTCCTTATTAACCAATAATATCTCGAGAAGGAACCCTTACTTCCTCTCCTTACCGTCGTGTTTGTATGATGCTCTAGCATCGTAGCATATTTGTAGGCTTTGAATAAGTGCAATTTCATCCCTTTTTCTTTTTATCGCTTTCTTCTTTTACCATTGCATAATCACTAGAACCAATTAATTCTGACTTAATGCCACATCACTCCATATTCCCCCCTAGGGAAGTACTAATATTTAGCATTAAGATGATCTACCTATAGATGTTTTACCTCTTTATTATTGGCATATTCTCACATTATCGATGACCCTTACAAGCCTTGCGGTAATCCTTCAGTACCAAAGATAACTAAATTCCTTACTTGCGAGAGTGGCACTTAGTGTAAGTGGCATACATAGTCCCTTAAGCTTAACTTTGCTCACATTGCTTACATTTGGAAAGCGTCTTCCTAAATGACCATTTTCTGAATTTTTCATGAATCTTCTTCTGTTGTCCATTCTATTATTGCCGGAACGAAATCTAAAAATCTCATGACGCCTACTATTATCCAATAACTCAATCCCTAAATCACGTTTAATTTATCTTATTTACCAGCCCATATTGATATCTATTATTCCGGGGTCTAATTTTTCCTTCCGACAGTTGCATTGGAGTCACAAACATATTTCTTGAAGTCAGGATATTACTTTATGGCCTATATTCATTTGTTGTCTCAAGGCTTGTCACCTTTCGTATTTTCCTTCACTTAACTATAGACTCTGTAAAAATGTGATCCGTTTTACCTGCCGTTGTCATCCATGTATTACATCTTACTCTTAATGATTCATTAGCTCTCTTCTAATTTCCTGCTTACATTTCTATCTATCACTTTATCCTGAAAACTTTAACAAGATATTCTTTTGCTTTATCTCCCCTTTGCTCCATCCACCAGCTCTTTGGGTTGCCTATCATTATCTCTCTACTAGGGATGGGAGTCATACTAAGATAATATTTATCCTTTCCAGGTTTCTAGTGCCTATCTTTGTAGCACTTATATCTTGCTGTACTATTTTGGAGTGCACCATATAGTGTCTCACACGGATATCCATTACCACTTTTGCACTATCCTTCGGTAATGTCAACTAACTCTACCAATCCATCCACTATTTTGGGTTACTCTAACCCCAGCATGATCCTGATAGCCCGTCTTTCTCTTAAACTACATATGTTAGCTCCAATAGGACATAACTGAGATCAAGTGGCCGATTGTATGCACATATGTCACTCTTGAAGGTAACTCAAAAATGCTTATATCTCCTTTCGTGAATGGTAAATAGTGATAATATTTATTAATTGGGTACCTCGTACCCTTCTTCACCTTGGTTTTTTTAATTGCTGAAACTTGTCTTTATCTTATGAATCTCTCAATGCCTTTCACTATCGGGGTGGATATATATTCTTTTCTTAAGTCTCCTTATCAAGAATCTTACACTTTTTAGTGCACGCATAGTCTGCTGAAGATCTCACATTCACTCATTATAAGCATGATGCAAAATCGAGTTACTCTTACTTCAACAGTTCCACAACTATATCTCTTACCGAACATCTTTATGAATGTAGGAATCATTTTATTACGAATAAGATAGAGTTTAGGAAATTGAGTTCTTACAACTGAGCTCAACCACTCGATCTAGAGTAAGAAGAAAGAGTAACAGTCCTAAATATCCTGTAGCCTTCTGCTTATATGTGTGGTCTATGACACACCCATAATCAAGACTCTACTAGACATGGCTTGTAGACTCCCTTGGACAGAACTTCTCTGATACTACTTTTGTCACAACCCAAACAGATGGGCTACGACGGGCACCCCGTGCCTTTTACGTAGCCGAGTACCAACAGAACGTATCTTTCTTATTATACCTTCAATAGAAAATGGTCCAAAGGGGCTGTCATGGGCTAACCAGAATAAACATAGTGGAATACTCAATATAGGACAACCCAACTTTATATAAAAACTTATATATGTGGTATACTAGGCTATAAGGCCAACATCATCATTTGTAAACTCAAAACATAAGCCAGCAAGGCCATACATGCATTCGTATATATGTCAGCTGTCTACAAGCCTCTAAGAGTACACACCTAACAAAAAAGTCGAGATAGGGCCCTTCCATACCAAACAATACGCGTCTAAATCATACTGATCAAACAAGTAACTCCGGAGCAAATAGAGCGCACCGACATCTTTCACTGGGCTGATAGCCTACTTGGAGGACTCTTGACCTGTCTATCAGGGCCTGCGGGTATGAAATGCAGCATCCCTAGGAAAAAGGTACATCAGTACGAATAATATACCGAGTATGTAAGACACATAAATAAGTACATAAAATACATGGAAGAAATATAAAGTAAATGGCTCAATATGTAAGTCTAGATAACTTTGTAAATCATAAAATAATTATACTATCATGTATATGCGTATGAATGCCATGTCGTGCATAGGTACATGTGTTCATAACATTATCAAGCCTCTAAGGGCATATCATCATATCATCTCGGCTAATATGGGAAAATCATTAACGTATACCGGCCGATCAGGTGGTGCTGCATATATAACGTCGTAACCTTTTCCTATATATGTATATGTATATATACACACACACATACAAACATATATACATGTATATAACACCGCCTGGTCGTGGGTCAATGTACATATATAAATGAATGCAATGCATGAGAAGTACGTCAATAAAATCTCTCGAAACGTCATAACACCATTATACCTATGATTAATATCATGAAACAAACTTTATCAACTTATTTATTTTTTTAGACTTGTGAACAAACGATAGAATAATAACATAGATGTAAATTCAAGAACATAGACATCTCTAATACTTCTATGAATAGAGTCATTTATGGAATGTGCGCATTTGCTCATATCGTTCATGTCGTATAGATCATGCAAAAAAGAAAGAATAAATAGTCTTAACATACTTGAGTCGATTCTTTTGAGAAAGATTACACCATACTCCCTTAATATTACAAAATTTCAGAATAGTAACATAAATCCAACACCTACTAAGTGCTTCATCGAGGTAATGTGGTAGGAAAAATACTATGGTTTTCTTCAATTATTTCACGACCCCAAACCCGGTCGTGATCGCGCCCGGCCGCGAGACTGGGCGCCCGACCAAACACAACCACGAATAACATTCAAGCCAAAAAGAAACAATTTAAAACAACACAACAAATTTAATATCAAACTCCCAACAAGGGATAGACAATACCAATGAAAACACAGCTAAGCAAGAACAATAATCCTCCCAAAGCCGAGGAGTCACGAGTACAGAGCCTCTAACAAAAATAGGATACAAGTCTGAACGGAAATAATACAAAAGTCTGAAAAAATAGCAAAAAGAACAGACTGATAGAGACTAAGTAGGTGCTCCTGCAGACGCTTGGCAGCTACCTCAATACTCTGAATAGCTCGGGAAATCAACTGCAGCAACACTAGGTCTCTGAAGCACCTGGATCTGCACACAAGTTGCAGAGAGTATGGGGTGAGTCTAACAACTCAGCGAGTAATAAGCATATATAAAAACCCGAAGATAAGAAAACATGAAATAACACAAAATGAAGCTATCTAGAAGTTCTATGCAGTCCAAATCTTAGAGATATACAGATAAAGAAACGGTAAATTAATGCATGAAATGCAATGCAATACATGAACACTGCGGAACGTGCAGCATGATCCATTTAGGTACCCGCGCTTACTGTGGGGATTCAGACTCCGGAGGGGCTTCTATAGCCCAAGCACAATAATATAATAACATAAGCTGCGACACACAGCCCGAGCCACTATGAATCCAACTATATGCATGCAAGCCTCACAGGCACAAAATAACCTACCATTTTTAGTTCCATTTATCAGTAATCATAGAATTTGGTTTTCAAAACCTTAGATGTTGCCAAATCATGTTTTAACAGTGATGTAATGCAGGATTGATATCATGAAAACATGTTATGATTCATAGAAACAATGATGACGATCCTTACGGGATCGAAATAACCGGCACACATCCCGAATGTGTTCATAACCATCCAATTAGGAGGTTTATCGGCTTATTTATAGACAACAACACGGTACAATGTCACTTGGTCGAACTAAGCCTTAGTCCCCAAATCATAACTGACCCCGCACTCATAGTAGAGTGCATGTCTCGCCTCAATACAGCGTCACAATGTGGTATACCGGGGTTTCAAACCCCCGGGTCATCATTTACACCCATTAGTCACCTCAAGAAGGCCGCAAACTAGCTCCCAATGCCTTTCCCCCGAGAATCAACCTCTGCGGATGCCAAATCTGATCAAAACAAATAGGAATACATCAAAATAGGCTAATGGAACATAACCCAACTGAAATAACTCGAAATATACCCAAAAACACGAAGTTGGAAAAACTCGAGCCCCGGGCCCACTTCTCGAAAAATGAAAAAATTCACATTTTTAGAATTCTCGTATCGCCACAAGTCCGTACATATCAAATTTACAAGAATCAGAGTCCATTTGACTCCTCAAATCCTCACTTTAAGCTCACTTCAGTTTCAAGCGCTAACCACCATTTTTGACATTAAATACCTTGAATTCTTTGTGTTTAATCCATGATTTTACACTATAATGATATACTTTAGGTCCAAGGGTTCATACCTGATGAATTCTCTCAAAATCTCTCCAAAAATCGCCCAAAATCGCCTTAGCCCGAGGTTCCAATGTTCTTCCCTTTCTTTAAAATTTTGAAAACCTACTGTTCATTAAATCAGGCCGATTCCAACTTCAGCGCCCTTTTCTCCCCTTTCGGGATTCCGCTTCCGCGCCCCTTTTGACCGCTTCTGCAGTCTAACTTAAATCCCCAGCGACTTCTTCTGCGGTCATTAACCGCTTTTGCGACCTCTGCTCCTGCGGTGTATCGCCGCTTCTGCGGTCCCAACTATTTTCCTCCTTGGCCACTTCTGAGGCTCAAATTCCCCTTTAGTGGACGCCGCCTTCTCGGTCCAATGTCCACAAACGCGGAAATACCAGATGACAGACCCCAAATCTGAAGCAAACTCCAAAATTCCTCGTTTAACCATCCGGAGTAACCCCGGGGCCCCCGGGGCCTCTGGGACCCCAACCAAAACCACTAACCTACTCCAAAACATCATACGAACTTGCTTCAATCATAAAAACACTCCCTTAAACACAAAAATCATCAAATCATGGCTAATTCAAGTCTAAGTTTCAACCATAACTTCCGAAACTAACATTCGATCAAAACCCGACCAAACAACGTACGAATGACCTGAAATATTTGCAGACATATCCAAAATTACCTAACAAAGCTACTGCAACTCTCGGAATTCCATTCCGATCCCCGGATCAAAATCTCACCTGTCAACCGGAATTCGCCGAAATTCAACTTAGCCAATTCAAGCCTAATTCTATATCGGATCTCAAAATTCAATTCCGTTTTCTCTCCCAAGTCACAAATCACAATCCGAAACTAGTCGAATCACGAGAAATCTATTTCAAACCCTCTAACTCACAAGTCAACATCCAGTTGACTTTTCCATCTTAAGCTTTCCTTAAAGAGATTATTGGTCTCATTTCTAACCAAATTAAACCTAACACACTTCAAACCCACCAAACACATATATGAACACACAGGGAAGCATAATACGGGGATAACGAGGTTGAAATATAAAAGACGACGGGTCGGGTCGTCACATCCTCCCCAACTAAAACAAACACTCGTCCTCGAGCGAGTCAAGAAACATACATGGAGCCTCAATCAAACGAGGATATCTGCTCCACATCTCCTGCTCGGTCTCCCAAGTGGCCTCCTCCACCAGCCGACCTCTCCACTGTACCTTCACTGAAGCTATGTCTTTTGATCTCGACTTTCGAACCTGACGACCCAAAATAGCCACTGGATCCACATCATAGGTCAGATCCTCATACAGCTGGATCATGCTGAAGTCTAGTACATGAGATGGTTCCCAAACTTACTTCCTAAGCATAGAAACATGAAACACCGCGTGAACCCCCGATAAGCTGGGTGGCAAAGCAAGCATATAAGCCACCTCCCCAGTCATCCTGATTATCTCAAAAGGTCCAATAAACCGCGGACTCAGCTTCCCTTTCTTTCCAAACCTCATCACTCCTTTCATAGGCGAGACCTTCAATAGAACCTTCTCGCCCACCATATAAGATACATCCCGAACCTTCCAGTCTGCATAACTCTTTTGACGCAACTGAGCCGTACGAAGTTTCTTCTGGATAACTTTCACTTTCTCTAAGGCATCCTGACTAGCTCTGTCCCCAATAGTCTAGCCTCGCCGGGCTCAAATCAATAGACTAGAGATCTACACCGTCTACCATATAAAGCCTCATACGGCGCCATCTGAGTGCTAGGCTGATAATTGTTATTATAAGAAAACTCTACAAGCGGTATGAAGTCAGCCCAAGAACCTCCAAAATCAATAACGCAAGCACGCAACATGTCCTCCAATACCTGATATTACGCTCAGACTGTCTGTCTGTCTGAGGTTGAAAAGCTATGCTCATCTGAATCCTAGTTCCCAACTCCCGATGAAAAGCCTCGAAATTGGAAGAAAACTGAGTACCCCTGTCAGAGACAATGGAAACTGGCACCCCATGCAACCGCACAATCTCACGAATAAATATCTCTGCCAACCGCTCGGAAGAATAGGTGGTACACACTGGAATGAAATGCGCAGACTTGGTCACTCTATCCATAATCACCCAAATAGAATCAAAGTTCCTCGAGGTACGAGGGAGACCACTCACAAAGTCCATAGTAATCTTCTCCTATTTCCACTCCGGAATATCCATCTGCTGAAGTACACCACCGGGTCTCTGATGCTCATATTTGACCTGCTGACAATTGAGACACCTAGCCACATAACTCACAATGTATTTTTTCATTCTCCTCCAAAAATAATGCTACCTCAAGTCCTGATACATCTTCGCGGTACCCGGGTGAATGGAATACCGCGAGCTATGGGCCTCCTCTAACATCATCTCTCGGAGCCCATCTACATTGGGCACACAAATTTGGCCCTGCATCCGCAACAAACCATCACTACCAATAGTCACATCTCGAGCATCATCATGCTGGACCCTGTCCATCAGGACAAGCAAATGCGGGTGATCATACTGCCGCTCCCTGTTGATACCCAATTTTCCCAATGTGTATTTTTATACCCCAAATACTTTAAAATAATATTTATATGCATATATAATCATCCACAAAAGGTTTGATATTTTTCTACATTTTTATGTCTTTTAAAACTAATTTACGACTTATTTTGTATTATAAAATCCAATATTTAGTCTCAAATCTTGTTACTTTGATAAATGATTTAATTATTCTCTCATTTGCATATATATATAATTTATATAATTTTTTACAAAATTTTACAAAGCCATTAAATATTATTAAATTAAAATTGCATTATATTTAAACTTTAGCCTATATCTCAATTTAATAAGTATTTCAAGTACAAAATCATTCCTAATATTTTTTAATTAATTCCTAAATTTATTTTATTATCGTAGTATTTTTATTGGATTTTAAAAAAATTGTTTACAATGTTTTATAAAATTAAATTGGGAAAAATGGCTGTTTAAATTATACCCCTTTTTGTCTTTCAATCTTAACCCAAATTGAAGCCCATATCAGCCCTAATTTGAATCCCCCAATTGCCCAGCCGAAATCCAAAAACATCAGATCCAAACCCATCTAAATCTAACCCGCCGGTCCCCCTTCTAATCCTGGTCGTTGATCTCACGGATCAACGAACCAAAATCCATTTGCAAATATTAAATCCTAAATGACCCCTAAGCCCTAATAATTTCTTCCAAACCCTCAGCCTTCACTCCCGAATGCTCTCTAAAGCTTTCAAACCCTAAATCGCCTCCGGCTCTTCTCACCGGCGTTCATGGCCATCCAAGACCTGAACTCCATTATTAGTTCACTCGTCACCTCTCCTGGCCTTTGGGTTAAAAGATGGGAACTTTATTGCAAAGGTGACTGGACCAGAGATCTTTCGATAGGTTTTCACAGCCATGTCCGGCCCTTTCTACGGCAATCCTTGAAGCCTGAGCCCTTTGCTGACTCCAACGAGTCCCTTCTAGGCTTTTCTCGCCATTTCGAGACCTTTCTATGAAAACCCTAATGTTGGAGGTTCTTTTTCATTTTTCTCTGTATTTATCTTACTATCTTCTCTGAGCTCTAATTATTTTCTAAATGTTTTTAGTATCTCTCATCCTTGCTTTGCCTATTTGTGTTTTCAAAAATGTTCGTCTTTTAGGCCTATGGTTTTCTATGACTTACCTGATTTATTTGCGCTCGTTGTTTATTTTTCTGCTGTGTGTTCTTCTCCATGATTCTGAACATTTTCTACTATGGCTCTAACGTGTTTTGCTACTGATTATCTCTCTAGGGATTTTAGTTAATGTGCTCTGTGTTCTTCTTTAGGCTGTTCTGCTTTTGTTCATCCTCATCTATGTTATTTTCTTATGCTCCGATATGCAGTGGAAACCCTAGCATAAAAGGGTTACTTTCTATATTTTCTACGGAAAACCCTAGCCGCCTCTTGTTGCTTTCTTGTGCTTTACTACATGTTACTCTAATTGCTTCTAGTCTATACCCATTCAAACCTATGCATCTTTTATAGTACTACTTTCCCCTTTCCACTGAAACCCTAATTGATTTTTTTTGTAAAACTGTTTGATTCTCTAATTGCTCCCTGTTTTCTGACTAAGTTTGAATGCAAATAGTATCTTGACTCCTTGATTTCCTGGGTGATTACTTGCCTTATATGTTTACCCGTGTGATTTTCAAAATTCCTTGCATGTACTTACCCTATGTTCTGTTGAATAATACTTGATTTTCTTCCCAAAATTAGACTAGGGTTTATTTATTTCCATCCAGTTCCTTAATTGAAGGGGTTCCCTTCTCCTTAATTGATAGTGATTGATATTGGTGAATATTTCTTTGCCTTATTGTTGCATCCTATCAAAACTATAAATAGGCCTTCTCATTTTCTCACTACAAACACTGATATACGAACTATTCTCACTGAAAACTCTCTTCTCTCATACTTGTTCTCTTGTTAGAGATTAGCCGGCTGAAACCCAAGGCTAAGTTATAACCTACCATCTTTACTTTGTTACTCAACTTTGCAACTGGTAGGCTCCTATTTTACACTACTAGTCCCTAAACTACCTGTTTCTTAGTCATGTTCCTTGTCTGTTTGTTTACTTCAGTTTGAGTTTTGGTATCTTTAATCCCTTTCCCTTGTTCCCTCGTCTGTTATGTTTAAGTTTAATATTTCAATAACTTTCCCTTTCCTTTTCCTTTATCTATTTTTTTTACTTTAGTTTACGAATTAGCATGTGTAATCCTTATTCCCCATCCCTTATATTATTTATTTGAGCCTTGACAAAGGCCTATTGGTGTCCTAATCACCATACAGATCCTTGTCTGACTTGATTACAAGTCTGCTTTTGTTTGATAGCCTTTGTAAGGGGTTAGGGGTGTGCCAGCCTCACTCCATGGGCTAGGTATGACCACCTCCTACAATGGTCTTCCTCTAATCTATCACCTTTACACTTATTCTTAGTGCTTTAAGTTCTATCTCCCCTTAGTAAGACATGCTTAGGGGACCCTAGAGTCTCCTCTGAACTTGGATGCTTTAGGGCTGCTAATTCCACACTTGCACTATTTCAATTAGAGTGTAAGCAATGCCTGGGTTTCTTTAAATGACCTTGGAACTTTGTAACACTTTAAAAAGAGAAAAGCCTCGGACCTTGGGAGCTCGGATTTGGTAAAAGGCATATGTTGGACATTAAAGTTTCTTTGATACTCCTTGGTAGTGTTATAGCTGCTAATGTATTTGACTTTTATTTCTTTTTTTCTTTTAATGTTCTTTTCTTTTTCTGCCCAGATTTGTAATAATTTGTAATAAAAGAACTCGGAGGTATAGTAAAAGAGATATGGGGAGGGATTTACTTTCTTGCATTCATTAGAGACCATGAGTATAGGTTTGCTTTACTTCAAAATTAGTATGGATACCATGCCTATAGTTTTATCATTATTGCATCAACATCATATAGAAAACATGCCTATAGGGGTTTTACTTTTCTTCCATCAATATCGCATAGAAATTATGTATACATGCTTATTATTGCATCAGTTAGAAAACATGTCTTAGGGCCGTACTTTATTGCATCCATACATATCATTATCATGTCCATTTTACAGTGTTGCAAGGATACCATGTAGATACCATGTCTATTTGCTTTTAGTTATTGCCTCGACTTCATAATTGAAATCGTGCCTATAGGGTGCATTCTTACAGTATCATATAGAAATCATGCTCATATGTTTGAATTTTTATCTTGCCTAGAAAGATGCCAACAGGAACTATATAAACGCTCGGCAAAACAGTAGGTTGTCTAAAAGCAGTAACTAAAGGGTTAATAAGTATGTTATAAGTCTAGACTCCCCTAATGTTTCAAATGTTTTGGTTCAACTTGTACTAAATCAGTCTCCGAAATGGGCCCAGGTCTACCCCCTTTCATAATGCTATGAACCTGTAAAAAGCTTTAAATATTGAATATGTGCTTTCAATCTTTTGTCTGCTTGAGTTTAAATGCTCTAAGATATTTTAAACTTCTTTTCTCGCATCTACCTTATTACTCAAGTTAGTGCGGCTAACTTATAAGGCCTTTTCTAAACTTGTCTACAACTCTAGATCTTTTAAACATACCTTTGTCTGAAGCTTCATTTTCTTTTAAATCAACTGATTTTCTAAATCCTGTCAACTCCTAATACGGGCCCAGGGAGCTCGAAGCAGATTTTCTATCCAACTCTTATGTGTTAAACTAATCTGCCCGCTCTTCTAACCTCTTTTAAAAGACCAAATCAGTAATTGAAGTCATGCTAAACTATTTGCTGTATGTTACAGGGTTTAATTGTTCCTTAACTGTTTATTTGCATACCTCTTATATGCTACTTGTTTTTGACTGTCGCTCTAGTGTTTTTACCTTTGAAAGCTTTATATATATATCCTATCTCTCTCTTCTCCCTTCTTAGGATTAGAAGTCCTAATAACCCAGAACTAACAGGTTGGGACGGGTATTAGCATGCAATAAGTAAACGATACCAATACATTTAAATACCTTAACAAGGTGGGAAGGCTAGAATATGGAGATGATGACCGGTTTGCTAATGCCATATGCGACCCCTCTTTGAGGAGTGTGTGCGGGGCATTATGCCGATGTGATCCATATTATAGTTAAACCTAGGAGCCTCCTTTCTCTTATTTGCTTTATTTAAATGCTTTAATATGGTAATGCTTTTCCCAAATTAATCCTTTCTTTTAAACATAGATCTCTCCCTCTTCTTTTTAAACTCTCAAGTTATGTGAATGTTAACACGGCCGGGAACAACACTAATGGATCTTGTGTGGTGCCTAATACCTTCTCTTCTAGATAATCTCAAGCCCTTACCCAAACTCTGGTTTTCTTTCAAAAAATGCTCTATCATCTCAAAGTGTCTTAATGCACTATAATCATTAGGTGGCGACTCTTCAAATTTCATAACCCAACTCCCAAACGGGAATGAGAGTTGTTTTGATCATAATGTCGTAAACCCGATTTTGGCTTCTTTTAGTAGTTGAATAATGGGGGCGTCGACAGCATGGCGACTCTTTTGGGGAAGTTCTTTAAAGGCTCTTGCCACTACGTGTTTGATAATTTATTGCTTTAATTATTTTTCAAAATTATTAACTTTTTTCTTCGTGTCTTTCTTTTTCTTTAACTGTTTTACTGCTTTATTACCTCACCTTGTTTTAACTCCCTCTTTAATTTTGAGCATTTATTGTAATCATTATTGTATGAACGTGAAACTACATGTATTTATTCCATTGTTGTAATTGCATCCTTCAACATTATTTTCCACTCATTCCAAATAAATGCTATAGCAACTCTTATAATGAGTGGTTGTGCTCTTCCATTATTACAAACCCCCTAAATTTGGCAATGACATATTTGCGGAAAAACCAGTCAATCAACGGTGTAGTCGACGGTTCCGTTCCTTTCCCTCTTGAGTTGTCCGCTCAAGGTTACCTTGTCTAGCACTTCAAATAGAAGCCTTACTTTGAATAAATGTTCATGCATCATGGTCAAACTTAGCTGAATCAGTTATGGCGTCCGCATAATGGCTCGTTAGGATAGCCAACACAAAAAGTCCATCGGGTTTCCTCGAAACCCAAATGGACATTCACGTTATGTGCATTGATTTGGAGAATTAAATACCTCTTGCTAATTATTGATTTAATGTATTCGAGTCTGGTGGGGTTAAGGGTTATTCTCTATTTTGCAGGAAAATGAGGCACGAGGTCCCTAGATTTGGTATGGTATCAAACATTCATCCAAAGTTGCTAAGCTGGTGGGATGATTTGCATGGTAGTGATCGGGTTCTTGTCCGCAAGCACTTAGGAAATCTTCCCTCACTCCTGGAAGTTAGGCCAGATAATAAGATTGTGGAAGCTGCTACTATATTTTGGGATAGTGAATGGTCCCGTCTTCCGCTTTAGTGGTATTGAAATGACACCGCTATTGGATGAAATTGGGTTTCTAGCCGGAATTCCTTGGGATAGCCCCGGGTTGCTTATGCCGGAAAACCGCAAAGGTATAGGGTTCTTGAAGATGATGGGGCTCAAAAAGGATCCTAATCTGACCAGTGTGAAGGACGCCTACATATCCTTTGACTTCATGTATGAAAGGTTCGGACATAGAAAATCTTACCGCACTGACATGGACGAGTTCACCCTCACCTCTTTAGGGCACATACATAGGAGAGCCTTTGTATTCATGTTCTATTTCTGGGCATGATAGTCTTTCCAATGAAGAAGGATAGAATCCAAACAAGACTAGCCATGGTAACCAAAGCCATAATGGAGGGTATCGACGGGAAGACATTCAGCATAGCACCCATGATCCTCGCCGAACTGTACTGAGCCTTATAAAAAATGTCATTTGGGGCACCGCACTTCGAAGGGTGCAATTTGATACTACAACTCTGGCTCATTGAACATCTTCATAAGGGAGAGTGTAGACAGGAGATCATACGGCGAGACTAGGATGATCATATCGCTCGCCATCATCCAAAGCAAATGCACTTCATGCCGGATATGTTCGCTCACACGGAAGATGCCAGTGGATGGGTAAAACTATTAGAGAACCTGAGAGAAGAGCTGGTACAATGGATGTACGAATGGTTTCCAACTGGAGAGTTTATCATTTGGTCTAAGGATGCGCCATTCCTTGTACTCATCGGCTTAAGAGGAACTTACCATTATGTCCCTCTCTGAGTCATGAGGCAAGCGGGAAGGAAGCGGATTATACCAAGGGTCAAAAAGATGAGTCACTACAGGGCTGACTTCTAAGATGACGTTAGATCACATAGATGTCAGGCTCAGCATATGTGGCAGTCCAAACTCATTTTGGAGAAGGAATCTATGGAGCCAGACAGGTATCAGGCAGGGCATGCGCCGCGCTATCCGGGGTGGATAGAAGATGATCACATTCGCTTAGGAAAAATGGGTTTCGTCCATGGTCACAGGGTTATTGATGAAGAGGCTACAGCCAGGGCTAAGTATAATCAGCTGCGCAAACGGATGCGAGAGTGTGAAAGTGAACATCAGGAAATGCTAGAGGCCCAAGAGAAGGTAATAATGAGTGGAAGGACATGGCTGTCCATGCAAACAACCGCTTAGGGTACTTGGAACAGGGTCTAATGGAGCTGGAAGGCAGGTTTCTGAAAAGGATCACTGACTGTCAGGAAGCTGAAGGTAACGAAGGTGGGCACCTGGCTCGGGCTTACCTGTTGCTAGGACTGCGCGAGCTGATAAAGCTGTACAGGGAGGCAAAGATTCCGAATCAGGGGAAGGTCCTTCTTGGACCAAGTAGTTAGGATTTTGCTGCTTTCTTGATGTAATAAGGCCTTTGGCCATTAGTGACAATTTTTCTTTATTTCAGTCTATTTTGACTCGTTTTATTTTCTGTCAATAAAAAGAGGCACTTGGTGTTATAAGTTCTCTAAATCGTATTTGTTGCTAGGCCTACCTCGGGCACAATGAGGCACCCAAATAGGAAACGACTTATATTCTTGAAATAACGTGTTTAAATACTGCAATATTTTTTTTTCTCAGAATCTGCACTACCTTATTACCTTTTTTGTCTTTCTTTTATTTTTATTCCCCTCCCGAAAGGTTAGTTCGTGCATTCTGGCACCATCAGCATACTCAACAAGACCTAAGCATCCTCCCACTCCACCTCCGAGTCCTCCCAAAAATAGGAACAAAGGAAAGATGGGAGATAACAAAGCCAGAAAGGAAACTGAAGGAACTTCTCAGGGTACTCTGATCACCAAAGAGACTGCTGCTCATCTGAAACAAACTTTGCCAAGGTTTCGAGAAGAATTATACCAGGTCCGGAGTTTGGCCAGTATTTCCATCTCCCTTGTTGCTGCAGATGTCAACAATCAGGTCCCAACACCTCTACAGAAGACGCCAACACAAGCTCGCAACATTTCTCCGACGCTCATCCCTGAGCCCCAAAATGCTCCAAATCACCAAGATACCCCTATCTTTGTGGATACTGTGCCATACTATACATAGCCCATATCAGATGTGTCAGAATCAAACTCACTCATTCAAAACTTGGCTGCTGAACTTTAGAAACTCACTAGCAGGGTTCAAGACGTGGAAGGTAATAAAGGTGTAGAGGGTCTAAATTATGGAGACCTTTGTGTTCAGCTTGATGTCAAACTCCCAGAGGGGTACAAACCTCCTAATTTTGAAATGTTTGATGGTATGGGTGATCCCAGGGTTCACCTCAGGATGTATTGTGACAAGTTAGTGGGAGTTGGTAGAGATGAAAACATCCGCATGAAGCTGTTCATGAAGAGCTTGAAAGTTGATTCTTTATCTTAGTATATCAGCCAAGATGCGAAAAAGTGGACTAGTTGGGTAAACATGGCGTCCGATTTCATGGACTATTTGAGGTTCAATACTGAGAACGCGCCGGACGTGTTCTATATCTAGAATTTTAAAAAGAAGCCCACCGAAACCTTTCACGAGTATGCTACTCGTTGGAGATCGGAAGGGCCAAGGTTAGGCAGGCTTTGGAAGAAGAACAAATGAACACATTTTTCGAGAGATTGATGCTGATAGAGGGGCAGAAGTTTGGTGATATCATCAAACTGGGAGAAAGAATTGAAGAGGGGATAAAAAATTGTATGGTTACTAACCTTGAGGCACTGCAGGCCACCAACAAAGCCTTGCAGTCTGGTGGCACGTCGAAGAAAAAGGATGTAAACTCCGTAATGGCTGCACAAAGAAACCACTTTCCCATGAAATATCAACCCTTCCCTCCAACCCCCTTCATATACCAACCCTCTCTAAATTACTAAGCACCTACACCTACCTATCAAAATCCACATCCCGTCTACCAAACATCTCCACCACCAACATATCAGCCCACCTTGCCAGTATATTGCCAACCCGAACCCGTATACCAAGCTTTCAACTCCTAACCTCTTCACTATCCATCACCACCTGCCCACCATAACTTCCAACGACCAAGACAAAACTTTGACCGCAAACCGCCCAGACAGCACACTGCTATTGCTTAACCCATTGACCAACTATATGAGAAGCTCAAAGACGCTGGATATGCTACACCCATCCCGGCCATAACCCAGGAAAACCCTTCCCAATGGATCAACCCAAAAAAAACCTGCACATACCATTCGGGGATGAAGGGCCATACCATCGACGAGTGCCGCTCGTTGAAGGACAAAATTCGGACCTTAATTGACAGCAAGGTCATCGTGGCTAGGGAGCCTGCTCCTAATGCTTTTAACAACCCTTTACCAGATAACAAAGGTGGAGGAATCCACATCATTGAGGTTGACGACAACTCGGACCCCGAAGGAAAAATTGGTTTGATATCAAAAGGAGATGAGCCCAAGAAACCGGTAGTCACTCTTAATCCTATTGTTGTGCAAATTCAGCCATCTGAGAGCAACATGGTGAATATATCTGTAACATTTGGGTTCGAGGCACCTCCTGCAAAAGTGCCAAAACCAATTGCGGTGGAGTATAGGACTCCCAAGGCGCCCACACAATTTGAAGTTGCTATGGTGCCCCCAAGGGTGCCCATTCCGTTAACCTGTCAGACATAACCCCATTTCAATTAAATGCCATACACTGGGACTACGCAGTCGGGGCGACAAGGAAAGGAAAAGCAGGCACAGCTAAAGCAATCATCGCGCAAGGTATGACTAGAATAGGAAAGGTGTACACACCAGATCACCTAGTTGAGTCCAGCAAGCAGGCCTCTGGACGTCCCATTTAAACTGGACCTGATGACCTCCGGAGAAAGATACAGGCTAAGGAATATTCATTTCTTGAACAGCTAAACAAGACTCCAGCACAGATCTCCATCTTAGCATTGCTGCAGAGTTTCGAGGCACACAAAATGCCTTGATGAATATATTGAGAGAGGCTTATGCCCTGAGCAACATAACATAATGAGAGATGGAAAACATGATAGGGAAGGTACTGGAAAGTCACAAAATCACTTTCCATGAGGATGAATTGCCATATGAAGGGCTTAGTCATAACAAAGCACTACACATCACTGTGCAATGTGAAGATCATTTCATCACCAGGATTTCAGTCGACGGAATCTAGCCTCAACATCTGTCCATTGATCACCCTCGAGAAGTTAGGCAAAGGATTGCACGAGATAAAAGATGGGGCTATTAACGTTAAGGCTTTTGACGGTTCTCATAGGTCAACTCTAGGGGAGATTAGCCTGTGTTTGCAAATGGGGCCCACTTGGTTTGATGTCGACTTCCAAGTAATCGACATACCAGCATCTTACAACTTACTGCTGGGACGACCCTGGATCCACACCGTTGGGGCTGTGGCATCAACTTTACATCAGGATGTAAAGTTCAAATGGAACCATCATGGAGTAATCATCCATGGCGAGGGTGGCAACCCCATATAAAGTCACCAGACAATTCCAATGATCGGAGGTAGAAAAAGAATAGGCGGAGAAACATATCATCATATTAAGCGGGTCAACGCAATGGACAGGGAAAAATGGTGGAGTAACAATGTTGAGAGAATTCTTAATTTGAGTGGGTATGAACCAGGGAAAGGACTTGGTAAGAATCTCCAAGGTATCACCAAACCTATCCAGTTGAAGAAACACGGTACTACCTTCGGACTGGGGTACGAGTACACTTGGCAAGAATTCAAAAACTTGTCACCACCATGGTGCGGCCCATATTACCCATTGGAACGCCCCATACCTCAGTTGGAGCAAACATTTCAACCAGCCGACACTCTCTACGGGTCAGAAGAAGACGAGGCTCTTGCGGCAATGAAGAACCTATTTCTGGAGGACATGGACTGTTGTGTGATTTTTGAAGAGGAAGGGGAGGAAGGCCCTTCTATTCAGGGTGTGGATCAAGGGGAGCGCCTCAACAACTGGTCAATCAGGACCACCATCGCCAGAAAACATTCGGGGTAGCGAGGTTGAACAAACATCATGCATCCTTGTTTTAGTTGTTTTCTTTATTTTCCGCATTTGTCTTTACATTCAAAAAGAGCTCCAATGTTTTGAACATTTATGAATTTAATCAAAAGCATTTTCAGTTTTATCAAATATCTCGCTATTCAGTACTTTTCTGTGCTATTTACTTTATTTTCACACACCATTACTATTACGTATCTTGATGATGTACCAACAACTGTAACTTGCAACGAGGCTATGCAACAAACGGACATAGACTCACTGGAGGATGATATACCGTAAGAGGTTGATAGAGAGCACGAGAATTTTGAGAATAGACCTATGTCAAACTTGGATGAAACCGAAGTCGTCAATTTGGGAGATACAGAGAATGTCAAAGAGACGCATATCAGTGTACACTTATCACTGGCAGAGAAAGAGGAATATAAAGAGTTCTTGAGGGAATATGAGGATATCTTCGCATGGTCTTACGACGATATGATTGGCCTCAGCACATCCATCAGCGCTCACAAGTTGCCGACAGATCTTGCATGTCCGCCAGTAAAGCAGAAGCTCAGAAAATTCAAGCCAGATATGAGTTAAAAATCAAAGAGGAGGTCTATAAGCAGGTCAAAGCCAGAGTTCTTCAACTGGTAAATTATCCTACTTGGTTAGCTAACATTGTGCCGGTACCAAAGAAGGATGGGAAATTTAGAGTCTGCGTCGAGTACCGGGATCTCAACCGGGCTAGTCCCAAAGACGATTTCCCCTGGCCAACATACACATTCTGATCAACAACTGCGCCAAGCATGAGTTGCAGTGATTCGTCGATTGTTCTGCGGGATACCATCAGATATGGATGGACAAAGAGGATGTAGAGAAAATGAAATTTATCACGCCTTGGGGAATGTATTGCTTCATAATGATGCCATTCAGATTGAATAATTCGGGAGCTACTTACATGAGGGCCATGACTACCCTCTTTCATGACATGATACATAAGTAGATTGAGGTATACGTGGACGACGTCATTATTAAACCAAGAAGGTTGCAGATCACATCGAGGACCTCTAAAAGTTATTCAACAGACTAAGGAGGTATAACTTGAAACTGAATCCCGCCACGTGTGCATTTGGGGTCCCTGCGGGAAAGATATTGGGTTTCATCGTGAGTCGCCGAGGAATAGAGCTAGATCCATCAAAGGTCAAATCTATTCATGAGTTGCCATCGCCGAAGAGCAAGAAAGAGGTAATGAGTTTCCTTGGAAGACTCAACTATATCAGCCGGTTCATAGCTCAGTCTACCGTTATCTGCGAACCTATCTTCAAGATGCGGAAAAAGGATGCCGCCACTAAATGGACCAATGAATGTCAAAAGGCTTTTGACAGGATCAAGGAATACTTTTCTACGCCTCCAGTCCTGGTTCCGAATGAGCCTGGGAGGCCTTTATTGCTCTATCTCGCAGTTTTGGATGGAGCATTTGGTTGTGTCTTGGGACAACATGATGAGACGGGGATAAAGAAGCAAGCTATTTAATACCTCAGAAAGAAATTTACCCCGTACGAGGGCCGGTATTCCTTGCTAGAATGCACCTGTTGTTCTTTGAATTGGATAGCTCAGGAGTTAAGGCATTATTTCTGTGCTTACGCTACCTACCTCATATAAGGAATGGATCAACTAAAGTATATTTTTCAAAATCCCATGCCCACTGGCAAGCTCGCCAAGTGGCAAATATTGCTGAGTGAATTCGACATCGTCTATGTCAGCCATAAGGCAGTTAAAGGACATGCTTTGACAGATCATCTCGCAGAAAATAACGTGGAAGGGGAATACAAACCATTGAAAACTTATTTTCCCGACGATGAAGTAGCTTTGATAGGGGAAGATATTGCAGAATCCAGTGATGGTTGGTGGATGTTTTTCAATGGAGCCACAAATTTCAAAGGAGTTGGTATTGGAGAAGTCCTGATATCAGAAACCGGTCAACATTAACTGGTATCCGCCAAGCTCAGGTTCGCGTGCACCAATAACATGGCCGAGTATGAAGCTTGAATCTTGGGGCTTAAATTGACCATTGATATGAACATTCAGGAGCTACTAGTGATCGGAGACTTAGACCTACTTATACACCAGGTTCGAGAAGAATGGGCAACCAAGAATTCCAAGATACTCCCTTATCTGCACCACATACAGGAGTTGAGAAGGTGGTTCAGAAAAATGGAATTCCAGCATGTTCCAAGGAAACAGAATGAGTTCGCAGATGCGTTTGCCACTTTATCATCCATGATTCAACATCCAGATCCAAACTTCATCCACCCTATCCAGTTTCTTGACCAACCAGCATATTATGCACATGTTGAGGAAGAAGCCGACGGAAAACCTTGGTACCACGACATCAAAGAGTACCTGACAACAGGAGAATATCAAGAGCTTGCTAATGCTACTCAGAAGCGCACACTTAGAAGGTTGTCCAACAATTTCTTTCACAACGGAGGAATCCTGTATAAGAGGACTCCTGATTTGGGACTATTAAGGTGTGTCGATGCGACAGAAGAAACCAAGTTATTCGAAGATGTGCACTCAGGGACTTGTGGGTCGCACATGAACGGTTTTGTTCTAGCAAAGAAGATACTCCGAGCAACGTATTTCTGGATGACTATGGAAACAGATTGCATTCAGTATGTCCGGAATTGTCACCGCTATCAGATACATGCGGATATGATAAAGGTACCTCCGAACGAGCTCACTGCAACGAGCTCACCATGGACGTTCACCGATTGGGGAATAGATGTTATTGGACCAATCGATCCTGCCGTATCAAACAGACATAGGTTCATTCTAGTGGCAATTGACTACTTTACTAAATGGGTTGAAGCAACATCATACAAAGCGATAACAGAGAAAGTCGTGGCAGACTTCGTCCGAGATCATTTTGTTTGTCGGTTCGGTGTTCCAGAGTCGATCATCACTGATAATGGTTCCAAACTCAACAGCGACTTGATGAAAGTGATGTGTAAAATTTTCAGAATCAAGCACAGAAATTCTATATCTAATTGACCTCAGATGAATGGAGCGTGGAAGCAGCCAACAAGAACATCAAGAAAATACTAAGGAAAATGATCGAAAGGAATAAGCACTGGCATGAGAAGTTTTCATTCACGTTATTGAGTTATCTTATTACAGTTCGCACAGCAACCGGGGCAACTCCCTATATGCTGGTTTACGGTACAAAGGCGGTAATTTCGAACGAGGTAAAAATTCCGTCCTTGAGATTCATACAAGAAGCTGAGCTAGATGACGCAGAATGGGTCAAGGTTCGATACGAGAAGTTAGCCCTTATAGACAGAAAGAGAATGAACGGTGTCTGTCAAGGTCAGTTATATCAGAACAGAATGTCCACGGTCTTCAACAAGAGAGTTCGACCAAGGAGGTTTACACCATGGAAACTGGTTTTGAAGAAGATATTTCCACATCAAGATGAAGCCAAAGGGAAATTCTCTCCCAACTGGCAGGGTCATTACATGGTTCACCGGTTTCTAGCTGGAGGAGTCCTTGCTCTTGCACAAATGGACAGAGAAGTTTTGCCAAAACCGATCAACTCAGATGCAGTAAGAGATACTGCATTTAGTCATTATGATTTCTTTATGATGTAATTTGAACTACGCTTGACCTGATTCCCGTTCAAGAGGGGACACATAGGCAGCCCTATGGGTTCGGTGACATCTTTAATAAAATTCCATTTTCCCCCCGCATTTGGAGCTGGGACTGAATTTTGAGGAGGACCCTCAAAATTCTGAAGTCAGCTTGTTAGTTTCCGCACCATCAGCAACCCATCCTGAGGTCAATCCGCTTTCAGCTATTTAGCGCCACCGTCAAATGCGCCAGCCCAGTTAAATGGGGCAGAATTTTGGGGAGGACCCTAAAAATTCCAGAGCCAGCAAGGTTGCCGTACTTGAACCGCATTGCAGTTGTTGGTTCATCATAAAACAAAACTATCTTTTTTTCTACTTACATATATATACATATGCATCATGTTTGTCAAAATTTGTGTAAAATCATTTGGATCACTATCGTTCACCAACGCTACCCCAAATGGTACAAGACATCACGGGTCGAGGGATACGAACTAACCTCCCCTTTATAGAACTCACGGTTTTTCTTTAGATGCAGGAATTCGAAATACAAATGGGCGAGGCATGTGCCTCACAGAACCGAAATTCCTGTAACGACTACTCATGTCACAAAGTTTACTAGATACACCTCATACTTCCACAGCAGTCACGATATCACAATCATCTACTAGCTAAGAACACGTTACTATCTTCTCCTTTACATTTCTGCATTGCATAAGTCTATTCTCTGCCTTCCGAGGTTAAGCTCTACCTCTATCCTGCATTGAGGCTATTTTCTGCTTTTCGAGACTAAGCTCTGTCTCCATCTGCATTTCTTCATTGCATAAGGCTATTCTTTTCCTTCTGAGGTTAACCTCTACCTCCATCTTGCATAAAGCTATTATCTGTCTTCCGAGGTTAAGCTCTACCTCCATCCTGCATTAAGGCTATTTTCTGACTTTTGAGACTAAGCTCTGTCTCCATCAGAATTTATGCATTGCATAAGGCTATTCTCTGCCTTCCGAGGTTAAGCTCTGCATCCATTTTGCATAAGGCTATTCTTTGCCTTCCGAGGTTAAGCTCTACCTCCATCCTGCATAAGGCTATTTTCTGCCTTTCGAGACTAAGCTCTGTCTCCATCTGCATTTTTTCATTACTTAAGGCTATTCTCCGCCTTTCGAGGCTAAGCTCTGCCTCCATCTTGCATACAGCTATTCTCTGCCTTCCGAGGTTAAGCTCTACCTCCATCTTGCATAAGGCTATTTTCTGCCTTTCGAGACTAAGCTCTGTCTCTATCTTGCATTTTTCTTAAGGCTACTCTTTGCCTTCCAAGGTTAATCTCTGCCTCCATCTTGCATAAGGCTATCTTCTGCCTTTCAAGGATAAGCTCTACCCCCTTTATTTTGCTTGGCTGAAATATCGCCACCCCGTTTCATTTGGCTGAAATTCCTGCATTTTAATCTCTCGCTTTGGCTGAAACATCGCCACCCTTGCATCCATTCGGCTGAAAGATTGCCACCTTTTCATTGGCTGAAATATCGCCAACTTATTCAAAGGCGTCATCGTTTGGAGGCACCATCTGTATAGGGTGGGAACACCATTTCATGGCCTGCGAATCTTTACTCTTAAGCTCTTCATAGCCCGGACGCCATAGTCTGAGAACGCCATCCTAATCGTCCGAAGACAGCATTCATGGTCCAATGGGAACTTGCATCACACTTATATTATGTTATACAGATTCACATCAGTCATTTGCAGGTACATCAGCTGGCACGACCGTCTCAGCTGGAGCAATCCCACTCCAGTCCTCCGCAGCTCATGTGATCTCTATACCCTAGCTAAATCTCAAACCCCGTTGCGTCCGCCTCTTCCAAAATTTTCATTGGTATATTCCGCCAGTGGCTCCTGAACTACATACGGACTGATTCCTATAAAACCATGGATATGTAGGTAGCTCAGAAGCCAGAGCGCGGTAAAAATTCTCCTACAATCGCCATTTTCGGTCAAAATTGGCCATCTTATCTTTACCCGACAACTCTTTTATCCTCATCGGGTAAAGAGGGGCAGCTGTTGATACCCAAATTTTCCCTAAGTATATTTTTGTAGCCAAAATACTTTTGAAGTAACATGTAAATGCATATATATGCATCCACAAAAGGTTTGATATTTTTTCTACATTTTTAAGTCTTTTAGAACCAATTTACGACTTATTTTGTACTATAAAATCCAATATTAAGTCTCAAATCTCTTTATTTTGATAAATGATTTATTTTTGTCTCTCATTTGCATATAAATATACTTTATTTAATTTTTTACAAAATTTTTTAAAGCCACTAAATAATTCTAAATTAAAATTGCATTATATTGAAATTTTAGTCTATTTCTCAATTTAATAAG
Source organism: Nicotiana benthamiana (assembly GCA_034376525.1). Classification (NCBI taxonomy): domain Eukaryota; kingdom Viridiplantae; phylum Streptophyta; class Magnoliopsida; order Solanales; family Solanaceae; genus Nicotiana; species Nicotiana benthamiana. The sequence goes on along the minus strand of CM067334.1, from coordinate 98,253,272 downwards.
TATTTCAAGTACAAATTCATTGCTAATATTTTGTAATTAAATCCTAAATGTATTTTATTATCACAGTATTTTTATTGGATTTTTATAAATGTGATTACTATTTTTTATAAAATTAAATTGGGAAAATGGCTATTTAAATTATAGCCCTTTTTGTCTTTCAATCTTAACCCAAATTGAAGCCCAAATCAGCCCTAATTTTAATCCCCAGTTTCCCACCCCAAATTCAAAAACAGCCGATCCAAACCCACCTAAATCTAACCCGCCCGGTCCCCCTTCTAATCCTGGTCGTTGATCTTACGGATCAACGGCCCAAAATCCATTTACCAAATTAAATCCTAAAGGACCCCTGAGCCCTAATCATTTCTTGCAAATCCTCCACATTCACACCCAAGTGCTCTCTAATGCTCTCAAACCCTAAATCGCCTCCGGGTCTTCTCACCGGCATTCATGGCTGTCCAAGACATGAACTCCATTATTAGTTCACTCATCACCACTCCTATTATTTCGGTTCAAAGATCGGAACCTTATTTCAAAGGTTACTATACAAGAGGTCCTTTGATGGGTTTTCACAGCCATGTCCGGACCTTTCTCCCGCAAGCCTTAAAGCCTGAGCCCTTTGCCGACTCCGACGAGTCCCTTCCAGGATTTTCTCACCATTTTGAAACCTTTCTATGAATACACTAATGTTCGAGGTTCTTTTTAACTTTTCTCTGTGTTTTTCTTACGATCTTCTCTGAGCTCTAATTATTTTCTAACATTTTTAGTATCTCTCATCCTTTCTTCGCCTATTTTTATTTTCAAAACTGTTCGTCTTTTAGACCTAGGGTTTTCTATGACTTATCTGATTTCTTGGAGCTTGTTGTTTATTTTGCTACTGTGTGTTCTTCCCCACGATTCTGAACATTTTCTACTATAGCTCTAATGTGCTTTTCTACTAAAGGGTTTTAAGTTAATGTGCTCTGTGTTCTTTTTAGGCTGTTCTGCTTTTGTTCATCCTCATCTATGTTATTTTCTTATGCTCCGATATGCAACGGAAACCTTCGCTTAAAAGGGTTTCTTTCTATATTTTGTATGTGTAACCCTAGCCGCCTCTGGTTGCTTTCTTGTGCTTTACTACATGTTACTCTAATTGCTTCTAGTCTATACTCGTTCAAACCTATGCATCTTTTATAGTACTACTTTCCCCGTTTCCATGAAACCCTAATTGATTTTTTTTGTACAACTATTTGATTCTCTAATTGCTCTCTGTTTTCTTACTAAGTTCGAATACAAGTAGTATCTTGACTCCTTGATTTCCTTGGGGATTACTTGCCTTATATGTTTACTCGTGTGATTTTGAAAATTCCTTGCATGTACTTACCCTATGTTCTGTGATTAATACTTGATTTTCTTCCAAAAATTAGACTAGGGTTTATTATTTCCATCCGGTTTCTTAATTTAAAGGGTTCCCTTCTCCTTAATTTATACTGATTGATATTGCTGAATATTTCTTTGCCTTATTGCTGCATCCTTTCAAAACTATTAATAGGCCTTCTCTTTTTGTTACTACACACACTGATACACGAACTACTCTCACTGAAAACTCTCCTCTCTTCCATATTCTTCACTGATTACTTGTTCTCTTGTTAGACATTAGCCGGCTGAAAGCCAAGGTTAATTTATAAGCTGCCATCTTTACTTTGTTACTCAAGTTTGCAACTGGTATGCTCCCATTTTACACTACTAGTTCCTAAACAACATGTTTCTTTGTTATGTTCCTTGTCTGTTTGTTTACTTCAATTTGAGTTTTTTAGCATGTTTAATCCCTTTCCCTTGTCCCCTTGTCTGTTATGTTTAAGTTCAATATGGCAATCCCTTTACTTTTTCCTTTTCTGATTGTTTACTTCAGTTTGAGTTTTTTTATCATGTTTAATCCCTTTCCCTTGTCCCCTTATCTGTTATGATTAAGTTCAATATGTCAATCCCTTTCCCTTTCCATTGTTGGTTTGTTTACTTCAGTTTGAGTTTTGGCATGTTTAATCCTTTTCCCTTGTTGCCTTGTTTGTTACGTTTAAGTTCAATATGTCAATCCCTTTCCCTTTCCCTTGTCTGCTTGTTTACTTCACTTTAAGCTCTAGTATGTGTAATCCTCATTCCCCATCCTTATCTTATGTGTTTGAGCCTTGACAAAGGCCTGTTGGTGTCCTAACCACCATACAGACCCTTGTCTGACTTAATTACACGTCTGCTCTTGTTTGATTGCCTTTGTAAGTTGTTAGGGGTGTGCCAGCCTCACTCTATAGGCTAGGGATGACCACCTCCTATAATGGTGTTCCTCTAATCTATCACCTTTACACTTATTCTTTGTGCTTTAAGTCCTACCTCCCCTTAGTAAGCCATGCTTAGGGGACCCCAGAGTCTGCTCTCAACTTGGATGCTTTAGGGCTGGTAATTCCACACTTGCACTATTCCAATTAGAGTGTAAGCAATGCCTGGGTTCTTTGAAAGCCCTTGTAACTTTGTAACACTCTAAAAATAGAAAAGCCTCGGACGTTGGGAGCTCGGATTTGGTAAAAGGCGTATGTTGGACATTGAAGTTATTTTGATACTCCTCGGGCCTGTTATAGCTGCTGATGTATTTAACTTTTATTTCTTTTAATGTTCTTTTCCTTTTCTGCCCAGATTTGTAATAATTTGTAATAAATGAACTCGGGGGTATAGTAAAAGAGATACGGGGATGGTTTACTTTCTTGCATTCATTAAAGACCATGCATGTTACTTCAAAATTAGTTTGGATACCATGCCTATAGTTTTATCATTATTGCATCAACATCATATTGAAAACATGCCGATAGGGCTTTTTCTTTTCTTGCATCAATATCGCATAGAAATCATGTTTACAGGCTTATTTTTGCATCAGCTACTTTATTGCATCCATACATATCGTTATCATGTCCATTTTTCAGTGTTGCATCGACACCATGTCAATAGGCTTTTCGTTATTGCCTCGACTTCATAATAGAAATCGTGCCTATAGGGTGCATTATTAAAGTCTCATATAGAAATCACGCTCATAGGTTTACATTTTAATCTCGCTTAGAAAGCATGCCCATAGGAACTATACAAATTCTACGCAAAACAGTAGGTCGTCTAAAAGCAGTAACTAAAGGGTTAATAAGTATGTTATAAGTCCAGACTCGCCATATGTTTCAAACGTTTTGGTTGAAGTTGCCGTAAATCTGTTTACTCTAAAACGGGCCCAGGTCTACCCCCTTTCATAATGCTCTTAACCTCTAAACCACTTTAAATACAGAATCTGTGCTTTTAATCATTTGTCTGCTTGAGTTTAAATGCTCCGAGATCTTTTAAAATTCTTTTCTCGCGTGTCCCTTTTTACTCAAATCGGTGCGGCTAACTTATAAGGCGTTTTCAAAGCTTGTCTGAAACTCTAAATCTTTTAAATAAACCTTTGTCTGAAGCTTCGTTTTCTTTTAAATCAACTGATTTTCTAAATCCTGTCAACTCCTAAAACGGGCTTGGGGAGCTTGAAGAAAATTTTCTATCCAACTCTTATGTGTTAAACTAATCTGCCAGCTCTTCTAATCTCTTAAAAGACCAAGTTAGTAATTGAAGTCATGCTAAACTATTTGTTGTACGTTACGGGGTTTAATTGTGCCTTTATCTTTTTATTTGCATACCTCTTATATGCTACTTGTTTTTGACTGTCGTTATACTGTTTTTACCTTTTAAAACTCCATATATATATATATATATATATATATATATATATCTTATATCTATCTTCTTGTTCTTAGGATTAGAAGTCCTAATACCCTAGGACTAACAGGTTGGGACGCGTATTAGTATGCAATAAGTAAACGATACCAACGCGTTTAAATGTCTTAACGGGGTGGGAAGGGTAGAATATGGAGATGATGACCGCTCCACTAATACGATATGCGACCCCTCTTTGAGGGGTATGTGCGGGGTATTGTGCCGATGAAATCCATATTATAGTTAAACCTAGGACCCTCCTTTCTCTTATTTGCTTTATTTAAATGCTTTCACATGGTAATGCTTTGCCCAAATTAATCCTTTATTTTAAACTTAGGTCTCTCCCTCTTCTTTTAAAACTCTCAAGTTATGTGAATTTTATATATGTGCACCTTATTTGCCTATTTCTTCATCTTCTATTGAAGTCACGATTAACACGGCTAGGAACCACACTAGTGTGTATGAGGGGTGCCTAGCACCTTCCCCTCGATATAATCTCAAGTCTTTACCCAAATTTTTATTTTCTTTCAAAAAATGCTCTTTTCATCTTAAAGTGGCCTAATGCACTATAATCATTAGGCGGCGGCTCTTCAAATTCCATAACCTAAATCCCAAACAAGAATAAGAGTTGTTTTGCCCATAATGTCGTAAACCTGATTTTGACTTCTTTTTGTAGTTGAAAAAGGGGGGCGTCGACACTCCCTGATGCGATCATACAAAGAAGAACGAGAAACCACACAAGCTAACACCGGACCGGGCTCTCAAATATCTAACTTCACCATCCGATTGGCCAACGCCTGAACATCAACTGCAAGGGGCCTCTCCCCAACTGGAATGTACGGAAAGCTACCCCTACTCACCGCCTTCTGGATCAAAGCATCAGCCACTACATTGGCCTTCCCCGGATGATACAATATGGTAATATCATAATCCTTGAGTAACTCAATCCATCTCCGCAGTCTCAGATTCAGATCTTTCTACTTGAATAAGTGCTGAAGTCTGTAATGATCCCTATACATTTCCCAGGATACGCCATAAAGATAGTGCCTCCAAATCTTCAAGGTATGAACTAGCGCAGCCAACTCCAAGTCATGATCAGTGTAGTTTTTATCATGGGGCTTCAATTGCCGAGAAGCATATGTAATCACTCTACCTTCCTGCATCAGAACACATCCAATACCATTCTTCGAAGCATCCCAATATACCGTATAAGAACCTGAAGATGCTGGCAATACTAACACAGGGGGCGTAGTCAACAATGACTAGAGCTTTTGGAAGCTCTCCTCGCACTCATCAGACCACATAAATGGTGCATTCTTATGCGTCAACTTCGTCAAAGAAGAAGTAATAGATGAGAAACGAACGAACCTGCGGTAATAACCCACCAAACTGAGGAAACTTCAAATCTTAGAATCTGAGGACGGCCTGGGCCAGCTCTGCACCGCCTCGATCTTCTTTGGGTCAACCTGAATACCATAACTGGACACCACATGTCCTACAAACGCCACATAACTGAGCCAGAACTCACACTTGGAGAACTTTGCATACAACTTCTCCTCTCTCATCCCATGTAATACCACCCTCAAGTGTTGCGTGCTCCTTCTGGCTACGCGAGTAATCAAGAATATCATCAATAAAGACTATCACAATAGAATCCAAATACGGCCGAAATACACTGTTCATCAAGTGCATGAAAGAGGTTGGGGCATTAGTCAGCCCAAATGACATAACTAGAAACTCATAATGCCCATATCTCATCCTGAAAGTTGTCCTTATGCTGTCAGAATCTCTAATCTTCAGCTGGTGATAGCCTGAACAGAGATCAATCTTTGAGAATACCTTTGCCCCTTGAAGCTGGTCAAACAAATCTTCAATACGAGGTAATTGATACTTGTTCTTTAATGTCACTTTGTTCAACTATCTGTAATCAATGAACATTCTCATTGTTCCATCCTTCTTCTTAACAAATAACACCGGTGCGCCCCTCGGTGCCACATTCGGACGAATGAACCCCTTATCTAGGAGTTCCTGCAGCTGCTCCTTCAACTCCTTTATCTCTGTTGGTGCCATGTGATAGGGAGGAATAAAATGGATTGAGTTCCCGACACCAAATCAATACTGAAGTGAATATCCCTGTCCGGCGGCATGCCCGACAAGTCTGCTAGAAACACGTCAAGAAACTTCATCACCACAGGAACTGAATCAAGACTAGGAGCTTCAGCTCCCACATCCCTCACAAATGCAAGATATGATAAACATCCCTTCCCAACCATCCGCTGGGCCTTCAAGAAAGAGATTACCTTGCTCGGTAAATATTCTGTCGAACCACGCAACATAATCCTCGGGATTCCGAGCATAGCCAAGTGACTGTCTTGGCATGACAGTCTAGAATAGCATGGCACGATGATAGCCAATCCATGCAAACAATAACATCAAAATCTACCATGCTCAATAGCAGCAAGTCAGCTCGGGTCTCCAGACCCTCAATAGTAACAAGACAGGACCGATACACATGGTCCACAATAATAGTATACCCCACCGGGGTAGATACATGCACATGAAATGCTAGACACCCTCGAGTAGTGCCCAAATGATGAGCAAAGTAAGCAAATACATAAAAATAACTAGATCTTGGATTGAATAAAACTGAGGCATCCCTGTGGAACATTGAGATAATACTTGTGATCACTGCGTCTGAAGCGATAACATCTCTCCTATCTGGAAGTGCATAAAAATGATCCTGACCACCGCTCGACTACTCAACGCTCCTATGGAGACCTCTAGATGACTGTCCCCCACCCCTACTAGACTGGGATGGTGCTGAAGAAGATGGAGAAGAAGATGAGGGCCGATCCCTCTGCTGAGACCTACCACTGCGAAGTCGAGGACACTGCCTCCTCATGTGGCCTAACTCGCCACACTCAAAACAACAACCCAGAGTGGGAGAATGGGAGTGAAGGAACCCCTCGCCACAAATGAAATTTGAGATGACGAAGCGGGTGCAGAATTCTGAGCTGGGACAACGCTGAGTGAAGACTGGCCCTGCTGGTGACCCTGACGGCCACGACCGGAAGAAGCTCCGATGTTCTTTGGGCGGCCTGACTGAGGAGGCCTATAAGAAAAACCTCTGCCCTAATGAAACTGGCCCCTAGACGGAGCACCACCATAAATTCCCGAACCTCGAGGCCTTTGTGCCTCCCTCTCCTTTCGCTCTCGGAGACGATCCGTCTCAATCTGGCGAGCCATGTCCACTACCTCCTCGAAAGATGCTGCTACAACTCTCTCCCTGGTTATCAAGATACGAATAGAATAGTTGAGGCCATCAATGAACCTCCCGATCCTCTCCCGATCTATCGGGATCATTCATATAGCATGTCTGGCCAACTGAGTAAACCTCAACTCGTACTGTGTCACTAACATATCCCCCTGAACTAACCACTCAAACTTTTGATGCAGCTCCTCTCTGCGGGACTACGACACATACTTCTAAAAGAGAATGGAAAACTGCTGCCAGGTAAGGGGTGCTGCTCCTGCGGGCCTATTCTGCTCAAATTCCTCCCACCATGTAAATGCTAGCCCCGAGAACTGAAAAGTAGTGAAAGATACCCCACTGTACTCTAGAATCCCTACCGTATGAAGCATTTTCTGACACTTATCCAAAATCCTTGGGCATCCTCGCCCTCAGTACCGCTAAATGTGGGAGGCCAAAGTCTACCAAACCTCTCTAACTGATGCTGCTCGCCGTCAAGCATCACCGGAACAACATGCCTTTGGGCTGGCGCAACTGGAACAGCCGGTGCAACTGCCTGAGCTGGGGCTACCTCTGGCGTCTGAAGTCCCTGTACAACCTGTTCTGGTGTGCAAGCTGCGGGGGTCTGATTACCACCCCCGGTCTGAGATGTCGCTGCGGCAGCCGTAGCTGAAACTTCCTGGGCCTAACCAATACAAACTGATAGGATCTAAGGTAATGCCTTCTGAAGGCCAGGAATAACAATAGGCACTGCGGTGCCTGAGCGGGTGCTGCTGGAGTCTCAACAATTGGGGGCTAATCCTGAATAGAGGCAACATGTGTGTCAACTAGTACTGCCCCTGCTGCTCTACCTCGACAACGGCCATGACCGCGTCCACGGCCTCTAGATGGTAGCAATAGGGGTCGTCCGCTACGTCCGATAGCATGGGTTCTTGCCATCTGCGAGAAAATATAATATAGAAGTTTAGTTCTCGGAACAACAAAACCGCACGAAAAGAATTCAAGAACATGAAGTGTTTCCTAAAAGTTTTGCAGCCTCCCAAGGATATATACGGATGTCTACGTACCAATCCGCGAGACTCTACTAAACCGACGCATAACTCGTGAGGCCTAGCAACCTAGGCTTTGATACCAACCTGTCACGACCCCAAACCCGGTCGTGGTGGCGCCTGTCCACGAGGCTGGGCAAGCCCGACCAACCATTACCACGAATGGCATTCCAGCCAAAAAGAAACAATTTAAAACAACACAATGAATTTAATATCAAACCCCAACCAGGGATAGACAATACCAATGAAAACAGAGCTGAGCAATAACAATAATCCTCCGAAAACCAAGGAGTCATGGGTAAAGAGCCTCTAACAAAAAAAAGGATACAAGTCTGGACGGAAATGATACAAAAGTCTGAAAAAATAGCAAAAATAACAGATATAGAGAGACAGGGTAGGTGGTCCTGCGGATGTTGGGCAGCTACCTCAATACTCTGAATAGCTCGGGAAATCAACTGCAGCAGCACTAGGTCTATGGAGTACCTGGATCTGCACACAAGGTGCAGGGAGTATGGGGTGAGTCTACCAACTCAGAGAGTAATAAGCATGTATAAAAACCCGAAGATAAGAAAACACAAAATAACACAAAATGAAGCTATCTAGCAGTTTTATACAGTACAAATCTCAGTGATATAGAGATAAAGCAATGGTAAATTAATGCATGAAATGCAATGCAATGCATGAACACTTCGGAACGTGCAGCCCGATCCATTAGGGTACCCGCGCTCACTGTGGGGGTTCAGACTCCGGAGGGGCTCCTACAGCCCAAGAGCAATGTCATCATAACATACACTGCGGTGCGCAGCCCGACCCACTATCAGTCGAGCTATATGCATGCAAGCCTCACAGGCACAAAATAACCTAACATTTTTTGTTCTATTTATCAGTAATCATAGAATTTGGTGTTCAAAACCCTACATGTTGCCAAGTCATGTTTTAACAGTGATGTAATGCAAGACTTACATCATGAAAACATGTTTGATTCATAGAAACAATGATAACGATCCTCACAGGGGCCAAATAACCAGCACGCAGCCCCAATGTGTTCATAACCATCCAAGTAAGAGGTTTACAGGCTCATTTATAGCCAACACATGGTACAATGTCACTCTGTCGGACTAAGCCTTAGTACGTTTCTCGCCTCATTACAGCATCACAATGTGATATATCGGGGTTTCAAACCCTCAGGTCAACATCTACACCCATTACTCACCTCAAGCCGGCCGCAAACTAGCTCACAATGCCTTTCCCTCGAGAATCAACCCCCGCGGATGCCAAATATGATCAAAACCAATAGGAATACGTCAAATAGGCTAATGGAACATAACTCAATCAAAATAACTCGAAATATACCCAAAAACACGAAGTTGGCAAAACCCGAGCCTCGGTCCCACTTCTCAAAAAATTACAAAATTCACATTTTCAGAATCCTCGTCTCGCCACGAGTCCATACATATGAAATTTACAAGAATCGAAGTCCATTTGACCCCTCAAATCCACACTTTAACCTCACTTGGGTTTCAATCCCTAACCACCATTGTTGACATTAAATACATTGAATTCTTTGTGTTTATTCCATGATTTTACACTATAATGACATACTTTAGGTCCAAGGGTTCATACCTAATGAATTCTCTCACAATCTCTCCAAAACTCGCCCAAAATAGCCATAGCCCGAGGTTCAAATGTTCTTCCCTTTCTTTAAAATTTTGAAAACGTACTGTTCATTAAATCAAGCCAATTCCGCGCCCTTTTCTCTGCTTCTGCTATTCCTCTTCCACGCCCCTTTGACCACTACTGCGGTCTAAATTAAATCCCAGTGACCGCTTCTATGGTCATTAACTGCTTCCGCGACCTCCGCTCCAGCGGTCGATCGTATCTTATGCTGTCCCAGCCCTTTTCCTCCTTGGCCACTTCTGTGGCTCAAATTCCACTTCAGCGGGACACCGCCTACTCGGTCCAATGTCCGCAAACGCGGAAATACCAGATGACAGACCCTAAATCTGAATCAAACTTCAAAATTCCTTGTTTAACCATCTGGAATCACCCCTGGCCCCCGGGACCCCAACCAAAACCACCAACCTACTCCAAAACATCATACGTACTTTCTCCAATCATAAAAATATGTCCTTAAATACAAAAACCATCAAATCATGGCGGATTCAAGCTTAAGTTTTAACTATAACTTCCGAAACTAACATTCAATCAAAACCCGACCTAACGACGTCCGAATAACTTGAAAAATTACAGACATATACAAAATCACCTAACAAAGCTGTTGAAACTCTCGAAATTCCATTCCAACCCCCGGATCAAAATTCACCTATCAACGGGGAATCGCCAAAATTCAACTTAGCCAATTCAAGCCTAATTCTACACCGGACCTCCAAATTCAATTTCGTTTTCTCTCTCAAGTCACAAATCACCATCCAAAACTAGTCGAATCAGCAGAAATCCATTCTGAACCCTCTAACTCACAAGTCAACGTCTAGTTGCCATTTTCATCATAAGCTTTCCTTAAAAAGATTATTGGATTCATTTCTAACCAAATTCAACCTAACACACTTCAAATCCACCAAACACATATATCAACACACGGGGAAGCATAATACGAGGATAACGTGGATGAAATATAAAAGACGACGGATCGGGCCATCACAAATTATGGTATAATATAAGTTCCTTATGGAAAGAATAATTAGCTTGCATCTCCTAGAAAGTGAACTTGAATGGAATGTGGGCCCACTTTAATTGGTGACTAACAACTTTAATCTTCATTTTGAAAGGCCTTAGAACTAGCTTCTTCAGGTACATCCACCAATTTCCTGTCATAGCGGGAGACATCTGCGGCATCCAATGACTTAGGGACATTTCTCGTGCCACCATCCAAAATCCCTTCGATCCGAGGCTGAAATTCTTCGATCATCACCGGCTCAGCAGCCGTTGGGACCTCGTCGCTCCTCTTTCGAGCCACTAGCTCGTAGACAACATCTGCATTCAATTGAAACTACATTAAATAAAAATACATAAATATAGGAACAACAGAAAATATAATAATTTCTTACAAATTATATTATTATAATTTTATGGAATTATTTTAATTATGGAAATTATAAATTAATAAAGATAAAAGATGAATTTTTTTTAATAGAAATTAAAAAACGAAATTAAACTAAAAGATAATAATAGAATATAGAAAGAGAGAAGAATATAAAAAAATTGGGAGAAAAGATGTAGGAATGATTGGAGTATGTTGTCCCCAAAATGGGGATTTTTCCATTTTGGGGACAAAAAATGGGGGCAAGGTTGGAGTTGCTCTTAGGCGTTCTTTGGAGTTGTTGTTGGTAGAGAAATGGCAGAAGTCTGCTCATATGGTGCACTGCTCCTTCTCTTAGGATTTAGGGAGTGACTGCGATGGGAATGGCCAATTCTTTTCTTAGGTCTAGGTATTAGAGTCTAGGGTATAGTTATATAGGAAGGTCTTTGGATTGGGGGGGGGGGGGGGGGTATAAGTTTGGTGTTATTGGGCCTTGAAATTTGGCTAAAGGCTAAAAACAAAATTACAAAATTCATAAAGACAGGATGAACAAATACAACACTAATATTTTTTCTAAAATTATGTACATTATAATATAAAAAATATAAAACTAATTATATGATTAAACTAAACAATATTAAGACATAAACTATATTTTTATGTTTATAAAATTATATAAAAATAAAAATAAAGTACAATTTTTGTATATATTTTTTATTTCTATGAAAGATATATAAACTAAAATCAACTAAAAAGAAGAAATATTTTTGCGAATTTCTTTTTACGACGAAATAAAGTAAAAAAGTCAAAATTTGTTGGACTAGCTATATTAGACCTAAACTAAATTTTTTACGCTAAAAATGGGTGAAATCTCGAGGAGGGTAAAAAATCATATCTCTACAAGGGTATGAAACCCTAAACTACGTGTTATATGTTTGTGTTGAGGTGACACACATGCTAAGTGACGGGTGTGTGAACGTGCACCCTGTGAAATGGGACTCTTTTGTTCCCATGGTCCTGTATAGTGGCCCTATTATGTTAATATTTGTATTTTCATCATGTGATAAATTAACTGAGTTATCAATCATTCTAAGTATCATGTTTAAGCTTTATGCTGATATTGATTGTACCCATAGTGGTTATTTCTTGTTCTCAGCCTACGAATTTCCATTGATATTCTGTATTCAGTCACATTCATGCATTTATATCGTATTTCAGTCTCAGTTGTTTTTGTTGATGCATCGATCATTGTTTTCGTGCTAGTTTCATGGAGTTTTTAGCCCGTGAGCGAGACTGAAGAGAGTGATTAATGATTGAGGCCGAGGGCCTGATTGTGAGAATATAAACATATATATGGATTGGGCTATACGCTGTCGCGATATATGGATCAGACTACACGCCGCAATGATATATGGATCGGGCTGCACGCCGCAGCGATATAGCGCTTGGGCTTTAAGGGCCCTTTCAGAGTCTGTACAACGTAGTGAGCGCAGTCGACTATATATATATATGGATCGGGCTGCACGTCGGTGCAATTATTATACAACACTGAGTGATTTAGAGTGCTGAGTATTGAGCTTAGTAAGAGAGGATGCAAGGTAATGAGATTGAGTACTCTAAGAATGTGAGTACATATTTCATCCCTGAGATACCTGGCATTCACATGCGCACATAACATACAAGTATATAGATGCATTCTTCATCATGCTATATAGTATCACGTCATTCATGACTTATTATAAACATTGATATTTGGGTATGGAGAGGCACTGTACACTTGTTATTTGGAAAAAAACAGAAATATTTAATTTATGGTAGAAATGATATTTGGAAAATTAATGTTTTCAAACTTACTCGTAATTTTGGCATTTTCGGTAAGTGATATGGAATTTTCTTTCATTGGGATAATTAAAAATCATGACCATTTTCTGGAACTGTGAACAACCTGAGTATTTTACTGTTGAGATATCTCTTTTGTACTTGCATTTATGTTGTTATGACCTGTTGTGAAAATATTGGCTTTGGACCCCATCCCGTGTTAGCTCATCGCTGCTTTCAGCCTCAGATTAGGTTTGTTAATTATTGAGTGCATGTGGTCAATTGTTCTCATACTGCACTTCCTACATAATGCTTGTAGATCCCGGATGTTGATGTTGCCATATTCAATGGTTGCTGAATTTGAAGGCGTTCCCGCGTTCCTACTGTAGTTTTCTCTTCTTTATGATAGACTTAGACTATTAAATTCTGTTTATGTACTATTCAAACAGACTTTGTAATTATTCCGTTGTTGCTTTGTAAACTCTATTCGTAAAAGTTCATGATTTGTATCCATGAAAATGTATAATATATAGATAATTGTCATGTTTAATAATTTATTAAGTTAAATGAAACTGGATGATTGTTAATTAGCTTACCTAGCGGGTTAAGTTAGGTGTCATCACGACTGGTGGATATTTAATTGTGACAATATGTCTACAAGAATCTGCGGGTACATGTACTGTGATCGGAACATGGTTTAAACTATCCACAACCTATTTATATATATACACAAGATGTACACCAAACTTCCATACCCGGCAACATCAAAAGACCGGAAGCTTACCGATAAATCTGAACTCGAGCAAATACCTACTGAGTAGGTCTATCCGCCTGTCTGTCGGGACCTGCACAAAGGAAATGTTGCATCCCCAAAAAGGGACGTTAGTACGAAATATTGTACCGAGTATGTAAGGCGATATACTGAAAGCTAAAACTAAACTGATTATATAATAACTGAAAGCAACTGAGGCTCAAAGATAATCTGAAGATATGCTCACCTGCTGATATTGAATCTATTCCCTTAATATATTAAGTAAAATAGTTGTCCGGCCTTTTAAGGCTCGATATATATATATATATATGCTCTACCGTAGTTGGCTCGCTCATATGGCTCAATGATAATGGAAAAAATTTGATACTATATATATAAACTCTCTGCTCTCTTGACTGGAAGAAATAAATACTCAACTAAATACGAAGTCCCGGTAAGGAGAATATTGTAATTTACAAAACTAAAAGAATATACTTTATTTTTGAGACTAGCAAAATATACGTAAATTTCGGAATATAAATTTTTCTTCATGCCTCGTTATCAGATTTGTGTAATAAAGAAATCATGCAAAATAAAGGAAGAGTTTAGCCTTAACGTACTTGGAGTAGAGAAAAATCAGTATGATGATCTTAAAAAAAATTACACCGTACTCACTTTAAACCGCAAAATTATACTTTGCTAAATTTTGTTGGAATTGTTGAAACGTGTATGAAATCATGTTGCTTAATGAAATATGTAGATTCTGGTTTCAAAGTCTTTAGGAATGAAATTTAAAAGAGTTTCAGACTGCCTAACGTTTCTGTCTTAGTTTTTGAAACTTTTGAAATAATATTTGCATTGTTTGTTTTAGTTTTTAATTGAAAGAGTTTGATTAGGCAAAGTCTTGGAAATGAAAGGTATTGTAACTTCATGACACCTTAGCAAAAAATGACTGTTAATCGTTCCTTCATAGCATGGCCAGCTGCCTCGTGGGGACGGGGTGGAATATTTAATTTTTATCCACTTATTAGATAATTAGGTAATGTCTTGTTATTTGGTAACTAATAAATTATTCGTAAAATTAAAATTTATCTTAAATTACTAAATTTTATATTATTTTAATATATCTTATTTATCACATTATTACGACCATATGGTACCTTGTATGATACTACTCCATAAGTATGGAGTATTACAGCACGGACAGTACCTTCAACGGAACTCATTTTCTTTAATTCATGTACCCTTTCCTTCATAGCACTTACTTATTGCTTGGTATAAATGCGTAATGTCACAACCCCAACCCGGTCATGATGGCGCCCATCACACTACTAGGAAAGCCCGACCTTGTTACGACAATTCCAAACACTTAAGCAGATTTCAATTAAATAACACAGGAAAAAGGTACTAATACATTATATTAAAAGTCTAGAATTATGACTGAATAGTGCGAAAATTTAACCAATAACACGGAACATAGTCCAACTAGGACCCAGTGTCACGGATCTGAGGCTCTAAATAAAAAATTCCAACCTATTACAGAGTTTGTCTAAAAGTTAAAATACGAAAATAAAAGTTATGGATAGAGGGGAGAAATCCAAGACTGTGGATGCCGTGCAGCTACCTCGATACTCCCAGAAAATGTCTCTGCTCAGCTGGTCAAGCCTCACTCAGCCTGGGTAGAACCTGGATCTACACGCAAGATGGATGAAATAAAGTGAGTACTCAGATCCAGTGAGTAAAAAATATAAATACAAAAAAGTAAGAAATCACATAAGTGAAAATATAAGTGAAAATAGTAAAACCCATGATACAGTGAAGGAATAATGCATGTGAATATGTAACACAAATAATGGCACACTCTAGTACCTGTTGCTGCGTGCAGCCTGCTCCATTTAATTATCGTCGACAGCGCTCTCTGAGAGTGTGTACAGACTTTGAAGGGGCTCCTACAACCCATGCGCAATATCATCCATCTCGTATCATAAAATGGGCTCTCGGCCTCAATATCAATATAACACTGCTGCAGCGCGCAGCCCGATCCACATCATAGGAAAAACATCCTTACTATTTGGACCTCAGGCCATTTCAGTCAAATAAATCCACAGCCGCTTGGGCATAATACATTATGGGGATATCAGTCCTCATTTTCTTTTCATTTATGATTCATATTTAAATATGCAGTTCTTGTCATATTTTTAATAGTTGAAAACATGACTGAGGTTATAAATATGCAAACAAGTGAGGAAAACTAATGAAGACCCCTTATGGATTCTACAATTTGGCACAAGGCCCCAAATATGACAATAAGTCCAATTCACACTGATAAAATATGTATCTCAATCGCCAATGTAGAAGAAATAACACTCGGGATGGAGCAAGTCACAATTTCAAATAATCAACGACCCTGCACTCATTATAAAATACGTATCACGCCTCAATATAGCGTTACGATGTAAATGTCCGGGATTTCAAATCCTCAGAACAATATTTACATCTATTACTCACCTCTAGCCGGACAAAGTCTAGCTCGCAATGCCATTTCCTCTCGAATCAACTTTCGTGCGTATCAAATTTGGCCAAAACCACAATGAATACGGTATAATAGGCTAAAGGAATAAAACCTAATCAAAAAGACTAGAAAAATATCAAAAATTACGAAGTTGGCAAAATACGTGTTCCGCGCCGACTTCTCGAAAAATTACAAAATTCACATGACCGGATTCTTCGCCTCGCTACGAGTCCATACATATTAAATTTACCAAAATCGGAGTCCGTTTGACCCCTTAAATCCATATTTCAACCTCTAAAAAGTTCAAACCCTAAACAACCATTTTTGACCTTAAATTCCTTGAGTTTTCATTCTAAAGCCATGTTTTTACAACATAAAATTGTATTCCAAATCCAAGAATTCATACCCGATGAAAGCCCTCGAAACCCTCTTCAAAATCGCCACAAAGCTCTCCAAGTTCGAAGTCAAAAATGTTGTTCTTTCAAAAATTTGCGAAGAAGACTATTTCATTTAATTGCGTAGTCAATTACGCTTCTGCGGTTAAATTGTCGCTTCTGCAACTACCGCGTATGCAGTCAACGTCTGCTTTTGCGGTCCTTCTCTTAAGGCGTTGACCGCTATTGCGGCTCAATTAATGCACCAGTGGGACCGCTTCGGCGGTCCGGACTGCCGCTTTTGCGGAACCTGCTTAAGTCCGACTTTCCGCTTCTGCGCCTCCCCTTCCGCTTCCGCGAGACAGCACATGCGGTCACATAACCGATGGTGCGACAATACCTGATACCAGCTAACCATTAACATGAAATAAGTCTATAACTCTTCGTTTAACCACCCGAACTCACCCTGAGGCCCCTGGGACCTCAACCAAAAACATAAACATGGTCTAATACCCTATTCAAACTTGTTCAAATACCTCAATTCTCATCAATTTCAAACCTAAGCTCTTCAAATTCTTTCGCAACTCGTATTCGATGTAAAACCCCACCAAATCACCTCCGAATCATATGAATTTTTGCTCACACATCCCAAATCACTCAATGAAGCCACTGCAACTCTTAGAATCCCTTTCCGACCCTTGTATCAAAATTTCACCTATCAACCGAATATCGCCAACATTCTAATATTGCCAATCCAAGCCTAATTCTACAGCAGCCTTCCAAATCCAATTCTGATCACACTCATAAGTCACAAATCACTCCCCAAAGCTAACTGAATCACTGAAAATCACATCCGGTCCCTCTAACGCATATGTCAACATCTGGTTGACCTTTCCACACTAAAGCTTCCTTAAAGAGACTAAGCATCTCATTTCCTACCAAACTCAATCGGAATCCACTCAAAATCACGAAACGCATATAATGAAAATGAAGGAGCATAAAACGGGGGACACAAGGATGTAAAAAATGAGACGACGGATCAGGTCGTCACATCCTCCCCAACTTAAACAAACACCCATACTCGAACAGGTCAAGATTCATACATGAAGCCTCAAACAGGTTGGATATCTGCTCCGCACCTCTCTGCTCGGTCTCTCAAGTGGCCTCCTCCACGGGTCGACCTCTTCACCGCACCTTCACAAAAGTTATGTCCTTTTATCTCAATTTCCGAACCTAACGACCCAAGATAGCCACCAGCTCCACATTATATGTCAAATCCTCATCCAATTGTACCGTGCTGATCCAAAACATGGGGCAGGTCCCCAACATGCTTCCGGAGCATGAAAACATGGAATACCAGATGAACGCCCTACAAGCTTGGTGTAAAAGCAAGCATATATGCCACATATTTAATTCTTTTAAGTACCTCAAAAGGCCTAACGAACCGCAGACTCAACTTCCATTTCTTTCCATGCCTCATCATCCTTCATGGGTGAAACCTTCAGCAGGACCTTCTCACTCATCGAGTAAGATATATCTCGAACCTTCCGGCCCGCATAACTTTTATGGCGCGACTGAGCTGTACGAAGTCTCTCCTCTATCACTTTCACCTTTTCTAAGGCATCCTGGACCAACTCTGTCCCCAATAACCTAGCCTCGCTGGGCTCGAACCAACCGACCAGAGATCTACACCGTCTCCCATATAAGGCCTCATACGGCACCATCTGAATATTGGCTTAATAACTGTTGTTGTAGGAAAACTCTGCAAGCGGCAGAAACTCATCCTAAGATTCTTAAAAATCAATAACACAGGCATGCAATATGTCCTCTAATATCCGAATGGTACGCTCGGACTTCCCGTCCGTTTGAGGATGAAATGCTATGCTCAGCTCCACCCATGTACCCAACTCTCGCTGAAAAATCCTCAAAATCTGGGAAGCAAACTCAGTACCCCTATCTGAGATAATAGAAACTGGGACCCCATGCAATCGAACAATCTCCCGGATAAAGATCCCTGCTATCCGCTCAAAAGAATAAGTCGTACAGATCGAAGTGAAACGCATGGACTTGGTCAGCCGATCCACAATCACCCAAATCGAATCAAACTTCTTTGAAGTCTGAGGAAGGACACTCACAAAGTCCATAGTGATTGTCTCCTACTTCCACTCGTGAATATCTATCCGCTAAACTAGACCACCTGGTCTCTGATGCTCGTATTTCACCTCCTGACAATTGAAACACCGAGCTACATACCCCACAATATCTTTCTTCCTCCACCTCCGTCAGTAGTGCTGCCTCAAATCCTGATATATCTTCACGGCACCCGGATGGATGGAATACTGCGAGCTGTGAGTCTTCTCAAGAATCAACTATCTAAGCTCATCTACATTGGGAACATAAATCCGGCATCACATCCCCAATACACCACACTCACCAATGGTCATATCTCGGGCATCGCCGTGCTGAACCTGATCTCTAAGAACAAGCAAATGTGGGTCATCATACTGGCGCTCTATGATGCTATCAAATAAAGAAGATCGAGAAACCACGCTCGCCAACACTCGGCTAGGCTTTGGAATATCTAACCGCACCAACCGATTGGCCAAAGCCTTAACATCAACTGCAAGGGGTCTCTCCGCAACAGGAAAGTAAGCCAAAATCCCCATACTGACTTCCTTTCGGCTCAAAGCATCGGCCACTACATTGGCCTTTCCCGGATGATACACAACAGTAATATTAATCCTTAAGCAACTCAAGAAACCTCCACTGCCTCAAAATATAATACTCTTTCTTGAAAAAATTCTTAAGACTGCGATGATCAGTGAATACCTCACAAGATACGCCATATAAGTAGTGCCTCAAAATCTTCAAAGCATGAACTATAGCAGCCAACCTTAAATCATAAACATGGTAGTTCTTCTCATGGGGCTTCGATTGAAGAGTATCATAAGCAATAACTATACCCTCCTGTATCAATACACAACCGATCCCGACTCTCGAAGCATCACAATAAATGGTGTAAGAACCCGAAACTGATGGAAAGACCAATACCGAAGCTGTGGTCAAAGCTGTCTTGAGCTTCTGAAAGATCTCCTTGCACTCGTCCGACCACACAAACGAAGCACCCTTCTGCGTCAATTTTTTTCAAGGGTGAGGCAATAAATAAGAAACTCAGAACGAACCATGGATAATAACCCGCCAACATAACAAAACTACGAATCTCTATGGCTGAGAACGGTCTAGGAAAACTCTGAACCGCCTCTATCTTCTTTGGATCCACCTGAAAATCATCGTTGGACACCACGTGCCCCAGGAAATTCACCAACCCAAGCAAAAACTCACACTTGGAGAACTTTGCATAAAGATTCTCCTATCTCAATCTCTGTAATACAACTCGCAAATGCTCCGCGTGCTCCTCCTGACTATGTGAGTATACCAGAATATAATCAATGAACACGATCACAAAAGAATCCAAACACAACTGAATTACACTATTCATAAAATGCATGAACAGTGCTGGGCATTGGTCAGCCCAAAAGACATAAGCAGAAACTCATAGTGACCATGTCTATTCCTGAATGCAGTCTTAAGAATATCTAAATCTTTGATCTTCAACTGGTGATGACCCGAATGACGATCAATCTTAGAAAACACCCTCTCTTCCTGAAGCTGGTCGAATAAATCAACGATGCGAGGTAGGGGATAGCTGTTATTCACTGTTACTTTGTTCAACTGTCTGTAGTCAATGCATATTCTGATTGTGCCATCTTTAGTCTTCACAAATAGAACAGGCGCACCCACGGTGACACACTAGGCAAAAGAAACCCCTTTTCTAGGAGTTCCTGAAGCTGATCTTTCAATTCCTTCAACTCCGCTGGTGCCATGCGATACGGCAGAATGGAAAAGGGCTTCGTGCGCGGCACCAAGTCAACAAAAAAATCAATGTCCCTGTTCGGGGGCATACCACTGTAACTACGCGATCCTCGAGGCCCCTTGGCCTCCCTCTCCTCTCTTTCTTGATGGTGAGACATCTCAATATCACGAGAAATATCAACTGGATTCTCTAAGGTATGACTTAGGATCCTCTCTCGAGTCGCCAGAATACGGATGAGATAGACTAGTCCGTCCACAAACCTCCTACTCCTCTCTTAATCAGTCGGGACCTCCACTGGAGCGTAGCGAGCAACCTTCAAAAATCTCACCTCATACTGAGAAAGTGTCATATCTCCTAGACGAAGCCACTCATACTGTCAACGCAGTTCCACCCTCAGGGACTGCGATACCCACTTCTCCGAGAAGAGAGTGGAGAACACCTGTCCTGACAAAGGTGATGCACCTACCGGCGTAAGCAACTCATACTCCTCCTACCAAGTGAAGGTTGCTCTCAGAGCTGAAAGGTAGTTAATAATACACAAGTCGACTCAAAATTCCCTACCGTCCGAAGCATACGCTGACAGATATCGAGAAAACCCTGGGCTTTCTCTCTCTGAACACCATTGAAAGTAGGAGGTGAGAGCCTAAGGAACATCTCAAGACAATGCTGCTCATCGTCTGGCATAGCTGCAACCACAAAGTTCTGAGCTGGTGCAACTGCTGAACTGGTGCAACCTTCTGATATGGTGGTGCCTCTGGTGTCTGCAAACCAAGTAGTACCTGCACAGGTGTGCGAGTAGCGGGGATCCGATTGCCTCCCTCGACCTGCAAAGTAGCTGCTGCAGTAGTGGCTAAGACTGCCTGAGCCTGGCCAGTGCAAACTGATAGAATTTGAGCTAGGGCCTCCAGAAGACCCAAAATCACAATAGGCATAGCTGGTGCTTGAACACGTGCAACTGGAGTCTCTACAGCTGGAGCCTGATCCTAAGCTGGGGAAACTGGTGGGTCAACATGTGCTGCCCCCAGCTCTATCTCAACCACGACCACAACCTCGACCATGACCGGGTCTACGACCTCTGGTGGCCTCAGTAGGTGGTGCTGGTGGTCGTCCGTGCCATCTAGTAGTGCGAGTTCTCACCATCTGCGACAGGATAGAATAACAGAATTTAGTTATTGGATCAACAAAGTTGCACGATAAGAATTCCAAGAATATGAAGTTTTTCCTAAAGGTTCTTCAGCCTACCAAGGATAAGTATAGACATCTCCGTACCGATCTGTGAGACTCTATTAAATCAGCTCATGTTCCACGAGACCATGTAACCTACGCTCTAATACCAACTTGTCACTACACCAACCCGGTCATAAAGGTGCCTAGTACACTACTAGGCAAGCCCGACCTTGTTACGACAATTCCCAACGCTTAAGTAACATAGGCAAACGATACCCACACAATATATTAAAAGTAGAATTATGAATGAATAGTGCATAAATTTAACCAATAATACGGAACATAGTCCAACTAGGACCCGATGTCACGAATCTGAGCCTCTAAATAAAAAATTCCAACCTATTATAGAGTTTGTCTAAAACCTGAAACACAGAAATAAAAGTTAAGGTAGAGGGGAAATATCCAAGGCTGTGGACACCGTGCAGCTACCTCAATACTCCCAGAAAATGTCTCTAATCAGCTTTCAAGCCTTACTCTGCCTGGGTAGAACCTGGATCTGCACGCAAGGTGCATGATGTAAAGTGAGTACTCCGACCTACTGAGTAAAAAATATAAATACAGATTGAAAATAAGAAATCACTGTGAATACACAAGGTAGCCTATATCTAGCATTTTAGATCAATATAAGTGAAAACACTAAAACCAATGATAAAGTGAAGGAATAATGCATGTGAAAATGTAACTCAAATAATTGCACACTCTAGTACTCGCTGCGGCGTGCAGCCTGCTCCATTATTTATCGTTGATGGCGCTCACTGGCAGTCTGTACAGATTTCGGAGGGGCTCTTACAACCCAAGCACAATATCAGCCATCTCGTGGCATCAAATAGGCTCTTGGCCTCAATATCAATATAACATTGTTGCGGCATGCAGCCCGATCCAAATAATACTAAAACATCCTCACTATCGGATCCTTAGCCCAAGTCAGAAAATAAATAAATTGCCGCTCGGGCATAACATACTATAGGGATCTCATCCCTCATTTACTTTTCGTTTATGATTCATATTCAAAAATATAGTTCTTATCTTATTTTTAATATTTGAAAACATGATATAGAGTTTAATTTATGCAAACAAGTGAGGAAAACTAGTGAAGATCCCTTAAGGATTCTAGAGGTCGGCACAAAGCCCCAAACGTGGAAATAAGCCCAATTCACAGTAATCAAGTATGCGTCTTAATCGCCAATGTGCTACTAGAGAAGCTTTTGCTACATATGCTTCGATTGGACCCGATGAGACACTTGCTATGGGAAATGTTTCAAAGGCCAAGATTGAAAGATGTAGGAAGATAATTCTCAAAATAACCTCCGGCAAAGTGGTGCCTTTGAACAACGTCATCCATGTTCCCGAGATTACGAAGAATTTAGTCTCTGCTTGACTTCTTGATAAGAATGATTTTAAATGTGTATTTGTGTCTGATAAGGTTGTAATAAGTAAGAACGAGATGTTTGTAGGAAAAGGTTACCTCACCTAGGGCCTTTTCAAGTTGAATGTAATGGTTGTGGAAAATAATAATAAAATTTAAGCTTCGTCTTACTTACTTGAGTCAAATGAATTATGGCATATAGTTTGGGTCATGTCAATTATAAAACCTTGCGGAAATTGATTAATTTTAAAGTATTGCCTAAGTTTGCATGTGACAAATCAAAATGTCAAGTATGTGTGGAATCTAAGTATGTTAGACATCTTTATAAGTCAGTTGAAATGAATTAAAATTCTTTAGACTTATTTAACACAGATATTTGTTACATGAAGTCAATACCATCTCGTGGTGGAAAGAAGTATTTCATGACCTTTATTGAAGGTAGTACTCAATATTGCTATGTTTATTAACTTATTGGTGAAGATGAAGCGATAGACGCATTCAACCAATACAAAAATAAAGTTTAAACGCAACTTAACAGTTAAATCAAAATGATAAGAAGTGATAGTGGTGGTGAATATCAATCTCCTTTTGAATAAACATGTTTAGAATATGGAATTATTCATCAAACAACGACCCCTTACATGCCCCAATCCAATGGGATTGTGGAAAGAAAGAATCATACATTGAAGGAGATGATGAACTCATTGTTGATAAGTTCTGGTTTGCACAGAACATGCGGGGAAAGTCATTCTTACGGCTAATTGGATATTAAATCGAGTGGCCCATAGCATAACACAATCCATTTCATATGAAAAATGGAAAGGAAGGAATCTCTACTTGCATTATTTTATAGTGTGGGGGTGTTTGGCAAAATTGCAAGTTCCTACACCCAAAAGAATTAAAATAGGATCAAAAACCATTGATTGTATTTTCATAGGATATGCAACTAATAGTAAAGCATATCGATTTCTGGTTCATAAATAAGAAAATTCCGACATTCATAATAATACAGTAATTGAATCAAATAATGCTAAGTTATTTAAAAATATATATCCGTATGTAAATGAATATGAGTTGATTGGTGAAGGATCTAAACAATCTTGGGAAGAAACAAAAGAAAGTACACTTAATCAGAAGGATCCAAGACTTAGTAAACGTCAAAGAACGTCTACTTTATTTGGACCAGATTTTTTGACTTTATTAATGGAAAATGAGCCCCAAACATCTAATGAGGCTATTTTTTCTTTGGAATCATTGTTTTGGAAAGAGAGTTAATAGTAAAATAGAATACATACTGAACAATCATACATGGGAATTGGTTGATCTTCCTTTTGAAAATAAACCGTTGGGTTCTAAATGGATCTTTAAGAGGAAAATAAAAAATGATGGCACTATTGAAAAATTAAGACAACACTTGTGTCAAAGGGTATGGACAATGAGAAGGTATTGACTATTTCGATACATACTCTCCAGTTACAAAAATTACATCCATACGAACGTTAGTAGCGTTATCTGCAGCTTATGGTATTGAAATTCATCAATGGATGGTAAGACGACCTTCTTAAATGGAGAGTTTGAGAAAGAAATATACATGGAACAACCTGAAGGGTTTGTGGTTTCAAGTAAAGAAAAGATGGTACGTAGACTTGTTATGTCCCTTTACGGACTAAAATAAGCATCCAAACAATGGCATTCAAAATTGACCAAATATTGATGTTAACTAATTTTAAAAAAATGAATATGATAAATGTGTGAACAATAAAAATGTTTCAAATTAGATACTCATTGTTTTCTTATATATGGATAATATGTTAATAATGAATAATGACATTGGCAACATAAATGCGACTAAGTGCATGCGAACTAGCAAGTTTGATATGAAAGACTTTGGAGGTGCTGATTCAATTTTGGGAATTGAGATCCATAAGACTTTTCAAGGTCTAGTATTGTTACAATCTCATTATATTAAGACAGTACTTGAAAAATTCAAGCACTTGGACTATAAAGTTGCAAAGACTCCAATTGACGTGAATCTTGCATTAGCAAAGAACAAAGACCAAAGCATATCACAAATGGATTATGCTCATGTGTTGGGTTGCTTAACATATATAAGGAATTATACACGACCAGATATAGCTTGTGCTATAAGTAAATTGAGTCAATCATATGAGCAATCCAAGTCAATCTCAATGGATTGCCTTGAAACGAGTTTTGGGGTATTTAGTACATATCCAGGACTTTGCTTTGCACTACAATAAATAACCTGCGATCATTGAGGAATACTGTGATGCAAATTGGATCACCAGATCAACTTATTTCAGGTCCACAAATGAATATGTATTAACTATTGGTTTAGGAGCTGTATATTGGAAGTTGTCCAAACAAACTTGTATTGCCCGCTCAACAATGGAGTCTGTGTTCATAGCCTTGGATAAAGCCGGTGAAGAAACTGAATGGCTTCGGAATGTCTTGGAAGATATTCCATCTTAGCCCAATCTATTGGCACCAATAATCATACATTATTATAGTAAATTGGAAATTGGAAGGGCTTGGAGTGTTACGTATAACGGTAAATCTTGTCATATACGGAAAAGACATATAACCGTTAGACAATAACTCTCTAGATGAATTATCACGATTGACTATGTAAAGTCAAGTGGTAATGTGTAAGATCCACTTACAAAAGGCCTAACTAGAGAGGTAGTTGAGAAATCAACAAGGGAAATGGGACTATGGCCAAGAACAAGTCATAGTGGCAGTAACTCTACCTAGAAGACTAAAGTTCCCAAGATCTGGGCTCAGGGAGATCAAACAAAGTCAGTAATGAAGGTTCAACATTGTAAACTAAACTTTTGGTCCATTCTCGTGTAGAGACAATGTAAGTATAAAACATTAAGGATTTTTAATGATTAAAAATTTGATACGAGGTATATCAAAGATCGTATCTATGGGATGTCACGTTTAGGAATCACCTATGTAAGTGTGAAGTGTTAGCCGTTTCAAGGAGAATTTTGCAAAGCCAATTCTCTATGCATTTATGGAACCAGGAGGTGTTCACGACTGAAACAAATACAACAATGAGAACCAAAGACGGTTAAGGGTTGGTTATGTGACTTGTGGTTTTCTAAGTATAAACCAAAGTTCAACGGTTCAAAGATATCAAATCTACCAATTGATTGAGTATATGTGACATAAGTTCACTACGGAAAGCTCAAAGGTAAACGTACTTATCCGGATGCAATTAATCCTTACTTGCGAATCACACAGTTTTTCATGCATGCTTCAGTGATATAGCCATTCCCCATTCGTGTGAGGGATTGTTGGGGTTTTAAGCTATTAATGCTTAAAATAGGGTAAATGAGAAAAGAATATATTTGCGCAATACTCGAGTTTTCCTCCTTGATGGTCCCATACTGGAAGAGGAAAAGGCATTTGATGGGTATGTAAGCAATTTCTCTTATTCGAGCTCATAAAGAGTTGAGAAGAAGGTAAGCCCCGCGCCGTTGTTGTCGTCTTTACTCACTCGTCTCGTCCCGGCTTGGCTCAGCTTCGGCTTCAGATTTGGATTCGGTCAAATGATCGATTGATTAGTTTTGGACCAAATTTATTTGTTAATAGTAAATATTAAAAGAAATATTATTAAATATTTCGTTTAATAACAAAATATTAATATTAAATCCAATTCTGTGATCCAATTTTCAGTTTTGTATTTTTGTAACAAAAAATTAACTACCCTTCAATTTTACCTCTTTAATGTTGAATAAATAACCATTTATGTTATGGCATTCATTCTTTGGTCATTTTGCAAAAACAACCACTCTAAAGAGTTTGCACCACTTCAGATTTTGGCGCAACTTTAACAATAAATACAAGTCCATTCTCTCATATTTTCCATAGGAATTTTCTTAGTTCTTCTCTTTTCTTCTGCATATTTTAACTTTAAAGAAAGCAATAGAAAGGGCGATTTTGTCCCGATCCAAATTCGCCCTCTGTGAACTGTCATGATGGCACCTATCTCTACGACTAGGTAAACCTATCAATGAGAAAAGTAAATAGAAACTTGAAGAAAAGTAAAATAAAAGCCAAAAGCTAAAAAGAAACAGTGTTTAAGGTGCAGCTCGGCACATACAAATAACAACTCTCGAAGCTAACAACAATTTCCTAGAACTCGAGATCTCACAAATCACAAGCTATGAGACACATAAGAAGTTCTAACTCCAAAAATGTCTAAATATAGGAAAAAATACTAAAAGGGCTATACTTGTTACAGAAAGATAGAATGGGACTCCTCGATGTGCAGACGTAGCAGAAATATACACCAAAGTCATTATAGAAACGCCTATTTCCATGGCTGACAGAACTGAGTGGGAGTACCTCCATATGCATAACAAAAAGGTGCAGAAGAGTAGCATGAGCACACCACAGCGGTGCCCGGTATGTATCAAGACTAACCTTGGTTGAGTACTGATGAGGAACAGTCAAGACACCTACCAGTCTAATAAACAGTACAATTATAGGAACAATGGATCATGATATGTATACATGAAAAGACTAACACTCTACAGTCACAATAATGGTAGAGAGCAACAAGTAACAACGAAAGTATTAAGAATGAAAACACATAAGAACAAGCAAAAACACAACCCAAACCCTAAAACAATACAGTAAAGGAAGAACAAAACAATAGCTCAGATCCTACGACAGTGTTCACATCAGGTCTTATCCAACAAATTCCATGAATTACCGAATCTCGGAAAAATTACGACTCACAAATCTCAGTACCTGAAATCTAACACTTGGCATCCTGTGCCCCCATCAGCCTCATTGTCACACTAACAACTCACTTGCTAACTAGGGCCACTCTCGTGTATATATAACAAGTAAACGATGGCGTAGGTCTATTCCTAGTAAAATTAGGAGGACTTCACATCCAATAGGAGTGTTCAACTACCTGTATCCTTGTGCAAGTGCTTTAACAAGATTTCTATCCGCTAATAAACGTATGAAGAAGAAAGGGCAGCACGTACGATGTTTCCCCACAACTTTCACGAGATAAAACTCATACATGTAACCAACCGACAATTACAATATTAAACAAAATAAGAATGCCTCCACAGGCTGTCACAAATCCTGACAATCAATCCCTGACATAGCCCACCTTGTTCTACCACGTATACAAATAATAACATAATAAGTGCCCACATTGTTTCGCCACACGTGCATCATAATGTTCCCACCCACATATAAGCATATAAACATATCCCGCCTTGTTACACGCCATGTGCAATATATAGATAGCAACGCTAGCACGGAAATACATCATGCAAACCCTCAACAACTGCATGACATAAATGTCCTGCATTACAATATCAACAACCGCACGGTTGAAACCTTGTGCGCCACCATAACAAGTAAAACAATAACAATGGCAATGTATACAAGAGCACGAAAAGTGAATCAATTCAAGTAATTTCGTTCACCAGGGGACGGTAAAACTAACTCACAAGGAATAACCGCAACCGAGAATACTAAGCATAATAAGAACAACTCAACAAGGGAGAAAATAATATGAAGCAACGATTCCATAATATGTAGTTCAACAACAAGAAAGTTAACATGAATCAAATAATTTCAAATAAGGAAATGTCAACTAAACATAGAATATCTAAACTTCTTTTAAAGTTGGGCAAGTTAAGAAAGACATAAAACCATTATAATTAAGGATAAGCAGCATGTGGATAATCGCAACCTCAGTTAAGACTAAATAATTACATGAGAGATAATAATGATTTCAAACTAAATAATTACATCAGAGATAATAATAATTTCCAAATAAAGACAAGCAATTATGAAAGATAATGTGACAATAGAAGGGGTAAAGATCTTAAGTTAAACAAATTAAGAGTAAATTAGGCAATAAGAATGAACCATAAAGCAATTAATTCCATGTAAAACATGTAGAGGTGAAACTAGTAATGAGGAATTCAATCACGTTAAGAACAACTTCATACTCAGTGAATATAAGGACCTAAGAACCTAAAAAGGGCAATTTTCCACAAATCAATCCCAGCATGCACTCCTCACCTCGCATACACGGATTTCAATCAACACATAAGACTAAAATCCACTTAGGGAAAGTCCACCACACAAGGTTAGGAAAGATACTTACCTCGAACCCGCTTACAATCAACTAGAACCACGTTCTTGCCATGAGTACTCGACTCCAAATGGACCAAATATATTCAATTCAATTTCATAATGTAAACAATACTTCAAGTAATTGATTCTACAATTATATTCTATGCTAATACGCGAAATTATGTAAAATAACCAAAATGCCAATCAGACCCATGCCTCGAAATCGGATAAAATATATAGTTTAAGAATCCTCACACCCTTACGAGTCTGACCATATAGAAATTATCCCAATCACATGCCAAGTACCCAATCAAAACCTAATCTTTAGGCCTAAGAACTTTTCCCCCAATTTCTACCGAATTTCCGAAATTAAAGGATCAGTTTAAGAGAAGATTCATGCAAATTTGTCTAAACCAAGTAAGAATCCCTTATCCAAGCCGCCCAGGTGAAAATACCTTCAAAAATCACCAAGAACCTAGCTTTAGAAGTCAAAATATGATTAAAATGGTGAAACCCTTGACTTGGGATATGTTCTGCCTGCCCAGGCATTTGTGCATCGTGATAGAGGGAGAAGACTGGCGATCATGTAGAAGAAATATTACGGCTGCCTAGTTTTCTCAACCCGAACATGATGATGAGCTCGCAAACGCAGAGAAGGAAAATGCAAGGCTCCGAGATCGCGAAGGGAGAGACGCGAACACGAAGAATGGAAATGCAGGGCTTCTTGAAAACGAAGACGTTTGTTGAGGTGGTAAGCAACAATGCATCGCGAACACGAGAGGTTATTCATGATCGCGAAGAAGGATATCAGAAGCAGCAAAATAGCAGTTCCAAAATGGGGAAAAATAATCCGTAGCCCATCGGAAACACACTCGAGGCTCCTTAGACCCCCTCTAATCGAACAAACAAGTCATATAACATAACAAGGACTCGCTCAAGGTTTCAAATCACAGAAAACAACACTGAAACAATGATCATACCATAATTTGAACTTATGAACCTTCAAATCTTCAAATTTCAAAACTCGTGCTGAAAAAACCTACCAAAATTATCCGGAATGATGCCAAATTTTGCAGACAAGTGAAAAATGATATAACGGAGCTGCTCTAAATCTCAGAATCACTTTCCAAACCTGATATTACAAAAGTCAACTGTGGGTAACACTTCTTCATTTTCCAAACTTCAACTTTTTCCAACTTTTGCCGAAATGCCTTAATTTACCCTAAGGACCTCCAAATCTAAATTCGGACGCGCGCCTAAATCCAAAAACCCTTCAATGTTTTTGAGATCATCCACAAACCATTTCGGGGCTGTTTACCCATAAGTCCAATTCTGGTTAAATTTTCACCATTTAAACTTCTAAAGCTAGTTTCTTTCATCCAATTTTACTCTAAATCATCCGTTAACAAAATTCCACCATGCACGTGAGTCGATACTCATATTATGAAGCTATTTCAGGCCTTACGCTGTTGAATGGAGCTTAATTTCTCAAAACGACCTGCCGAGTTGTTATATCCTCCCCCTCTTAAACAACGTTCGTCCTCGAAGGATATAAGTTTTTCCTCGAGTCCTCAAGTCACTGAACGCAAACTTCAAACATACAACTGCGGGTGATCTAACATCTCCCCAATCCACATAAGCATGACAACACCATCTCAACTAACATTTAGCCTTTCTCACAATACTAATAATCCTAACAACCAGAATTCTCACCTTTCATCAATTTCTAAAAGAGCCGATTCTAGATCCATACATGGTATCAGTATCAACCAGCTGCATCAATTCATACAAATTCCTGTATAGTGCAACATTACAACACAACGCCTCACACGTAGGCCCAAAGTTATATTTCTGATCACAATATTCGCCTGAAATCAAAATTAGCACCAGCCATAAACCTCAAATTCAATAGGAACTCTTTTCTGTGACGACCCAAAATGGTCATAACCTATTTTCTTCCTTATTCCTTTCTTCCGACGCCTTGAAAACCCTATTTTTACTTGCCTCAATTTGCATGCACAGTCCGTACACGTAGCCGGAAAGCTTATGTGTTAAATTCTTTAAAAGTTGCTAAAATTTGGCTTTAAAATGATTAGAGCTGGCTTTGGTCAATATTTTAGATAAACGGACCCAAACACATAATTTGACATTGCCAGAGGTTCCATAAAAAAATGGGACTCGGGCGTTTACCCGAAATTGAAATTCGAGGTCCTGAGCCTGAGAAATGAATTTTTAAAGGTAATTGTTTTTCTGTAATTTATGAGAAAAATTGAAATTAAAATGGATTAGGACGTGATGGTATCTGGGTTGTATTTTGATTTCGAAGCGTGGTACATGTCTTATATGTGGTTTAAGACGTTTCTGTGTAATACCGTTGAAACTGAATATCGTTTGATGTGTTTCTGACCTAAATATCTAAAAAATAGAAGTTGATCACGTTTGATGAAACATTATTGATTTTGAGGTTTATTTCCATGTTTATGATGTTATTTTAGCGATTTGATTGCATGGTTATGTTCGTAGGATTAAAAAATAATTTTATATTCAGGCTCGTGGGGTAATGGGCGATATGAATTTGGTCCGAACCTTCTATTTCGACCAAGCAGGCCCAAGGTCGATTTTTGAATTTTTTTGAAAAAAGGTTTGGAATCTATATTTAGTCATTGGGTTTGGTTGTTTAGCTATTGTTTATATTATAAAGTCATTATTTCATAGATTTGATTGAGTTTGAGCCAAATTCGAGAGGGAAAGCGATCATTGTGGATGGATTTAGCCGTGGAGGTTAATGTAAGTGTTTGAACTAACTTTAGTGAGGGAATAAGAGTAGAGTCTTCATTGCTAATTGTCGAGTTCAGTATATAAGAATGGTTACGAGTATCTATACACTAGTGTCGAGCATGACTGTTAGTACTAAATTGCTAAATTATCGAATTATAATTTGTTGTTTATGAGGACTTGGTTGAAAATCTTTAACACAGAGCCAGTAATTGTAGAGACAATTGTATCGATTTAATTGTGTTAAATAGGAATTGGATAACTTTGGTAAAGCTGGATCTCCCTTTCGGGATAGCTTTTCCTTTGTCAAAATAGTTTATTATATTACCTTGTTCCCTGCTGAGATAGTTTAATATAACATCTTCCCCCTCACCGGGATTATATCGTGTATTGTGTTGAAAGAAATGCGATCGAGTGGCGCGCCGACCACGGAATATTAAGAAATAGGAATGTGTGGCAAGCCGACCACGGGATATTATGAAATGGGAACGTGTGGCACGCTGACCACGAGATATTACAAAATGGAAATGTGTGGCATGCTGACCACAAGATATTATTAAATGGGAATATGTGGCACACCGAACACGAGATATTATGAAATTGGAACGTGTGGCACACTGCCCACGTGATATTATTGTAATGGGAGCGTTTGGTACGCCTACCATGTGATATTATTATAATTGGAGTGTGTGGTACTCCTACCACGTGATATTATTGTAATGGGATCGTGTGGTACGCCTACCACGTGATATTATTGTAGTGGGAGCGTGTGGTATGCCTACCACGTGATATGATGAAATTCAATCGTGATGCACGCCTACAATAAGAAGAAATATGAAACAAGTGAATTTGGGTTGTTGCTCCATTATTCTGCGTTTGAGGAAATTAGATTTACTTTCTTTATTTATCCCTGATATTCTATTTTTATCTGCTATTCCAGTAAGCATCCTTACCAGATAAACATGTGCATATATATATATATATATATATATATATATATATATATATATATATATGCACATGTTTATCTGGTAGTCTAGTCTAGCCTTTTCACTATTTCGCCAAGTTAGGCTAGGCACTTGCGAGCACATGGGGTCTGGTGTGTTGATGCAACACTCTATGCATCTTTTTGTACAGATCACAGTACCGGAGCAGCAGCTTTTTGACAACAGTAGGAGCATTGGGAGCTTATTTTAGTCCAAAGATCCCGACCCGAGGTATCTTTGCTGACGTCCGCATGGCCTGTAGTCTCTCCTATCTTTATTTGTTTTTGTTATCCTTGTACTGAAAAAAAGTATTATGTTTTTATAAAGACTCTGTATTTAACACTCTATAGATGTTCGTGAGTTAGTGACTCCAGTCTTGGGTAGAGTTGTAATTGAATTTCCGCACTTGTTTTCAGTTTATTTAAATTTAAGACTACCGCTTTATTATATTATGTTTTATTCTCATTAAATGGTTGAAAATTTCTAAAAGAAGTAAATTATGTAGGTTTGCCTAGCTCCTAATAGTAGGCTCCATCATAACTCTCGAGGGTGGGAAATTCAGGCTGCGACAAGTTGGTATCACATCACTAGGTTACATTGGCCTCGCACCCCACCGACAAACTCGGTAGAGTGTGAGGGATCGGTACGGAGACGTCTATATTAATCCTAAAAAGGCTACATAGTTAGGAAAAACTTCCCCTTTGTTCTTCCTTTTCGTGCGGTTGTGTTTCTCAAACACCGATTGAATTTCTACTCTATTCTTTCGTAGATGGCGAGAACACACGCTTTCTCATCTACTGCTCAGTAGCCCTAGAGGCGGAACCTCATGTTGAGTTTGAGGATAAGGTTCCAGCCCCAGAAGTTTCGGTGGGCCCAAATCAGTTCCCAGAGGGGTTCATTTCCACCCCAGTTCTTCTGGACGGTCTAGTCCGATTGGTATGCCTTATAGAGGGTTTCATTATAGCGGGTTTTCTTCCAGTGGTTCACCCATCGGTGGCAGGTAAGCTGAGTATGGTGGTACAGGCTGGGAGTGAGATCACTTTTCAGGAGGCGGCCAATATGGGCTGTAGAGTTGAGATAGTTCTACTATAGGGAGGCGGTCATGGGTCGGATAAGAGGCCCTGTCATGCAAGCATATTTAGTGGTACTTCGTAAGGAGGTAGAGTTTCTTATGGTATAGGCCATCCTCATGTGCCCTTTCAATCAGCTCTCCAGGTCACTCATGGTATTCAGGTGGTTATTCAGGTCGACTGGGTGGACCTCAGTTTTCGTAGCTACAACAGTCGCGTGGATGTTGTGAGTGTGGTGAGTATGGTTATCTCAGGAATGCTTGCCCAAGGTTGAGTGGTTCTAAGCTGCATTATCCTGATCAGCAGACTTTCAGTGTATAATTAACACCTATAAGCGCACCACTGCTTTGTTATTCCCAACAGCCGAGGGCTTGTTTCAAATGTGGTGATATGAGGCACATTGCTTCTGGCAACTCTCAGCATCAGAGTTCTCGTGCTAAGATTTAGGAAGCACAGATTCCACAGCCTGCCCAGCCAGCTAGAGGCGGGGGCAGATGTCATAGAGGTAGAGGTAGAGGTCATAGACCCAAAAGGTCATCACCTGTTTTCTCCCTTTATTCGTGCTTTAGAGGACTTGAAAACCCCATTTTTACTTGCCTCGACTTGCATGCGCAGTCCGGACGCGTAGCCGGAAAACTTATATGTTAAAGTCTGTGAAAGTTGCTAAAATTTTGCTTTAAAATGATTAAACTTGACTTTGGTCAACATTTCTTATAAACGGTCTCGGACCCGTGATTTGACGGTCTCGGAGGGTCGGTAGAAAAATATGGGACTCGGGCGTATGCCCGGAATTGAAATCCGAGGTCCCGAGTATGAGAAATGAATTTTTTAAAGGAAATTGTTTTTCTGAAATTTATATGGAAATTTGAAATGAAAATGGATTAGAACGTGATGGTATCGAGCCAGTATTTTTGTTCTGGTTCCCGGTACATTTCTTATATGCGGTTTAAGACGTTTCTATGTAAGTCGCTTAACGCCAGACGACGTTTGACTTGTTCCGGACCTAAATATCTAAAAATGGAAGTTGATAAAGTTTGATTAAAAAGTATTGATTTTGAGGTTTAATTCCACGTTTATTATGTTAGTTTGGTGATTTGATCCCACGTATAAGTTCGTAGGATGTTGTTGAGTTAGCATGTATGTTTGGTATGTATCCCCGAGGACTCCTGAGTGTTTTCGGAGTTGTGCGGGATAGTTTTCGACTTAGGAAAAGTTGCAGCTTTTCTACAACAAGTGAACAGTGTTTTGCTTCTTCGCGTTTGCGACCTTCAGCTCACTTTCGCATACCTTTTGGGCTTCCCCTTCTTTGAGTTCGTGGATCAGTCCCCGCTTTTGCATAGTTTTAGTGCCTCATTCATCGCATTCGCGTGCAAACCATCGTGATCGCTAAGCCTTGGTTATTCGTTCATCGCATTTGCCTGCCCCATCTCACGTTTGCAAGACCAAAGTCTTAGACCCCCGGCCATTCCTTCTACGCGTTCGCATTCGTCTTTCCGCAATCGTGGTGCTTTGACCCATTTACCCTTCATGAACGTGGCCCCATTCCCACAAATGCGAAGGGCATTTTTTCCTAGCGATTTAGCTCAAAATAGAACCAGTGATAGGATATTTAACCAAATACATACGAGTTCATCTTCTCCATAGCCCATAGGCAATTTCTAGAGCTCCTCTTCAACAAAACTTCTTGGGTAAGTATTGATTAACTTGTTTCCTTTAGTTCCTTCGTCATTTATTAATTTCCTAAGCTCAAACATATAATAAAGGGTTGAAATTGGAGGAATTGGGTAGAGTTAGGGATTTTTAAAAATTGTATATCCGGGCTCATGAGGGAATGGGTGATATGAATTTTGTCAGAACCTTGTGTTTCGACCAAACGGGCCGGGGTTGATTTTGGAATTTTTGGAAGAAAGGTTTGGAATCTATATTTAGGCATTGCGTTTGTTTTTTAGCTATTATTAATATTATAAAGTCATTATTTTATACATTTGATATAGTTGGAGCCGAATTAAAGAGGGAAAGCGGTCGTTGTGGATTGATTTAGCCATGGAGGTTGAGGTAAGTGTTTGATATATTTTTGGCTTGGGTGAATAGGAGTAGAGTATTAATTGATAATTGCCAATTGTCGAGTACGATGTGTTGGCATGGTGACGAGTATCTATACAGTGGTGTCGAGCAAGACCGTGAGTCCTAAATTGCTAAATTATCGAATTCTAATTTGTTGTTTATGAGGACTTGGTTGGAAATATTTAGCACTGAGCCAGTAATTGTTGAGACTAATGTATTGATTTAATTGTGTTAAATAGGAATTGGATAAGTTTGGTTATAACTGGATCTCCCTTGCCGGGATAGTTGCTCCCTTGCCGAAATAGTTTATTACATTACCTTGTTCCATTGCCAGGATAGTTTATTATAACATCTTTCCCCCTTGCCGAGATTATTTTGTGTATTGTGTTAAAAGAAATGGGATCGTGTGGCACGTTGACCACGAGATATAATGAAATGGGAATGTGTAGCACGCCGACCATGAGATATTATGAAATAGGAACGTATGGCACGCCGACTACCTGATATTATGAAATGGGAACGTGTGGCACAGCGACAACGAGATATTATGAAATGGGATGGCACGCCGACCATGAGATATCAGGAAATGGGAACGTTGTGGCACGCCAACCACGTGATATTATTGTAATGGGAGTGCGTGGTACACCTACCACGTTATATTATTGTAATTGGAGCGGGTGATACGCGTAGCACGTGATATTATTATAGTGGGAGCGAGTGGTACGCCTACCACGTGATATTCTTGTAATGGGAGCATGTGGTACGCCTACCACATGATATTATTGTAATGGGAGCGTGTGGTACCCCTATCACGTGATATTATTTTAATGGGAGCGTGTGGTACACCTACCACGTGATATAAAGAAATGGGATCATGATGCATGCCTTCAACAAGAGGAAATATAAAACAAGTGAAAGTGGGTTGTTTCTCCATTATTCTGTGGTAAAGGAAATCATATGCAGTTTCTTTATTAATCCATGGTATTCCGTTTTTATCTGCTTTACCCATAAGCATGTCCCCCTCCCAGGTTTAACTGTTTATTTTCTCCTACTATTTCATTGTACTTGTACATATATATATATATATATATATATATATATATATATAAATATATATATATATATATATTAGTCTGGTCTAGTGTCGTAACTACTTCGCCGGGTTAAGCTAGGGACTTGCCAGCACATGGGGTTGGTTGTGTTGATGCTACATTCTGTGCATCTTTTTACAAATATCACAGTACCAGAGCAGTAGCTTTTGGACAGCAGTAGGAGCATTGAGAGCTGACTTTAGTCCAGAGATCCCGAGGTAGCCTTGCTGACGTCTGCATGGCCTGGAGTCTCTCCTATCTTTATTTTCGTTTGTTATCCTTGTACCGAAAGAAATAGTATTGTGTTTTATTCAGATTCTGTATTTAGCACTCTATAGATGTTCGTGAGTTAGTGACTTCAGTCTTGGGTAGAGTCATAATTGAATTTCCGCACTTGTTCTCAAAAATCACATCAAACCTACCAAAATGGACAATAGGAATTTTACTAGTAGTCTCAAAACTCCCAAAAATGGCTAAAAATAGATGATATACATTGCTATCAATCATAGAATCTCCCAACCGGATAGTCACATAAACATAGTGCAAATCATGAAACGCACCCATAAATGGAGCAACAAATAAGGGAACTCACCCCGATAAGGAGAATTGTAGTGAACTATAGATAATGCCCATTATAACATACCAAATTCATACCTGAATGGCGTTCGGCTGGTGTGTTTGGCCTCAAGCCTACTATATGAAATGCATAAACGAGCCGGGCCTCCCCCTCTTGGGCGCCCTCTTCTCTCCTGAATACCTCGCTGTGACACATCGGTCCAAAGTCTGGGACAATATCTCACCATAAGGCTAGTATTTCCACACTCTAATCACCCTCTCTGAAGCGTGAACTGAATTGGATAATCCGAAAACCTCTACCATAATACACCCTGCCTCGAAAATAAGAATCAGTATATCCTCTAGATCTACGAGGTCTCCTCGTCTCCTCAAACTCTCTCTTCAGATTTTGTCTACCCTATCTCTCGTGACCCCTCTTATCCCCTCTCTCCCTAGTATGCATACCCTCTATCTTCCTAGCAATGTTCACGACTTGCTAACTAGAAATATCCATCTCCAACTCACGAGTCATGCTAGACCTGATGCTAGGAATAAGCCCTTCAATAAACCAGCAAATTTTCTCGCGAATAGTAGAAACAAAGGCTGGGGCTTGTCTAGCTAAGCTTGTGTAATGGACAACATACTCTGAGACGGTCATAGCACCCTGGCGCAAATTCTAAAACTTCGCATTCCATGCATCCCTGAGGATCCGAGGGACAAACTCTCTTAAGAACATATATGAAAACTGTGTCCAAGTCAATAAAGCTGCCTGATCTGGACTGTCTAACTCATAGGTGCGCCGCCAATCATAGGCGGCTCCTCGAAGCTGGAAAGTAGCGAAAGAAACCCCGCTCAATCCTGAGATATCCATAGGACAGAGAATGCGGTAACAATCCTCAAGAAATCCTAGAGCATCTTCCGATGCTAGACAACTAAACTCAGGAGGCTTGTACCTCTTGAACCTCTAAAGCCTCAGTTGCTCCTGCTCGGAAGCCACTGCCATGCCATCGGGCTGAACTTGCACTCAAGGCGGTGCAGGAATATCTCCGGGATATTCCTGAGATAACTGCTATACATGCACTCGCTGCTCATGAGTGCGGGCGGCGAGAGTCTATACTCCTCCCCCGGCCTGGGATGTGGCTGCAGCAAGGGGAAGCAACCCCGGATGAGCCAATGTAGTGTACATGCTTATGAATTGTGCCAAAGTCTCCTGAAGGGCTAGAGTAATAGTAACAGTAGGCGTGTCAGGTGCCTGGACTCCGGATGGATCTACTAGTGGTACCTCGGCGCCAGCTCGCGCAGGTGCTCTAGCTGCATAACGTGTGCATCCTCGGCCTTTACCCCGACCCTGACCTCTGATGGTAGCAGTAGGGGGCACGGGTGCCTGATCACCGTAGGTAGTACATTTCTTCACCACCCGTGAGTCTCTAGAAGATAGAGGTTTACGATTGATATGTCAAAAATCTCGCACGACAGAGAAATCAAATGAAGTGGAATTTTCCTAACGGTTACATAGCCTCTCGTATATAAGTACATACGTCTCCATACTGATCCACGAGACTCTAATAGACCGGCTTGTGTTCATGACTCCTATGAACCTAGAGCTCTGATACCAACTTTTCACGATCCCAGTTGGCCCTCCATGAACTATCGTGATGGTATCTAGTCTCTACGACTAGGTAAGCTTAAAAATGCGAAAAGTAAATAGAAACTTGTGAAGAAGTAAATTAAAAGCCGAAAAGGTGAAAAGAAATAGTGTTTAAGGTGTCGCTCGGAACATACAAAAAACAACTCTCGTAGGTATCAATAATTTCTTTAAACCCGGAATCTCACAAATCACGAGCAAAGAGATACATAAGAAGCTCTAACTCCGGAAATATCTATACAAAGGAAAAAAATACTAAAAGGGCTATAATTATTACAGAAGGATAGAAAGGGACTCCTCGGTCCGTGTACTGAGGATATATACCTCGAAGTCTCTACAAAAACGCCTCCTTCCAAGATTGAAAGAACTGAGTAAGAGTACCTGGATCTGCATAACAAAAAGGTGCAGAATAATAGCATGAGCACACCACAGCGGTGCCCAGTATGTATCAAGACTAACCTCAGTAGAGTAGTGATGAGGAAGGTAAAGACACCGACCGGTCTAATAAACAGTACATTTATAGGAATTACGGATCATGATTTGTATAAATTTGTATAAAGGCTGCACGAAAAGACTAACAATGCTACACTCTTAATAAGGGAAGAGAACAAAACAATGAAGGTATTAGGAAAGAAAACACATAAGAACGAACAAAAACACAACCCAAACCCTAAGATTACAATACATTAAAGGAAGAACAAAACTATTGCTCAGATCCTACGGCAGTGTTCACATCAGGTCTTATCCAGCAAATTCCTCGAATTTTCGAATATCAAACAAATTAATACTCACGAGTCCCAGAACCTGAAAATCTAACACTTGGCATCCTGTGCCCCCATCAACCTCACGATCATACTGACAACTCACATTCTAACTAGGGCCACTCTCACATATATATAATAAGTAAATGATGGCGTACGTCTATACTTAAAAAATCATGAGGACTTCACATCTAATAGGAGGAAGAACGGGCAGCACGTACGATGTTTCCCCACAACTTCCACGAGATAAAGGTCATACAAGTAAGCAACCCACAATCACAAAATTAAACATAACAGGAATGCCTCCACAGGCCGTTACAAGTTCTTACAATCAATCCCTGACATAGCCCACCTTGTTCCTCTAGGTATGCAAAAAATAATATAATAAGTGCCCGTCTTGTTACGCAACACGTGCATCATAATATTCTCACCTTATCTCGCCACATGCATAACCCACATATAAGCATACAAGTATATCTCGCCTTGTTACGCCGCATGTGTAATAAATAAATAGCAACGATTGCATGGCAAAGACCTTGTGCAATCCCTCAATAACAACAACACGACAGAAACCTCGTGCATCACAATATCGACTACCGCACGGATGAAACCTCGTGCACCACTATCACAAGTACAACAACAACAACAACAACAACAACAATGGCAATGTATATAAGAGCACGACAAGTAAATCAACTCAAGTACTTTTGTTCACCAAGGGAAGGTAAAAATAACTCACAAGGAATAACTGCAATCGAGAATACTAAGCGTAATAAGAACAACTCAACAAGGGAGAAAATAATATGAAGCAAAGATTCCATAATATGTAGTTCAACAACAAGGCAGTTAACATGAATCAAATAATTTCAAATAAAGAAATGTAAACTAAACATAGAATATCTAAATTTCTTTTAAAGTTGGGCAAGTTACAAAGGATATACAGCCATTTCAATTAAGGATGAGCAGCGGGAAGATAATCGTAACCTCAATTAAAACTAAATAATTACATGATAGATAATAATAATTTCCTAATAAATACAAGCAGTTACGAAAGATAATGTGACAATAGAAGAGTTAAAGATCCTCAGTTAAACAAAGTAAGAGTAAATTAGGTAATAAGAATGAACCAAAAGCAATCAATTCCAACTATAACATGTAGAGGTGAAACTAGTAATGGGGAATTCAATCATGTCAAGAATAACTTCATACATAGTGAATATAAAGACCTAAGAACCTAAAAAGGGTAATTTTCCAAAAATAAATCCGAGCACGCATTCATCTCTCGTTTACACGGATTTAAATCATGACAAAAGACTCAAATCCTATGGGGAAGTACCCCACACAAGGTTAGGAAAGATACTTACCTCGAACCGGCTCAAAATCAACTAGAAACCACGTTCTTGCCACAAGTACTCGACTCCAAATTGTCCAACTCTATTCAATTCAATTTCATAATATCAATAACATTCAAGTAACTAATTCTACAATTAAATTCCAAGGTAATATGCGGAATTATGTAAAATGACTAAAATGCCCCTCTAGCACATGCCTCGAAATCGGATAAAATTTATATTTTCAGAATCCTCACACTCTTACGAGTTTCATCATATTAAAATTTTCCCAATCCGATGTCAAGTACCCAATCAAAACCCAGTCTCTAGGCCTAAGAACTTTTTCCCCGATTTCTACCAAAATTTCAAAATTAAAGAATGATTTTAAGAGAAAATTCATGGAAATTAGTCTAAATCTAGTAAGAATCACTTACCCCAACCCCCCCCCAAGTTAAAATCCTTTCAAAAATTGCTAAGAACCAAGCTCGAGAAGTCAAAATATGATGAAAATGGTGAAACTCTCGACTTGGAATATATTTTGTCTGCCCAGGAATTTGTGAATCGCGATCGTGGGAGAAGAGTCGCAATCGCGTAGAAGAAATTATAAGGCTGCCCAGTTTTCTCATCGTGAACGCGATGACTAGCTCGCAAACGCGGAGAAGGAGAATGCGAGGATTCGCGATCTCGTAGGGACAGATGCGAACGCGAAGAAGAGGAATGCAGGGCTTCATAACGCGAAGAGAAAGATGCGAACACGAAAAGAGATTTCGAGGTTGAAAGAAAATATGAATAATGAACTCGAGAGGCTATTCACGATCACGAAGAAGGATATTCGAAGCAGCAAAACAACATTTCCAAAATGGGGAAAAATGATCCATAGCCCATTTGAAACACACATGAGGCTCCCAGGACTCAGTCTAATCACACAAACAAGTCACATAACCTAAAATGCACTCACTAGAGGTTTCAAATCACACAAAACAACACTGAAACAATGAGTCAAACCATAAATTGAACTTACGAACTTTCAAATCTTCAAATTTCAAAGCTCGTGCCGAAACCTACCAAATCAATCCGGAATGACGCTAAATTTTGCAGACAAGTCCAAAATAACATAACGGAGGTGCTCCAACTTTCGGAATCTTATTATGACTCTGATATCACAAAAGTCAACTGTCAGTCAAACTTATTTATTTACCAAAATTCAATTATTTCTTAGCTTTTGCCAATATACCTCAGTTTACCCTACGGACTTCCAAATCTGAATCAAGATGCGCGCCTAAATCCAAAATCACGATACGAAGCTGTTGAGATCATCCATGACCCATTTCGGGGCTGTTTACCCAAAAGTTCAATTCCGATCAAATTTTCACCATTTAACATTCCAAAGCTAGATTCTTTCTTCCAATTTGACATTAAACTATCCGTTATCTGATTTCCACCATGAACGCGAGTCGATACTCATATTATGAAGCTGGTTTAGGACTTATACCATTAAACAGAGCTTATTTTCTCAAAAAGACTGGTCGAGTCGTTACAGATTTGCTACCGAACTTTGTGTTCGCTGAAATACTGGGGTTTGAATTACCACTACACCAGTGTGAAATTCGTTCTATCTTGGAAGAAAATAATCCATAACCTTGGGGTACTAGAAGGGGATTAAATTCCTTAAGAAAACACTGTGAATTCAGCGGGCTCGAATTGATTTTTTTATTTTATTTAAAATTTTATTTATGTTATTTTACTTTCTCCAGAATTATTTTACAAATAAAGATTACTAGCAACTTCTTTTTTGTAATATCACAACAAACCTTACTAAATTTGTTTTCTTTATTGTTTTCTATCTGAATGTTCAATCACTCGAGGCTTCTCTCTCCCAATTACTAAACCCATCGAACTGCTCTAGGCTTTTCTCCTTCTATTCAGATGATCAGGCTTCTAATTATGCTAAAATGTATCATGAAAAATTCTTGTTCTCATCAACATTAAATTCTGTTAAGTTAATATTCTTGTTCTCATTTTTTTATT
Source organism: Nicotiana benthamiana (assembly GCA_034376525.1). Taxonomy (NCBI): domain Eukaryota; kingdom Viridiplantae; phylum Streptophyta; class Magnoliopsida; order Solanales; family Solanaceae; genus Nicotiana; species Nicotiana benthamiana. Next base: position 98,209,817 of record CM067334.1, on the reverse strand, counting down.
TTTTTAATCACATCAGGGTTGCAGAAGAGGAAACATGAAGGGTATTACAAGATTTAGAATTGTACCATCACCAGCAAGGTGAAAGTTCAAGTAACCAACCAACTGAGCTACTAAGATTTCTGATTTTCATATTCTCATTAACGTTCAATTCACTTTTCTGACGCTCATATATATCTATTAAGAGAGTCTAAACTCACATATTTTAGAATTCTTGAATTCAAATGCTGAAATTAATGTATTTAATTTATAATCAATTCTATATTGGTTAGAATTCATTAAATTTATTATTTTTTCATGCAAGAAAAAATATATTATTTTCGGTCACTAGTTACATAAAGGTTCCAAAGGGGCTAAGGATGATCATGTGCTACTTTATTTCATTGCCTTAATATATTGTATCGAATGCTCAAATTCTTTTGTAGGTACCACGTGTTCGTAATCAAAAAACGTACCAGAAGAAACTGGACCAAAATGGTACTAGAGGGGATCCAAACCTGACAACACTCTTTGCATTATCGATCTCCAATAAGAATAAGGCTAGAAAGCATAAAAGTGACCGATCTAGAAAATGACTTAAAATACCTATTTGAAAAATACATAAGAATTTAGAATCAAAACAATTAATGTAGCCAAAGTTCATGAATTATGTTTTCCATTAGCTCCAGTCAAAGAGAGAAAATCAAATTTAGGTGTTTACCCTAAAAAATTTTTTTTTTTTTTTGACAAATTAATAATTTGTAATCAACATAAAATCGATAAGATTTCGGGTACTGAAAATAAACATTATTATTTAGTAGTGGCTTCGCATGAAGGATTTAAGATTGATGAATATTGATGGAGCTTTATCCAAAGTTACACTGCAAGCTGGCCTGGGTGGTGTTTTCAGAAACAGTAATGAAGACTGAATTTTCAGCTACTGCAAGTCAACCTATGCTTCACCTGTCATGCATTATGAACTAATGGCTATGCATGAAGGATTAAAGATTTCTCAGCAACTCGATCTTCCTAACATTGAACTAGAGACAGACTCAATAAATGTCATATCATTACTTAATCAAAATAACCCTAACTTCTCCAATCTAATTTTTGAATGCAGGTCGTTAATGCACCAGTTGAAATTATTACTTAATCAAAATAACCCTAACTTCTCCAATATAATATTCTTTCTTTTCCCTTCTAGAGACTTATAAATTGGTAGAAAAGACAATAAAGTTAAATAGCTTGAAATAATGTCGAAATCAATGAGTTTTCGCAAGGTCTTCAATATCGCTGTGAATAAGGATTTCTATGTTGAGTTCCAGCAAAACATTGTATACGACAACCTTCCTAAGTATTGCGCTTTTTGCAAACACCAAAGACATGATGAGAAGGTTTGTAGGTTTAATAAAAAAAAACTGATACAGAGAAGGATAATCTGGACATCCACACGACTAGTAATAGGGTTGTTGTTGACAAATTACAAGGGGATGCAATGGATTTTCTAAATGGGAAAAGAGCGTTACAAAGAATGGTTGTGCAAAATAATCCAGTATTGAATGAGGATCAAGGTGTTTCTGTTTCTACTGTTCAACATGAAAATGATGTTTTGAAACAGAATGTCGATCCAAAAAACATCCAATCTGCAGTGACTGAAAATGGAAATGCAGTGCAGCAAGAAAAGGTTAAGAATTCTGTGATTATTAATGGATCAGATTTGTCACATTCAACAGCTTCAGTGAAGGCTAGGGATGAGATATTCAAAGCACACAATGCAGTTTCAAACGTCTACAAGGCTGGGACAATTCAGACACCTACAGAGAAGATCAAATGTGGTGCACAGTCTGGACAGTTGCTTGACCATCAAGGACAGCATCAAAAAAACAATGGCTCTTATATGACAGAATCCGACCATGATGGACAGCATAAGGAGTGCAATATAGAGGCTACTGAATCCATCTCAAATATGACTGAGCAGATGTTGGATCATGATGGAAAGCAGTTCAGCAGCAAGCCTAAGCAATCACATTCTCAGTCGAAGGCAGTGGTAAATATAGACAAACAAAATGGTGATCCTACTATCCAAGCTCTTAATATGGATAAGGGAAATGCAAAACAACGCCTAAGTTCACAGACTCCTATGATCAGTCATACATCAATTATCGCACAGGTAGCAGCACCAGTGAAGCGTATTGATGAGGTAATGATTTTGGACTATCTGTCTCCTAAACTGCCTAGGGATGTTCCTTCACATTATGTGGAGAGTGCTGGGACAATTCATACATCAACAGCTCATAGTGCATCAAGTGCACGTATAGGACAGTTCACTGATCTAGATGGACAGCCTGGTAACGAGAAAATCATTAAGCAGCAGACCTTGACACAGAATAGTAATCACATTTCTAGTCCTTCCAATTTATCATTTCATTTAGATGCCTCAAAAAAAAAAGAGGTCAATTTTAATTCAGTCAACTCCAACTTCGGATGCAATGGAAATTTCTGATACTAAAGACAACAACAGTTCCAAATGCACATTACATAATGCAACAGTTCAAGCAGCTTGTTCACTGCCAAAGTCAGACTCTGCAGTTCCATTGCAAAGTCCTGCAGAACGACCAATAAATGAGACTGATGAAGCTGTCATTCAAATAACAGAAATTCTATCAAACAAAGACATGATGGGAATCTCATCTCGGCAGGGCACAAATCACATGGCAGAAATGGTTCAACATCAACATCCTTCAGATGACTCGCAGCTGCTAAAGAAAATTGGACAATATAATGCAAGGAACAATCAATCATCCAGATCTAACAGAAATGAAAGTCTCCAAAATAACAATAAACAGAAGGAAGAGATGAGTAAAGCAATAACAACAAGCTCCAATTCATGTGCCGTGCTCGCAAATATCATTAAAGATGATGAAAAAATTGCTGGAGGGGTGATACGGAAGGTTAAAAGCTATACTTCCATCTCTATATCCAGTATATACACCGAGAAAGGCATCAATGATAGTGGGGAATTCTCAAGCCTCAATGAAAATAACAAACAACTAGTTCTAGCAAACATGAGAGATATGGTTATTAAATCGAAACTCTGGGACCAACGACATGATGACGATGAGAGTTGGGACGAAGATTCTGAGGGCTGGTCATCTGCTGAAGAAGGCCAGATAGATGATTACAATAGCTCGGGAGAAGACAGTGAGGCTATGATCAAGCCAACAGTTCAAGAGAAACCGACAAATAGGAATGGGAATGTAAAACTTTCATCTACAACAAGTAAGTTGAACCATAATGCTCAAGTTTTCTTTCCAAAAAAGGATACAACAGCAGGTATCTCTAGTCATCCACCAAAGGAATGCATTGCCACGAATAAAAAAGTAGTTGCAATTTCTCAAGCGGGACAACACCAGCAAACATCGTCAGTGCTAATAATATCCTCCGTTCAAAGTTATGTCCAGAAAGATTTGGAAGGAAGTCACATACTTGAAGAAGGAGAGGAAGAGGATATCTTAACGCAATGCCGGAAAAATGCTGCAAGAATGGGGGATTTATCACCAAAGCACAGTAAAACAAATAAAAAAAATCATCAAAGGGATAGAAGATGGGACGGCAGAATGGCTGAAGACGCAAACAAAAGAAAGCTCCCAATGAGAATTGCAAAACTAAAACAGATCAACCAATCTACTTTCACAAAGTCCAGTAAAACAAAGAGCAAAACATGAATCCTTGTGAATACATCCCAAAGTTGGGGAAAGGACAGCACTTTAATCGCTCCCTCATAATTTATTTTACTTACTTAATATCCTCATCTTGTAATATCACCACAGAGTATGTTATGAACTCTGTGATGATTATGGCTTATTTGGTTCATTTAAGTTATTATGTTGTAATTTTAAATTTTATGTTATTAATAAAAATCTAACCTTAGGCTTTGCCTAGTGGATTGCCAAAAAAAAATGTTGAGTCGTGGAATTTCTTTGTTTCTCTATTTTTGGAATATGAGTTTGTGACTTTTCATAACTGATCCAATTGATAATATAGAGAAAGGGCTTGTCATCATTGACGCATGTCAGAATTTCCGCCTTCATTCTATTTCCAGGGCCTATACGAAAGAGAATCTAGTACTTTTTGTCATGAATATCTGAATTGATTGTTTGCTATTCCAGAATTCTTGTTTCGGCATCTCATACCATAAGATTTCAATTCTTCCCTAAGTAGATAATCAACACTGAAAACTATCTTTACATGATGGTTTGGTGTTTTGAAGATCCCTACCTTATTGACGGCAACTTATGTTTTAAATATTGCTTTCAATTCTGCACCTTATCTTCTCGTTTATCTTCTTAATCTTGTGACCAAATCGCCTAGCTTCTTTCAGGCCCTACTTGAATGTCTTGCTTTCTTCAAAAAAAATTCTTTATTAAGAGTCCTTTAAGAACTCATTCAGATATGAATTCATTTAACTTAATACTTATCAATTGGGACCCATTATTGTCATTTAAGAGGGGCTTTAGCCTAGCACCTTGTTCCCTAGGCATAGCTGTAAATATTGAATTTAACAGCCATTGTAACACACAAATTCAGACAAGCTTATACTACACATTATTCCAAGCTAAATAATACTTTATTTTTCAGTCTAGCATCAAGTCATGCTACCAGAACAAGTTGTGTGCTATTTTATCTCGATTACAATGCTACATCTTATATTTAATTTAATTATTTAATATTTTGGGATCAATTGATTCGCTTGTCTATAAACCACGCTATAAATTCAATTGTACAGTTTTGCAGGTACATAGTTTGGCGCCTACCGTGGGCTTAGACAGTTGTGTAATTGAGTTGATCCTTGCAGCTATTACAAATCCATCTTCTTTCTTAGCGAAAAACATAAAAATGGCAGATAACGATGTCAACATCGCACAGAACGTTAAGGAACAAGAAAATTTGCCTCAGCATGAGGATTCGATGTGTGATACCTGCATCGAGAAGGATGTAGACACGCTGGTTCATGGCAAGAGGTATCCTCAACATCTAGGGGAACCGACCCCTGACGTTTTTTAGGACAAACACGTAGCGAAAACATCAAAGATCTTGAGAGAACAGCAAAAGACAACCATGGTCCACCTCTCATAGCAACACCAAGCCATGACAGAACTAAGGAAATCATTATTGGGTGCTTCCAACAATGCAAATAGAAGAGGCTCATCTGCTCCCGGTGCTCCCGAATATCAAACAACGCGGAGGGTTGATAACAACACCCCGAATGGTCAGGTCGGCTTCGACGGATCTAGGTGGATCGGCAGAAGATCTAGTAATAACAACAGTAATGATCTTTTCAAAATCAAGCTCATGCGGTTTATGAAGAAAATAAAAACTCAAATAAACCAAATTCTAGGTGTATCACTAGGTTGAAGTGCTCAAACTCAACGAAATAAACCCACTTGATGCTCAAACCTAGCACAACACAAGAGTTATTTCTAAAGCTGATCAAAATACCATATGTACCAAAATATGATGGAATTTCGTACCCTTAGGAACACATCACCAACTATACAATAGAGTTGAAAGGAAATGATTTGGCTCCATCCGAGATCGAGCAGGTTCTAGGGAAACAAAGATTTTATTAAGATGTGACCGAGCCCACGGGGCTGCCTACATATCTCCTCTTAAAAGGGAATTAGGTCGAGCGTAGTTCAGTTACATAGATGAAGAAATATAAACAATCTAGACATAGTATATCTTGATTGCATCTGAATTGATAGGTTTTGGCCAAACTTCTCCGTCTATTTGTGCAAGTATGAGTGCTCTTCTTGTTATTATCTTTTGAACCATGTAGGTACCTTTCTAATTGGGTGAAAATTTTCCTTTGGCTTCAACTTAATGTGGGAAGATCCGCATTAGCACTGGCAGCCTCTGTGCGAATTGTCTTGATTTGACCTTTTTGTTGAAAGTTATGAACATTCTATTCTGATAAAGCTGATCTGACATACTGCATTCATTCTTTTTTCATCTATGAGGGCTAGTTGCTCATAGTGGATCCTTATTCATTCTGCATCACTAAGCCCAGCTTCATGTATGATCCTTAAAGAAGGAATTTCTACCTCGGGTTTAATTACAGCTTCGGTACCATAAACTAGTAAATATGGAGTTTCCCCAATTGATGTGCGGACTGTGTTACGGTACCCCAATAGGATAAAAGGTAACTTCTTGTGCCATTGTTTGTTATTTTCTATCATCATACTTAGTATTTTCTTGACAATCTTGTTGACAGCCTCCACAGCTCCGTTTATTTAAAGCATATATGCTGTAGAGTTTTGGTTCTTTATTTGGAAGGTTTCACACATGGATTATATTAGATCACTGTTGATATTGGCAAAATTATCAGTAATGATGGACTCGGGAATCCCGAACCGAAAAATAATATGATCCCTGACAAAATGTACGATGACTTTTTTGGTTAAGACTTTGTAAGATGCAGATTTAACCTATTTTGTGAAGTAATTGATGGACATTAAAATGAACCAGTTCTCATTTGAAGTGGTGGGCTCGATCTGACCGATGACATCCATTCCCCAGGCAGCAAAAGACCAAGGTGCACTTGTTGCATTGAGTTCATTTGGTCGTACCTTTATCGTGTCTGTATTTATCTAGCATTGGTGGAATTTCTAGGTATACCGGATGCAATCTGTTCATATGGTTATCCAATAATATCCCGCTTTGACTATCTTTTTGGCTAGAACAAAACGTTTCATATGTGGTTTGCAGGTTCTGGCATATATCTCCTCGAGCAATCTTGTAGCCTCTTTTGTGTCAACACATCTTAACAGCCCCAGATCAGGAGTTTTTCTATACATGGTTCCTCCTCTTTGTAAGAACTGATTGGACAGCCTCCGCAGTGTGCGTTTCTGAGTATGGTTCGCCTGTTCTGGGTATTATCCCTTTTGCCAAATATTCTTTTATATCGTGGAAACCAAGTTTTACTTCCATTTCTTCTTTAACTAGAGCACAATAACCCATTGATTATGGATTTTCACTATGATCGGATTGATGAAATTCTTGTCTAGATTTTGTATCGTTGATGACAAGGTGTCCAGTGGCTCTGCAAATTTATTTTTTATTCTAGGCACATGTTTGAAATCTATCTTTGTGAGCCTCTTCATCAATTCTTGCTCATAATACAAGTATGGTAGTATCTTGGTGTTTTTCATCGCCCATTCCCCTTGAACCTGATGTGCCAGAAGATTTGAATCACCAATTATCGATAACTCTTATATATTCATATAGATGGACAAATTGAGCCCCATGATGCAAACCTAATATTTTGTCATATTTTTGGTGCATGGAAACCTAAGCTTTGGGTATACTAGATAATGTTGACCTCTCTGATACCAAAATTACTCCAATACCCACTCATTTGAAATTGGAAGCTCCATCGAAGAACACTCCAACCATCATAGGCTTCAACAATTTCCATTCTTACGAGTGACACTTCTTCGTGCGGAAAATACATTTTTACTGGTTCGTATTCTTCCCCTGCATTTTAAGCAAGATGGTCTGACAATACTTGTCCTTTGACTGCCTTCTGAGTTATATAGAGATAATATCGAACTCATTTAACAGTACTTACTATTTAGCTAAATTCCCGTAGGCATGGGCTTCTAAAAGATGTAGTTCAAAGGGTCCACTCTTGTTATGAGGTATGTGGCGTAGGCACAGAAGCAGTTCCTCAATTTCTAAGTTGACCATGTCAAAGCACAACAAGGGCATTCTAGCAAAGAATACCATGCTTCGTAAGGTGTGAACATCTTACTCAAGTAATATATGGCTTGCTCTTTTCTTTATGTCTCGTCATGTTTTCCCAAAATACAGGCAAACGCCCCATCTAATATGGACAGATAGAGTAGCAAAGTTCTCCCAGGTTCTGGCGGGACTACGACTAGTGGCATGGATAGGTATTCCTTAATTTTGTCAAAAGCCCTTTGACAATATTCAGTCCAAATGGTTTCAGTATCCTTCCTCAACATTTTGAAGATGGGTTCGCATATTAGTGTGGACTGCGCTATAAAGCGGCTGATGTAGTTGAGGCATCCCGGGATGCTCATTACGACCTTTTTTCTCTTTGGTGGATGTAATTTTTGATAGATTTCACTTTTGACGTGTCCAACTCAATTCATCGGCGTCTGATAATGAATCCCAATAGATTTCCTACGGGAACCCCAAATTCACATGTTGCAGGGTTCAATTTTAAGTTGTAACTGTCAAATAACTTCCTCAAGTCTGCTATGTGATCTGGACCTCTTGGATTTAATGATGACTTCGTCAACATACACCTCTATTCCCTTGTGTATCATATCATGGAAGATGGTCGTCGTGGCTATCATGTAGGTAGCCCCAATACTATTTAGACTGAATGGCATTATTATGTAGCAGTACACTCCCCATGGGCTAATGAAGGTTGTATTCTCTGCGTTTTCTTCGTCCATCCAAATTTAAGTAGAACCCACAAACGCAATCTTCAAAGGATTGGAGTTCATGCATGGCGCAATATTCGAGCGAGATGTGTATATTTTGTAGTGGGAGATCATCCTTGGGACTTTCTCTATTTATATCCCGATACTCGACACATACCCTGACTTTTCCACCTTTCTTCGTAACTGGTACAAATGTTAGGTAACCAATTTGGGTACTGAACTACTAGGAAGGCATTGGATTTGATCTGCTTAATTACTCCTTGATTTTTAGACTCATTTGTAGTTTGAACTTTCTAAGATTTTACTTAGCCGCAGACATATTGGACTGGTAGGAAACTCGTCAGCCACTATAGATGTGCTCAAGCCCGTCATGTCATCGTATGACCATGCAAAAATATCCTCATATTTTTTCAGGAAATGAGTATATTCCTTTTTTTTTCCGACGGTTATAGGTGAATGCTTATGTGGGTCTCCATGACTTTTCGGCATCTCCCAAATTAATCTCCTCGGTTTCGTCTAGGTTGGACTTTGGTTTGTTCTCAAAATTATCAACTTCTTTGACAAATTACTCAGGTATTTCATCCTCTTCTTCTGAGTCATTATTCTTATATTGTGTTGTCTAATTACAGTCACAGTTATCGGTTTATCAGGAAAAGTAATAATAATATTGTAAAAGAAAAATGTAAAAGATAATAATAAATACCAAATAAAAATGCATTAATTAAATTTTGAAAATATTCAAAATAGGAATGACTCAAGCAATTATTTCGAAACAAAATTCGTCTTTAAAATAAAATACTAAAAATATCTTAAATGCCTAAAATGGCTATTAAAACAGATCAGGATAATTTCCAAGTTACCTAGGAACTCGACGGGCCCGTGATGATATGACAGTCCAATTTTTAAGAACAATTCCCTTCTCCTTGGTGAGGCCTTCTTCCTCTTCCTCCTCAACTATCACATTGCAATAAATATTCTCATCTTCTAGAAAAAAATTCCTTAATCCAGCCAAAGCTTCCTCCTATGCGGATCCCCATATTGTATCTACTGCATGAGAGGGTAATAAGGACCACACCATGGTGGCGACCAATCATTGTATTCTTGCCAGGTGTATGGATATCCAAGCCCAAGTGTTGTGTCACAACATTTCATATGTATTGGTTTAGTAATGCCCTGGAGTCTCTTCACAAGTCCTTTGCCGAGTTCATACCCAGACCATGCCAGCATGCTTTCTATTTTGTTACTCCACCACTTGTCTTTCTCAATTGCATTGGCACGCTTGATGTAGTCATAATTTTCTCCACCAAGCCTTCTTTTATTCTTGACAACTTGGATAGTTTGACTTGTATAAAGGGGGTTACTTCCATCTCTGTGAATGATTACCTCCTAATGGTTCCATTCAAACTTCACGGAATTGGGTAGTATGGAGGCCACAGGCCCAGCTGGATGTATCCAAGGTTTTCCCAATAAAAGATTATATGTAGCAAATATGTCTAATACTTGGAACTCAACATTGAACTAAGTTGGGCCTATCTACAGATAGAGGTTAATCTCCTCAATTGTGGCCCTTTGAGACCTAGCAAATGCCTTCACATTCATACTCCCTATTCGTATCTCTTGGAAATCTTTGCCCAATCAATTCAAAGTTGTCAATGGACAAATGTTAAGGCTGACCCCCCATCTATTAAGACTCTGGCGATGAATTTATCTTCAAACTGTACTGTGATATGGAGTGCCATATTGTGACTTAATCCGTCTGCTGGTAATTCATCTTCGTGGAAGGTGAACTTGTGACTCTCTAGTACTTGCCCTACCATGTTGGCCATATCTACACTGGTGATGTTGTTAGGTACATATGTTTTATTCAACACCTCCATCAAAGCACCCCTATGCACCTCAGAATATTGCAATAGCGACAAGATGGATATCTGGGAGGGAGTCTTGTTCATATGATCTACGATAGAGTATTTCCGTGTCTGTACTTTCCTCCAAAGATCGTCTGGACCACTTTCAATGACGGGTTTTTTCCTAGAAGCTTCTTGATTGTTCCTCCCAAATTTTTTGGTGCATAGATCCTTCCAGTTATGGACATCCCCTCTGCGGTGCTAGATTCTTCCATCTTTGCTTTTCCTTTTCTTCTAGCTTCGGCAACATTATCCTAGGGTATAGAGTTGGACTTGAAAGGAGGTGTGGGTGCTAGTGTCACAGTGAAAGGTATGGATACTTCTACTTTAAATGGAGCTGGTGTAGTTGCAGGTGTTGTTACTTCAATTTAAAATGGGACGATGAAGCTACTTCGACATCGATTGTCGGTTGTATCTGTACCACATTAGGGTTGAGTCTGATTACGTGTTTTCGATCATCACTTTCACGAATAAGCCCAATCAACCTCTCAAGATCCTATTATTCATCAGTTTCTATCACATTTACTCCTTCACCCCAATGATTTGGGAGGGGATTATTATAAACATTTGGCACGACTTCCATCGCTTGTATGACTTTGGTATCAATCAGGGTGTGAATCTTGTCTTTGAGAGTGTGGAATTAATCAATAGTATTCCCTTTCATAGTAGAATGATATGCACAAGTTTTGTTTAGGTTGATCCATTGGGAGGAGTTTTCCATTGCAACAGCAAGAATGGGGGTGACATATCTGGCAAACTTCAATCTTTCGTATAGTTGGTCAATGGGTTCAGCAATAAGGGTGTATGGACTGGGTGGACTGTGATCAAAATTGCATCTAGGTTTGTATAGTTTTGACCGGTTGGAGGTGAATGGTAGAAGGTTTGTTGGGTTTTATAAGTGTGATTGGATGTTGCGGGTTGAGAATTCCTAGGAGGTGAGGGTTGGTATGTGGGTGGAGGTATTTTGTATGTGAGTGAAGATATTCTGGACCTTGGGCCACCATCACTACCTCTGCTTCTTTTTTCTTTGATATACTCTATGACTGTAATGCTTTGTTCATTGCCTATTATTCCTTAAAATTAGTCACCATCCCACTCTTGATCCCTTCTTCAATCCTTTCTCCAAGTTTTATGATGTTGGAGTTCGATGACCATTAACCTTTCATAGTATTGGGGATCATGGGCCCTAACAAAGAATTTGTTCATCTTCTGTTCTTCTAGTGCCGGCCTGACCTTTACAGCTTCTGACCACCATTAAGTAGTATACTCAGGGAAGATCTTTATTGGCTTCTTGCTTAGGTTATATATGTAAAAGTCATTTGGTGCATTCTCTCTATTAAACCTGAATCGATCCGTGAAATCCGATGCCATGTTCACCCATTTAAATTGCTTCTTGGGATTCTGACTGATATTCCAAGATAGGGCATCTCCAGTGAGACTCTTCATGTATAGATTTATGCGAATCATTTCATCTTTCCCAACTCCTATTAGTTTATCATTGTATGTTATCAAGTGTACCTTCGGGTCCCCTTTTCCATCAATATTTTGAACTTATGAGGTTTGTAACCCTCTGTCACTTCCACGTCTGGCTGAATGCACAAATCCTCATAATTCAGACCTTCAATTACTTTGCCTCCTTCAATACCATAGACTCGGCTTGTGAGGTTATTGAGCTCTTTGGCCATGTTCTTTATGAGCAGGTCCTTCTTGGCAAATTCTGGAGTGTATGAGATAAAGTTCCTATGTATATGGGAATGCTTTGGTGGTTTCTAGGGGTTGGAGTGTAATGGTGATCATTAGTTGAATTGTACAGATCAGAGATAGGTTGTAGGGTATTCTGTGGAGTATGGTAACCGATTTGTGGGCATTGAGTAGGAAGATGTTGATGCTGAAGAGGAGTGGGTATTGTTTGAGGATAGAATATTGGGAAAGAGTCGCGTATAGATGGGGTGCAGGAGGATTTTGTGGACGTTGGTTTTGTGTATTTTGAGGAGGTTCTGGATTTTAACCATTTTGCTGGTAAACGTTTGGGACATTTAGTGTGAGGGAGAGGTTGGCCAAGTTGCGTACCTGCTCAATTGCTCCGTGCAACTCTAGTATTTTCTATTCCAATCGCAGGAGAATATCATTCTAAGCCAGAGTACTCCAACCATCTGAAGTTTCGACCTTCTCTGTATGTACAACGTTTTCTTTTCGGATACCACTCATATAATCCATTTTAGTCTTTCCCTTGCTTTTCAAATTATCTAGAGGAGGAGGATGTGGAGTGCCTCTAGATCTGGTGTGATATGTTGACGATGCCAGTGTGTGCGAACCAACCTTAGGGGATAGGAATAATCAAAATAAAGACAAAAAACAAAAGGTACACAAGTTATTAAGGATTATAAAAAATATTTGTAGTATTTAAACACATATTGCGGAAACGTAAATTCACGTCCTGATTTGGGGAACCTCGTTGTACCCGAGGTAGGCCTAGCGACAAATAGATTTGGAGATATTTAATACCAATAAATACCTCATTTTATTAATGTAATAAATAAGATGAACCTAAAAATGATGATAAATAAATGAGTTACTAATGCCATCTGCCTTATTACATTTGAATTCCCAAAATGACTCAAAGTAAATAAACCTAATCTACTTGACCCGGAGAGACCTTCCCCATTGTAGGCCCTCTTTTCTTCATCAATCAATTCTTCGGGTCATGCATGTCCAGTAGCAGGTATGCCCTTACTAGATTTCTCCTTGCTTTCTACATTCTGACAATCTACGACCCTTTTCCTCATCTTCCCTTCTAGTTCCTTTAGACCTTGCTCCAAGTACTCCAATCTTTCCACCAACCTTGTGGACATTTATTTCAACTCGTTAATTGATTCCATGTCGAACTTGTGTTGCTCCAGATGCTTGGATTTGGATTCAAGGACCCTATTGCATGTCCTCTCATATTTCACTTGTGCTTCAGCGACTTTATCTATGACCCTATTTCCCTGACCAACTCGTGGATCGAACATTCCTGCTTATTTTCTAACCATAATGAGTAAAAGTACACATGACCGGTGTGATATTGATCTGCATCAATAGTATCCTTCTCCACGATAACTTTCAAATGCCAGATGTGTGGGGCCACACATTTACATAGAATGATGTCATTCTGAAAATCTACTCTGTAATGGCTCATTTTTTAGATTCGTGATATGACTTGTTTTCTACCAGCTTGTCTCAAAACTCTGATACAGACATATGGATGTATTCCTCTTAACCCAATCAACACCAAATGCGGAACATTCGTTGATCTGATGATGAATTAATTAGTGGGGAACCACTCTAATATCTAGTGAACCTGGTCCTCGATCAAATTGTTGAAAAATTCTGCCCGTTATGTAGCGTTCTTTTGCTGTAAAAATTTGTGTGGGATAAAGGTCATTCTTTTAGGATGGTGGGAAGTGATGTGATCGATCCATGGTCTCCCGGGAAACTCTTTGCGGTACTGACCCCTTTAATGATGTTCTAACAACCAAATCTGTAGTAGCAAGTTACAATCCTCAAAGTATTTGAACCCCTTCTTGCAACAATCCAGAGACCGGTATATGTCTGCTACAATCATCAGGACAATAGTATAGGTTTGTCCCTCAATTCCCTCCATTAATTCTTTGGTTACCATGGCCAATCTAGTGTGGATTATGTTCCCTTGGATTGGTTACACTATCATACCTAGAAAGCAAACGATGAATACAAAAATCCAGCGATGAGTACAACCAAGGGAATTGATGGAGAATTCTTCATGAAAGATACAGTAAGATTTGTTGTGTTTTTATCATTCAAATAGGAGATCAAAGAGTATGTAAGACTTCATGAAGTACTATAAGTCCTCATTCTTTCTCAGGCCTATAATTTTCAGAAACCACCTAGTATTGCATTTTTCTGATACTAGTAAATTTGGACTATACCATAGTAATCCAGTGAACCCTCCAATTTCCTCTAGGAAAGAAGTCATTTCAATGTCACCAAAATAGAATATAACTCTTTCTCCATCCCAGAACATAGTAGCAGCTTCGATCAAGAGAATCTGGCATTGGCTTTTACCCGGCCAAATAAGACCCACTTGGTGCAGAAATCAGAACAAGGGAGTAAAAGAGAAAGGTTAAGGTTTTGTGAGAACAGAGAGTTCGAGAATGGTAATGTTGTTCTAAAGGGGATTCACATAGCACATAATGAAGTAGACTAATAAGGTAAGGAACCAGTATACACAAATAAGGTATGAAGATAAATTAAGGTCAGCATGAATCAATTAACAAGATAGAATCGAGTAAAGCCAGGCTAGTACAAATTGATTTAAGGAAAACCTTATATGGAATCAATTAGTAATTAGGTAGTAGGTTAAATAAGATAAGAACTAACTCCGAAATCAATTAGGAGTCTGATTTAATATCAAAGCATAAAATCAGGCCACTAGCATATTATTAATCACACGTTTGTCTAAATATGTTAATAACAGGTAAAATTCAATAAGGAAATATCAGTACTAAAGGAAAGCCTAATTTCAAATCCTAATTTAGGTAAGTAAAACTAATTAATAATTAATCGACAGAGTTTAAGGCAAACGAGATGAAATAGTACAACAAAAGGTCAAATAATTTAAACCCTAAAAAATACAAAAACACATAGTAAAATTAGTTAAAGTAAATGAGGAATCCATAGAAGATGCCCAGAGATGAAAACATTTAAGGGTTAAAACATGTTTGTGAAAGTCTATTGGAACCAAAAACCTAGTTATTGGGGTAAATAAAATTGATCAACAATAATAAAAGACTATAACATATTGAAATAAAAGTACTGAAAGTTTAAATGAGAAATACCAAAACAAAAATAAAATCGTTTCAGATCTAAACAGATTCGACAAAAAAATAGCCATATTCATAAAAATAAGCAGAAGTTGATCCAAATCTGGTTTGAGCCAGAGATTTGAAACTGAAAGTACGAATGTATTCGCACTCATACTTATTGGAGTGAACATAGACGGATTAATCGAGAAATGAGAGATTTTGAACCAAATATGGTTTGAGTCTCTTAAAATTCACTTGCCATTAACATCAAGGTCGAGTAATCAATTGAGAGATGAAGCCAAATAAGGCAGTGGATCAAGAAGAGATTCCATGAATTAGAGGGAAAAGGGTGACGGTGGGGTTAGGGTTTGAGGGGGTGAGAGAGAGGAGAAGAGAGTATCCAAGGACGGCGGGTTAAGGAAATAAAATAGGGTTGTGGGGGGGGGGGGGGTTTGTATTGAAAAGGATTCGAGAATTTAGGGTCACTCATCTTCTAATATAAACGGCCAGGATTAGCTATCTAGTTGCAGTGGGCTTAATTGGACAGGTATGGGTATTGGGTAGTTGGGTTAGGTTGTTGGGTATTGGGTAGGTCTGAAAAAAATTAAAGGGCTATGTGTTAAATATCAACTTAAATTAATAAAATTATTTATAAAAATTATTAATAAATGATAAAAATACTATTTGTATATGAAAATAATTTTAAATACTAACATAAAATTATAAAATTATAAAAAAAATCATTGTAATTATGCATATAGAGGCCATTATTGCAAAGATATTGCAGTTGTAGCCTAAAGATAAAAATATAATTATGCATAAAATGATTGAAGCTGAATATAAATACAAATGATAGAAATAAAGTAATAAATTATTATATAATTATTTGTGATGCAATTAGTAATTATTTAGATAATAATATACTGTAAATTAATTAAAGTCCTTTTCAAATTACAGAAAATTATGAAAAAATGTTCGTTGATGCTCATGCACTATTTTGAAAGTATATATATATTTGTCAAAATATATGAGAAAAAAATTGGCTATCAACACCAGGAATGTCCAGGCCGAGAAGGCGGACATATTCAGGATCTCGTAAGGAGAATCCGAGTCTCTACTTGAGTTCCTGACCAGGTTCTAGAAAGAAAGGATGATACTGCCGGCCGTGCCACATAAATTGTTAGCTGAGGCATTTACTAAACAGTTGAACCGGAGGAGCTCCGACGCCTCCCAAAAAACTAAAAGAAAGCCTGCTCGAGTTCGAGAAAACTATATGGGCAGATGCCCAGAATCATTATGTATCGAAGATAAGAATAGAAGACAATCAGCTCGGGTTCTTAGCATCAACTAAACGTCAGGACCAAGAAAAAAATAGTGATAAGTTGAAGGATGATTTTGACACAGATCGATGATCTTCTAAGGGGCGGATTTTTCCCTACAAAAGGGCCGAAGGACACGATAGAAGGTTTCAGTTGTTGCATAGGTTTGCTCCCAATAGGAATAATGATAGTGACCAGAATAGTAGGTCATTGCAATATAAATAGGTATCAGATTCCTGGGATTCTACCTATTCGAGGATGTCCGAGTAAAATTCCAATATCACTATAGTGGAGCTGATATCGATGATAAGGAACATATGGGAAGCATGGTTCTTGAGTCCGACGAGATTCGATCCCAGCTAGATGGATCTTAATCTGTGGTGCAAATATCATGGGACTAACGGCCATCGGATTGGGGATTGCCGACATCACCGTGAGGAGGTGGCAATGTTGCTGAAAACTAACCAACTCAGAGAGTTCTTAAGCTATCGTACAAATAAAATTACGGTCGTAACCCGGATAATTTAAAGCCCTTGAAAATAAGTGAAGATCCTTGTAAGACCCCGAAAATTTCACTAAGTAATCTACGATTCCGCGGTGCCACATAGGCTAATTATTATATTTTATGTGCTATTATCATGGTGGACATCAAATAGACTTGGTAAATATGAGTATAAGTCTTATGGTAAGTGATGTGAGGTCCAAATGGAAGCATAAGTGTTTGCCAAATAGGAACATTTTCGTAATAGGCCAAAATTCCAAATGGATTCGCATAAGCTCCACTTCAAACGAGCATATATAATTATGTATATGGTTTTATGTAGTTATAGATTATCAAATGAAAGCTCTTCCATTCTAGTTTCTAATGCTTTAAACCTTTTGTCATTTGGACATCCTACACAAAGTTATGATCAAATTACCAAAGGCCGGGAAATGCGATCCTGTGTAATGTTAGATCTGCGGTCCGCATTTTCATTATTAGGTCCGCATTTTAATTCAGCGGTGGCAAATCGGACCGCAGATTGAACTAGTGCAGCTCATGTTTTGGCACTAATTTTGCGGTGCATTCTGCGGCCCGCATGTTCATTCTACGGTGCATTCTGCTACAGCAGAATTGACATCGGAGGGTAAATTTTATAATTTTTATAACCCGACCCCATTTCAATATATAGGCTTTCGGGTTCGTTTGGGTGACATTTCTTACTGATATTAGAGAGAGTTAAGAGCAAATAGAGAGAGAAATGAGAGGACTAGCTTCATAAGCATCCAAACCTTGCATCAACCTTCAAGAATCAAAGAGCCCAATCATGAGTTCTTCGTCTAAGAGGTAGGATTCTATACATTAGGCTTTAAATTTTGAGTTTGGGGTATAAAATGGGGTATTTATGTATTATTCATAGGTGTAATACTATTATGTTTACATGCATGAAAAAATTAGGTTGTGAGAATATTGTTTAACATAAATAAGTAAGATTGGGTTAGGGAATGAAGGAAATCTTAAAAGGGGGATCTGAAATGAAGATGCTCATATAATATTTGATAAAATTCTCAAATGAGCTGAAACCATGAGTACCTTTCTAATTTGTGTTCAATTTTGTTATATCTCATAGTAAATTTGAATTGCTAAAATTTCTGAAACATTGTAGTAACTTCTTAATCGAGGTATGTATGGCTAACTTTGATCCTTGTAAATTTGCCTTGTTTGGTGTGTGAATGCTTGGTAGATTATTCATGAAATTCTTGTAATGGGTATGTTTGTGATTGTGATGTGTGGTAAGAGTTAAGGATACATGGCTAAAAGAAATTGTAATTTATGTTATTGGAATAACTGCGGTGACAATATCTATGGCTTTTAGTGGGCAATTACCAATGTGATGTAAAACATATATCAGTTGTTGAATATGATGGAAATAGAATTGACGGTTATGGAAACACTTGTAACATTGTTGTGATTGTATAAAATCATTCTATCCATGATATATGTGCTTTGGTTGTATTAGCATGATTTTCAGGTATAGGTTTTGATGAATGACAAACAACGAAGTCGATGAATGACAAACAATGAAGTCAAGTGTAAAACAATGTTATTATATGACAAACAATCAAGATTGAATGCCGAGAAGCATATTGATGACGGAATTACATAGACAAGCCAAAGACGAGCTCAAAAGTTCAAGACCGAAGACCCAAGGCATAGGTCGTTAGGTAGAACAAATATAAGAGCAACATTTAAAGTTATCTCGTCTTTTGGCTCAACATAGGTCATCATAAATATGCATAAAATCATTTTATCAAATCATATTTCAAATACTTCAAACAAAATGATTTCAAACATTTTCATTTTAGACAAAATGAATTTTAAACATGTCTTTCAAATCTGGACAGAAATAATCGATTATGTTAATGTTAATAATCGATTATGTTAAGACAGTGTAAACCGGAATTTCCAAAACAGCACAATAATCGATTATCAGAAAAACATAATCGATTATCTTGCAACCGTTGCATAAGTTTTTGAACAGTGTAACAAAATAATCGATTATGCACTTCAGATAATCGATTATCCAGCATAAAATCAGCTTCTGAATTTTGAACGTTAGAGCAAATAATCGATTATCTAAATCCAATAATCGATTATCCTTGCATAAAATCAGCATAATTGATTGCCAATTAAGCAACGGACATACAACTTATTCCACCTATAAATAGAGGTCTTTTGAGCTGAAATGGAACACACAACACCTCTCATTATTCATATACATATTGGTATCATTTGTGCATCATATATAGAGCTTTTGTTGAGCCATTTGAGAGACAACTTTGAGTTGTTCATAGAGCTAATATTATATCTCTTTATCTACTCTTTTGAGAGAGTTCTTGTTGTAAAAGAGAAAGGTGTTTGAGAAGACCATATCTTCTCATTGATTGTCGGGTTTGCTAAGTACCCTCAATCTTAGTGTGTGAAGTCTTGTGGTGCGGTATTCACGAGCAAGGTGAAGTCTTGAGGTGCGGTATCCTCGAGCAAGTTGAAGTCTTGTAGAGTGTACATCTACAAGCAAGTGAAACGGTTTGTTAGGCACTCGTAAGCTTAACGGAGTTAGTGGAATCTCGAGAGAGTCTCTCGGGGACTGGACTAACCACAAGTTGTGGTGAACCAGGATAAATTCGGTGTGTTCTTTCTTACTATTTTAATTACCGAATTTATTTTATTCCTGCAATTTTAATTCCGCAATACTTATCAATATTCTCGTGCCGCACTATTCACCCCCCTCTAGTGACGGGCATAAATCCTAACAATTGGTATCAGAGCCTAACTCTCTAAAAGTCTTAGCCGGTTGAGAGAACAATATATAATTATTGTTGAGAATATTGAACGCAGGGATGATGAGAGAAGGACACTCCGCCTATAGGCCTCCACTATTTGACGGAAAAAATTACACATATTGGAAAGAGCGGATGAGAATCTTCATCCAATCAAATAACTTTCGCTTGTGGCAAATCATCAAGAACGGTGAACAAATGCCAACAAAGAAAGTTGGGGAAATCATGGTTCCAAAGGAGGAAAATGAATATGATGCCGAGGACATCAAGAAGGTTGAAAGAAATGCAAAATTCATCAACGTGCTATATTGTGCGGTGAATCCGAATGTTTATCGGAAAATTTCTTGTTGCACAACCGCCAAGGAGATGTGGGATAAACTCGAGATCACTTATGAAGGTACGTCTCAAGTCCGAGAATCTAAAGTTGATTTTCTAACACATGAATATGAACTCTTTAGAATGAGGGAGAATGAACCCATCGGTATTATGTTCGAACGATTCTCAAAAATCGTCAACGATCTTCATGCTCTCGGAAAAGTATACTCGAGCAAAGATCTAGTTCGAAAAATCCTACGGAGTCTCACTCCCGAATGGCGTTCCAAAGCCAATGCCATCCAAGAGTCGATAGGAATCATGGATGTCACAATTGATGGACTAAGAGGTAACCTCGAAACTTATGAAAGCACAATTCTTAATCCCTATCCTAGAAGTAAAAGTTCGAATATTGCCTTCAAAGCCTCATCCTCTAAAAGAGAAGAGGTAAGTGATTAGGATAGCGATGATGATATTATTTCCAATGATATAACTGAAAAGTTTTATAAGTGTATGAAAAAGAAAATAAAGAAGGAAGAACCAAGTCCTTCATGCCAAAATTGTGGAAAACTTGGCCACACCAAATCACATTGTCCAAAATCCAAGGACAAGAAGAAGAACAAACACCAAAGGCGTGTGACATGGGATTCGGACAGCTCAGGCGATGAAACCTCCGCATTATGCCTCATGGCCAAAGAGGAAGAAGAGGTAAGTAATTCTAACTCTTATTCTTTTGAAGAATTACAAGAAGCTTTTCATGACTTATATGGTGAATTGAAAAAGACTTCAAAAATCTCCAAAGAGGCCAAGGCTAAAATTAAGGTTTTAGAAGAAAAAAATAAATTTTTTGAAAATGACAGTATTGATCTTAGAAATAAAATTAAGGAGATGAATGAAGCCTCTTCAATTGATCAAAGTTCAAATTGTTCTTCTTGTAAGTCTTTGAAAATAGAGAACATAGAACTTAGGAACACACTAGAAAAACGTAGTGTTGATAATCCTAAAACAATTGAAGTCATTAAAAGGGATGATAGAAATAATATTGGTCAACCTAGAAATAATTCTAGGGTCTTCATTAATGAGCCTAGAAATAATCATTTTAGTCTACCTAGAAACAACTCTAGGAATTTTGTTAATGAGTCTAGAATGAATAATTTTAGACCACCTAAAAATGATTCTAGGAATTTCAACGCTTCTAGGAATAACAACTTTAGATCACCTAGAACGTTTTTGGCTCAACCAAGACATATGCACAACCTGAATGTTATATGTCATTATTGCAACTGGGTAGGACACATAGCACCCGTATGTTTTGCAAAACATAGAGATTTATCATTTGGCTATGATTATTATTTGCCTAACCCCCAAGGACCCAAAAGCAGTTGGGTACCGAAAACCTATTTTTAGGTACGTTTGCAGGTGTGCTTGAAGACTACAATATCGTAGTAGATGCACCAAGCACGAAACCTTATTGCATCGAGGGGGAATTTCCGTTAGTTATCATATTTTTGATAAAAACATAATAGTTGATATGTGTTAACAATTAATATATCTTTGTTTACAATTGATATTAATTATTTATGTTGATTCATGTTTTGATAACTTTTATCTTGAATAACAATTGGTATCAAATTATTTTTGTTAAAAATAATAACTGATTCATGTTTTGATGAATATTATTTTTGATTTAATTAACAGTTGGTATATTCTGAAAAATAAATGATTCATGATTTTTTAATACAACTATTGGTGTGTTAAAAATTAACAGTTGATATATGATTTGCTAGAAATAACCATTATTATGGTTGGTATGTTTTTACTAACATTTGGTATTATTTCATGTTGGTATGATTTTTTAAAATATCATCAATGTATATTCCTCATTCTATTTCCTATTTTATTCTTGACACTAACAATTGATATACCCAAAAGGAGGAAGTGTCGAAAGGGGAAAATAGCCTTTGTATACTCTCTTTTTGCTAATGCCAAAAGGGGGAAGAGTTTAGGCGATATGCATCAAATAAGGGGGAATGTACCTACATTATAGTATGCCTTATGTGAGGGGGAATTGTCATTAAGGGGAATTGTTTGCATGAATTGTATGTTGAGATATAGCATGAATTTAGGGGGAATCCGATATGCATATCTCCTGTTGCTTGTCATTATCAAAAAGGGGGAAATTGTAGAAAATCGTTCTATCCATGATATATGTGCTTTGGTTGTATTAGCATAACTTTCAGGTATAGGTTTTGATGAATGACAAACAACGAAGTCGATGAATGACAAACAACGAAGTCGATGAATGACAAACAATGAAGTCAAGTGTAAAACAATGTTATTATATGACAAACAATCAAGATTGAATGCCGAGAAGCATATTGATGACGGAATTGCATAGACAAGACAAACACGAGCTCAAAAGTTCAAGACCGACGACCCAAGGCGTAGGTCGTTAGGTAGAACAAATGTAGGAGCAACGTTTAAAGTTATCTCGTCTTTTGGCTCAACATAGGTCATCATAAATATGCATAAAATCATTTTATCAAATCATATTTTAAATACTTCAAACAAAATGATTTCAAACATTTTCATTTTAGCCAAAATGAATTTTAAACATATCTTTCAAAGATGGACATAAATAATCGATTATGTTAATGTTGATAATCGATTATGTTAAGACAGTGTAAACCGGAATTTCCAAAGCAGCACAATAATCGATTATCAGAAAAACATAATCAATTATCTTGTAACCGTTGCCAATGTTTTTGAACACTGTAACAAAATAATCGATTATGCACTTCAGATAATCGATTATCCAGCATAAAATCAGCTTCTGATTTTTGAACGTTAGAGCAAATAATCGATTATCTTAATCCAATAATCGATTATCCTTGCATAAAATCAGCATAATTGATTTCCAATTAAGCAACGGACATACAACTTATTCCACCTATAAATAGAGGTCTTTTGAGCTGAATTGGAACACACAACACCTCTCATTATTCATATACATATTGATATCATTTGTGCATCATATATAGAGCTTTTGTTGAGCCATTTGACAGACAACTTTGAGTTGTTCATAGAGCTAATATTGTATCTCTTTATCTACTCTTTTGATAGAGTTATTGTTGTAAAAGAGAAAGGTGTTTGAGAAGACCATATCTTCTCAATGATTGTCGGGTTTGCTAAGTACCCTCAATCTTAGTGTGTGAAGTCTTGTGGTGCGGTATCCATGAGCAAGGTGAAGTCTTGAGGTGCGGTATCCTCGAGCAAGTTGAAATCTTGTAGAGTGTACATCTACGAGCAAGTGAAACGGTTTGTTAGGCACCCGTAAGCTTAACGGAGTTAGTTGAATCTCGAGAGAGTCTCTCGGGGACTGGACTAACAACAAGTTGTGGTGAACAGGATAAATTCGGTGTGTTCTTTCCTTATTATTTTAATTACCGAATTTATTTTATTCCTGCTATTTTAATTCCGCAATACTTATCAATATTCTCGTGCCGCACTATTCACCCCCCCTCTAGTGACGGGCATAAATCCTAACAATTGGTATCAGAGCCTAACTCTCTGAAAGCCTTAACAGGTTGAGAGAACAATATATATTTTTTGTTGAAAATATTGAACGCAGGAATGATGAGCGAAGGACACTCAACCTATAGGCCTCTACTATTTGACGGAACAAATTACACATATTGGAAAGAGCGGATGAGAATCTTCATCCAATCAAATAACTTTCGCTTGTGGCAAATCATCAAGAACGGTGAACAAATGCCAACAAAGAAAGTTGGGGAAATCATGGTTCCAAAGGAGGAAAATGAATATGATGCCGAGGACATCAAGAAGGTTGAAAGAAATGCAAAAGCCATCAACGTGCTATATTGTGCGGTGAATCCGGATGACTATCGGAATATTTCTTGTTGCACAACCGCCAAGGAGATGTGGGATAAACCCGAGATCACTTATGAAGGTACGTCTCAAGTCCGAGAATCTAAAGTTGATTTTCTAACACATGAATATGAACTCTTTAGAATGAGGGAGAATGAACCCATCGGTATTATGTTCGAACGATTCTCAAAAATCGTCAACGATCTTCATGCTCTCGGAAAAGTATACTCGAACAAAGATCTAGTTCGAAAAATCCTACGGAGTCTCACTCCCGAATGGCGTTCCAAAGCCAATTCCATCCAATAGTCGATAGGAATCACACATGTCACAATTGATGGACTAAGATGTAACCTCGAAACTTATGAAAGCACAATTCTTAATCCCTATCCTAGAAGTAAAAGTTCGAATATTGCCTTCAAAGCCTCATCCTCTAAAAGAGAAGAGGTAAGTGATTCGGATAGCGATGATGATATTATTTCCAATGATATAATTGAAAAGTTTTATAAGTGTATGAAAAAGAAAATAAAGAAGGAAGAACCAAGTCCTTCATGCCAAAATTGTGGAAAACTTGGCCACACCATATCACATTGTCCAAAATCCAAGGACAAGAAGAAGAACAAACACCAAAGGCATGTGACATGGAATTCGGACAGCTCGGGCGATGAAATCGCCTCATTATGCCTCATGGCCAACGAGGAAGAAGAGGTAAGTAATTCTAACTCTTATTCTTTTGAAGAAAACAAGAAGCTTTTCATGACTTATATGGTGAATTGAAAAAGACTTCAAAAATCTCCAAAGAGGCCAAGGCTAAAATTAAAGTTTTAGAAGAAAAAAATAATTTTTTGGAAAATGACAATATTGATCTTAGAAATAAAATTAAGGAGATGAATGAAGCCTCTTCAATTGATCAAAGTTCAAATTGTTCTTCTTGTAAGTCTTTGAAAATAAAAAACATAGAACTTAGGAACACACTAGATAAACGTAGTGTTGATAATCCTAAAACAATTGAAGTCATTAAAAAGGATGATAGAAATAATATTGGTCAACCTAGAAATAATTCTAGGGTCTTGATTAATGAGCCTAGAAATAATCATTTTAGGCCACCTAGAAACAACTCTAGGAATTTTGTTAATGAGACTTGAATGAATAATTTTAGACCACCTAGAAATGATTCTAGGAATTTCAACGCTTCTAGGAATAACAACTTTAGATCACCTAGAACGTTTTTGGCTCAACCAAGACATATGCACAACCCGAATGTTATATGTCATTATTGCAACCGGGTAGGACACATAGCACCTGTATATTTTGCAAAACATAGAGATTTATCATTTGGCTATGATTATTATTTGCCTAACCCCCAAGGACCCAAATGCAGTTGGTTACCGAAAACCTATTTTTAGGTACGTTTGCAGGTGTGCTTGAAGACTACAATATTGTAGCAGATGCACCAAGCACGAAACCTTATTGCATCGAGTGGGAATTTCCGTTAGTTATCATATTTTTGTTAAAAACATAATAGTTGATATGTGTTAACAATTAATATATCTTTGTTAACAATTGATATTAATTATTTATGTTGATTCATGTTTTGATAACTTTTATCTTGAATAACAATTGGTATCAAATTATATTTGTTAAAAATAATAATTGATTCATGTTTTGATGAATATTATTTTTGATTTAATTAACAGTTGGTATATTCTGAAATATAAATGATTCATGGATTTTTAATACAACTATCGGTGTTTAAAAATTAACAGTTGATATATGATTTGCTAAAAATAACCATTATTATGGCTGGTATGTTTTTACTAACATTTGGTATTATTTCATGTTGGTATGATTTTTTATATATCGTCAATGTATATTCCTCATTGTATTTCCTATTTTATTCTTGACACTAACAATTGATATACCCAAAATGGGGAAGTGTCGAAAGGGGAAAATAGCCTTGGTATACTCTCTTTTTGCTAATGCCAAAAGGGGGAAGAGTGTAGGCGATATGCATCAAATAAGGGGGAATGTATCTACGTTATAGTATGCCTTATTTGAGGGGTAATTGTCATTAAGGGGAATTGTTTGCATGAATTGTATGTTGAGATATAGCATGAAATTAGGGGGAATCCGATATGCATATCTCCTGTTGTTTGTCATTATCAAAAAGGGGGGAAATTGTTGAAAATCATTCTATCCATGATATATGTGCTTTGGTTGTATTAGCATGATTTTCAGTTATAGGTTTTGATGAATGACAAACAACAAAGTCGATGAATGACAAACAATGAAGTCAAGTGTAAAACAATGTTATTAAATGACAAACAATCAAGATTGAATGCCGAGAAGCATATTGATGACGGAATTGCATAGACAAGCCAAAGACGAGCTCAAATGTTCAAGACCGAAGACCCAAGGCGTAGGTCGTTAGGTAGAACAAATGTAAGAGCAACGTTTAAAGTTATCTCGTCTTTTGGCTCAACATAGGTCATCATAAATATGCATAAAATTATTTTATCAAATCATATTTCAAATACTTCAAACAAAATGATTTCAAACATTTTAATTTTAGCCAAAATGAATTTTAAACATGTCTTTCAAAGCTGGACAGAAATAATCGATTATGTTAATGTTGATAATCGATTATGTTAAGAAAGTGTAAACCGGAATTTCCAAAACAGCACAATAATCGATTATCAGAAAAACATAATCGATTATCTTGCAACCGTTGCATAAGTTTTTGAACAGTGTAACAAAATAATCGATTATGCACTTCAGATAATCGATTATCCAGCATAAAATCAGCTTCTGAATTTTGAACGTTAGAGCAAATAATCGATTATCTAAATCCAATAATCGATTATCCTTGCATAAAATCAGCATAATTGATTGCCAATTAAGCAACGGACATACAACTTATTCCACCTATAAATAGAGGACTTTTGAGCTTAATTGAACACACAACAGCTCTCATTATTCATATACATATTGATATCATTTGTGCATCATATATAGAGCTTTTGTTGAGCCATTTGAGAGACAACTTTGAGTTGTTCATAGAGCTAATATTGTATCTCTTTATCTACTCTTTTGAGAGAGTTCTTGTTGTAAAAGAGAAAGGTGTTTGAAAAGACCATATGTTCTCATTGATTGTCGGGTTTGCTAAGTACCGTCAATCTTAGTGTGTGAAGTCTTGTGGTGCGGTATCCACGAGCAATGTGAAGTCTTGAGGTGCGGTATCCTCGAGCAAGTTGAAGTCTTGTAGAGTGTACATCTACGAGCAAGTGAAACGGTTTGTTAGGCGCCCGTAAGCTTAACGGAGTTAGTGGAATCTCGAGAGAGTCTCTCGGACTGGACTAACCACAAGTTGTTATGAACCAGGATAAATTCGGTGTGTTCTTTCCTTACTATTTTAATTACCGAATTTATTTTATTCCTGCAATTCTAATTCCGCAGTACTTATCAATATTCTCGTGCCGCACTATTCACCCCCCCCTCTAGTGACGGGCATAAATCCTAACAGTGATTATGTATTTAGAAGTATTGTTGTTATTTGTGAATTGGTTGTTGTGGTTGTGTTGTTTTGAATTGAAACTATACAGTAGGGTCGGGTTGCATTCCGCAACACGAGGTTATAAGGTGTGGGTTGTGGTGATAAGGGTGGCCGAGGTAATAAGGGTGGAAAAGTGATCGAAATCACTGTTTAAATAAACCCTTGAGCAAATTTGTGAAATCGTTGATGTGGAGTTGTGGAAGGGGAGAACAAGAGAGTTTGTAAACGTGTTTGGCATTGATTTTTCCTTTCATATGTGTTCAGTTGATGCTTCTATTATTGCTTCCTACTTGTGTATGGCTTGAGTTTACTTGTGACCAAGGTTTTTCATACATACCAGTACAATTCAAGTGTACTGACGTCCCTTTTGCCTGGGGCATTACATTCGTGTTATGATTGTAGGTGGATCTATTCCAGGTACTCCAGTCCAGCGACCGTAGCTCCTCATCACTCCCTGTCAGCTGAATTGGTGATCCCCATTCCTTCCGGGCACCTGCACAGCTCATAGAGTTTTTGTACTTGTCTTTTGGAATCTTGTTGTGGTATTTGTAAAAGGTATTGTCGGAGCCTTGTTACCGACAAGTGTCATATTACTTCCTTTCATCTTTAGAGGCTTTATAGATAGGAACTGTGGGTTATGAACTTTTCTAATATCTACTTTGTATAGTGGTTGTTGTAAACTGTATACCACGCTAACGGTCATCTATGTTATCTGTGCTTTTGTAAAAGGAATTTCAATTACAAGTAGTTGTTTTACGTGAATTATAAGTAATGAAAACATGTGGGGTAACACGTGGTAATAAAAAAGTCACCAAGGTCCGCTTGGCTGGAGATACCTGGTCAAGTGCCGGTCATGTTCCTCGAATTTAGGGCATGACAAACTTGGTATCAGAGCCTAAGGTTTTAAAGTGTCCTAGGATGTCTCGGAGCCAAATTTAGTAGAATCCTTCTTATCGGTGTGTTGTCGACCATATCTATAAGTTGGAGGCTATTTGGAAATTTAGGAATTTCACCTTTCTTTGATACTCAAATTGTGCAATAGAGCTCAAGTTAGGGATTTTATTTCCTCTCTAAGACTTATTCTCAATATTGGTAACCTTGATACCATAATCCGCGAATTTGAAGCATGCAAGGAGGCATTGATTCCACCATTGAGTCCGAGTGGATTGCCCAAGGACTTGTTAGGAGAATCTAGTGAGATATGGATAGATTGGTAAAACATACTGGCAAGAAATGAGTGTCCATGTCCCTATTGAGTCTCTGCACCATTAGATCATGTGGTATGTCAGTATGTTACCTACGTACGTTAGATATGGGGAGTCAAGGGGTATCGTTAAGCTATTTCCCTATCAACCTAATGTCGTTAAGTGAGTCAAATCAGAGTTTCTACTCATTGTATATGTACATCTATATTGAAGAGTTCCCATAAACATGGTCTTAACAAGGCGTTGAATAACAAAACATTCCGTTTATCTACTCTACTAATGGGACATATTTTTTACAAATTCTCGCAATCATAGTTTTATTATTCACAACCTCCTATTGAATTGAGCTCTACAAGTATGTTCATGAATTGAGTTATAACACTGTTGATACTTCCCACTTGATTTTCCTGAATTCTCACCAAGGGATTATATCCGATCTTTTTATTTAATTGGACAATATCTACTCTCTTGTGCCCATAAATGCATCATTGTAATGTTTACCGATGTAGTGTCAAGTTCCATGGAAAGCACCCCAGCGTTTGTGATCCTTCTCTAGTCACCCTTTTACTTAGCTGTGTATATGGCATATATGGTTTGAACAATCAATCTAGTGTCTTGAGAATATCATCATGAAGTATTATTACTGCCTAGTACCATAAGAGCATACCTTAACACCTCACATGAGTGCATGTCAATCGAAATGGTCACTGTGTGCATAAAGTCTCTCTGCAAAACTTTGAGATCCCTACATCCATGTCGTTGGAAGATCATGTGTTGCCATAACTTACATATCCTCTTGGTACATCCCGCAGTAAGTAGCTAACTTTGTCCTAGTATTGTGCTTGCTCGTCGCATGGTCGTATGTTACAGTTGGGAGTTAATATATCAATAGCATGTCCAGCTCATAACAAATGTTTGTTTTCTCCTTACACCTCCATAACTTGTGTTCATTGTGTTCTTTAGTTAGTGAATGAATTGTGCTAGTTTCCCCACACTTGCTCGATGACCATTAGAGAACATATCCTTCTATGGGTCATTGTAACACTTTCTTTCTCGTAAGGACCCTTACTAGGCTGTTCATTAAGGCTAAGAACACCTTTGGGGGTTATTATATCACAACAACTGTTTCTCACACTCTTCCGTATTTCATTAGCATCTGGGTGGTTCTCAAGTTAAAATCCATGAATAACTTACTATGAACATCTGCAAATCCTCCATGATTATTCCATACTATCTCATTGGGTTCTCATATCACCTCAAGATTCATCAAGGGTTGATAGCCTGCCGCAATTGCCAAAATTGAATGATCACTTTTCGGTAATGGATCATCTACACTTGTTCTAGTCCAAAAAACTACTTATAAATCTAAGTCTTGCCTTTTGGTTTTGGGTTTACCAAGGAGAAATACACCTAATAACACATTTGTATGTCAAAACCTTTATCTCAGTCAAGTCTTATAGCATCACCCCGTATGGCTTGTAATAGCTGGTTGTATAGAAGTCTGTTGTAATGAAATATGACAAAGTTGAGTTTCTAAACACAATTGAAATTTTGAATTCTAGATCTATACATCATGTGACTTTATACAGAGAGCTTCTCGTAATCATTTTATAATACCCCTCTTGCAAGTGGTTACAGTGTAGAGGTTACTTCTATAAAGCATCCTCTCCTTTTGTGCTTTGTCTTGCATTTTGTGTTGTTTACCCACAATCATTAATTCTATATCATCTCAATGTATCAACTAGTTATTGTTGATGCCCCCTTTTTCAACCGCTCGTGAAGTGAAGCCAAAATCGGGATTTCGACATTATGGGCAAAACAACTCTCGTTCCTATTTGGAAATTGGGTTATGGAACTAGAAGAGTCGCCACCTAATGATTATAGTGCATTAGGACACGTTAAGATGAGGAGAGTGTTTTGAGAGAAAAACCATAGTTTGGGTAAGGGCTTAAGATTATCTCGAGGAGAAGGTGTTAGGCACCCCTCAAGATCCACAATTGTGGTTCCCGGCCGTGTTAATTGTGACTTTAACAGAAGATGACGCAAGTAGACAAATAAAGTGCACATGTATTCACATAACATAAAAGTTAGAAAATGACATAAGTTTTAAATAAGAGAGGAATAGTCTGAAAAGCATTAATAGAAGAAAGCATTTAAATAAAGCAAATGAGAAAAAGGGTCCTAGGTTTAACTATAATATGGATCACATCGGCACAATACCCCGCACACACTCCTCAAAGAGGGGTCACAAATGGTATTAGCCTACTGGTCATCATCTCCATATTCTACCCTCCCACTCCGTTAAGGTATTCAAATGCGTTGGTATTGTTTACTTATTGCATGATAATACCCGTTTCAACCTATTAGTCTTGGGGCATTAGGACTTCTAATCCTAAGAAAGGGGGAGAGAGATAGGATATATGTATGGAGTATTCAAAGGTAAAAATACTAGAGCGACAGTCAAAAACAAGTAGCACATAAAAGGGATGAAATAAGCAATTAAAGGCTCAAATAAACTCGGTGACATACAGCAAGTAGTTTAGCATAACTTCAATTAGTGATTTGGTCTTTAGAAGGGGTTAGGAGAGCGAGCATATCAGTTTAACACATAAGAGTTGGATAGAAAATCTGCTTCTAGCTCCCCGGGCCCGTTTTAGAAGTTGATAGAACTTTTAGAAAACCAACAGAACTTTTAGAAAACATTAGCTTCACACAAAGGGTCTGTTAAGAAAGATTTGAGGTTGCAGACAAGTTCCAAAAGGCCTATTGGTTTGCTACTTGAGTTGAGTATAAAGGAACGATGGGAAGAGGAGTTCAAAGACCTTAAAATCTTGAAAGAACTGAATTTAGACAAGTAGACAATCACACGTTGGAAAAAAATAGAAACAGTTTACGGATTATGAAAGGGTAAGACCTGGGCCCACTTTGAAAGTAAACCAATTTGGGGACAAGTTGAGTTACTGAAACGTTGAAAGCATTAGCGGGTCTGAAATTATAACATGTTTATTACTTTTTAATTTGTTGCTTTTATATAATGAGACGTCCTACTATTTTTCTTAGCGTTTATATAGTTCCCATAGGCGTGCTTTCTAGGTTATATTATATGATGCAAACCTAGTAGCATGGTTTCTATATGAAGTCGATGCAATATCAAAGAACCTATAGACATGGTATCTACATGGTTTTGATGCGCCAGTATAAAATAGGCATGATAACAGTATACATAGATAAAGCAAGAGTCCTAAGACATGTTTTCTACTGATGAAAAGATGAATAAGCCTGTAGTCACGATTTCTATATGATATTTATGCAATAGTGAGAAAGTTATAGACATGATAGCTAAAAATGCAAACCTATGGGCATAATCTCTAATGCATGTGAGAAGGTAAATCCCCCCATATCCCTTTCACTATATCCCCGAGTTTTTATATTACAAATTATTACAAAGCTGAGTAGAAAAGTAAAGAACATTAAAGAAATAAAAAGTTAAAATACATCAGCAGCTATAACAGGCACGAAGAGTCTCGAAGCAACTTTAATGCCCAACATATGCCTTTTACCAAACCAGAGCTCCCGAGATCCGAGGCTTTCTCTTTTAAGGTGTCACAAAGTTCCAAGGGCTTTCATGGAACCTAGGCAATGCTTACACTCTAATTGGAATAGTGCAAGTATGGAATTACAAACCCTAAGGCCTCCGAATTCAGAGGAGGCTACAAGGTTCCTAAGCATTGCTTACCAGAGGAGTGTAGAACTTAAAGAACTAAGAATAAATGTAACGGTGATTGATGATGGAAGGCCATCGTATGAAGTGGTCATACAAGAGGAAGACCATCACATGAAGTGGTCATACCCATCCTATTGAGTGAGACTAGCATACCCCAGACTTCTCACGAGGATTAACAAACAATAGTAGACTTGTAAACAAGTCGGACAAAGGTCTGAATGGTGATTAGGACACCAACAGGCCTTTGTCGAGGCTCAAACATAAGATAGGGGATGGGGGATGGGATTGCATTGAGTAAAGGTTGTTAACAGCCTTAGTTCTAGACTTGAAATGTCAATAGGGTGCCACCCTTGTCCAGAACAACTCACATAAAAACAAGGAGCAAAGGGATAGGGGAATCATATAAAAGCACTTAGCAGACAAGATTAGATTGAAGCATAATAATGAACAGTGCACAAGCAAAGGAAATTATTTAACATGTTGGACTTAATAAAATATTAAACTTAAGAGACCAAAGGGAAAGGGAATAGGGATTAACATGCTGTGTTACTGAATATAAACAACCAAAGGGACATGGGATCAACATACTGAAATTTAAATACACAAGCGGGTGAGGGATAATGTGGAAGAGTTTAAACATAAAGCTTAACTAAAATATACAAAACAGCAAGGGAACAAGATTAAACATACAAAGGAATAAATGGAAGGGAATTAAAAATGAATTTAAACATAGCCAGCAAAGGAAAATGGAAACAGATTAGTCACGCAGAATTTGAACTGAAAGTATAAGAGGCAAAGAGCAGAGTGAAAGTAAACAGGTAGTTGAAAGTTTGTTAACGAAATTAGGACCTACCAGTTGCATACATTTAGTAACAAAGCAAAGAGAAACCATATAATTATCCTTGGCTTTCAGCCGACTAACGTTTAGCCGAGAGAGAAAATAATAGAGAAGAGAAGAGAAGAGCACAGAATTTTAGTGAGTAAGAGTAGAGACAACTCGTGTATGAGTGTGTGCTGTTAGAAAAAGAGAGAGCCTATTTATAGTTTTGAAAAGATGCACCAATAGGCAAGGAAATATTAAGCAATCAGTCAATATCAATTAAGGAGAAGGGAACCCCTTCAATTAAGGAACCGGATGGAAAAATAAATAAACCTAGGTTTAAATTTGTAAACAAAATATAGTATTAATCACATAATATAGGGTAAATACATATAAGAAAGTTTGAAAACCATACGGGCAAGTAATCATCCAGGAAATCACGAAGTGAAGATTCTACTCGTTTGAACTAAGTCAAGAAATAGGGAGTCAAATGGTTTTACAAAAAAAATCAATTTAGGGTTTCAGGATAAGTTTTGAACATACAGGAGACTGAAAATAGTAAAGTAAACATGCAGCAAAACACACAAGAAAGCAATTATGCGGCTAGGGTTACACATAGGAATATAGAAATAAACCCTTTTAGGTTAGGGTTTCCACTGCATATCAGAGTATAGGAAATAACACAGATTAGGGTGAATAAGAGCAGAACATCATAATGAGAAATATAAGCATAGGGATTGAAAACCCTAAGAATATACAGTCAAGCCAGACACTTGAGAATCGTAGTAGAAAATGTCAAAATCATGGAAAAGAACATACAGTATCAAAAACAAACAACAGAATCAAAGAATCAGTTAGGTCATAGAAAACCCTAGGTTTTGGAAGAGACGAACAGTTTTTGAAAATACGACTAGGTGAAGAAAGAGATGAGAAACAATTAAATTTTTAGAAAATAACCAGAACTTAAAGAATATAGCAAGATAAACATAGCAAAAATTAAGAAGGAACCTCGAATGATTAGGTTTTTCATATAAATG
The DNA here is from genome assembly GCA_034376525.1 of Nicotiana benthamiana. Lineage (NCBI taxonomy): Eukaryota > Viridiplantae > Streptophyta > Magnoliopsida > Solanales > Solanaceae > Nicotiana > Nicotiana benthamiana. The sequence goes on along the minus strand of CM067334.1, from coordinate 98,175,464 downwards.
CCTCAAAACGGTGAGAAAAGCCTGAACGGGCTCATCGGAGATTGGACAGGACCTAAGGCTTCAAAGACTTGACGAAGAAAGGCTTGACACAGCCGTGAAACTCCATTTGAGGACTTGTGGTCCAGTAACACTCGCGATAATGTCCCGATCTTCGAACCCGAGGCCAGGAGAGGTGATGAGTGGACGAGCATGGTAGTTTCAAGCCTTGAACGGCCATTAACGCCGGCGAAATGGGCGTGAGGCGACTAGGGTTTTCAGAGAACCTAGAGAGCATTTGGGAGTGAAAGGCCGCATACTTAAGTGAATGATTAGGGCTAAGGGGGTTTTGGGGGAAATAATTAGGGAAGTCAATTTTGGGCCGTTGATCAGGATTAAAGAGGGGGAACAAATGGGTTAAGTTCAGCGGGTTTGGGTCGGGTATATTTGAATTTTGGTCAGGCAAATAGGGGTTTAAATTGGGCTGGATTGGGTTTGAATTGGGATTAAAATTGAAAAGTAAAGGGGCTATAATTTAAATAACCATTTTACCTAATTTAATTATATGAATAATAGTAAATAATTTTATAAAAATCCGATAAAATTACATAGATAATAAAATACGTCTAGGAATTAATTAAAAATATCCAAAATTATTTTGCACTTGAAATACTTTTCAAATTGAGAAATAGGCTAAAATTGCAATTTAATGAAATTTTAATTCTAAAATACCTAATGGCTTTGCAAAATCCTGTAAAAATTACATAAATTATATTTTTTATATAAATGTGGGAATAAAATAAATTATTTATTAAATAACAAGAGTTGAGGTTAAATATTGGATTTCATAGTACAAAATAAGTTGTAAATTTGTTTTCAAATGCTTGAAAAAATTATAGAAAAGTACCAATCCTTTTGTGGATGCTTATATATGAAATCACAAGCTATTTTGAAAGTATTTTAGGTACAAAAATACATAGGAAAACATTGGGTATCAATAGCTGCCCATCTTTACCTGAAGAGGATGAAAGAGCTGTCGCGTAAAGACAACATGGCCAATTTTGACCGAAAATGACAATTGTACGAGAATTTTGACCGCGCTCTGGCTTCTGAGCTGCCTACATATCCCTGGTCTTACAAGAATTAGTTCGTATGTAGTTCAAGAGCCATTGGCAGAATTTGCCAATGAAAATTTGAAAAGGTGGACGCAACGGGGGTTTGAGAATTGGCAAGAGTTCGGAGATTGGACGATTACCAAAAACTGGAGCAGGATCACTCCCGCTGAGATGACCATGCCGGCCGGTGTACCTGCAAATGAACGATGTGTGGATATTTTGCATAATTTAAACATAATGCAAGTTCCCTTAGGACAGTGAATGTTGTCTTCGGACAATTAGGATGGCGTCCTCAGACTATGACGTCCGGACTATGAAGAGCATGAACGTAAAGATTTGCAAGCCATGAAATGGTATTCTTAGGCCATGCAAGTGGTGCCTCCGAACTGTGACGCCTTTGAATAAGTTAAAAATATTTCAGCCCATGAAAAGGTGGCAATATTTTAACCGCATGAATGAAGAGGGTGGCGATCTTTCAGCCGAGCAGAAATTTAAAATGGGGGTGGCAATGTTTCAGCCAAAATGAAACAGGGTGGCGATATTTCAGCCAAAAATGCAAAAATAAAGGAGGTAGAGCTTAACCTCGGAAGGCAGAGAATAACTTTATGCAAAAAAGCAGATGGAGACAGAGCTTAGTCTCGAAAGGCAGGAGATAGCCTTATGCAAGGATGGAGGTAGAGCTTAACCTTGAAAGGCAGAGAATAGCCACATACAATGATGCAGATGGAGGCAGAGCTTAGTATCGAAAGGAAGAAAAATAGTATTATGCAGGATGGAGGTAGAGCTCAACCTCGGAAGGCAGAGAACAAACTTATGCAATGCAAAAGGAAAATGGTGACAGAGCTTAGTCTCAAAAGGTAGAAGATAGCCTTATGCAGGATGGAGGTAGAGCTTAACCTCGTAAGGCAGAGAATAGCCTTATGTGCAGATCGAGACAGAGTTTAGTCTCGAAAGGCAGAAAATAGCCTTATGCAAGGATGGAGGTAGAGCTTAACCTTGTAATATAGAGAATAGCCTTATGCAAAATGCAAGATGCAGACAGAGCTTAGTCTCAAAAGGCAAAAAATAGCCTTATGCAATGCGAGAATATAAAGGGGAAGATAGTAGCGTTTGCTTAGCTGGTAGATGATAGTAATACTGTGACTGCAGGGGAAATTTCTGCATGTGGATAGTAAATTTCTGCGCAGCAGGGGTCGTTTTGGGAATTTCGACTCCGAGGAACAAATGCGTTATTTGTTTGTGTCCTGTATCCAAAGAGAAATCGTGAGTTCTGTAAAGGGGGAGGTTAGTTTGTATCCTTTAGCTTGTGGCATTTTGTACCGTTTGGGGTAGCGTTGCTGCATGATGGTGATTCAAATGATTTTATGCACATTTTGGCACACATGATGCAAACGTATATATATAAGTAGGGAAAAGATAGTTTTGTTTTATGATGAACCACAACTGCAACGTGGTTCAAGGCACGACAACCGTGCTGCCTCCAAAATTTTGAGGGTCCTCCTCAAAATTCTGCCCCAGATTACTAGGCTGGCGTTGTTGATGGTGGTGCTGAATGACTGAAAGCGGATTGACCTTAGAATTTTGAGAGTCCTCCTAAAAATTCTGATGCGGTTTACTGGGTTGATGCTTATACGAAAAGTTGACAAGATGACTTTGGAATTTTTAGGGTCCTCCTCAAAATTCTGCCCCAGTTCCAAATGTCGGGAAAATAATTTTATTAATGATGCGACCAAACCCATAGGGCTGCCTACGTATCCCCTTTGAAATGAGAATTAGGTCGGACGTAGTTCAAATCAACCTCGGCAGGAAATACTGCCGTTGTACCGTAAACCAGCATGTATGGAGTTGCCCCGGTTGATGTGCGAGCTATAGTATGATAACCCAATACGGCAAATGATATCTTTTCATGCCACTGCTTGTGCCTTTCGATAATTTTCCTTAATATTTTCTTGATGTTCTTGTTGGCTGCTTCCACGGCTCCATTCATCTGAGGTCTATAAGCTGTAGAGTTTATGTGTCTGATCTTGAAGGTTTCACACATCGCTTTCATCAAGTCGCTGTTGAGATTGGAACCGTTTTCAGTGATGATTGACTCTAGAACACCGAGCCGACAGACAACCCGATCTCGGACAAAGTCAGCCACGAATTTCTTGGTTACTGCTTTGTATGATGCTGCTTTGACTCATTTAGTAAAATAGTCAATTGCCACCAGAATGAACCTATGTCTGTCTGATGCGGCAGGCTCGATTGGTTCAATAACATCCATTCCCCAAGCGGCGAACGGCCATGGTGAACTCCTTGCAGTGAGCACGTTCGGAGGTACCTTTATCATATCTGCATGTATCTGACAGCGGTGGCACTAACAGACATATTGGATGCAGTCCATCTCCATAGTCATCCAGAAATACCCTACTCGGAGTATTTTCTTTGCCAGAACAAAACAGTTCATGTGCGGTCCACAAGTCCCTGAGTGCACTTCCTCCAACAACTTGGTTTCCTATGTCGCATCGACACACCTTAATAGTCCCAAATAAAGAGTCCTCCTATATAGGATTCCTCCGCTGTGAAAGAAATTTTTGTACAACCTTTGAAGTGTGCACTTCTAAGTAGCATTATTAAGATCTGCGTATTCCCTTGTTGTCAGTTACCTTTTGATGTCGTGAAACCGGGCTTTCTGTTGGCTTCTTCCTCAACATGTGCATAATAAGCCGGTTGATCTTGAATCCTAACCTGGATAGTCTCGATGAAATTTGTCTCAGGATGTTGAATCATGGATGGTAAAGTGGCAAGCCCATCTGCGAATTCATTCTGTATTCTTGGAGCATGCTGGAATTCCATTTTTCTTAACCTCTTTCTCAACTCCTGTATGTGATTCAAATAAGGGATTTTCTTGGAATTCTTGGTTGCCCATCCTTCTCGAACTTGGTGTATGAGTAAGCCTGAGTCCCAATCACTAGCAGCTCATGAATTTTCATATCAATGGCCAGTTTAAGCTCTAAGATTCAAGCTTCGTACTTGGCGATATTATTGGTGCATGGGAACCTGAGCTTGGCGGATACAGGGTAATGCTGACCGGTTTCTGATACCAGGACTTCTCTGATACCAACCCCTTTAAAATTTTCGTCCTGTTGAAAAACATCCTCCAACCATCATAGGATTCTGCAATATCCTCTCCTATGAAAGCTACTTCCTCATCGGGAAAATACGTCTTCAATGGTGCGTACCCCCCTTCCACAGGATTTTCTGCGAGATGATCTGCCAGAGCCTGTCTTTTAACTTCCTTCTGGGTGACATAGACAATGTTGAATTCACTCAACAAGATTTTCCATTTGGCGAGCTTGCCAGTGGGCATGAGCTTCTGAAAAATATACTTTAGTGGATCCATTCTTGATATAATGTAGGTATTGTAAGCACGGAAATATTGCCTCAACTTCTGAGCTATCCAAGTCAAATCACAACATGTGCGTTCTAGCAAGGAATATCGAGCCTCGTACGGAGTGAATTTCTTGTTGAGGTAGTAAATAGCTTGCTCCTTTCTCCCCGTCTCATCATGTTGTCCCAAAACACAACCGAATACTCCATCCAAAACTGCGAGATAGAGCAATAAAGGCCTCTCAGGCTTAGGTGGAACCAGGACTGGAGGCGTACACAAGTCTTCCTTGATCCTGTCAAAAGCCTTTTGACATTCATTGGTCCACTTGGTGGTGGCATCCTTTTTTAACATCTTGAAGATAGGTTCGCAGATGATGATAGACTGAGCTATGAACCGGCTGAAATAGTTGAGCCTCCCTTGGAAACTCATTACCTCTTTCTTGCTCTTCGGTGGTAGCAACTCCTGAATAGATTTGACCTTTGATGGGTCCAGCTCTATTCTTCGGCAATTCACGATGAAACCCAATAACTTTCCTACAGGGACCCCAATCACGCACATGGCGAGATTCAGCTTCAAGTTATACCTCCTTAATCTGTTGAAAAACTTTCGGAGGTCCTCCATGTGATCGGCAGCCTTCTTGGACTTAATGATGACATCGTCCACATATACTTAAATCTCCTTATGTGTCATGTCAAGAAAGAGGGTAGTCATGGCCCTCATATAAGTAGCTCCCGCATTCTTCAACCCGAACGACATCATTCTATAGTGATACATTCTCCAAGGCATGATAAACACCGTATTCTCTTCATCTTCCTTATCCATCCATATCTGGTGATACCCTACAAAGAAATCGATGAATGACTATAACTCATGCTTGGCGCAGTTGTCGATCATAATGTGTATTTTTGGCAAGGGGAAATCATCTATGGGACTGGCCCGGTTGAGATCCCGGTAGTCGACACTGACTCTGACTTTCGCATACTTCTTCGGTACTGGCACAATGTTAGATAACCAAGTTGGATACGCTACCACTTGAAGAACTATGGATTTGACCTTCTTGGTGACATCTTCTTTGATTTTTAAACTCATATCTGGCTTGAATTTTCTAAGCTTCTATTTTACCGGTGGACATACAGGATCTATTGGCAACTTGTGAGCGAGGATGGATGTGTTGAGGCCGGTCATATCATCGTATGACCATGCAAAGATGTTCTCGTATTCCTTTAAGAACTCTATATATTTCTCTTTTTCCAATTGTGATAAGTGCACATTGATGCGCGTCTCTTTGACATTCTCTGTATCTCCCAAATTGACGACCTGGGTTTCATCCAAGTTGGACTTAGGTATATTCTCAAAATTCTTGCCTTCTCTGAAAACCTCTTCTAGTATATCATCCTCCTCTGATTCTATGTCTGATTGTTGCATAGCCTCATTGCAAGTTACAGTTGTTGGTTCGTCATCAAGATACGTAATAGTAATGTTGTGTGAATATAAAGTAAATAGCAGAGAAAGTAATAAATAGCAAGATATTTGATAAATTGAAAATGCTTTTGAGTAAATTTATAAATGTTCAAAACATCGGAGCTCTTTTGGAAAGTAAAGGCAAATGCGGAAAATAAAAACAACTAAAACAAAGATGCATGATGCTTGTTCAGCCTTGCTACCCCAAAGGTTTCCGGGTGATGGTGGTCCTGATTGACCAGTTGGTGAGGCGTTCTCCTCAGTTCACAGCCTGAATCGAAGGGCCTTCCTCCCCTTCTTCTTCAATGATCACATAGCAGTCCATGTCCTCTAGAAACAGGTTCTTCATTGCCGCAAGAGCCTCGTCGTCTTCTGAACCGTAGAGAGTGTCGGCTAGCTGAAATATCTACTCTAACTGTGGTATGGGGCGCTCCAGCAGGTAGTATGGACCGCGCCATAGTGGTGACCAATTTCTGAATTCTTGCCAAGTGTATTTGTACCCCAGTCCGAAGGTAGTACCATGTTTCTTCAACTGGATATGTTTGGTGATTCCTTGAAGATTCTTGACTAGTCATTTCCCTGGTTTATGCCAACTCCAATTTAGAATGCTTTTCACGTTGTTGCTCCACCATTTGTCCTTGTCCATTGTGTTGACCCGCTCAATATGATGATATGTTTCTCCGTATATCCTTCTTCTGTCCCTGATCATCGGAATAGTCTGGCGAGTGTATATGGGATTGCTACCGTCGCCATGGATGATTACTTCCTGATGGTTCCATTCGAACTTCATGGCAAGATGTAGGGTCGATGCCATAGCCCCAGCGGCATGGATCCGGCGTCTTCCCAGCAGTAAGTTGTATGATGTTGGTATGTCGATAACTTGGAAGTCGACATCAAACCAAGTGGGTCCCATTTGTAAGCATAGGCTAATCTCCCCGAGATTTGACCTCTGAGAACCGTCAAAAGCCTTAACATTAATAGCCCCTTCATTTATCTCGTGCAATCCTTTGCCCAACTTTTTGAGGGTGATCAGTGGATAGATGTTGAGACTAGAACCTCCGTCGACTAGGATTTTGGAGATGAAATGATCCTCGCATTGCACAGTGATGTGCAGTGCTTTGTTATGACTGAGCCCTTCAGGTGGCAATTGATCCTTGGGAAAGTGATTTGGTGACTTTCCAATACATGCCTTATCATTTTTGCCATTCACATCATGTTATGTTGCTCGGGACATAAGCCTCTCCCAATATCTTCATCAAGGTGTTCTTATGCGCCTCGGAACTCTACAGCAATGGTAAGATGCAAATCTGTGCCGAGGTCTTGTTTAACTATTCAACAATTGAATATTCCTTAGCTTGTATATTTCTCCAGAGATCGCCAGGTCCAATTTCAATGAGACATCCAGAGGCCTGCTTGCTGGACTCAGATATGTGCTCTGGCGTGCATACCCGACCTATTATAGTCATACCTTACGCGGCAACTATTTCACCTGTGCGTGCTTTTACTTTCCTTCTCGCCTCGGTTGTGTAGTCCCGAGGTATGGCATTTGACTAAAATGGGGTTGTCTAACATGCTGACCGGAATGGGCAACCTTGGAGGCAACATAGCAACTTCAATTGGTGCGGGCATCTTTGGAGTCCCGAACTCCACCTCAATTGGTTTTGGCACTTTTGCAAGAGGTGCCTCAAACTCAAATGGTGCAGATATGTTCACCATGTTTTTCTCAGATGGATGGATTTGCACAACAATAGGATTAAGATTGACCGCCAGTTTCTTCGGCTCATCTCCCTCAGATATCAAACCACTCGACCCTTCGGGGTCCCAATCGTCTTCTACCTCAATCATGTGGATGCCTCCACCTTTGTGGTCTGGCAGAGGGTTGTTACAAACATTAGGAGCAGGCTTTTTAGCCACAATGACCTTGTTATCAATTAAGGTATGAATTTTTTCTTTCAACGCGCGTCACTCGTCGATGGTATGGCCCTTCATTCCCGAATGGTATGCGTAGGTTTTATTTGGGTTTATCCATTGGGAGGGGTTTTATGGGGTTACAGGTGGGATGGGCGTAACATATCCGGCAGCTTCGAACTTCTCATAAAGATGGTCAATGGGTTCATCAATAGCAGTGTACTGTCTGGGTGGTTTGCGGTCAAAATTTGGTCTTGGTCTTGGGAATTTTTGATGGGTAGGTGGTGATGGATAGTGAGGAGGTTGGAGTGTGTTGGCTTGGTATACGGGTGCGGATTGGGAATATCATGGCGAGGTGGGTTGATATTTTGGTGATGGAGATTTTCTGTAGACGGGATGTGGGTTTTGGTTGGTAGGTGAAGGTGCCTGGTAACTTGGAGAGGGTTGGTATGTGAGTGGAGTTGGAGAGTAGGGCTGGTATTTCATGGGAGAGTGGTTTCTTTGCACAGCCATTACGGAGTTTACATCCTTCTTCTTCGATGAACCACCAGATGGCAAGTCTTTGTTTTAGGCCTGCAGTGCCTCAAGGTTAGTAACCATACCATTTTTTATTCCCTCATCAATTATTTCCCCAGTTTGATGATATCAGCGAACTTTATCCCCTCTATCAGCATCAATCTTTCGTAGTAATGTGGGTTCTGAGCACAAATGAAAAATCTTTTCATTGTTCTTCTTCCAAAGCCGGCATGTCTTTGGCAGCTTCCGACCTCCAACGAGTAGCATACTCGCGAAAGGTTTCAGTGGGCTTCTTCTTCAAATTCTTGATATAAAACACGTCTGGCGCATTCTCAATGTTGAACTTGAAACGATCCATGAAATCGGATGCCATGTTTACCCAACTAGTCCACTTCTTCACATTCTGGCTGATATACCAAGATAGCGCAACACCTTTCAAACTCCTTATGAACAGTTTCATGCGGATCTTCTCATCTCTGCCAACTCCCACTAGCTTGTCACAATACATCCTGAGGTGAATCATGGGATCACCCGTACCATCAAACATCTTGAACTTAGGAGGTTTTTACCCCTCTGGGAGTTCGACATCGGGTTGAACACACAAATCATCGTAATTCAGACCTTCTACGCCTTTGTTACCTTCCATGCCTTGAACACGATTAGTGAGTTTCTTAAGTTCAGCAGCCATGTTTTGAATGAGTGAGTCTGATCCTAACACATTGGATATGGTTTGTGTATAATATGGCACAATATCCACAAAGATAGGGGTATCTTGGTGACTTGGAGCATTTGGAGGCTCAGGGATGAGCGGTGGAGCATTGTTGCGAACCTGGGTTGGAATCTTCTGTGGAGGGGCAGGGACCTGGTTGTTGACATCTGTAGCAGCAAGGGAGATGGACAAGCTTGCCAAACTCCGGACCTAGTCAAGTTCCTCTCGAAACTTTAGCAAAGTTTTCTATAAGTGAGCAGCAATTTCATTGGTGATTGGGGTACCCTGAGAAGTTCCTTCGATTTCCTTCCTTGTTTCATTATCTCCCATCATTCCTTTATTCCTATTTCTGGGAGAACTCGGAGGAGGAGAAGGACCCGTTGATCTTGTTGAGTATGCTGATGGTCCCAGAATGCACTAACTAGCCTTTGGGGAGGGGAATAAAAACAAAAGAAAACAAAAGGTAATGAGTTAATGTGGATTCTGAGAAAAATAACATTCCGTTATTTAAGCATGTTGTTGCGAAAATGTAAGTCGCTTCCTATTTGGGTGCCTCGTTGTGCCCGAGGTAGGCTTAGCGACAAATATGATTTGGAGAACTCATAATACTGAATGCCTCATTTTATTGATAGAAAATAGGACGAGTCAAAACATAAAGAAAAATTTTCACTAATGGCCAAGGGCCTTATTACATCAAGAAAGCAGAAAGATCCTAACTACTTGGCCCAAGAAGGACCTTCCCCAGATTCGGTATCTTTGCCTCCCTCGTACAGTTTCATCAGCCCGTGCAGTCACAGCAATAAGTAAGCTCGAGTCAAGTGCCCTCCTTCGTTACCTTCACCTTCCTGATAGTCGTTGATCATTTTCAAAATCTTTCCATCCACCTCCACTAAACCCTGCTCCAAATACACCAAACGGTTGCTTGTACGGGCAGCCATGTCCTTCCATTCATTGATTACCTTCTCTTGTGCCTCTAGAATTTCCCGATGTTCACTTTCACACTCTCGCATCCACTTGCGCAATTGATTATACTAGACCATTGCTGCAGTCTTCTCATCAATAACCATGTGACCATGGACAAAACCTATTTTTCCCAAGCCAATATGATCATCTTCTAAGTATCCCGAATAAAGAGGTGCATGCCCTGCCTTATATTTGTATGGATCCATGGATTCCTTTTCCAAAATGATTTTGGAGTGCCACATATGTTGTGCCCGACACCTGTGTGGGCTATCGTCATCTAGGAGTCAGCCCTGTAGTGACTCATTTTTTCCACCCTTTGTATAATCTGCTTTCTTCCGGCTTGCCTCATGACTCAGAGAGGGACATAAGAGCAAGTTCCTCTCAAGACGGTGAGTACAAGGAATGGCGCATCCCTAGACCGAATGATGAACTCTCCAGTTGGAAACAACTCGTACATCCAATGTACCTGCTCTTCTCTCAGATTCCCTAGTAGTTCCACTCATTCACTAGTGTCTTCCGGGTGAGAAAACATGTCCGGTATGATATGCATCCGCTTTGGATGATGGAAAGAAATATGGTCATCCCAATCTCGTCGCACGATTTCTTGTCTATGGTTTCCCTTCTGAAGATACTCGATGAGCCAGAGTTGTAGTAGCAAATGCACCCTTCAAAGTGTGGTGCCCCTTGTTGACATTTCTCTAAGGCTCGGTACAGTCCGTTGAGGATCATGGATGCTATGTTGAATGTTTGTCCGTCGATACCTTCCATTAATATTTTGGTTACCATGGCTAGTCTTGTATGGATTCTAGACTTCTTCATCGGAAAAACTATCATTCTCATTAAATAGAACATGAACACAAAAGCCCTCCTATGTATGTGTCCCAAATAGGCGAGAGCGAATTCGTCCATCTGATTGCGGTATGATTTACTATGTTCGAACCTTTCATACATGAAGTCGAAGGATATGTAGGGGTCCTTTAGACTGGCCAGATTAGGATGCTTCTTCATCCCCATCATTTTCAAGAAGCCCCTACCTTTGTGGTTTCCCGGCATAAGCAACCCCGGGCTATCCCAAGGAATTCCGGCTAGACCTCCAATTTCTTCCAACAACGGTGTCATTTCAATACCACCAAAATGTAACACGGACCGTTAACTATCCCAAAACATAGTAGCAGCTCCCACAATTTTGTTATCTGGCCTAACTTCCATGAGTGAAGGAATATTTCCTAAGTGCTTGCGAACAAAAACCCGATCCTTGCCATGCTAATCATCCCACCAGCTTAGCAACTTTGGATGAATGCTTGATACCATACCGAACATGGGGACCTTGTGCCTCATTTTCCTGCAAAATAGAGAGTTAGGACCTTAACCCCATCAGACTTGACTATTTAAATCAATAATTAGGAAAAGGTATTTAATTCTGCAAATTAATGCACATAACGTGATTCTCCGTTTGGGTTTCAAGGAAACCCGATGGACTTTGGTTTAGGCTATCCTAATGAGTCACTATGCGGACAACATAACTGACTCGTCTAAGTTTGGCCATGATGCATGAACAATTAAAGAGAGCAAGGTTTCTACTTTTTGAAGTGCTAGACAAGGTACTCTTGAGCGGACAACTCAAGAGGGAAAGGCACGGAATCGTCGACTACACTGTTGATCGACCGGTTTTACAACAAATATGCCTTTGCCATATTTAGGGGGTTTGTAATAACGGAAGAGCGCAACCACTCATTATAAGCGTTGCAATAGCATTTGTTTGGCACGAGTGGAAAATGATGTTGAAGGATGCAATTACAACAATGAAATAAATACTTGTATTTTCACGTTCATACAATAATGATAATAATAAATGCTCGGAATTTGAGATGGAATTGAAGTAAAATGGGGGAATAAAGAAGTAAAACAGTTAAAGAAAAAGAAAGACACGAAGAAACAAGTTAGTAATTGTGAAAAAATAATTAAAGAAATATTTAAATCAATAAAGTCACAAAGCACGTAGTGGCAAAAGCCTAAAAAGAAATTCCCCAACAGAGTGTCCATGCTGTCGACGCCCCCTCTTTCAACCGCTCATGAAGAGAAGCCAAAATCGGGTTTTCAACATTATGGGCAAAACAACTCTCATTCCCGTTTGGGAATTGGATTATGGAACTAGAAGAGTCGCCACCTAATGATTATAGTGTATTAGGACACATAAGATGAAGAAAGTATTTTGAGAGAAAACCAGAGTTTGGGTAAGGGCTTGAGATTATCTCGAGGGAAAGGTGTTAGGCACCCCTCAAGATCCACAATTATGGTTCCCGGCCATGTTAATTGTGACTTTAACATAAGATGACGCAAGTAGACAAATAAAGTGCACATTTATTCACATTACTTAAAGTTTGAAATAAGAGAGGATTAGTTTGAAAAGCATTAATAGAAGAAAGCCGTTAAATAAAGCAAATGAGAAGAAGGGTCATAGGTTAACTATATTATGGATCACATCGGCACAATACCCCGCATACACTCCTCAAAGATGGGTCACATATGGTATTAGCGTACCGGTCATCATCTCCATATTCTATCCTCCCGCCCCATTAAGGTATTCAAATGCGTTTGTATTGTTTACTTACTGCATGCTAATACCCGTTCCAACCTATTAGTCCTGGAGCATTAGGACTTCTAATCCTAAGAAAGGTGGAGAGAGATAGGATATATGTATGGAGTATTCAAAGGTAAAAATACTAGAGCGAAAGTCAAAAACAAGTAGCATATAAGAGGGATGCATATAAGCAATTAAAGGCTCAAATAAACCTCGTGACATACAGCAAGTAGTTTATCCTGACTTCAATTACTAATTTGGTCTTTAGAAGGGGTTAGGAGAGCGGGCAGATTAGTTTAACACATAAGAGTCGGATAAAAAATCTGCTTCGAGCTCCCCGGGACCATTTTAGAAGTTGATAGGACTTTTAGAAAACCAGAAGAACATTTAAAAACATCAGCTTCAAACAAAGGGTCTGTTAAAAAGTATTTGAGGTTGCAGACAAGTTCCAAAAGGCCTATAGGTTGGCCTCGTGAGTTGCGTATAAAGGAACGTTGGGAAGAGGAGTTTAAAGACCTTAAAATCTAAGCAGACAATCACATGTTGGTAAAAAATAGAAATAGTTTACAAATTATGAAAGGGGCAGACCTGGGTCCATTTTGAAATTAAACCAATTTGGGGAAAAGTTGAGTTACTGAAACGTTGTTAGCATTAGCGGGTCTGAACTTATAACTTGATTATTACCCTTTAATTCCTGCTTTTATATAATTAGACGTCCTATTGTTTTGCCTAGTGTTTAGATAGTTCCTATACGCATGCTTTCTATGTGAGATTATAAGATGCAAACCTAGTAGCATGGTTTCTATATGAAGTCGATGCAATATCAAAGAACCTATAGACAGTATCTACATGGTGTTGATGCGGCACTATAAAATAGGCATGATAACAGTATACATAGATAATGCAAGGGTCCTAAGACATGTTTTCTACTGATGCAAAGATGAATAAGCCTATAGTCATGATTTCTCCTTTCGTACAGACTTCTAGTGTCTTCAACTCGGTTTATAGTCGTTGGTTTTAGATGGTGCTCATTATTTTTGCTACCCTACCATCTACTTCATCTCATAACTCTTGTTGTAGAATTTATTTATGTTTCATGGCATCAAAGAGGAAGTCTTGTCGCATTAAGATGAGGAAATGTTTCTTTTTGTAGGATAACAAGATATTTCTCACACTTCTTATGATAGTTTTTCCAAAACAATCATCTACCTTCTCCACTTATCCATGTGGGAACTTTGAGGTCTTGTTTTATTCCAACTCACAATGGTTTTAAGTACTCCCTCACAATTTTTTATCAATTTTCTAGGACTACTACGGCGTGTCTCATGGGTTTCAGAATTAATGACTTCCCTTTAAGCCCAGGATAAAATTGCCTTGATTTCAAATCAAAGTGCATTCATATTTTGAAAGTCATAAATAGATCGGATTGGATGGGTTTTGTGGCGTTGCTCTCACTCGACTCCTAGAATAATTGACTATATGAGTTTCATCTAAGGATAGTATTGATACCCTTGTTATTACAAATCCGTTGGAGGATAAGAGTGTCATTTGTCTTTCTCCCTGGAGCATCATGTTAAACATTAGAATGCCTCTAACCAGTACATGATTTCATCCCAACATTTAGATGTCCGAGCTATGTGGTTTTACTTGAGAAAAGGATGAGATTAGATGCCTCCATATATTTGCACATATCATGAGCATATCGATCTAAAATACATGTTTGGTCATATCTTTAGTTCCCTCGTATATGATCAATTATAAGGAAGGGTTAAGCTATTCAAAGTATGATAAGACCATAAGTTCTCAACTTCTTTTCATCCTCATGGGATTATGGCTTATAGACTCCTCGTGTTAGTTAACGTTAGGAGTGTAATTCAATTTCATGTGTTTTGAAACCCATATTGCTTTCAAAGTGCCATAATGTTCCCATTCTTGATAACTGAATTTTCCCTACACTCCAGGAGACGACTGGGTCACGTACTTGAATATTTTTCCTTAGTGGCCCCTATTGCCAATGTACTACTTACCCTTATGACTCATTGATCTAATAATTGATGTCGTAACAATGATTAACAATACAAACATCATTTATAGAATTTCATGTCTCTTAGCATGTAACCTCTTGAAATGCTCTGCTCAGCATATTAATGGATTCCTGAATAACTCCAGCTCAATCTTGAACTCTGTTGTTCCTTACTGTATTAGATCTATTGGGTATTGAAGGTTCAAACATGTCAAAGAAGAAGTATCCCCGTGTGACCCGATATGTTCAATAGGTAATTTTATGGTCGGTTTATGATAACACATCTTAGAGTGATTGTTGAAGGTCATCAAGGGTTTAGTGTGAGTGTTCACCTAGAGATTTAGAGCTTAAGGGTGAGCAGGCTATTCCCAATATTTTTTCATGAAGAGGTTATATGAGTGATAGTGAAGGTAGCATAATTGTATTACACATTAGGTTCTAATAGGAGTATGATATTCCCCGTAACTGTTTCTCATGTACTTTGTGTTTCCATATGTTATGTCTAAGAATTTAAGAAATTGGTTTGAATGAACTATATGATTATGGTAATATCCTATCTGATGCACTATTAGAAATTATCATCATGGCTTGACTTCATACGGACTGTTGATTGAAATGAAATTTTATTTTTGTTGATGAACACCTTTGTGATTACATTAATGGCTAGTAAGGAATATTATGAAACATAATTGTTTGGTTATGATGAAATGACATTCTTGATGGTATGATGCTATGTGAGGGAATTATGGGTTGATGTTGTTACCATGAATTGCAATATCCGGTTAAATGTAAATTGTATAGTGGAAATTATTAAAGGTAAAGTCAATGGTTAGTTAACTCATGCAAGGTGTCTATCCGTCATCCTTGTATCATGACAAAGCTTGTAAGTCGATAATGTTATCTGGAGAGCTGAAGGTGCCGTGGAAGGAAAATATTTTCGCTTGATTGAATACCAGTTAGTTTTGACTTGGAAGGTACCATATATGTGTTTTGATCTAAAATTGTGCACTTTATTATCTGGTATCCTTATGATAATATTGTGTTTATAATAATGGGATTAGGATTGTGAATATATAAATTGTGGTGGATGTGTTGTTAAGACGAATTTGGTGGTTCTCTGAACATGTGGATAGGCCTAGTTACATAGGAGACTCTTCCAAAATTTCTTTAAACTTTGGGAGTTAGTCAATATTTGGGGACTTGAGGTAGGTTAGACAAGAGATGTGTGATGTTAAATCATTTGGGGAATTCGAGGACAAATTATTATAAAAGGGGGAGAATGTAAGGTCTCGAAAAATTGCGCTAAGTAATCGAGGGTTTTGTGGTGCCATGTAGGCTAATTATTATATTTTATGTGCTATTATCATGGTGGACATCAATTAGACTTGGTAAATATGAGTATAATTCTTATAGTAAGTGATGTGAGGTCCAAATGGAAGCCTAAGTGTATGCCAAATGGGAATATTTTCGTAATAGGCAAACATTCCAAATGAATTCGCACAAAGATCTAATCTAAACGAGCAGATATAATTATGTATATGTGGTTTTATGTGGTAAATATCTTAAAAAATAAAAGTTTTTTGAGTCTAGTTTCTAACGCTTCAAACAGTTCATCATTTGGACAATCCTACACAAAATTATGATCAAATTACCAAAATCTAGAAAATGTGATCTTGTGTCATGTCAGATCTATGGTCCGCATTTTCATTCTGCGGTCCGCATTTTCATTTGCGACCGCAGATTGAAACAGTGCAGCTCATGTTTTGGCACCGATTTTGTGTTGCATTATGTGGCCCGTATGTTCATTCTGCGGTGCCTTATGCTACAGCAGAATTGACATCGGGGGGTTAATTTTCTAATTTTTATAACCCGACCCCATGTCAAATATAGGCTTTGGGGTTCATTTGGGGGTCATTTCTTACTGATTTTAGAGAGAGGTGAGATCATATAGAGATAGAAAGTAGAGGGCTAGCTTCATAATCATCCAAACCTTGCATCAACCATCAAGAATCAAAGAGCACAATCATACCTTGCATCAACATTCAAGAATCAAATAGCCCAATCATGAGTTCTTCATCTAAGAGGTAAGATTCTATACATTAAGCTTTAATTTTGAGTTTGGGGTATAAGATAGGGTATTGATGTATGATTCTTGGGCGTAATACTATTATGTATACTTGCATGTACAAATTAGGTTGTGAGAATATTGTTTGACGTAGATAAGTAAGATTGGGTTAGGGAACGAAGGAAATCTTGAAAAGGGGATTTGAAATCAAGATGCTCATCTAGTAGTTGATAAAATGCTCAAATGATCCAAAACCATCAATACCTTTCTAATTTGTGCTCAATTTTGTTATATCTCATAGTAGATTGGAATTGCTAGAATTTTCGGAACATTGTAGTAACTTAAGAAAAGCTTAATCGAGGTATGTATGGCTAACTTTGATCCTTGTAAATTCTCTTGGTTTGGTGTGCGCATGCTTGGTAGATTATTTATTATGTTCTTGTAATGGGTATGTTTGTGATTGTGATATGTGGTAAGAGTTGAGGAACGCATGAATAAAAGAAATTGTAATTTATGCTACTGGAATAACAGTGGTGACAATGTCTATGGCTTGTTGTGGGCAATTACCAATGTGATGTAAAACATATGTGAGTTGTTGAATATGATGGAAATAGTATTGATTGTTATGGAAACACTTGTAACATTGTTGTGGTTATGTATTGAGAAGTATTGTTGTTAATCTTTGTGAATTTATTATTGTAGTTGTGTTGTTTATGAATTGAAACTGTACGGCTAGGTCGGGTTGTGCACGGCAACACGAAGTAATAAGGTGTGAGTTGTGGTGACAAGGGTAGCCGAGGTAATAACGGTGGTCGAGGTAATAATGGTGGAGAAGTGATCGAAATCACTAATTAAATAAATACTTGAGCAAATTTATTAAATCATTGATGTGGAATTGTGGAAGGGGAAAACAGCAGAGTTTGTAAACTTGTTTGACATTGATTGTTCCTTTCATATGTGTTTAGGTGTTGCTTCTATTATTGCTTCCTACTTGTGTATGGCTTTAGTTTACTTGGGACAGAGGTTGTTCATACATACTAGTACAATTCAAGTGTACCGACATCGCTTTTGCCCGGGGCGCTACATTCGTGTTATGATTGTAGGTGGATCTATAGTAGGTACTCTAGTCCACCGACCGTAGCTCCTCATCACTCCCTGTCAGCTGAATTGGTGAGTCCCTTTCCTTGGGCCCCTGCACGGCTCATGGCATTTTTTACTTGTCTTTTGGGATCTTGTTTTGGTATTTGTAAAAGGAATAGCCGGAGCATTGTTACCGGCAAGTGTCGTATTACCTCCTTTCATCTTTAGAGACTCCGTACATAGGAACTGTGGGTTATGAACTTTTGTTATATGTACTTTATATAGTGGGCATTGTAATCTTTAAACCACACTAAAGGTCATCTATGTTATGTGTGCTTTTGTAAATGGCGTTTCAATTACAAGTAGTTTTTGCATGTGATTAATAAGTAGTGAAAAAATATGTGGTAACACGTGGGAATAAAAAAGGCACCCAGGTCCTCTTCACCGGGGTGACCCGATCGAGTGCCGGTCATGTCCCTAGAATTTGGGGCGTGACAATCCTCCTCCGCAAACAATCATTATGATTTTTGAGATAAACGAGATCAACAGTAACCTTTTTGGCAGAGAAAAAGACAAAAGTACCAGTGACTTATAGCAAGAGACTCGAGGAAGTTGCCGAGGACAATATCACCTTCACCGAAGAAGACTCTGATGGACTTGTGCTAGCGCACAATAAGGCCTAGGTACTTTCTTTTTACATTCTATATTTTAAAATAAACGTGTTTTGGTGGACCCAGGATGTTCTACCAATATCATTCAATGAAGAGTACTAGAGCAATCCAAGCTAACCGGAAGCATCATTCTGGCAGTAAAGCTCTTAGTCGGGTTCAACTTAGTATGTATAACAACCCGAGGAGAGATCTTTCTGCCCACGAATTTCGAAGGGGTCATGAAGACTACCTTGTTTGTAGTAGTAGATGGCGACATGGGCTAAAACATAATTATTGGCAGACTATGGCTACAAACGATGAAGGTTGTACCGTCAACATATCACCAAATTCTGAAATTCCCAAGTCCAGAGGAAACCAAAAAAATAAGAGAAGATCAACCGGCAGCAAGGGAGATGAACATGGTCTCAATTCGAGCGGTAAAGTGAAGAAACACACAGCATATAAATAATAGGAACCGACGCCTTTCCCCGAACCAAAGGAAGATGACAAAAGGGACGAGTTGTCGGAATCCCACTAGGTAACAAGTTATTTCCTGGTACTAGATAAAATGGATGTGACCAAGTACACGATAGAAGAAATAGAACAAGTGGCATTGTTCGAAAAATTTTTAGAGAGTAAGTTCCACTTGGAGACATACTAAATACCGAGATCAGGTCAGGATTTATAGAATTTCATAAAACTAACATTGAATGGTTTGCCTGGTCGCAGGTAGCTATGATAGGTATCCCTCGAGGTGGTCATGCACAACCTAATCTTGGAACCCAGTATCCCACCAGTAAGGCAAAAGAGTGCCCAATTGCTCTATATCGATTAAATCCGGGAGGTAAAGTATCCCGACTGGCTAACTATAGTTCCAAAAAAGGAATAATAAATTATGTATGTTCATAGATTATAATGAGTTGAATACGGTGTGTCAAAAGACTCATTCCCATTTCCAAACAATGATCAAATAGTTGATACAACGGCCAGATACAAGTTGATGACTTTCCTCGATGCCAATTCCGGGTACAACCAAATTAAGATAAACCCGGAGGATCATAAAGAAACTTCATTCATAACAAACTTTGGCACATATTATTACAATGTGATGCTTTTCAGGCTTAAGAACACCTTACTCACTAATAAGAGGCTCGTGAAACAAATGTTTGAAAATATAATAAAGAAAATGATGGATGTTTACATAGATGATATGCTGGTTAAGACTTTGAATGTAGGTGACCATTTGAAACACCTGAAACATTTGATATCCTAAGAAAACATAACATGAAGATTAACCCCAAAAATTATGCGTTTGAAGCCCGCTCCGATAAATTTTGGGTTTCCCAGTGTCACAAAAGAGTATGGAAGTCAATACCGACCAGATCAAAGTCATCAAGGACATTCTAGACCAGCTGACAAACGTGATACAAGTCCAAAGACTACCTGCTCTAGGCAAGTTCATTTCTCAATCTTCAGAAAAAAGCCATCACTTCTTCTCACTTATGAAGAAGAAGAAGAAGATCGAGTGGACTCCAGGATGTCAACTCGCTCTAAAAGACCTAAAACGGTATTTATCAATTCCTCTGTTACTATCAAAATCTAAGGAAGGCAAGCAGTTGCTAATATACTTAGCGGTCTCATAGGTAGTGGTAAGTGTCGTTCTAGTCCGAGAAGAAAAATGTACGCAATCTCATGTACATTATGTTAGCAAAATTCTATCGAAAAAGGTACATTCATGCCAGTGAACTATACAAAATTGTATATATTTTTTCGTTGTTAAAAGGTGGACTCAATTGTGCTCTTGTCATGTATAAGGTTGCTTAAATATGCCAATTTTTAGATGAACCTCACTAATAAAATATTTAGCACTAGATTTTGAGACGTGTCACAATCTAGTGCATTCCATCTACACCCTAATTTGAATAATAAACCAACTGACCCAATACCCTATTTTAATAAACTCAAATCCTATTTTATTGTCACACGCTCTCACCTTTGATTTCTTCTACCAAATTCTCCTCTCACCATAGCCGATGGGTCAATACAAAGTGAGCTCATTATTTGAAAAGTGAGCTCATTTTGAACTGGTTTTTAGCTGCAGAATGGTTTAAACCCCAAATTGATTGTTTATCATGACTTAACAAATCCATCTTTCTGATGATTTTTCATTGTTCATTACCTTATGTGATTAAATTTGTGTGGAGGTCAACAATTGGATATTGATCTTTTCTTTGCAATTCTTTTTTGTTTTCTAGTTATTTTTACCATTGCCATGTAAAACATCAATGACAGAAGGCAATAAATTATGTTTTCTCTTGGCTTCCACTTTCCTGTTGTTGGTTGTAGTCGTTAAAGTGAAGTTGGCTCAAAATTCAGAGCGTGGTGATGATATTCCATTGAAATGTGGAGGTCATGCCAGTCTTGAAGATGCCAATGGGTGAAAATGGGGTTTGGGTGCTGGGTTAACATATTTAAGGGGCACCAAGTCATGTGGTAATAAATAGGATTGGTGTTTATTAAAATAGGGTACTAGGTTGGCTCAGTCTAATAAAATAAGGTAATAGGTCAGGTTAATTTATTACTTAAATTAGGGTTTAGATGAAATGCACCATATTGACAGATGTCAAAATCTGGTGCAAAATATCTTATAAGTAAGGTCTGTCTAAAAAAGCATATGTGAGCCACTTTATACACGACAATGGCTGGATTGGGTCCACCTTTTAATGAATAGGAAAATGTGTATAGTTTCGCATAGTTCATTGGCATAAATGGACCTTTTCCAAAATTTTATTAGGAGTGGAAACTCGTTATCCACACCTTCAAAAACTGGCCTTAGCTCTTGTAGTCACCGCTCGAAATCTTATGCTTTATTTTCAATGCCACCCAATATTCGTGGTGACAACCTTTCCCCTGCGGCATGTCCTTCACAAACTAGAGTTGTTTGGTCGACTAGCCAAGTGGGCGGTTGAAATGAGTAAATTTGATATTGAATATAAGCCTAGGACTGCAATAAAATCACAAGTTTTGGCCGACTTCATGGATGATTTTAATATCGGGACATCGAGAGTTTGGACATTGTTCACGGACGGACCTCAATCTTGAAAGGGTCCAGGCTCGGGGTATTCTTAGTCATGCCCTCGGGAGAAGTCCTGAGATAGGCCATAAAGATTGTCATCTTGACTAACAATGAAGCCGAGAATGAGTCTTGGAATGCAGGACTTGAAATGGCCTGCTGACTAGACTCCAAGATAAGAAAATGCAGAAGATAAGAAAATGCATAAATAGATACACTAATTAATCTGGGCTCATCCACGAAAAATGAAGGGATCAGATTATGGTCTAGTCATACAGCTCATTCACCCCGCACTAGATTTGAGCGGTTATTATAAGGTAAATATAACCAACCTAGTTTGGGACTAGAGAAATGAAATTATTGACTACCTTGAGCATGGCAAGCTACCCGAAGACATGAAAGAATCCCCAGCATGCCGCACCTAAGTAGTTCGTTACAGCTTCTAGCAAGGACAGTTATACAAAAGATCGTTCCAAGGCCTGTTGGCCCGATGCTTAGGAGCCTTCGAGGCTAATTATGTCATCAGATAGGTTCATAAAAGAAATTGTGGAAATCATTCAGTTGCAGATTCGTTGGTGTTAAAATTAGTTTAGGAAGTATACTACTGGCTCCGAATGGAACAAGATGGTAAGGCATTCATTCAAAAATGCAACAAGTGTCAACGCCATGTTCCGTTAGCATACCAATCAGAAAAACTGCTACATTTGGTGTTATCCACATGGCCATTGCTGAAATCAAGGATGGACATAACTGGAATGCTACCACCGGCTCTCATAAAGGTAAGCTTTCTTTTAATTTTAACTAATTATTTTACAAAGTGGGTTAACACGGGTCCTTACAAGTAAATTAGCGAATGCAAAGTAGTTGATTTCATTTCATATGAGGAAACATAATTCGCATGTTCAAAATACCGAAGGAGATTACCTATGAAAACGGGCCACAGTTCATACACTCAAACGTCACAGAATTCCTTAACGACTTAAATATTGAAAGAATCACATCTTTTACATACCATCAGAGCGCAAATGGGTAGGCGAAATCTGCTAATAAAGTGATTATTCAGAACCTCAAAAAAGGATGGAAGGACCCAAAGGCAAGTGGCCCGAAGAGTTATCGAGAGCGTTGTTGCAATTCCGGAAGATGGCCAAGTCCCAATATAGAGACACCTTTCTGTATCGTATACGGAACAGAAGCTCTGATCCTTGTGAAAGTAGTAGAACCGACCTTTCGAAACTAGTAATGACTCAACTTGTCATTTTGATCTCTAGCATGTCGTTTGGTACTTTGAGACCTTGAATAGCTTCACTTCTTGTATTAAAACTTTCAGGTGTAGATGGATAAGATTTTCAAGAAGATCAGAGTTGGTTTAGAAGAATATTCTCAATTTTGAAGATCTAAGTTGGAAGATCTATGTTTGTAGCCATTGATCATTTCACTTGCTCTATAGGTGAGTTTACATTTTTGCAATGAGTTATAAATATTTTCTCAAAACGTTTCTAAATTTATGGCTTGGCATAATAAGTGATAATTCTCTTAAACGCCTAATCCCTTACATATTGTTCTCTGTGGGATTTGACCCCGACTCATAGTTGGGTAAATTATATTGCATGTGACCGTGTTCATTTACCTTTTAATAATGTATTTGAACATCATCAATGTGAAATATTATAGGCATCGAGTAAGTGGAATTTGCAGCAATTGTGGTTGAAATATAGTATTTTGAGCATGTGAAATATGTGGTGCATTGCGTGAATTCAACATGGATGTGTGATCTTATTTTAATATAGGATTTTGAGATCGATATGGCGTGCATATGTTAGAATTATACCTGGTATATAATTCCATATGTTGGAAATTAATTCTAAGATTTGTGGGCTACGGTATCAAGAAGAATCTTCAGTCTGGCTTGAGCTAATGTGCTCATATGGAGTGTAATGGCACGGTTATGTGCACGGGATGTTAAACGGTGATTTTGGACAACTTTGGAATAGGTTTTGGCACTTCAAGAACGAACGTATATTTAAGTGGGGAAAAATGTAACTATCCGATTGGTCATTTTGAGCTCTAGCATATCGTTTGGTGATTTGAGACCTTAAATTGTTGCACATCATATATTATAAGATGCACGTGCAGTTGGATTATATTTTCAGAAAGATCAGAGTTTAATTTGGAAAATAATCCTCAATTCGAAAGCTTTCAGTTGGAAGAGTCGACCAAGATTTGACTTTTGAGTACACTACCTCGGATCAGATTTTTGATAGTTATATTATGTTCGGATGATGATTTTGGACTTAGGTATATGTCCGAATTTGAATTTGGAGCTCCGTAGGTTGATTTGATACTTTTGGCAAAACTTAGAAAATTTAAGGTTTAGAGGATTGATAGGTTTGACCACGAGTTAACTTTGTTGATATCAGATCCGGATGATGGTTCTAGGTATTTTTATAGGTCCATTTTGTCATTTGGAACATGCAACCAAAATTTGATGTCATTCCGGACAGATTTGGTATGGTTCGGCATGAGTTTTAGAGGTTTAAATGTTCATTAGTTCAGTAGGCTTGAATTGATGAGCAGTTCATGATTTCGCTATACTTTGATGTATTTGATACTTCAAGTAGGTTCGTGTTTTTGTACTAGTTTGCATGATTGGATGGGGTCCCAAGGGCCTTGGGTGTATTTCGGATGTGTTTGGGTTGTGTCGCATTCTTATTTGTTGTTTCAACGTCGTTTATTTGGGCATAAAAAGGTACTATATAGATCAAACAACCCTTGATTTATAATTACAATAAACCATAAGATCCATATCATAATTACATAACCATATAAACAAGAATCATTAAATTCTTAGGTTGTATAGAGTTATGCCCATTTCTATGTCGTAAAAGATTGTTGGTTTCAAATACGAACTTTTGTTCTTCCCAAACATGAGAGAGATTCTACGAACATGAAGAAGAATTTATGGGTTGACGATCAACACAAAAAATTACTCTTCGCAAATAAAAAGGTTTCCCACAAAGGTGAAGAACAAAAATCACCTCGATGGTGTTTAAAGGACAGACAGAGCATTTCAGTATTTTGGATATATCTAGAAATCTAAAGCTCCATTTGAGATGATGTTTGTGGAGTTGTTCTCGTCTCAACAAGAGAGTAAATTTATAACCTTTATTTTTATGTTTTTATATTATTATATCTGTTGAATATTATTTTTATCAATATTTGGATTGTAGAAATTAGGATTTTAAGTCCCAAAGCTGATAAATAGTAAATCCTTGATTTGAATGTCATTTCATGGACAAACTTGGATGACTTTCTGGATATAGACTATATAAGTTATGAGTACTGTTTATTTTAACAATATTAAAAATCCGAGCGCGTGACATCGGGGTTGACTTGTATTGACTTTTAGTTGGGGGTTTGGAATTGTTTCTAAATGATACATTATAGGTTCTTGAGTATGTGTTGATTGGTTTGCATGTTGTTTGGCTAATTTAGGATCGTTTGGCTTTGGTTTGAGGTGCTAGAGAGATATTGGAGCCAGTTTTCAAATTTCTGATCGAGGTGAGTCTCCTGTCTAACCTTGTAAGGGGGGAATTTACCCCGTGAGTGTTATATTTGTTAAGTGTTACCTATTGTGAAAGCTACGCACATATGAGGTGATAAGTACTCATTCGTATGCTGGATTTCTTATTATTTTAACGTAGACTTAGACTCACTCCATGCTTTAATTGTATTATTTAGTTATTCTTGCATGTTTAAATGATTTAGTTTACATTTTTCCTAAGACTAGACTCGCGTATAGTATCAGACTTGCTATTTTAGGTACTTGACAAGCTACTTGATTAGCCATGGAAATTATACTTTCTTTTACGGATTTCTTCCGCGCTGTGCGTATTTTTCCAATATTTTCTCTTGAATTTTATAACTCGGATGTATATTCATGAGTAGGCTCAATGAATCATCAAATTTTGATATTCTAATTTTATCGGGCTGAGCGTCTCAGCAATACTCTTATGGGATCGGGTCGTTCGCCTCGATGGTATCACGTAATACACTATTATAGGATTGGGTTGTTCACCTCGGTAAAGTAACATATTCTCATGGGATTGGGTCTTTCTCCTTGGAAGTATCATGTACCATATTCTTATGGGATTTAGTCGTTCGTCTCGACAGGATTATGTATCAAACTTTTATAGGATCAGACCACTCCCCTCGATGGTTCAATGAAATAATTTTTATAGGATCGGGCAGCTCGCCTCGGTAGAACCATGCGCAATGTTTGATAAGGAGTCTGTGTACTCATGTTTTTTGTGACTTAAGATGTGATCATTGATTTGGTGTTGACAATAACATATTCCATTTGAGGAGATTTCCGATAATTAAGGACTTCGTGTTCACTATTTAGTGATAGAATGTATTATTTGCTTATACTTGTTCTCACTGTGTACTTACCATGTTTCATACTTTTCTACATTATTATATTTGATTTATTGGACTACTAGTAAGAATCAATGTCAACCCCTTGTCACTAATTCTTCAGGGTTAGGCTAGACACTTATTGGGTACCTGTTGATTGTACGTAGTCACGATACACTTCTGCACTAAATGTGCAGGTACTGAGGCATATACACTAGGTGGTCATCTTGGTGCATTAGCGCAGCTGCTAATGCGACTTTATAGTGAGTTGCATCTACATTACAATTCGTAGCATATAGAGTCTCCATCTTTTTGTATGTTCTAGCCATGGAATACCCAGATCCTTAAAAAAGCTTCATAGAAATCCAGATTTTAACTTCCATCCCAAATGCTCCAAACTACAAATCACACATATATGCTTTGTAGACGATCTTTTGCTGTGTTGTCGGGCTGATGAAACTTCCATGATACTCATGATGAATGAATTTGAACAGTTCTCTAAGACATCAGGACCAAGCCAATATGGATAAAATCTCCTTATATATAGCAGGTGTATCCACTAACTGTAAGGAGAAAATATGCTATGATCTTCAACTCACAGAGGGCACCCTGACATTCAAATATCTACGAGTTCCATTATCCACGAAAAAGGTCACAATATCTCAGTGTATGCCACTAGTGGAGAAAATAGTGGACAAAATTAGTAGTTGGACCTCAAAATTTCTTTCTTATGCTGGCAGAATCCAACTTATCAAAAGTGTCTTTTTTGAAATGCAAACCTAATTGGCCCAGGTTTTCCTCATTCCAAAAAAAATTATAAAGCTTGTAAATGGTATATGTAGGAACTACCTTTGGACTGGCAGTCATGAAACGAGCTATCCAATTGCATGGGAAACTTTATGTAAACCAATGGCGGCAGGATGACTGAACATTATATCCTATGAAAGATGGAACAAAGCGGCCATCTCAAAACTCCTCTGGGCCTTAATGGCAAAAAAAGACAAACTCTGGATCAAATGGATTCATTGTCACTACATAAAGAACAAAGATATTGAAACCACGGATAGTCCCAAAACAAGCTAGCTGACTCGTTAGGAAATTATTTGGCGCTAGAGAATGGTGGGTGACTGATGGTTCAGGAATGCACACATGTACAAAAAAATGGGCAATTTAGCATCAGAAAGGCTTACATCCAAACTACTCCTCAATATCCCAAGGTTGCGTGGAAAAAGTTATTAATGGTGACTGGCATACTCCCGAAACAGAAATACATCTTATGGATGGCGTTGCATAGACGCTTGGCGACGGTTGACAGATTAGCTAAATGGGGGATTCACACTAATCAATCCTGCAGTTTGTGTGATAGAGATACTGAAGAAACACATGAACATTTATTCTTTGAATGCGTATACTCCAAGACATTGTGGCAAGCTATGTTACAATGGATAAAATATCAAATAATAATAGGCTCGTGTGAAACAGAAATCCAGTGGCTGGTAGCAAATGTAAACAGCAGAAATCTAAGAAAATCCATCCTAGGGATGGTGTTTGCAGCAGTAATATACAACATATGGATGAAAAGGAACACCAGAAGGTTTCAACAGACAAACAGAGACGCCAAGGAACGAGCAAAGGAGATCACAATTCAAGTGCACTTCACTGGCGAGAAGATACCTAAATGGTCACCCATGTTACAGAACATAAATATCTACCCCGTATGAAGTTCCACAAATGTAGCAATATATGTAATACGTTAGTAGTTTAACAACAATAGTTGTAGAGCTTTTCAAAATGATTGTACATATGAGAACTGTTCTAGAGTCCAAAAGAACAGATGATGTAATTTTGCTATATTAGTTGAAATACAACAATTTTTCTTCTAAAAAAAAGAGTCTCCATCTTATTCAGTTATTATATATTGTCTATTTTATATTACGGAAAGATCTTGTGGTAATGTAGTATTGTTCTAGTAGATGTTCATGCTCCTGTGATACCACATTTAGGGTGTTCCTAGTGCATGTTCATTATTTTATTTCACATTTTTATTTTTTATATCCAAAAATTTGGTAAAGAAAAGCACATGTTTCTATGAGTCCTAGAATTTATTCTATTTATTTAATAAAATTCCTGATTTTAAAATTTTAAAATGGATAGTTAAGTGGAGGTCATTCGTTGGCTTGCCTAGTGTAATAGTTGGGTACCATCATGATCTATTATTGGATTTTGATCGTGATAATACTTCCGAGAGGATGAAGAAACAAATAACGGAGCATTGCTAGTCAAATCAGAGCTTCTCGACAAACGCAAGGATAGTGTACATAAGGATGGTGGTCTTGAAATAAAGAAAGGAAAGGTACTATAATCAAGGTCAAATATCTACTATTTCAAAGTGAGAGACATGGTTTTAAGAAAAGTGACTCAAAACACCAGGGAGCTTAACATAGGAAAGCTGGGCCTAACATATCAAGGCCCTTACCGGGTTTCAGCTGTCACCGGAAAAGGATCATAAGGACTAGAAAACCAAGATATGGTAAAATTGGCAAGCAACTCGAATGTGATTCACCTCAAAAGGTATTATTGCTGATTAGCACCCGCTTATACAGATAATATATGTTGTAATATTTTTCCTTTCATCAATTTTTTTCCCAATTTGGTTTTTCTTGGAAGATTTTTAACAAAGCAGCAACGGAAAACATACTACGAAGGAAACTCCATCAGCATATATAAGACCTTTAAACGACAAGGTTTCAAAACGACAAAACGCTACTGAAATAGTAAATAGTCTTTGGACCATGGCAAATTTCTAATGGGCAGCAAAACTTGCCACCAGACTAAAGGCTATTCAACCATTTACAAGTGTATTCCCTATAAGTCACATAGGAGTGGTTAGATAATCTTTGGCTCGATAGCAAAGTTCCTAATGAGAAACGAAGCTTACTATTGGATCAAAGATTATCCAACCATTTATTAGTGGAATCCTCAAAGGAGCACGACTTTTAGTATTCCAATTCACATTCTTCACATTCAAACATTGGAGGGAATGATATGAGAATACGCCAACCAGATTTTCACAGAAATCACGACATGAAATCCGGGTACAAAAATGTCTCATCGGGATCGGAGACTAGATAGCTAGCCCTGTAGAAATAAGTTGTACAAGTTAGCCACATGTAATGGCAAATTCTTTTCTTTCATTAAAAGTGAATGCTTATGTACTTTAGAAGAAACAAGGAATAAAATAAATTCCTTTTATCCTTATCTTTTCTTGTTCAATTGAATTGATTTTATCATTTGAAAGTTAATCAAGAACAACAACCTAGTATATTCTAACTAGTTGGTCTGGAGAGGGTGGTATGTACGTAGACCTTACCCCTACCCTGGGGAAAAGAAGTTACTTTTGATAAACTCCCGGCAGAAGAAAATGAAATACGACAATAGAATAATAACAACATATCAGAAAATATACTTGGTAAAGCAACATCAATAATCATTAAAGTAACAAGGTCCTGGAAAATAGTACGATCACAACATGTAACACTATCATACTAAAACATGATATTGATCGACTATATTTATACACAAAAGAATTAGAAAAATTCTCAACTACCTACTAAGATTCAACCTTATTTCTTTCCCTTCGTACCTTCCTATCAAGAGTCATGTCCTCGGTGAGCAAGAGTTGTGCCATGTCCTACTTGATCATCTCTACCCATTACTTCTTAGGCCTCCCTCTACCTCTTCTCATACATGTTAGAGTGAACCGCTCGCACCTCCTAATCAGGGAATCTAGTTTTCTTATCTATATGTGCCCGAACTATCTAAGCCTCACATCTTGCATTTTGTCTTCCATGGGAGCCACGCCCACCCTTGCCCGCATATCTTCATTCTTAATCCTAGCCAATCACGTATGCGCGCACATCCACCTCAACATCCTTATTTCTGATACATTCATCTTCATATTCAAATCCATACAACATGGTCGGTCTAACCATCGCTTTTTAGAACCTACCTTTAAATTCTGGGGGTACCTTCTTATCACACAAAACGTCAGATGCTAACCTCTATTTCATCCAACCTATCCCAATACGGTACGTGCCATCCTCGTCAATCTACTCGTTCCCATGTATAATCAAACAAAGGTACATAAAACTTCCTTTATTGAGGATGACTTGTGAATCAAGCCTCGGATCGATGTCCATTCCCCCTGTAACATCGCTAAAATCTTTAGACTCAAGGGTCTACCTTCAAACCTCCAACCTCTCATCAACATCTCATCGCGTCTCATCAATCAGAACTATATGTTAAGAAAATAACATACTTCATGTCACCTCCCCTTGAATATGGTATGTCAGTGCGTCTATCGCTAAGAGAAAATAAGAAAGGGTTGAGCGCAGATCCTTGGTGTAGCCCCATAACCACCAGAAAATGCTTTGAGTCTCCTCCTAATGTGTAAGCACATGAGGGGGGTGAATTGTCAATAATTTAAACTTAATCATAAATATGTTGACTTAAAATTATATTAGTAGAGTGAATGTGATGATACTGCATGTGAAGATATTCGAATATAATTTTGAACAAAGTAAGTGAACAAATATAAAGACTCCCGAATTTTATACTGGTTCGGATTCAATGTGAATCCTAGTCCAGTCTCCTTGGGTTGCAAGATATTTCTTTTCATATCAATGATTTTCTTTTGAGTACAGATATGATACTTGTAGCACAGTCTTCTTTTGCTCGTTTAATACAATGTCTAACCAATTGACAACCCTCTTTCTACCATTGACTTGTTACATAGTTAATCTTTCTAGACTACTATGCTTGTTTGCAGTAAATTGAAGAGAGCTATTTGGTTTGATCAAAGTATATCTAAGCTAGGGTTTACAAGGATGTATAAATACTTGGTAGGATGGTGGAAGCTTGACAATCCAAGAGATTTTATCCTTGGAAAGAATTGATTCTTTCCAAGAATAAGGACTGAGGACTGAGACGTTGCTTTTCTTGATTCCTCCTTCCTTGTTGATGTTTCCAAACTGGGTCACGTACCAAATTTTCTCCTTTGGCTAGAGATATGATTGAACACAAATTGACTTTTATTGCGGATCTTCCAGTCTTGATTTTTGTCCATATCTTACCGTTATTATTAATCATCAGAGATTTGCGTTGAATAATTTATTATATCTGGGTAGATATGAGTGCCCCACAATTATGGAAGACTTCCTGATTTACAGAGGAGATGTTGATCTTTTCCTTGAGTGTCGAGAGCTTCCTTTAAGGAAGATTTCCTTCCTTATTTGCTACAGCAATTTTGCTTCCTTATTTGAACACAATGGCAACTTCTCTTTTAGCTCTTTCCTTATTTGCTACTTCAGTTCCAATAATTCCGCTTCCTTTTTTGAATGCCTTCACATGTATATTAATTGCATCATTAAAATCCGATCTAACATGATGTCCTAACCCGGGTCTTGGATCCATCATACATGTCCTTAATCATTCTAACTTATGCTATCGGAACACCTTTTTACCTCCCAAGAACCTCCTTTGGGACCTTGTGGTACACTTTCTCTAGGTCAATAAACACCATGTGAAAATAATTCCTCCTATCCCTGTCCTATTCTACCAACCTCTACATAAAATGGATAATTTTCGTAGTTGAACGACGTGGAATGAATCCAAATTGGTTCTCTAATATAGATACCTACCTTCTCACCCTCGCTTCCACCATCCTCTCCCACACTTTCATAGTATGACTAAGCAACTTGATACCCCTATAGTTGTTACTATTCTGGATATCACCTTTGTTCTTGTTCAATGGAATCATCGTACTCCATCTCCATTCCTCTGGCATCTTATTCATCTTAAAAATAATATTGAATAACCCTGTCAGCCACTCCAAGCCATCTCTACTGACATACCTCAAAAATTTAATCGGGATCTCGTCCTACCCAGTCACTTTGTCCCTGTTCATCTTCTGCATAGTGCTTATGACCTACTCAAACTTAATGCGCCTATAGTACCTAAAATCATGGGTCTCTCGGAGTGCTACAAATCACCCAACACAATATCTCTATCCCCTTCTTAATTCGGAAGCTTATGAGAGTAAGTATTCCATCTCCTCTTAATCATACCCTCATCCATTAAAACTCTGCATTTCTCGTCTTTGATACCTCATTTGATCCAAACCACGAGCCTTTCTCTCTCTCACCTTAGCCAACCGAAATAACTTCTTCTCCATGCCTTTGTCCCCCAAGTCTTCATACAAACGATTAAATGTTGCATCATTGGAATTAATGGCCTCTAGCTTCAACTCCTTCCTGGCCTTCTTATGCCCTACTTTGTTCACGTTTATCTCCTCCTCGTCTGTACTCTCCACTTACTTCAAGTAATGCTATTTCTTTGCTTTCACTTTTCCTTGAACCTCTATATGCCACCACCATTCTCCTCTGTGCCTGCTAGAGTAACCTTTTGAGACCCCTAACACCTCCCTCGCAACCTCCCTAATATAGTTCACCATCATCAATCACATAACACTTATGTCCCCATTACTCCTCCAAGCCCCTATAACCCTCATATTTCTCTCTAACTCATGTGCTTTATCATAAGACAAGGCTCTCGACTTGATCCTCGACTGATCCCATACGACCTGCTTTTTCTTCTTTATCATGATGCTGACGCCCATCACCAATAGCCTATTCTGGGATGCTAGGGACTCACTTGGGATAACCTTGCAAACCTTGCAAAAAACTTTATCACCCATCTTGAGGAGTAGATAATCAACCTGAGTCTTACCCACCATGCATTGAAAAGTAACCAGATGTTCATCCCTCTTGGGAAAGTAAGAGTTCGCCATAACCAACTCAAAAGCCGTAGCGAAGTCCAACAAAGTCATACGTCCTCTGTTCCTATCCCCAAATTTGAAACTGCCATGAACCTCACCATAGACCTACGAAGATGTCCCAATATTCCCATTAAAATCCCCTCCTATAAAAAATGTCTCAGTGGGAGAAATACCACACACAACCTCATCCAATTCCTCCTAGAAGAGCTTTGTAGCCTCCTCATCTAACCCTACTTAGGGTGCGTAAGCGCTAATGACATTTGGCGTGAGCTCTCTAACCAGTAACTTAATCTTCATAAGCCTATCATTCACCCACATAACCTTAACCACCGACTTTTTATGATCATTATCTACTAAAACACACACTGCGTTCCTAATCTTCCTGCTGCCTGAGCACTACAATTTAAACCCACCAATGTCCTTTGCCCTTGTTCCTACCTACCTAGTCTCCTGAAAACATGCTATATTGACCTTCCTATTTTTGGAGAATCTTACATAACTCTATAGACTTACTCGTCAGCGTCCCTGTGTCCCATGACCCAATTCTCAACCTATAGGCTCCCTTGGTCCCAATTCCCCTTACCCCTAGCTTACCCTCAGCCCCCTGCCCCACTCTTATCTACCTCCAAACAACCTCCCGCCCCCCAATCATTCACCCACCCCAAGGACATAACCGTATTCTACCATAATGGATAATCCCCACTAGAACCTACGGTTAATTAATAAAATTGCTAATGCAAAAACAAACAACATCCCAACCTTTAAAAATTAACCTACAAATATAAGCACGATAATGATTTGTGATACCAAAGTACGAACTAATATGACAACTTTAACTAACGTAAGATAAATGAAACAATAAATCATGAGGTACCAACTCCATAATGTAGAACCTAGAATGTAGTGTTGACGTAAACACGAGGTCACAGAACCTGGTGCACTCTCTCTCTAGACTAGGGTCTATGATACCAAGATTGGAAGAAACTCTGACTGGCCGAAGGTACTGATTCACCTCAAAGCTACTTGGAAAAGAGGTATCATTTGAAAGTAAATTCAGTATTGAAAATGTCAGTACCAGAATGAACATGAGAAGTCCTCTTTAATATCACCTTAAACATAAGAAGGCCCTCTCTTATGAAACCCTCATAGTAAAGGGTTGGTTATGGAAGAGCTTATGCCCGAAATCAAAATGCTATTGGAGAAAATTGCGCCAGAAGCCCTGCATAATTCGACGCAAAAAAGTAAACTTTGTAAAATGCTTGAACAAAATGAACTTTTATTAATCAAATGCACCAAGCAGCACAAGTACAAAAATCCAAAAATAATGCAAAAAGGAAAATAAGCGAAAAGCAAAATTACATCGCCCCCAAAACTCGGGGAAAGAGGAGCATCAGCGCCCCCGTGAAAAGTTAGAGGATCTGTCGTAGGCTTAGGATCTTTGCATTCATCGTTATTCTCCACAAGTTCATTCTATTTTTCTGAGAACTCAGAATCAGAGCCATAAGAGTTAGTTGCATCAGCCTAAGCTGGGAGACGTCTTTGAGCAGTTAAGTTTAGCTCTTGGGCCTTTGAGAGTTCATCGTCAACGTCAATGATCCCTGCTTTGGCCTCCTCCAACATTTTTCTCCGCATTCCCAACGTAGAATATATATTTTTAATTATGATGGAATCCGCTCGGTGTTGGAATTCTTAATTAAGCAAATCAACCTTGGTCAAGAGGCCATCTCGCTCGAATCTCGTGGTGCTAAGTCTAAGATCAAGATCATGGATAGTTGTTACATCAACTTTATTATGTTCCATGATCCTTTTATACCAATCATCCATCTATCCATGCTTATCCCTTTTAGCAATAGCCTCCTCAATTTGGAAGTTCAAGGCTACCTCTAAGTTATTCATTCTCCCAACGGAGGAAGATTCACGCTCGGCAGTAGTGACCACATTATTTTGGACCTCATACCATTTATCCTTGGCTTCTTGAAACTGTACATTTAGTTGACATAGTTCTTGGCTTAGGGCTATCACTTACTACTCACTCTGTTGCAACCGAGATTCTAACTTACCTGCCTCAGCAGCTTTTGCTTCTACCACCGAGAGGCGAGCAACAATTTGGTCCCTCTCAGCCAACAACTAGTCCCACTCGTACTGGAGTCCTTCTTTATCGAAATCATCTTCTGAAAGCCCTCGTAAGTAAGAAATTTGAATTCAAAAACCAAGGTAGATCCTATCATATCAAGTCAAGAAGGAACCAACAGTATAGAGAACAAAAATGTTACCACTGTCGCATTGTGCATGACGTTATTTAACAAGCACACTCCCAAAAGAGTGTATTTTCTTCTTATTCTTTTCTGAAGCCAGTGGCTTCAGATATTGGTGAGTTTCACTGGTCGGGATAGAATATGGAATCGATAGATACCGAGAGAGAGAGAGAGAGAGAGAGAGAGAGAGAGAGAGAGAGAGAGAGAGAGAATCCTCCTCCTCTGGGTATCAACAGAAAGGGCTGAGTAGTTCTGCCCTAAATTCCCATGGTCTTGGGACTAGGAGGACAGACATCCTCCTCTCAGGAATCTGCAGCTGATGGGGGTTATTTAGCAGTTGTTGGTGATTAAGATATGGCCAGCATGGAAAGAGATGAAGCTGATGGTGTTATAGGTTGAGAAGCAACTGCGGAAGAGGCAGTGTTGGTTATTGGGTGCTCACCAATCGAAGACATAAGAGGAACTTACTGGGCCATCTAGTACTGGGAGTAGCAAAATGGACCAGAAAGGTAGAATTGGCATTCTCTGCCAAGTCAAACTCTCCTAGAGCGCTTATCTCCGCCAAGTCAAACTCTCCCCAGAGAGCTTAGGGATCATCCTCGGTTGGGGTTTTAAGCTCTTCAAATTGAGCATTTTGTTGGGATGATTAAGGTCATTGTATCCTTTTAGGGAAGCCCTTTCATCACCGACTTCCCCATCTTTGTCAATAACCACAGTATCTACTTTGGGTGCGGCTTTCTTCGCTTTTTTATTCTTTCCCTCGGCCAAGAAAGAATGTCAACTTTTTGGTTGCTTATTCTCCTATCGAGGACTCCGAGAGGAAGCGTTGGCACCGGAAGCATATCTGATGGCGCATCTTCACGTGAGAACACCATTCAACAATCTCATAGCCTCTACGAAATCCGCCAAAACATCCTCTACATGCATGGTAACAGTGCTCTGCGGGAGACCTGAACCCAACAAAAAGGTGACGTTAACCAGCTTTCTTATATAAAAAGATGAAATGAAAGAAAAATCAGTTCTACAAGTCAGGTTACCATGACCCTCCATTCGTATTTAAGGGGCAACTCTTTCTACCAGCGAGTCTAAGGTGTATTGATGTCCAGAATCTTCTGATCCCACTACTCCAGGCCTTCAACCCTTGGTGTTGTCCATTAAGTTGCTGAAATAATAAAATAAAAAGGTTCAGTAATGACAAGAAATATCCTTTTTCAGAAAAAAAAAAGATAGACTTTGAACTTGCATTTACGAGTCCAAGATTCAGGGAAATACATAATTGTAGTCGGGATGATGTCCTTGGCGGAAATAAAGAAAAATCGCTCCATCCACCCATGATCGTTGTTGTCATCTGTGTTGGTGAGCAAAGCGTGGTGGCCACATTTGCTGAACTTTATAACTCCTCCACCAAAATATTTGGAGGGAGTAGAGATGCATTATACGAGCCAAGGTGACCTCCTCTTTCATTTCCTGGCACAGACGCCGTAGACAGGTCATCATTTTCCACACCTAAGGTCCCACCTATGCCAAATAAATATGGAATCTTTGGGGCAGCTCCAAAATTACGGGTTCAAGTCCTCGGCTCAAATAAAATAGGCCCAACGTGAATGGCTATGTCTAAATGTACGTGAAGCCGTTCTTAGTGATGGTTACTCGCTCCACAGAATTTGGAACAATAATATTGAGGTCGTGGATATCGCAATCCTCCTTCAAAGCAAGGATACCGAAAGGGCAAATAGAATAGGAGAATTTGCCACCAGCCCAAGTATGAGAGTTTAAAGTAGGGCACTTCTCTACAAAGTCCTTGGTTGTGTTGAGATGTTTGGGGATAATGGTACTCACCATGGGAGGATCAACATCAATGTCAATTTCTTTTTCTTTGCTCTTCTACGGGTCCGTACCATAGAGAAGACTGGAGTTCTTGAAGAGTTAGTGAAAGAAGACAAGATCAGTAGAAGGTGATAAGATTTCTTTGAAGAAGATTAAAGAAAAATTAAAGCAACAAAGACTTAAATGCAAAGAATTTAAGAGAGTTTGTAAAACTGTTAGGTGTAAAAGAAGAAGACTGGGGCATATAAGTAAAGGAATGGGTGACTAAAATCATGGTCATGACTACCTTAAGAACTGGCAAAAATATTACTAAATAATGGAGTAACACGTGTTCGAGGTATTAGATGTGAATAGACATTCATCCTAGCAAGTGCCAGAAACGTTTCAGAAGGGTTCAGAAAATTTCCCGCCAACAAAAAATTCTTCACCAACTTCCCGATGAAACAAAGATGTGCCACCAAAAAGCAGGGAGACTACTTGGATAGGTCATCTTCTGTTTTTGAACTCGAATCCATGTCATAAGGTCTTAAAAACCTTAATCTATCTCTCCTCGATTTTGCGTGCGTAGTCCGGGCACGTATCCAGAAAGCCATTATGTGGAAAAAAATAATAAATGATGATTTTTGGCTATAAAAGTTGATTGTTTTTTACTTAGGTCAATGTTTTGGGAAAACGGATCCGAAACTGCATTTTGATGGTCCTGGAGGGTCCGTAATAAAATATGGAACCTGGGCATATGCCCAGAATTGAATTTCGAAATCCTTAGACCGAGAAATTATTTTTGAAGGAAATTGATAAGACTAAAAATGTAATAATTTAAATTAATTGATCTTGTTGGTATCGGGCCCGTATTTTTGTTTCTGAAGTGGTACATGTCCGCTATGATATTAAAACCTTATATGTGGAATATTAGAAAAACAAAATTGATTTGACGTGATTTAGATTGGTTGAGAAAATAGAAGTTTTGAAAACTATCTTAAAAGCTTCATGAAATTTGGTGTTAAATTCATAGTTCTAGGTGTTATTTTGGCAATTTGATCGCATGAGCAAGTTCATATGATGTTTTAAGACTTGTGTGCATATTTAGTTTGGAGCCCCGAGGGCTCGGATGAGTTTTGGATAGGCTATGGAGTGGAATTTGGTCTTAGAACAGAGCTCATGCTGAAATTCCTATTGAAAGCCTCTGATCTCTCATTTGCTAGATTAGTCATCGCAACTGCGAACCTCATATGTCCCGCATTTGTGAGGCCTTCATCACATTTGCGAAGGAAGGCTGGGTCAGCAGTGATTGCATTTGCAAATCTTTCTTCGCAATTGTGAAGTAAGGGGGCAGTGATCGCAAATGTGATCTTTTTGTCACATTTGCGAAGGTCCCTGTTTGCAATTCTTAACATTACCTTCGAAATTTCAAAGGAATTAGAGATGTGGAGGACTTCGCATTTGTGATGGTCCTTCGCATTTGCTGAGCTCAGGTTACAAATGCAATATCAGCAGCTGATAACTTTTGACTTAGATGGGATTTTTCATTCATTCTCCACCTAAACCTCAAGAGACAATTTTCCAAATTCTAGTTCTTCCCCAAAGTAAATGATTCTTAACTCATTTCTTTCCATCTTTTACTTCTGTTTATCGTGAAAATGGCAATAACAATTAAATTTGATTTAGTGGATCAAAGAATACATGATCTATTTATATGCTAGTTGTTAGGTAGTTGATAGTATGTGAAAGACTTAGAAACGATATAAGAGCTTAAGATTGAAGTGTTAATCAAACCGAGTCGCTATCAATCGGGGCCTCGAGCTTGCCTATTCGAGGGCCTTGGAGTCGGTCTGAAGCTCGGATGGGAGCTATATAAGGCGATCGATGGTGAATAACGGTTATAAATAGATCAAAAGCGGCTCTTTATGGCCAATAACAAGCAAGAAATGATGAACAATAAAAAGAACACAATAAATATGAACCATAAATAAGATAGTGAAATCAAGATAATGTGTTAAAGAGCAGAGAGAATATTCTTGTACATTTGGTATGTAGAACAGATGTTTACAAAATGACAAGGATCCCCTTTATATAGGAGGGTAAATCCCAAAATAGTACAAATATATTAATTACAAAGACATGGGCTGATACAACCATTTAATGCCTTGAATCGCTTTTCCTACTAGACCACTAGACCTAGCCATCTATATGTACGTGCCTTGGGAGCTTCACATTGATCCGTTGAGACCGTTAATTACCTCGTGGATGATCGTTATTTGCACTATCTCGGTGTGGAATTGTCGATAATTCTCAGAGACGATTACTGGAAACTCTCAATATGCCATGAAATCGAGCCGTTGATTCTCACCGTACACAGATAGTCCCTGTGTTTCCTAGAACGAAATGATAGGAAACGATCATGAGTCCCAACTCCGTAAGCATCATCGCTATGATGTCAGTCCATCAGAGCATTAAATTCCATACTCAAAAAGCCGGTCAAGGGTTGCCGTCAAAGACGACTATCGAGAATTCCATGAACCGTTATTGATCCATCCTTTTTGCTGCCCACACGGTTCCTATAAATGCATCAACTATTTGATAATCCACACTTTCATGATATCTTCAAATTTCTAAGGCTAAATCCTTTCCCTTTCGCACTCTTTCTTCCTCCGTTCTTGATCCTCTGCCTACATTTTTCGAAAAGTTTTGCCACTTTCATTGGTAGAACTTCCAAGACTGTTCCTCAATAAGATGAGCTGACTCTTCATCTCGAACATCCAAAGAAAATCCCAACGTGATACCCACTATTGAAAGATGTCCTCCTATTAGGTTCAACACGACGAAGGATTATTCCATCGACAAACCTTCATGAACACCGAGCCGGTGCGAACACGTGTCCCGGTACATTAGTATTGTGACTGACATAGAGATGGTGAAGAAAGAGTTTCAATGGGAGGAGGAAATGCTGGATGAGGTTCCCCATTTTCACGAGCGCATAATGAATCACAAAGATGGTTTCCTTCATATATATACTTACCTGTTCACTCTAGGTCCGGTAGATTCCTCTAATTCTTCTTCCTCGAAGATAGATCCGCTTATTCTTGATTTCTGTGATAAGTACCAAGTGACGCTTCGTCAAATCTATCCATCTTTCTAGAGGATAGTCTGCATGCTCCGCTATTTTTTTGATGGGTTCGAAGGTGAGACCTTTACCCTCAACCATATGATCATATTATATAGACCTCAATTTTATCGAGGTTTACTTACGCTTAACCACTTGTCCAAAAAATCACTTTTCTCGTGCACAAATGAGGACAAGGATCGAGGGTGGATGAGAGATTCATCTGAGTGAGGACTTTTGACATCATCCCAACCGGAAGGATGCCATTCCCGAAGAAGTGGAATACACAGTGTAAGTATTTTTCCTTCGAATGTATTCTGTTATCCTCTTATCTCCTCCAAAAAATGATTTCCCCTTGGTCTTTGCAGATGTCGCTTAGTACCATAAAGCAGTTCATGATTTGCGAAGATGGATTGGGTAGTTTGATACTTCATTCCCATATCTTTTCTGATCCTGGCCTGACCTGGCAAAAAAGCGGTGGGTGTCCAAGAATCATGGAAAAGTTCTTGCTAACAATTGTGTCTTAATCCTATATTTCTCCCCAATATCCTTTGTTCTAATAAACTTCGGTCATCGTGATGTGCAGGAGTTGGAGAAGGTGTGCGGATGAGACCACCTCTGATGGTGAGGAAGAGGC
The DNA here is from genome assembly GCA_034376525.1 of Nicotiana benthamiana. NCBI lineage: Eukaryota > Viridiplantae > Streptophyta > Magnoliopsida > Solanales > Solanaceae > Nicotiana > Nicotiana benthamiana. The sequence goes on along the minus strand of CM067334.1, from coordinate 98,134,904 downwards.
CTTGAAGCGTGACAAAGGCAAGAAGATGAAGAAAGCTCGGCCTCTGAGTCCCCGGTAATGAAGAAAGATAAACCCAGTAAATGTCGAGCCAAAGTTGAGATCTCATCTTCAACCTCTAGAGTCAGAGCAGCCTCTGAATGATGAGGATGATATTTGAGATGATCCCCCCTTGGTACAAAGGAGAAAATCAGGCACGAGAGCTCCCCAAATGTCCGAGCCAAAGGGGGCTGAGTTAGGGTCGGCTGAATTGGCTTGAGCTCGTGCCTCGAAGGGCCTCAAGAAGGGTGCAAGTTTGGCCTCCGAGCCTTCGTCTGGCTGCAGTGTAGCCTTCGCCAAGGATAGTGTTGCTGAAGGTTTAGAAGGGTCTAGCCCTAAAGCTTTTCGGTCGCAGGATTTACCTCTTGGCTACATTGATTCTCTCACTGGACTTAATTTGGGCCCTCGAATCTCCACCGAGGAGTTAAGGGACACTCGGGACCCAAATGCTACCGACGTGAGGCTTCCTCTCAAAGGGGAGGTGCGTTTGGAAACATTCTCGATAATATATGTAATGTTAGGGAGGATATCGATCTTGATGCCTCCAGTTACATCAAGGCAGTAGAGAAGTTTCAGCGGCAGGTGATAGCTGTTTATGCATATTTCCTTAGTCTCAAACATTATTCCTCTTTTGTCTAACTCTTTTGTTTTGCCGTAGTCTATAGAGATGTATTACCGTGCCCTCTCTAGGATCCGAGAGGAGATTTCATGCCGTAAAAAATAGTTCTAGAATCTTACCTCGGTATTGTGTGAATCGGAGGCCTCTTTTGCCCAAAAGGAAAGGAGCTGGGCGAACTTCGGACATGTTTGGAGGGAGTGCTGGGGGAAAAGGCAATCCTTATAGAGCACGCAATTCATTACTCGTAAACCCGTTCATTCTCCTCATAATTCAACATTTTCTGACTTATTTTTTCTTTTGCAGATCAACTGGAAGAATAGGGAGATCCTCAGGCTTAGGAAGCGAAACGAGGCATTGACCTCGAATTGGCACTGACTTAGGGGCTTCTCCAAAATACTCGAAAATACTATCTGGTGCTATCCGTGGCAAAGTCCGTGGTAGAAGTAAAAGTTTCCACTTATCTAAAGTATGCGGCTACTGCAAATAAAATAGACTTAAATATATCGGAGAAGGCCGAGCAAAAATGGATTTGAGACGTCTCTCATACAGGCGCAAAGGCGAGGAGGCAAGCCTTAGAGGAAGAAACTACCAAAGGTGTCGATTCCTCAACTGAAGTCGAGAAGGCCCGAGAATCAGAGGAAAACTGGGAGATCGTAGTTGCTTTGGATGAAAGTCCTGGAGATTGTTCGGAGGTTATCGATAATGAAGAGTAGGCCTGTGTCGTCTTTGCTTTTCTTCTTTCTTTTTTTGCATGTACTCCCAAAGAAGCAAGCCATATAAAGGCGCCCTATGTAAATATATTTTTGGAAATGCAACAGAATCCTTCTGCTTCAAGTTTTTTCATTTTTTTATATTCCATCTTTCTTGCGGAGCTAGCTTTCGAATTAGATAGTATCTGTTTGGAGCTCGTGATTGGAGTAATCCGGCTCCCCAGATCAGATTCTTCCTCAAAATTAGGTCGTTAACTAAATTTAGGCCGATTTTTATGATTGCAAGAAACCCTTCAAAGTCTCGATACTTCCTGAATTTTGCGCGACAGCAACATTCTTGTGACCTGATAGTGGGATCTAGGGGGTGGTCCTACCAGTACATTTCCCAAAAAAAGGTGACGATGTCATGGCAAGAATTAATTGGTCCTCTAGGTAGGTGAGAAGTCATTTCCTGCCTTTATATATTCACTCGGTTACTTCTTAAATGGAGATTTTACTATTGAGAGTAACTATTTCTTCTATAGAATTTTGTTGTTTGCTAGTTCGCTCGCTGTTTCGACTTAACGCCTTGGCCCAAACCTTCATCCTCCTCTTCCTATTTTACGGTAGCCATGGATACTACATCGACATCCACCCATCAAAGAGAGGGGAGTTCTTCCTCTGTTCTATTTGCGGTCGGTAGTACAGCGTCAGTACCCGGTGAACGAGCGTCGAGGTGCTCTGTGTCGAGGAAAAACTTTACATTGGATAGACCTCCCAACATTTAAGGGCAAGGGGAGCACGTATCAAGGTTCATCTCCTCAATAAGGGTGGAATACCTCGAGACGATTAGAAAATATTGCGGATGGGGAGAAGGAGTTGTACTATAGATACCTTCCCTAGAGGAGAATATCATGACCCATGTCGAGGGATTTTTAAGCGTGTATATGCATGTTTTTACGTCGGGTCCCCCTGATAGGGTCGTGCTTGAGTTTCGTAGGAGATATCAGGCTACCCTGGCTCAGGCTCATCCATCCCTCTGGAAGATAGTGCTAATGATAAGGTACTTTGCGAATAAAGTTGGGCATAAATTCACCCTCATCCATCACATTATGTCATATTGGCCGCTACATTACCGGGGCTTGATTACCCTACGGCATCGATCCACTGGGCCCCCTACCATTAATAATGAAGAAGACGAGGATCGGGGTGGATAAGTTGGTTCGTTCAAGCACGGACAGTCGATATTATCCCTGGAGAGTTCTTGCCATTTCATGAGAAAAGGAATTTCACAAGTGTACCTGTATTTTTATTGCTTTATCCATAGCGGGGGCAGACTCCATAAATACGTCTTTCTATCTTATTCTTTGTCGCGATACCTTGGTTGCCGAGTGAGATCCCTGTTTTAGTTGAATGGTCCTGCAAGCTGGCAGCTTGTTCGACCTATGATATGTGTAGGTCGCGAGATCTATCCAAGGGGAGATGGGAGGCAAAGCATCAAGGTAGGCATTTAGTGGCTTATTTCCTCAAAACTTTTCCTTCCTTTTTAGCACACTAACTCTGTCGTCGCAGATGTTGGAGATTTTTTTGAAATGAGACCCTGCCCCCTAAAGGAGGATGAGAGACTTCCAACTTGGGGTCGAGGGTTGAAAATAAACGCAAAGAGTCTCCAAGGTGTGAGGATGTTAACGGCGGCACGAGTCCTTTTCTATGCTTTAAAAGAGAAAATTCCACTGATCTTCCAACTTTGGAGGCCTCTGTTTCTAAAAGATCATTTCCCGTTCTCGTCGCAGGTATTTCGAGGAGCGAGGGTCATGCGAAGCCATCCACTTTTTCTACCAAGGGCGCTTCGGGGGATACCAGGCCATTGAATATTAGTTCATTATTAGGAGAGGCTCAGCGGCTTGGTTTTGTGGTAAGCTTTGGTAGCCGGTATATGCTTATCTCGATTTCGCACACTTTCTTTCTTATTAAATTTTCCTTTGTAGGCCTTTGACAAGATTAAGTCCGAGCTACTTCTCCATGAGGCCAGGATGTGGATAGATTTGGATAGGGAGAGATCCCTTAAGCTCCTTTGTGAGAGAGGTGAGCTGGTATACCTATATTGTGAGGCGGATGGAAGTCGAAACTGCGAAAGCCATCTCAAAAGATAGTTAACCTGTTTTTCAGGTTGATGTATGCCCCCCTCCACTTTCGATGATTAATGTTTCGATATTTCAGTTGGAGAGCAAAATAGAGGAGTTGGAACGTCTTTGGGGCGAAGTTGGTCGGGCTACATGTGAGCATAACGAGTTAAAGGATCGAGTAGATACCCAAGGTGCGGCCAAGGAGGATGCTTTGGCTAAGGCTTCTGTCCTCGAGGTACAAATCCGGAATGCACATGCAAATGATTATGTCCCAGCGAGTATGATCACAAGGCTCGAGTTTGAGATTTTGAAGGCGAAGGTTGAGGCGGTGAATGCCCGAGACGAGGCCATAATGAGCAACAGTAGAGCTGACCAGAAAGTGGCGGCCTATTTGAAGGTTGCTTCCTAAGCTTGAGGGAAGCTCTTGATCGTTAGAACAATAGTAAAGAGTACATGAGGTGTAAATCTCGGAAGGAGGACCTCGTGGAAATTCATGCTAGGGGCTTCGACCTCTCAGAAGAGATTAAGCAAGCCAAGGAAGAAGAACACAATGCTAAATTCCATATGTGTGATTCTGAGGATAGCAAGGATGAGCCGACGAGTCATAGTCCCCAAGAGGGATGTAGATTTCCTTTTTGATTTTTCACATAGTACTTTCGAAGTATGTTGTAAATGTAGCTTGTATTTTTTTTGCTTGTATGTATAAAGAGTAAAACCTCGCGGTTTTGTTTCTCCTGCATTTAATGTTTTTCAATTTTAGCCAAATGAAATGGTCTTTGAAATGAAGGTAATCCTTAGATTCATGGTATGACCTTGAGGCTCATTTGGCTGGCCCGAAGGATCTTACGCGTTTTTGCTCTTGAGCATATTTAGTCTAATGGTTTTGGGCTCGATTCCCTAGTCAGGCATCGACTCGAGCTTCTTTGACCCTCAAGTTGTCAAATTTTAGACTGGCGACGGTGGCTCTTACGCCTTTGGTCGATGCGACCTTTTAGTGTATGTGGACTTGCGACACTTACACTTTTGCCATTAGGCTTATTTAGTTAATATTTATGGGTTAAGTCTCCAAATCGGGTTATGACTTGAGCTCATTCGACCCTCAATTTTTTGAATTTTAAGATGGCGACGATGGATCTTACACTTTTGGTCGATATGACCTTTTTGTGTATGTGAGCTAGCGACAATGGCTCTTATGCCTTGGTTCGATGTGACCTTTTATGAGGGCTTTATATTTCCCTCGATAAGGATATATTGAAATAGTATTTGCTTGACTCTTTGATGGTTTAAAAAACCTCGGTTGTGAGTCCTTATATGGCAATGCTTTAGCATCTCGGGAGGTTCTTCTCGGAGGCTGAGTATATTGAAGCTAGCGTTTAGGAGCTGACATGGTCGAAGCTCTTTTGCATGTATCGAGGGCAACCTATTTAACCGGTTCTTTCCGAAGTATATGCGAAGTATTTGAAGGCCTTTGATTTATAGTGACGGTCGGGCGTCCCGGAGTCACGTTAGTTTGGTTGGTACAGCCTTGTGACTGAATTCTTCAGCATTCGGCCGAAGCCTATATGTCTAGAGTAAAGTAGTTTTAGCATCTATATTGAGGGTATGCCTTATTAGGGCTCTTACAAGTTCGATATATAGCCAAAACTTTTGGGATTGGGTTTATGCCTTTAGTAAGATCTTAGATGCTTTTATTTGCCTTTGAGGTCTTACAATTTTGGATACTTGGTACAAGTATTGTTCATGCCTTGCTTGAGGTCTTACAAGTATTGTTGTTTCCTTATGTCAGTCGTACGAGACTGAGGTTGCCCGCGTGTTGCCCTATGGCCTCAGTTTTGATAAGTTTATGGAGATGGCAATTGACGACAGTCCCTAAGTAATCAGAGATTTCTTGGCTCGGGAGCCATTACTTGTAAACTTGATATTGCCTCATTTAGGGATTATGATTTTGGAGTTCCTGACCTAGAGGTCATGTGTGTGGTCTTGAATATTTGACGCCAGTCTCCGAGTGTTTGGGACATTTTTGGCTCTAGAGCCACTTTGTGATGTTGATGTTGCCTCCTCGGGGGCTTATAAGTTAGGAGCTCCGACTCGGTGGTCACATTCTTTTAAGTAGTTGATGCCAGTCCCTGGGTGTTCAGGACTTTTTTTGGCTCTAGGCCATTTTTTTAAAAATGTCGAGCTTTCTTAAAGTGCAAAAATGCTTTTGGGAACAATTCTTTGATTAATTGGTACAAGTATACTTATTTTTGCTATTGCGGGCTCGGTTGTTCTATGCGGACAAAATTCGTTCAACCAATTAGCCTAGTGCATTCTTTTTCTTATTGAACCCCCATTGGGCGTATCTTGGCTTCTCCGAGTAGGTGACCTTCTTGGGGGGGATGGCCCCCAGTATTTGGGGCTGGTTGCAACAGAAGCCTTGAATACTTGTTGGATCTTCCTTAGGTAGCATGTAGATATTGCCTCGTTAAAAATCTTGCCAGTGAAACCCTTTTCAGGATTAAAACTCGATCTAAGGAAAAGAGTGCAACGGATGCTTTAAAACCTTAAGGTCTTCGAGATGGGTTAGCACTCCTGTTGTTTCGATCGGGCACCTGCATAAAGGTGGGCATGAGATGTATCTTGAAAAGGGAGTTGGTTGTACCTTAGTGGCGATGACGCTTTGAATCTTAGTAGGCCTTCAGCTATCTGCTCAAAGGTAGAAGTACGGCCCTGTATTTGTTCATTCCGAAATAGCCGAGAATAATACCTTGTGAACGCCGTGTTGAATTCGTTAAGGGTTCATGGGGAGGGAATAGTTTGGTTAAGCAGTCCAAGCTGCTTTGTTGCGTTTGACTTGATAATATCGGCCGAGCCACCTAGACACACAAGTACAGGTTTAATTTGAAATGTATCCACATGAAATTAAGTTTCTAGTACATCGTTAAGGGGATGAGACAGAGCCTCGAGTTTGCCTGTTCCTATTGAGAGATGTTTTTGTTCTCTGACTGTGGGTTCCTACAGGACACCGACACCTTAAAAGTTCATATAGGTGACATGGTTTGGCTCATTTGCTTCATTCTTTTTGGCCGCCTCTCTTTCTTGGAAATGATTGTTGGCTCAGCTACAGAGGAATTCTCGGAGATGACCCTTTTTCAACTAGTTAGGCTACCTCTTCTCAAAGTTGTCGGCAATTTTCGGTCATGTGACTGTGCGCGTTGTTAAATTACATAATAAGTTATGGTTCCTTTGTGAAGGATCCAATTGTATATGCCTTGTCCATCTGGTGTCTTTGATTTTATTGATAGTGAACACGATGTACGATACACGACATTGAAGTTGTATTCTGACAAGTGAGGTGCCTCCATTCGCCCTGTGTACCTATCGAATCCAGCTTTATTGATGAGTCCCCGAGGATTCTGACCTCAGTCCATCCTTCGATCGTTGCGGGGTATGTTGCACCTTGGGGCTTACTCTTGTCTTCGGGGTATGGCTAGTACCTTTCTTTTCTTATCTTTGGCTCTTTCACCAGTAGCCTATTTTGGAATGAAGAAATCGAGGGGGCTCCTAGTTGGTCGTCCTCGGCCTTATTTTTGACTGATACCGGTTATGAACATCCGACTAGGTCACGGCGGTATATTAGAATAAATTCTTTTTCAACTATTTTGAAGCCATCGAGCTTCATTCGTTCAGGCCTTGAGTGATGACCTGTACTACCCAGTTGTCGGATACTGGTGGCAGTTCCATTCTTTCCATTTGAAATCTAGATATGAACTCTCGCAACATCTCGTTCTCCCTCTGCTTTATCTTGAAGATGCCAACTTTGATGGAACCGGCATGTGCTTTTATGAAAGAATCTGCCAGCATGGCAAATGAGTCTATGGATTTAGGATCTTTGGAATGGGTTTTGGAGCCGCTTCTTTGGAATGGGTTTTGGCCAGACCAGCTGGGTCACCAGCTCTCACTTGGGACCAGTTCTCTCAGTTTATTTGAAGAAGTATATTCCTATCACTCAGAGAGAGGAATATCGCAGGCAGTTCGAGCACCTTTAGGAGGGCTATATGATCGTCAGTCAGTACAAGACCAAATTTGTTGGTGTCGACGCCCCCATTTTTCTAAGGCAAAAGGCGGGTTCCTACATTATAGGTGAAATGACTTATTTATCCCCTTTCGGGGAATTTTAGTTATGGATTTTGGAGAGTCGCCACCTAATGATTATAGTGCATTAGGACACTTTATAAGAAAAGAAGAATATTTTGAAAGAAAATCAGAGTTCGGGTAAACGCTTGAGATTATCTTGAGGGGAAGGTGTTAGGCACCCCTCAAGATCCACTAGTGTGGTTCCCAGGCGTGCTTAATTATGACTTCATGAAGAATGGGAATAAACAAGCAAAGTTTTCACATAGGAAACATAAACAAGTGGGAAATTTTGAAGGGAAGAAAGACACAAGTTATTTTGAAAAGAGGAATTTTAGTTGAAAACATTAATATAAGACAAAACATCAATAAATAAAGAAGGATAAAAATGGGTCCTATGGTTATATATAATATGGATCACATTGGTCCAATACCCAGCAATAATTCTCATATGAGATATTAGCACACCAGTCATCATATCCATATTCTACCATTCCCACCCTGTTAAGGTATTTAAACGTAATTAGTCTCATTTTACTCATTGCAAGCTAGTACCCGCCCAAACCTATCAGTGCTGGGGTATTAGAACTTCTAATCCTAAAAGGGGTAGAAAGGGATGGGGCTTTGCATGGTGTTTCAAAGGATAAAAGTCTAATTCGTCATTCAAAACACATACCAAGTAGGGGGGAAGAACAAGAAGACAAACCAAGGCTCAAAGAGACCCCTTTAAAAAGACAACTTATAGTGTAGCATGTCATTCACTTAAGCGGCGAACGGATCAGTTTAACACATAGAATTAGATAAAAGGTCTACATTAGGCAACTTGGATCCAATTGTTAGGATTTAGAGAATTTTACCAGTTTATTAATTAAGAACTAACACAGACAAGTTTTAAAAGAAGCAAAAGTCTGCAGAAGTTTAGAAAGGTTTTGGAATATCGCTGGAACTGTTTAAAGAAATGTACAGCAGAGTTTCAGAAGTAAAGTGTTTATAAAAGGAGGCGAGAGTTTGAAAGTTGTTTTTTGAAAGTAACTTCAAGAATAGAAAATTCAGACAGAGAATTAATTAAAGGATATTAGGAACGCGTGTTTATTAAGTTGCAGACAGGTTTGGATGAATCCGTTGAAAAAATGTTGAAATAGTTTCCAGATTACATGCTTACAGCTTAAGAGAACTTGAGATCCTATATGCAGGATATCTACTTCGATTTTCATTTACTCATTGCTATTTTAAACGTTTAAGGCATGCGAGAGTTGTATTACCCTATTATTTTCCTATATTTTATGCAATTCTATAGGAATGGTTTCTATATGCTTGAATAAAGAAGAATGCAAGCCTATAGACATGGTCTCTAGGTGATTAAAAGCGGTAAAACCTTATAGGCATGATGTCAAAGTAATAAAATCCAATAGGCATGATATCTAGGCGATTCAAAGTATTAAATCCTATATGCACGATTTCTAAGTTATTTAAAGCATTAAATACTAGAGGCATGATTTCTATGTAATTCAAAGCATTAAGATCTTATAGGCATGATTTCTATGTGATTCAAATCATTAAAATCCTATAGGCATGATTTCTACCCTTTGACATGCAAACAATTAAAGAACCCCTAGCATACCTTTTACTATTATACTCCCCAAGTTTTTATTACAAAGTTATTATTACATATGCAAAAGTAAAAATAATGCATCATAGCCTACAGCTAGATCCAAACAGCCTAATGCAATATTGATATCTAATACATGTGTTTACTAAATCCGGGTTCCAGATTTCAAGGCCTTATCTTAGAGTGTTTCAAAGTTCCAAGGAGCTTCAAGAGCCCAGGAAATGCTACACTCTAAAGAGTGAATGTTGTAACAGAGTGGTGCAATGTGTGGAATTACCAACCATTAGGCATCCAAGTTCAGAGGGAGATCTTTGGTCCCTAAGCATGGCTTACCTAAGGGGGGTCTAACATTAGAACTAGGAGTAAGGGCAAAAGTGAGGGAGGAACCTCTGTAGGAGGTGGTTATATACCCAGCCATGGCATAGACTGGCACACCCCTGACCTATTGCTCAAATTTAAACAAATAAAAGCAGACTCTTATAGAGTCAGGTCCGAATGGTGATTGGGACACCAACAAACCCTGATTAAAGCTCAGCATATAGAGGGGCAAAGGGAATGGGAAAGAAATCAAGTAAAGACTCAAAAGAGTCTAGTTCTGGATCACAGATAGCAATTCAAAGTGGCGCTATGACTCAGAACAATACTCACATACAAAGGGAATAGAGGGAAAGGGATTAAAACATTACATAAAGAGGCATAGCATGCTTGAAGGTAATTACATAGTGCATGAAAGCATAAATAAACATACAAAGAAAGAAGGGGTAGAAGCAGAGAAGTTGAACATATAATAAGGATGTTATTTAACATAGAAGAACATACTGGTTGCAAATTCTAGAACAATGGAATAGCAACAGCAAACAAACAGCCAGGAACAATAGGAACAAACTCAAGAAGCTCCCAAAACTACTTTCAAACAGCAGGAAGTAAAGATGCAGAATGCATAGTAGTAGTGTAGAAAAAATTTGAGAGTAGTAATGGTAGTAGTAAAGAATTTTCAAGACAGAGAGGTAAATTCTGATTTGATTTTGCAATCAGAATTCGGTGATGGAGTGAAGAGAATAGCATGTATTTATTCATGAATTCAGACATGCAAGCAAGGAAAGAAAAATAATCAAGTGTCAATAAGGATCAATCAATTAACAGAGGTTCCTTTAATTAAGGAATCCTAATTTTATCAGTAAAGGACAGGAAATATTTAAGGAAAAGGGATCATATAAACAACATTGTGCATAGTATACAAATAACTATAAATACATAAAAGTCATGTAAGGACAAGTTTTTTGAAATACATGGTTTGTGAAAATAAGGTAAGAAGACCAATAACAAACAGTAAATCAAAAGGTCTGAGATTTTTATACAAATGAATCAAGTCTGAAAAAAAAAAAGGGTTTCACTTAGGTCGAGTCACGGGAAAAAATGGAAAGAAATTAATCAAGCTATATTCAGAACAAATTTTGAAATAATTGAAATTTTGAAAAACTTTTTAGGGAGAAATTCATAATATATATATGGAGCATATGAACACGTCAAAAAAGAAAGAAGATTGTTAAATCAATAGGAAAATCTAGAGTGGAAGAGATTTTTGGCAAAAGTTCAGAAACATATGAAAAGACAGTGATGACTTTCAGAAATTGAAATCAAACTAGTTCAGAGCTAAGAACATGTAAATCACATACAAGTGGTCGAAAAACCCCCAAATTCTAGGGTTTTCGTCATTAATCCAGTGTATGGACGAAAATGATTAAATCGGGCAAGAGCAAACTCAGCAAAACCCAAAGGAACTTAATTGTTCTGTGAAAACATGCTGAGGGAAAACACAGTAAAAGAAAACACAAGGAAACATCAGGAGGAAACATAGTAGAAGAAAACACACAAGAGTCAAAGTAAAAACAAATAGGAGTCAAAGTAGGACAAATACAGTAAGAACACCACATCAAATCACAGTAGAACGAGTAAAATCAAAGGAACCCTAAATCGGAGAAGATGAACAGTTTTGAAAGCAAACTTTTGAAAGAAAGTTAAGAAATCATTTGAAATACTTAAAACATGAATGGATCTTGAGCGGATATAGAGAAATATAGGAAAACCTAGAACGCCTAGGGTTTTAGAAGAACTGTAGAAGTGAGAGAGGCCTGGAAAAAAGGGGCTGCTCCGATTCGACTGAGCCAGAGATGGACTCATAGGACTAGGATATGTCGGAGTTGAGCCGGAGATGGTTGTAGCACTCGAATCGGTGGAGATCTGAGCGAAGACCTTCAAGCTCGAACCTTGAATCTTCAAGTAATAGGGGTATGGGGGTACGTGAGGATGAGAATAGACTACCTAGGGCTTGGGACGCTATTGACTCCGGTGGAACAAGGTGGAAACCAACGGAGCAGGGCTAGGGTTTCGGTGAGAGGTTAGAGAGGATTTAGGAGACGAAGGGATTATAGGGTGTCTGTTTGTTAAACGTGAATTAGGTTTAGGGGTAGTTGGGAAATTAAAAGGGAAAGAAAGGTTATGGGTCGTTGATCAAAAATGATCAACGGCCAGGATTAAAAGGGGAACCGGGCAGGTTTAATTAAACGGGTAGGGGCGGGTTGAAATCAAAAATTGGGTCCTTTAATTGGGGCTAGATTGGGGTCAGCATTGGGGTCCAAATTTTGCTATAATTAAAAGAAATTTAGGCCCAAATTTAAATAGCCCATTTTCCCTATTGAATTTACAAAAACAGTAAAATATGTTAAAAATTAAATTAAAAGCACTGGGCTAGTAAAAAATATGTAAGTATTAAATTAAAATTATTTGGGATTGATTTTGTAATTAAAATTGCTATTAAATCCGGAAATGGGCTAAAATTGCAATTTCATGCAATTTAGCTTTAAAAATATCAAATGGGCTCGTAAAATTATAAAAAAATCGTGTAAATTTTGTTTTTATGTAAATGTTAGAATAAAACAAACTATTCTCCAAAATGGCAAGTTTTTGGGAATAATTATTGGGATTTATGGTATAAAAATAGGCAATAAATTAGTTTTAAAATCCTTTAAAAATGCCAAAATCTTTTGGGGTGCTCATATATGCATACATATGCTATTTTGAGAGTATTTTGAGTATTAAAAATATATAGGGAAAATTAGGTATCAACAGCTGCCCCTCTTTACCCGGGGAGGATGAAAGCGTTCTCGACTAAAGACATGATGGGCAATTTTGACCGGGAACGGCGATTGTAAAAAAACTTTGACTGCTCTCTAGTTCTAATCTGCCTACATATCCCTAGTTTTACAGAAATCAGGCCATATGTATTTCAGAAACCATTGACGGAATGTGTCGATAGAGATTCGAAAAGACGGACATAATGGTTAAGTTTGGAAAGGCATTTGGAGTCGGACAGGTTGCAGAGAACCGGAGCGGGATCGCTCCTGTTGAGACGGTCATTTGTTAGCCGATGTACCTATAAATGAGCAACACAGTGTATACTGTGCATAGTTTAAATATGATGCAAGTTCCCGTTTGGACCATGAATGTTGTGTTTGGACGGTTAGGATGACGTCCCCAAATTATGATGTCCCGGGCCATGAAGAGCATAAAGTAAGGATTTGTGGTTCATAAAATGACGTTCTCGGGCTATGCAGATGGTGCCTCCAAACAATGATGCTTTTGAATAAGTTGGCGATCGTACAGCCCATGAGAAGGCGGCAATCTTTCAGCCAAAAGAATGCAGAGATGGCGATCTTTCAACCAGAGCAAGAATTTACATTGTAGGTGGCGATATTCCGTCGTTTGAAGAATGAAAGTGGTGATATTTCAGCGATACAGAAGACAATGCTTAGTCTCGGAAGGCAGATAGATAGCCTTATGCAAGACGGAGGTAGTGCTAAACCTCGGAAGGCAGAAGATAGCCTTATGCAATGCGGATGGAGATAGAGCTTAGTCTCAAAATGCAGATTAGTAGCCATATGAAGGATGGAGGTAGAGCTTAACCTCGTAAGGTAGAAGATAGCCTTATGCAATGCAGATGGAGACAGAGCTTAGTCTCGATAGGCAGATAAGTAGACTTATGCGAGATGGAGGTAGAGCTTAACCTCGAAATGCAGAAGAGTAGCCTTATGCAATGCAGATGGAGATAGAGCTTAGTCTCGAAAGGCAGATAAGTAGCCTTATGCAGGATGGAAGTATAGATTAACCTCAGAAGGCAGAAGAGTAGCCTTATGCAATGTAGATGGAGACAGAGCTTAGTCTCGAAAGGCAAATAAGTAGCCTTATGCAGGATAGAGGTAGTGCTTAACCTCGAAAGGCAGAAAATAGCCGTATGCAATGCAGATGGAGACAGATCTTAGTCTCGAAAGGAAGATAAGTAGCTCTATGCAAAAATGCAAATGATGTAAAGAGTTAATAGTAATGAAATTTTCTTAGCTTACAACTGATTGTGATATCGTGGATGCTGGGGATGTTAGGTGTAGATAGTAACTTTGTGAATGCGCGATTGTTCCTCACTCCTGAAGAGAAAAAGTGTGTGAATGTATTCAATAATTTTCGACCTGGAGTGCATGCATTCAAAGATAAATCCTGAGTTCTGTAGAGGGGAAAGGTTAGTTCGTATCCCTTGGCCGTTAACCTCATGCACCGTTGGGGGTAGCGTTGGTAAACAACAATGATGGGAAAGATATTTATGCATGATTTAGTATAATGTAAGTATAAATTTGATAAAAATGTTTTATTTTGGATAAACCAACAACTGCAACGTGATTCAAAGACATGGCAACCTTGCTTGTTCCGGAATTTTGAGGGTCCTCCTCAAAATTATGCCCTAGTTTACTGGGCTGGCGCTGGTGATGGTTGTGCTAAATAGCTGAAGACAGATCAGCTTCGAAATTTTGAGGGTCCTCCTCCAAATTATGCCCCAGTTCCAATATCGGGGGAAAATAGATTTTTTATTAAAGTGTGACTGCACCCATAGGGTTGCCTACGTATCCCCTTTTAAACGGGAATTAGGTCAGGCGTAGTTCAAATTACATCACGAAAGAAAAGCATATAATCAAATGCAGTATCATTTCACTACGTCTGAGTTGATTGTCATGGTCCAGACTTCTCCTTCCATTTCTTGGAGAATAAGGGCTCCTCCAGTTAGAACCCGGTGAATCATATATAGACCCTTCCAAGTGGGAGAGAATTGCTTTTGCCTCATCTTGATGGGGAAATATTTTCTTCAATACTAGTTGTCCTGGTGTGAACTTCCTTGGCCTAACTCTATTGTTGAAGGCTCTGGACATTCTGTTCTTATATAAGTGACTGTGGCAAACTGCATTCATTCTCTGTCCATCTATAAGGGCTAATTGCTCGTAGCGACTTTCTATCCACTCTACATCATCTAACTCTGTTTCCTGTATGATCCTCAAGGAGGGGATTTCTAGTTTGACGGGAATGACCGCCAACATACCATAAACTAGCATGTAGGAGGTGGCCCCAGTTGATGTACTGACCGTGGTACGATAACCTAACAAGGCGAATGATCATTTCTCGTGCCACTGCTTGTGCCTTTCAATCATCTTTCTTAGTATCTTCTTGATGTTTTTATTGGCTACAGCCCTATTCATCTGCAGTCTGTAAGTCGTAGAGTTCTTGTGTTTAATATTGAATGTTTCACACATTTCTTTCATCGGGTCACTGTTGAGATTAGAACTATTGTCGGTGATGATTGATTCTGGCATCCTGAACCGACAGACCTTACGGTCGCGGACAAAATCTGCTACAACTTTCTTGGTCACCGCTTTGTAGGATGCTGCTTCATTCCATTTGGTAAAGTAATCAATTTCCACAAGTATGAATCTGTGCCCGTTTGATGCGGCTGGTTCGATTGGTCCAATAACATTCATTCCCCAAGCGACAAACGGCTATGGTGAGCTTGTTGTCGTAAGCTCATTCGGAGGTACTTTTATCTTATCTGCATGTATCTGACAACGGTGGCATCTCGGAACATATTGGATGCAGTGTGTTTCCATAGTCATCCAAAAATACCCTGCTCGAAGTATCTTCTTTTCCAAAATGAAACCATTCATGTGCAGTCCACAAGTCCCTACGTGCACTTCCTCCAATAGTTTGGTTGCCTGTCTCGCCTCGACGCATCTTAATAATCCCAGATCGAGAATCCTCCTATATAGGATTCCTCCGCTGTGAAAGAAGTTGTTAGATAACCTCTGGAGCGTGCGTTTCTGAGTAGCATTGGCAAGTTTTGTGTATTCTCCTACTGTCAAGTATTCTCTGATATCGTGGAACCAAGGTTTTTTGTCGGCTTCTTCCTCGACATGAGCATAATAAGTTGGTTGGTCGTGAATCTTGACCTGGATGGGATCAATAAAATTTGTGTGTGCATGCTGGATCATGGACCATAAAGTGGCTAGGGTGTTAGCGAACTCATTTTGTATTCTAGGAACGTGCTGGAATTTCGTCTATATGAATCTCTTCCTCAACTCCTGTATATGATCTATATATGGGAGTATCTTGGAGTTCTTGGTTTCCCATTCTTCTCGAACCTGATGTATAAGTAGGTCTGAGTCTTCGATCACTAATAGTTCTTAAATGTTCATGTCAGTTGCTAGTTTGAGCCCTAAGATGCAGGCTTCGTATTTGGCCATGTTGTTGGTGCATGGGAATCTAAGCTTGGCAGACACTGGGTAATGCTGACCGGTTTCTGATACCAGGGCCGCTCCTATTTCGACTCCTTTGAAATTTGTGGATCCGTCGAAGAACATTCTCCAACCATCATAGGATTTTGCAATGTCTTCTCCTATGAAAGCTACCTCTTCATCAAGAAAATATGTCTTTAGAGATTCGTATTCTCCTTCCACGGGGTTCTCGAAGAGGTGATCTGCCAAAGCTTGTCCTTTGACTGCCTTCCGGGTAACATAAACAATATCGAATTCGCTTAACAGGATTTTCCATTTGGCGAGCTTGCCGGTAGGCATGGGCTTCTGAAAGATATATTTTAATGGGTCTATTATGGATATGAGATAAGTTGTATAGGCACAGAAGTAGTGCCTCAACATTTTAACTTCCCAGGACAGAGCACAACATGTGTGTTCTGATAAGGAATACCGGGCCTCGTACGGGGTAAACTTCTTGCTGAGGTAACAGATGGTTTGCTCCTTTCTTCCGGTTTCATCATGTTGCCCCAAGACACAACCAAACGCTCCATCCAATACTGCAAGATAAAGCAGTAGAGGTCTACCTGGCTCGGGTGGAACCAACACTGGCAGTGTTGACAAGTATTCCTTGATGCTGTTAAAATCCTTTTGACAATCATTAGTCCATTTAAGGGCGGCATCCTTATTTAGCATCTTGAATATGGGTCCACAAATGACAGTGGACTGAGCTATGAATCGGCTGATATAGTTGAGTCTTCCCAAAAAACTCATTACGTCATTCTTGTTCTTTGGCGGTGGCAATTCTTGAATGGCTTTGACCTTTTACGGATCCAGTTCTATTCCCCCGTGACTCACAATGAAACCCAATAACTTTCCAGCAGGAACCCCGAATGCACACTTGGATGGGTTCAGTTTCAAGTTGTATCTCCTCAATCTATTGAAGAACTTCCTCAAATCTTCCATGTCATCTGCAGCTTTCTTGGAATTGATGATGATTCATCCACATACACCTCTATTTCTTTATGTATCATGTTATGAAAGATAGTGGTCATGGCCCTCATGTAGGTAGCACCAGAATTCTTTAAACTGAACGGCATCATTCTGTAACAGTACATCCCCCACGGTGTGATGAACGCCATTTTCTCTGCATCTTCTTCGTCAATTCATATCTGATGGTATCCAGGGAAACAATCGACGAAACAATACAGCTCATGTTTGGCGTAGTAATCAATCAATATGTGCAAATTTGGCAGAGGGAAATCATCTTTAAGACTGGCCCGATTGAGATCCCGGTAGTCGACACAGACTCTAACTTTTGTGTCCTTCTTTGGTACCGGCACGATGTTGGCTAAACATGTCGAATATTCTACCACTCTGAGAGCTCTGGCTTTGACTTGCTTAGTAACCTGTTCTTTGATTTTTAGACTCATGTCTGGCTTGAATTTCCTGAGCGTCTGTTTTACTGGCGGGCACGTCGGATATGTCGGCAGCTTGTGAGCCACAATGGATGTGCTGATATCGGTCATATCATCATATGACCAAGTGAATATATCCTCATACTCTTTTCATAATTATGTGTACTCTTTCTTTTCTGTGGTGACAAATGTACGTTGATACGTGCTTCTTTGACATTCTCTGCATCTCTCAGATTAACAACCTCAGTTTCGTCCAAGTTCGACTTAGGCTTGTTCTCAAAATTCTCGACCTCTCAGATAACCTCGTCTGGTATTTCATCCTCTTTTTAATCTATGTCTGTTTATTGTATTGCGTTGTTGCAAGTCACAGTCATTGGTTCATCATCAAGATATGTAAAAGTAATGCTGTGTGAAATAAAATAAATGATAGAGAAAAGTAATAAGAGCGAGATATAAAGATAAACTTGGACAATGCTTTCAATTAAATTCATAACTATTTGAAACAGAGCTCTTTTCAAAAGTAAAGACGATGCAGAAAAGTAAACTCAACTAAAAAGTAAAAATGTGATGCATAGTGCATCGTTTAGCCTTGCTACCTCGAAGCTCCCCGGGAACTGGTAGTCCTGACTTAACAATTATTGAGGTGTTCTCCTCGGTTCACAGCTTGAATGGAAGGGCCTTCCTCCCCTTCCTCCTCGAAGATAACACAGCAGTCTATATCATCCTCCAAAATAGGTTCTTGATTGCCACCAGTGTCTTATCTTTCTCTTATCCGTATATGACATCAGCTGGCTGAAAGGTCTGCTCCATCTAGGGTATGGGATGTTCCAATGTATAGTAGGGACTACACCACGGTGGCTACCAATGATTTAACTCCTCCCAGGTGTACTCGTATCCCAGGCCGAAGGTGGTTCCATGCTTCTTCAACTTTGAAGGTGATCTTGTGGCTTTCCAACACCTGGCCACCATATTTTCCATTTCGCCTCCTGTTATGTTTCTGGGAACATAAGCTTCGCTCAGTATTTTCATTAAGGCATTTGTATGTGCCACAGAGCTTTGCAGAAGAGACAGCATAGAAATTTGTGCTGGTGTTTTGTTCAGTTGCTCAATGACTGAGTACTCTTTGGCCTGTATCTTCCTCCAAAGGTCATCGGGTATCGTTTCAACACCTCGTCCAGAGGCTTGCTAGCTGGACTCAGCCAAATGTTCTAGGGTGTATACCCTCCCTGTCCTGGTCATGCCTTGTGCGGTGATTGCTTATCCAGAAATGTGTTTTCCCTTTCCTTCTAGCCTTATCGATGTAATCCCAAGGCATGGCGTTCGACTTGAACAGAGTCACATCTGTCATGGAAACCGGAATTGGCATCCGGGAAGGTAACACAGTGACTTCAAATTGTGCAGGTGCCTTTGGAATCCCGAACTCAACCTCAATCGATTTTTGGCGCCCTTGCAGGAGGTGCTTCAAACTCAAACGGCACATACATATTTACCACATCACCCTCAGAGGGTTGGATCTGAACAATAGTGGGATTTAGGATAATTGCTAGCTTCTTAGGCTCATCTCCTTCACCTATCAAACCGATTGACCCCTTGGGGTTCCAATCATCTTCAACCTCGATCATATGGATGCCCCACCCTTGTGGTCACGTAGAGGGTTGTTGCAGACATTGGGAGCTGGCCCCTTTTCTATAATGACATTGTTATCAATCAAGGTATGGATCTTTTCTTTCAACGAGCGACACTCCTCGATGGTATGTCCTTTCATTCCAGAATGGTATGCGCGGGTTTTGTTAGGGTTGATCCATTGGGAAAGATTTTCTGGAGTTATGGCTGGGATAGGTGAAATGTAAGCGGGTGCTTTGAGTTTTTCATAGGTCGATTGGAACGGCTGTGGCGGTATGTTGTCTAGGAGGTCTTTGGTCAAAGTTTTTTCTGGGTCGAGGAAAGTTTTGGCAAGGGTTGGAGTTGTATGCTTGGTCTATTAGTGCGGGTTGGGAATATCTAAGTGAGGTGGGTTGATATGTAGGTGGTGGAGGTAATTGGTACGTATACATTGGCATTTGGTACGTGGGTGAGGGTGCTTGGTAATTTATGGTAGGTTGGTATTTAGTGGAGTTGTGGGATAGGTCTAGTACTTTATAGGGGAATTGTTACTCTGCACAGCCATTACAGAATTTACGTCCTTTTCCTTTGACAAGCCACCAGACTGTAAAGCCTTGTTGGTAGCTTGCAATGCTCCGAGGTTAGTGACCATACAATTTTTTATGCCTTCTTCAATCCATTCTCATAACTTGATGATGTCGGAGAACTTTTGACCCTCTATTAGCATCATCCTTTTGTAGTATTACGGATCCTGATCACGGACGAAGAACCTGTTTATCTGTTCTTCCTCCAAGGCAAGCCTGACCTTAGCAGCTTCTGACCTTCAACGAGTATCATACTCGTGAAAGGTCTTTGTGGGCTTCTTCTTTAGATTCTAGATATAGAACACATCTAGTGCGTTCTCAGTGTTGAACCTAAATTGGTCCATAAAGTTAGACACCATGTTCACCCAACTTGTCTATTTATTTGCATCCTAGATGATATACCATGATAAAGCATCGCCCTTCAGACTCCTCATGAACAGCTTCATGTGAATTTTCTCGTCCCTTCCGACTCCTACCAACTTATCAAAAATACATTCTCAAGTAGACCCTGAGATCACCTGTTTCGTCGAACATCTCAAACTTGGGAGGTTTGTACCCCTCCGGGAGCTCAACATCTTGCTGAAAACAAAGATCTTCATAGTTCAACCCTTCAGAACCTTTGCTACCTTCGAAACCGTAGACCCAGCTAGCCAACTTCTTGATCTCAGCGGCCAAATACTGAATGAGAGAGCCCTTGTCATCTGATTTGGGTGCACTTGTGATTGGCTGAGTGTAGTGGGGTATAGTGTCCACAAAGATATGAGTGTTATGGTCCTTTATGGTGTGTTGTGGTTTGGGAATGAGCAGTGGAGTGTTATTGCATGTGTTGCGGCCTTGGGAATGAGTGGGTTGTGTTGGTGGTTGCGGGGTATTTTGTGGAGGTGCAGGGTGTTAACATCAGGGACGGCAAGAGTGATTGACAGGCTTGCCAGGTTCCAAACATGGTCCAATTCCTCTCGAAATCTTAGCAAAGGTTGCTCAAGATGAGCAGCAATCTCCTTGGTAGTTGTAGCATTCGGAGAAGCTTCCTTAAGTTCCTTTCTAGCGCTTGCAACTACCATTTTGCCTTTGTTCCTGTTTCTGGTAGGACTTGGAGGAGGAGGAGGTGGAGGACCCTTGGATCTTTTTGAGTATGTTGATGGTGCCAGAATGCACGAACTAACCTTTGGGAGGGGAATACAAATAAAAGAAAAACAAAAAGGTAAAAAGTTAGTGTGGATTCTGAGAAAAGAATATTGCGATATTTAAACACGTTGTACAAGAATATAAATTGCGTCCTAATTTGGGTGCCTCGTTGTGCCCGAGGTAGGCATATTGACATATTAAATTTGAAGAACTTATAATGCTAAAGGCCTCATATTATTGATAAAAACAAGACGAGTCTTAAAAAATGACTGAATAATAAAAGATGTCACTAATGGCAGTGGCCTTATTACATTATGTAAGCAGAAAATAAACGATCCTAACTACTTGGTCCCGGAAGGACCTTCCTCCGGATGTATGTTCTCGGTTATCAGATCCTCCAGCTTGTGTATATTTTCTAGTAAAAATGCCTTTGCCAGGCGCTCTCCTTTGCTTCTATTAGCATTTTGACAGTCGGTGACTCTTTTCCTCACTTTCCCTTCTAAATTCAGCAAGTTGTACTCCAAGTATTCTTGCTTATCAATAGCCGTGGTGACTCTCTATTTCCATTCATTGATTTTGTTGCTCGATGGGAGGTTTCTCCACCAAGTCTGCAAGAGTGAGGGTATGTTGACCATATCGAAGTCGGGAAATTTGTTATTCATTTCCTATAAAACAAAAGGGTTAAGACCTCTGACCCCACCGGACTCGACTATTTAAACCAATAATTAGCCTAACGCATTTAGTTCTCCAAATAAATGCATATAACGTGGAGGTGTCCATTTGGGTTTTGAGGAAACCTGGTGGACTTTGGTTTAGGCTATCTTAAGGAGTCATTATGTGGACAATATAAGTGACTCGACTAGGGTTGACCATGATGCTTGAACAGTTTAAGGGAATAAGGTTTCTACTTTTGAAGTGCTAGACAAGGTACCCTTGAGCGGACAACTCAAGAGGTAAAGGCGCAGAACCGTCAACTACACCGTTGATCGACTGGTTTTACCGCAAATATGTCTTTGCCACATTTACAGGGTTATAATATTAGAAGGGCGCAACCACTCATTATAAGCATTGCTATAGGATTTGTTTTGGCACGAGCGGAATATGATGTTGGGGAATGCAGTTACAATAATGAATCAAATTGCATGTATTTTCACGCTCATAATGGTTACAATATATACTCAAAAATTACAACGGGATCGAAATAATAAGGCAGTAAAAGAAGAAATTAAAGGGAAAGAAAACATGAAGAGCCAAGTTAGTATTCTTGATGAAACAATTAAAAACTGAAACTAAATGCAATTAAGGAAGCAATAAAGTCACAAAGCACGTAATGGTAAAAGCCTAAAAGAAATCCCCAGCAGAGTCGCCATGCTATCGACGACCCCATTTTTCTAAGGCGAAAACCGGGTTCTGACATTATGGGTGAAATGACTCTTTTATCCCCTTTCGGGGAATTTAGGTTATGGATTTTGGAGAGTTGCGACCTAATGATTATAGTGCATTAGGACACTTTAAAAGAAAAGAAGAAGATTTTGAAAGAAAACAAGAGTTCGGGTAAGGGCTTGAGATTATCTCGAGGGTAAGGTGTTAGGCACCCCTCAAGATCCACTAGCGTGGTTCCCGGCCGTTCTAACTGTGACTTTATGAAGAGTGGGAATAAACAAGCAAATTTTGCACATAGGAAACATAAACAAGTAGGAAATTTTGAAGAGAAGGAAGACACAAGTTATTATGAAAAGAGGAATCTTAGTTGAAAATATTAATCTAAGACAAAATATCAATAAATAAAAAAGGACGAAAAAGGGGTCCTAGGGTTAAATATAATATGGATCACTTTGGTACAATACCCAACAATCATTCTCACACGAGATATTAGCGCACCAGTCATCATATCCATATTCTACCCTTCCCACCCCGTGAGGTAATTAAACGCGATTAGTCTCGTTTTACTTATTGCATGCTAGTACATGCCCCAACCTATTACCCTTCCCACGTAATGGTAAAAGATAAGAGAAATCACCAGCAGAGTCGCCATGCTATCGACGGCCCCATTTTTCTAAGGCGAAAACCGGGTTCTGACATTATGGGTGAAATGACTCTTTTATCCCCTTTCGGGGAATTTGGGTTATGGATTTTGGAGAGTCGCGACCTAATGATTAAAGTGCATTAGGACACTTTAAAATAAAAGAAGAATATTTTGAAAGAAAATAAGAGTTCGGATAAGGGCTTGAGATTATCTCGAGGGTAAGGTGTTAGGCACCCCTCAAGATCCACTAGCGTGGTTCCCCGCCGTTCTAATTGTGACTTTAAGAAGAGTGGGAATAAACAAGCAAAGTTTGCACATAGGAAACATAAACAAGTTGGAAATTTTGAAGCGAAGAAAGACACAAGTTATTATGAAAAGAGGAATCTTAGTTGAAAACACTAATCTAAGACAAAATATCAATAAATAAAAAAGGATGAAAAAGGGGTCCTACGGTTAAATATAATAAGGATCACTTTGGTGCAATACCCAGCAAGCATTCTCACACGAGATATTAGCGCACAAGTCATCATATCCATATTCTACCATTCCCACCCCGTTGAGGTATTTAAATGCGATTAGTCTCGTTTTACTTATTGCATGCTTGTACATGCCCCAACCTATTAGTCTTGGAGTATTAGGACTTCTAATCCTAAAAGGGGGAGAACGAGATGGGGGCTTTGCATGGAGTTTCAAAGGATAAAAGTCTAATTCGCATTCAACACAGATACCAAGCAGGGGGAAAGAACAATAAGACAAACCAAGGCTCAAAGAGACCACGTTAAACAGACAACATATAGTTATCATGTCTTGCATATATTGGTTGGTCTTAAATTAAAATTAGCGAAGGATCAGTTTAACACACAGAAATAGATAAAAGGTCTACACTAGGCAACTTGGATCCAATTGTTAGGATCTGGAGAATTTTGCTGGATTATTAATTAAGAACTAACACAGACAAGTTTTGAAAGAAGCAGAAATCTGCAGAAGTTCAGAAAGGTTTTGGAAAATCATTGGAACTTTTTAAAGAAATATACATAAGAGTTTCTGAAGTAAAGCGTTTATAAAAGGAGGCGAGAGTTTAAAAGATATTTTTTGAAAGTAAATTCAAGAATAGAAAATTCAAACAGAGAATTATTAAAATAATTTTAGGAATGTGTATTTATTAAATTGCAGACAGGTTTGGACGAATCCGTTGAAAAAATGTTGAAATAGTTACCAGATTACATGCTTACAGCTTAAGCAAACTTGAGATCCTATAGGCAGGATATCTACTTCGATTTTCATTTACTCATTGCTATTTTAAATGTTTAACGCATGCAAGATTTGTATTACCCTATTGTTTGCCTATTTTTTATGCAATTATATAGACATGATTTCTATATGCTTGAATGAAGAAGAATGCAAGCCTATAGACATGATCTCTAGGTCATTCAAAGTGATAAAACCTTATAGGCATGATATCAAAGTAATAAAATCCTATAGGCATGATTTCTAGGCGATTCAAAGTATTAAATCCTATAGGCATGATTTCTAGGTGATTCAAAGTATTAAATTCTATAGTCATGATTTCTAGGTGATTCAAAGTATTAAGATCCAATAGGCATGATTTCTACCACTTGACATGCAAACAATTAAAAAACCCTCCCATACCTTTTACTACTACATTCCCCAAGTTTTTATTACAAAGTTATTATTACAGAGCCAAAAGTAAAAAAATGCATCGTACCCCACAGCTAGATCCAAACAACCTAATGCAATCTTGATATCTAATACATGTATTTACCAAATCCGGGTTCCATATTCTAAGGCCTTCTTTTAGAGTGTTTCAAAGTTCCAAGGAGTTTCAAGAGCCCAGGCAATGCTTACACTCTAAGGAGTGAATGTTGTAACAGAGTGGTGCAATGTGTGAAATTACCCGCCCTTAGGCATCCAAGTTCAGAGGAAGCTCTAGGGTCCCTAAGCATGGCTTACCTAAGGGGGGTAGGACTTAAAGAACTAGGAGTAAGTGCAAAGTGAGGGAGGAACCTCAGCATGAGGTGGTCATACCCAGCCATGGCATAGACTGGAACACCCCTGACCTCTTGCTTAGATTCAAACAAATAAGAGTAGACACTTATAGAGTCAACTCGGGTCTGAATGGTGATTGGGACACCAACAGACCCGAATTAAAGCTCAGCACATAGGGGGGAAAAGGGAATAGGAATGCAATCGAGTAAAGACTCAGAAAAGTCTAATTCTGGATCACAAACAGCAATTCAAAGTGCTGCTATGACTCATAACAATACTCACATACAAAGGGAATAGAGGGAAAGAGATAAAAACATAACATAAAGAGGCATAGATCCTTGAAGGTAATTACATAGTGCAGGAAGGCATAAATAAACAGTCAAAGAAAGAAGGGGTAGAAGCAGAGAAGTTGAACATATAACAAGGATGCTATTTAACATAGAAGAACATCACGGGCAAAAATGGAAAGAAATCAATCAAGTTATATCCAGAAGAAATTTTGAACTAACTGCAAATTTGAAAAACCATTTAGGGGGAAATTCATAGTATATAAGGAGCATACGAACACGTCAAACATGAAAGGAGACTATATTGTCATTATAAAGAATCGGTAGGAACATCTAGTGTAGAAGAGCTTTTTGGCAAAAGGTCAGAACCATATGAAAAGACAGAGATGACTTTCAAAAATTGAAATCGAATTAGTTCAGAGGTGAGAACATGCAAGTCACATACAATTGGTCCAAAAAAACCCCCAAATTCTAGGGTTTTCATCATTAATCCAGTGTAGGGACAAAAACGAACAAATCAGCCAAGATCTAACTCAGAAAAACCCAAAGGAACTTAATCGTTCCATGAAAACATGCTGAGGAAAAACACAATAAAAGAAAACACAAGGAAACATTAGGACGAAACATAGTAGAAGAAAACACATAGGAGTCAAAGTAAAAACAAACAGGAGTCACAGTAGGACAAATACAGTAAGAACACCACATAAAATCACAGTAGAACGAGTAAAATCAAAGAAACCTAAATCGGGGAAGATCAACGGTTTTGAAACAAACTTTTGAAAGAGATTAAAGAAATTATTTGAAAACCTTAAACAGGCAAGGATCTAGAGCGGATCTAGAGAAACATAGGAAAATCTCAAAGGTCTAGGGTTTTAGAAGAACCCTAGAAGTGAGAAAACCCTGGAAAATGGCTGCTCCGAGTCGCATGAGCCAGAGATGGACTCATAGGACTAGGATATGCCGGAGTTGAGCCGGATAAGGGTTTATCAGAAGTGAGAGAAGCCTGATAAGGGCATTATTAGACTTAGTGTCTCTCACAGGAGTGCGCCGGTGTTGTTAGTAAAGAAGAAGGATGGCACGATGAGGACAAAGTTACCATCAAGAACAAGTATCCACTGTTGAGGATTGATGACATATTTGATCACCCTCAGGGTGCCAAGGTGTTTTTGGATATTAATTTGAGACCTGGCTACCATCAGTTGTGGATTAGGACATCCAATCTCCCTAAGATAGCTTTCCGGACTCAATATGGGGATTATGAGTTCTTAGTGACGTCATTTGGCTTAACAAATGCCCCAGCAGTATTTTTAAATTTGATGAACCGGGTACTCAAGCCCTGTCTGTATTGCTTCATTTTTGTTTTCATTGATGATATATGGATCTACTCCCGCAGCCGAGAGGAGCATGAGCAGCATCTTCGGATCGTTCTTCAGACTCTAAGAGACAGCCAGTTATATGCTAAGTTTTCGAAATGTCAGATTTGGTTGAGTTCAATTGATTTCTTGGGCTACATTATATCAGTAGAGGGTATTCAACTGGATCCTAAAAAGATTGAGGCGGTCAAGAACTGACATAGACCCATATCAGCTACAGAGATCCAGAGTTTCTTGGGTTTGGCGGGTTATTATCATTGGTTTGTGGAGGGTTTTTCATCCATAGCAGCCTCGATGACCAAGTTGACTCAGATGGGTTCCCCGTTTAGGTGGTCGTACGAGTGTGAGGCGAGCTTTCATAAGCTCAAGATAGCTTTTACTACGGCGCTGGTATTGGTGTTTCCCACAGGTTCAGGGCTCTGTACAAATATATTATGACGCATCGCATATTGTACTTGGTTCGGTATTGATGCAGAATGGCAAGTTTATTGCATATGCTTCACAGCATTTGAAGATTCATGAGAAGAACTATCTGGTTCATGACTTGGATCTAGCAGCCATTGTTCATGCATTGAAGATTTTGAGGCTCTATCTATGTGGTGTGTCATGTGAGGTGTTCACGGATCGAAAGAGTTTGCAGTACAAGATGAAGGATCTCAATTTGAGGCAGAGAAGGTGGTTGGAGCTATTGAAAGGATATGATATCACCATCTTGTATCATCCCAGGAAGGTCAATACGGTGGCCGATGCTTTGAATAGGAAGTCAGCTAGTATGGGTAGCTTTGCGTATATTCCAGTCGGTGAGAGACCTCTTGCATTAGATGTTCAGGCTTCGGTCAATCAGTTCATGAGGTTGTATATTTCTAAGCCCGGTCATGTTTTAGCTTGCACAATCACTCATCCTTATTTGAGTGTACTAGGGAGCGAAATTATGATGACCCTCATTTTCTTATCATTAGGAACACAGTGTGGCACGGTAATGCCAAGAAGGTTACAGTTGGAGATGATTGAGTTTTAAGGATGCATGTTCGTGTTTGTGTCCCTAATGTGGATGGGATTTATGAGTTAATTCTAGAGGAGGCCCATAGTTCCTGGTATTCTATTCATCCGGGTGGCACTAAAATGTATTAGGACTTGCGACACCATTATTGGTGGAAGATGATGAAGAAGGACATTGTTGCATATGTAGATCGACGTTTGAATTGTAAGCAAGTAAAGTACAAGCATAAGAGACCTTGTGGTTTGCTTCAGAAGATTGATATTCCTCAGTGGAAGAGAGGGAGTATCACTATGGACTTCGTTATTGGACTCCTACAGACTCAGAGGAAGTTTGACGCAATATGGGTTATTGTGGATAGGCTGACTAAGTTAGTGCATTTCATTCTTGTGGCAGTTTCTTATTCTTCGAAGCGGTTGGCAGAGATGTATATCCGTGAGATTGTTCGTCTTTATGGCGTGCCCCTGTCTATCATTTTTGACCAAGGTATGTAGTTTACCTTGCATTAATGGAGGGAAGTACAGCGTGAGTGGGTTATGTGGGTCGTCTTGAACACAACATTTCATCCTCAGACGGATGGACAGTCTGAGCATACTATTCAGATCTTCGAGGATATGCTCTGCGCCTGTGAACTTTGAAGGTTCTATGGATCAGTTCTTACCATTAGCGGAGTTTGCCTACAAAAACGGCTATCAATCGAGCATCCAGATGGCTCCCTATGAGGCGTTATATGGTAGACGGTGTCGATCGCCGGCTGGGTGGTTTGAGTAGGGAGCTCGGTTAGTAGGTACAGATTTAGTACAGGATGTCTTGGATAAGGTTAAGACCATTCAGGATAGACTTTGTACAGCTCAGTCCAGGGAAAGAGTTATGCCAATCGTAAGGTTCGTGATGTGGCATTCATGGTCGGAGAGAGAGTGTTACTTCGGGTGTCACCCAGAAAGGTGTAATGCGGTTCGGGAAGAAGGGCAGGTTAAGCCCTAGGTTTATCGGGCCTTTTGAGATCATTGATAGAGTGGGAGAGGTTGCTTAAAAACTTTTGTTGTCTACAGGTTTATCAACAGTACATCCAGTGTTCCATGTGTCCATGCTTCAGAAGTATCATAGGGATCCATCCCACGTACTAGACTTCAGCACTGTCCAGTTGGACAAGGATTTGACTTATGATGAGTAGCCGGTAGCTATTCTAGAGCGACAGGATCGATAGTTGAGATTGAAGAGTTATAATTCAGTTCGTGTGCAGTTGAGAGGCCATCCTGTTGAGGTAGCTACCTCGGAGTCTGAGTCCGATATGCGGAGCAGATATCCCAATCTTTTCACCGACTCATGTACTTTTCTATGTCCGTTCGATGATGAACGGTTGTTTTAGAGATAGAGAATGTGACAACCCAAAAGGTCATCTTCTGTTTAAGAACTCAAATCTGTGTCCCAAAGACTTAAAACCCTCAACCTATCTCTTCTAAATTTACATGCGCAGTCTGGACGTGAATCCGAAAAGCCCTTATGGTGAAAAATAATTTAAGAAATGATGATTTTTGCCTAAAAATTTAATTTTTGTTGACTTCGATCAACATTTTGCAAAAATAGGCTCGGAACTGTGTTTCGACGCTCCTGAAGGATCCGCAGTAAAATATAGGACCTGGGCGCATGCCCGAAATCAAATTACGAGGTTCCTAGCCCGAGAAATAAATTTTTGAAGGAAATTGATAAGACTGAAAATGTAATAATTTAAAGGATTTGATCTTGTTGGTATCAAGCCTGTATTTTGATTTCGGAGCCCAGTACAGGTCTATTATGATATTTAAACCTTATATGTAAAATTTGGTGAAAAACGGATTTGATCTAACTTGATTCAGACCTTTGGTTGAGAAAATAGATGTTTTGGAAACTATCTTGAAAATTCCATGTAATTTAGTGCTAAATTAATAGTTCTAGGAATTAATTTGGCAATTTTATCGCATGATCAAAGTTTGTATGATGTTTTAAGACTTGTATGCATGTTTGGTTTGGATCCTCGAGGGCTCGGGTGAGTTTTGAATAGGCTATAGAGTGAAATTTGGACTTACAACATAGCTTACGTTAAAATACATGTTCTAGGCCTCTGATCTCGCATTTGCGAGTGTGAGATCAGACATTGCAATTTCGAGCCTCGCAGGTCCCTCACTTGCGAGGCCTTTCATCGCATTTACCAAGGAAGGTTAGGCCAACAGTGATCACATTTGCGAACATTTCTTCGCAATTACGAAGCAAGGGGAAGGAGCAGTGATTGCAAATGTGACCTTTTTCGCATTTGCGAAGGTCCCTGTTCACAATTGCGAAGGAAGTAGAGGTGTGAAGGACTTCGCATTTGCGATCTTCGCATTTGCGATCTTCGCATTTGCAAAGCTCATGTCACAAATGCGACATATGCAACTGATAACTTTGACCTTAGACGGGATTTTTCATTCATTCTCCCATTTTCAAAACCTAATCCTCAAGAGGCGATTTTCCAAAGGCTAGTTCTTCACTAAATCATAGGTAAATGATTCTTAACTCATTTCTTTCAATCTTTTACTTCTTTTCACAAGATTTCTTCCTAGAATCTACGGTTTTCATGGTGGAATTGGGGATTTTTGGATAGAATTAGGGATTTTTAAATTTGAGGATTTAGACCTCAAATTGAGGTCGAATTCCAAAACCAATGGCATATATGGGCTCGGGATGAATGGGTAATTGGTTTTGGTTTGAATTTCGGATTGATCTAGAAGGCCCAGGGTTGATTTATGAGTTTTTGGGGAAAAAAT
Source organism: Nicotiana benthamiana (assembly GCA_034376525.1). Lineage (NCBI taxonomy): Eukaryota > Viridiplantae > Streptophyta > Magnoliopsida > Solanales > Solanaceae > Nicotiana > Nicotiana benthamiana. The sequence goes on along the minus strand of CM067334.1, from coordinate 98,104,890 downwards.
TGGGAAACCTATAATTATGCATTAGAATTAATTTCTTTAGCAATAACTAATGTTATTAAGTTAACTGTGACTAGATACAAGTGGATTGGAGGTGGAATCAAGAGGTAAAGCGATAATTGAGCTTTGAATTGCCTGTTAGAGTGAGGTAAGTATTTTGTCTAACCTTGACTCAAGGGATTGGGGATCCCTGACTTAATTGCTATGTGAAATTCCATGTGTGTGGCGTATAGGTGTGGTGACTGGTACACGCCGTCAAATTATCTATTTAGCTTGTTCCCTTCCCCGTTCCTAGTATATTATTTTCCTATCTTAACTGCTACTTGCTTACTGATGCTTTCATGTCTAATTGCTTCTTGTTAAATAGTGTTTTTCTATATTGAAAGTATTAATTGTTCCGTAGTTTCGATATATTACATTGTTGGTTTAAGTTGGTTTATTGGTGCTTCATGGTACATTTGGTTGGTCTCGCTGTGTAGTATTAACTGATAAAATTTCATAATTGTATAGATTTCTCGTTGCTTTGTTTGAGGTATAAATGTTGTGTAGGGTTTTGAGCTAAGTTGTGAAATACTTATTTTTATTTTGTGATTGGTACTGATATGGTGGGATCGTATTGCACGTCGTAACATGAGGAATAAGGGTGAAATGATTGTTTGGTGGAATCGGGTTGCACGTCGCAACAAGGAGTAATAAGGGTGGACAGGTGGGATCGGGTTGCACGCCGAGACAGGAGGAATAAGGGTGATATATTGATGAGTAATAAGGGTGGACAGGTGGGATCGAGTTGCACTTCGCAACAAGGAGTAATAAGGGGGAATATTCATATTGTTATTTGTTATATGGTGGGATTTGGATGCGCTCCGCATCATTTTTTTGATTAAGTATTCTTCTTTTGTTATAATTTTATTCTGTAATATTGAAACTCTCTTAAGAATTGGTTATAGCTGAGCACTGCCAAATTTTTTGGGTTCCGTATTTATTTGCTGCAAGTTACTGTTCCATTTTATTCTGTATTTCCTTTTTTCTTTATTATATGATGTTGCATGTTATATTGTATATGCCCTGTCGTAGCCTCTTCACTACCTTGTCGAGGTTAGGCTCGGCACTTACCAGTGCATGGGATCAGTTGTACTGATACTCCACTCTACACTTTCTGCACAGATTTCGGAGCCGGTAGTGGCTGATCGAGGGACCGGTTGCTGATACTTCATTCAGAAGACCCAAGGTAGTCCTACTGGCGTTTGTAGAACCTGGCGTCCCCTACTATGTTTTCCTATTTTCTGTTTATTTCTTTTCGAGACAGATGTATATTCGTAGAAGGTTCGTGAGTTGTGACACCAGTTTTAGGATGGTTACTGTTTCGGTTTGTTAATAGTATAAGGATAATCATTTAATTATGTACTTTCGCTTTTATTTCTTTTGATTTAGTTTTGTTAAATTGTAATTATAAAAAGTAAAAGGAAAAAGGTGAATAGAACTCTAATGTTGGCTTGCCTAACGAGTGCGATGTTAGGCGCCATCACGGTCCTGGCGGTAGAAAATTTGGATCGCGACACACATGAAATGGGAATAGACGGAAGATGAAACGAGCGAAAACCAGGACCGAGTACAACAGCTTTGGTTGGCATCGGATAGACCCGAAGAGAACATTATCAACGAGGACAAATAATAAATTTAATAAAACAAATATAATGTCTAAACCAAAAGATTCAACCGAACCCGTAAGTATACTATATTTCTCCTCCAGAGCGTTGAATTAGGGGTGTGGGAGGCATTGTGAATGTTGAATTTTATTTTATGATGAACTATTTATATTCTTTTTGTAGGATTGTCCATTTCATATTTTTATCCAATCATTGCCTACAAATATCAAATCAATGTGAGATTCTCTTATTACTAGGACCTAGCGGTCTCTTTGTCTGGAGAGAGGTGATCCAATCACCATTAGATCTCTGAAGGAACTAAAAAAAATTGTAACTCTTGAAAAACTAGTCAAATAAGATAAAATAAAAATATAGTATTATGACATTGTAGCAGCAATAAGTGTAAATTATCAAATTTCAACACTGTATAAAGATCTTTATATCAAAAAAAAGGTGTAGAGATACATAAACGAAAAGCATTTTAATTACAAAACAGAAATTTTGTTTACAGGTTAGAAAAGACCTTTGATTCTAGGCAACTACCAAAAGAATTTCCCCCAATGATAAACAAAGATAATATGAATATACAGTTATCTGATTTGGATAATGTTAAAGAACTTATGGGCTATGGAACCTTTTGCTGTCACCACACCCCATGATAGAAGTAGGCAATTTTCCAACCTTGTCAATCCCTTCTTCAAAAACAACTCCCATTCCCATGAAAAAATGTGACTCAATATGGCAATGGAAGGCCCAAACTCCTGGATTATCGGCCCGAAACCTCAACGCAGTCCATCCATAAGGATGGACTGGGATGGTGTTCTTCATAATTGGGTTCACAAGGTTGTAATTCTTTGGGTCAATAGATTGGTTGAACTTGCCATTACCATAGCCCATGACCCAAAAGTCATGCCCATGTAAATGCCAAGGATGTGTCTCACTGTTGTTGGGATTCATTGTGTTGGCATTTTGCAAAATAATGTCCACTGTTGTGTTGAATTTCAACCTGTAAATTGAGTTGCTAGTTGTGGCATTCACATTCTTCTGGACACTGAAAATGTCGTAATTCTCTTGGTTATAGTTTTCCGGAGGAGGGGTTTGCTCGAAAGTATGCAATAAGTTGTGCTTAAGGGCGATCAGATAAGGCGTATGGGGCATGTTGAACGATACATTGTTGATAGACCAACGCACGAAACCATTTATCCTGTTTTGGGTATTGAGCATGACAATGATCCTGTCCGATGTTTTAGGAGGAGCGTGAATGAAATCCTTGTGGGATTTAATTGCAACACTCTGAGCCACCCTCGGGGCTACATCATTCCAATGGGGCCCCGCGGGTGGTATAGTAGGAGGGGCTCTCCTAGGATGGTTTGGATAGTAACTAATAATGCCCAAACCATTTGGAGTAGCACTGGGTCTACTGACCACTTTGGTACTAGCCCAATAATTTCTTGAAGGATCTTGATCAGCTTTGATTAGGACTGAGTATGTTTCTCCTGAATAAAGAAAGAGGTTTTGTACCACAAATGGCTCTACATAGTGACCATCTGCCTCAACAACTGTCATATTATGCCCCTGCAATGCAAAATTCCATCAGTAACAAACTAATTTTTTTTTTTTTTTTGAGTTGTTGATAAAGGGGAATTGTGATTTGTGAGAAAATTACCTCAATTTCAAAACTTAGAGCAGAAAGAGCAGTCAAGCTTCCAATTCTAAGCCTATAAGTCTTGCCAGGAATAACAATCAGTGAATAAGGTGAACATTGAGGATTTGTAGCATTGCAAAGAGTAACATCTGTGCCTGGAGTAGAACAATTGAACCTTCCTCTTCCATGAATCAAGAGTGACTGAAAAAGAAAATAATATTAGAAACAGTATCAGAAAAATAGAGCAAAACATTATTGAATGTTAGAATATATATATATATATATATATATATATATATATATATATATATATATATATATATATATATATATATATATATATATATATATATATATATATATATATATATATATATAAAATTACCTGAGGTTCACCAATCCAAACAAAAGGTAAAGAAGCAAGACCAGTAGATTGTTCATAACTACTCTTATGGTACCAATCAGTGAGAAGAATGTTTCTATCATAGTCAAATGAAAATGGCTCTACAACTCCATCTGGAACCAATACTTTGATCATTCCTTGTAGCCCTGCTTGTCTTTGCATACCATAATGAGCATGGTACAAATAAGTTCCAGGCTGCACAAAATTTGCAAAAAAATTATTTAGAAAACTGATCTCACAATATATAATTCCATACTTTAAAAAAAAAACACTTACCCTATCAACAACAAATTTGTAAACAAAAGTATCCCCTGGAACAACTGGACATTGTGTGATTCCTTCTGTTCCATCAGCCCATGGTGTTCCAATCTGCAATGAATATATAAAAGAGTTTTTTTTACATAAATAGCTGAACAAATTCTTTGTCTACTTTTCTTAATCGGTATACATAGATTATGCACCGATTATACGTATATTATACATGAATAACACTTATATTACACATTCGCCGGCTATTTTTAGTTTAAGCGGTTGGATGGATGGCTATTATTCTTCTATATAAAATTGATTAAACACTTAATAAAAGAATTGAAAGAAAATGGGATATTTACCTGTCTAATACCATGCCAATGGATAGCAAGGTTTTCAGTTAATAAGCTATTTTTGACTTCAACAACAATAGTGTCACCTTGTTGAGCAACAATGGTAGGACCTGGAGTTTTACCGTTGATGCTAATAGAAAGCTTCTTGAAACAATCTGGGGATTTATATTCATATTTAACCTCCCATTTATGATGTCGAACTCGAGCTTCAACTGAAACAGTAGTTAAAAACAAGCATAGAACCAGAAAGTTTACCAAATAACCTTGATGAAAATGCTCAACCATTGTAGATGAGCTTAAAACCAAGAGAACACTTTGTTATTTTACTAAGTTTTTTTTTTTATGTTGATGATTTGCTGCTAAATATGTTGTGCAGTGTGTATCTAAATATAGTTTCTTAATAGAATGGTTAATCAAAAATGGCAGCTTCTCTGACCAAGACAACGTGGGAGTTGGTCATACTCGTTTTCTTCATTCTTTTTTTGTCTTTTTTCTTGGGGGGGGGGGGGGGAGGGGGGGGCTAAGGAGATTGAATTTATCTAAGGTCTTTGGTAATTGCAAAAGTTAGAAATTTTCTTGGGCTCTGGGAAGAAAGAGCAGTGAAGTTTCATTTGATTAAAGAAGTTGTAGTGGGACTGTGACATTTCGTTGAAGAAATTTGACTTTTGTTAAGCTTGGGGCACATTAATTCTCTTTTTTACCTCTCTTTGAATAAAATGACGACAGTATAATTTTGCACGAATAAACTCACTCACCTTATTGGTTTTAAGATGGCAAGCTTAACTTATATCAAAATTTGTCAATCCAGAATAAAGGATTAGGACATGCTCCCCTAAATTTGTGCTATACACTGCATCTCAACATATTTGGTACTAATTAAGATGTAGTAGTAATTATTATTGTTATTTCAAAAAATGACTATGGTTTTCCTTTTCCGTTGTATATATGCCAATCCTTTTATAGTAGTTAGCTCATCTGGAGTCTTATCCCCGCATTCAGTTTAACTTGTCCACTATGTTAAGAATTTATTTTTACTTTTACTTGTTCATTTTAGCAAATAAAAAGAAAGACAATATTTTTTTTATATTTTACTCTTATCATTAACTACTCATTCCCAAATTATTTACTAAGATTTTTTGAAATGCTATCATTATTATAGCTACAATTGTAAAATACTTACTTCCTTTATTTTTTTTAAAGGAAGTGTAATATTAAAAGTGAATAGTTAAAAATGAACGGAAGGAGTATTTGGCAAGAAATATCTCATAGGGGAAACAAATATTGGGGTGTAATTTTGGGATTTTTACCTATATACCATATAGCAAACCTTATTATCAAAATTGTGTATGATTTGGTATTTACCCACCTATACCGTGTTTTGTTTACAAAAATTGTACCAAACCAAAAATAGATAGATTCTACTCTAAAAAGGCTCCAAATTTGTAGGAATCACATTTAATGGTGATTCTATCACCATTAATTTCAAAATTTAAAACGGAAGAAAATCTATTACAGCGTAATTCTCATTCTCCATATATTTTCCACCATTGATAGCCATTAAAAAGCTTGAAAGCTTTGAATTCAAATTTGAATTTTCAAAAATTATTATTTGTTTGGATTGGGTGTTGTTGTAAATAATTCGAAATATGTTTAGGAGTTTATATCTCAATTTTAAGGGGTTTTGGTGAAGATTAGAGTTGGTTTTGACTGATTTTCAGATTGAGCTCGTCGAAGAAGAAGAAGACATATTTTTCCAGAAATTATAGTTAATTGTAGTTCAATTGTAGTTAAATTGTAGAATTGTAGATAAATTGTAGATAAAATATAGATAATTTGTAGATAAGTTGTAGATAAATTGTAGATTGGGAAGATATGTTTAGGAGTTTATATCTCAATTTTGAGGGGTATTGGTGAAGATTAGACTTGGTTTTGACTGAATTTCAGATTGAAACTCGTCGAAGAAGAAGAAGAAGACATATTTTTCCAGAATTTGTAGTTAAAATGTAGTTAAATTTTAGAATTGTACATAAAATATAGATAATTTATAGATAAATTGTAAATTGTAATTTAATTGTATTGTTACATTTATACTACAATTAAATTACAATCTTGTGTCAAAAAAATTTAAGCATACCAAATTTAATCAATTCTTAATATTCAAAATTTCAATTTTCATAATGAAGCTATGTCAAAATTGTATTGTAAAAATCCCTTTAATTTTTAACACAAAAACTATAAAATAAAAAAATAAAAAATAAAGTAATAAAATCAGGTTTTAAAAGCTAACTAAAGGTTTAAAATACTGGAAAGAGTAACTTTATAAAAACGCAAATTAAACTTATATATAAGGGCTTGTTATAAAATAAAAGCAATTTAGTAAAACATGAACAAGAAATATAAGCAACTTAGTGAAACATGAACAAGAGATGTAGATAGAGAGAAGGAAGAGATTTTCTTCTTCAATTGTGTGTATTTTCCTATCTATTACAAGGCCTTTATATAGGCATAAAAAGTGAAGAAAATATGTCATGGAATATGTCATTGAACATACAAAATATGTCATTGAATATGTCATTAAGCATTTGAGATGAAGATCATGGAAGATGAGTAGACATCCAACATAATGTGATATTTATCATAATACTCCCCTTTTGGATGTCCAGAGATAATGTGCCTCGTTAAAACCTTACTAGGAAAAAACCTTATGGGAAAAAATTCTAGTGAAGGAAAAAGAGTACACATGTATAGAAATATGCCTTTTTGTTGCCTCGTTAAAAATCTTGCAAGGAAAACCCAGTGGGACAAAACCTTGTAAGGGAAAAAGAGTGCAACGCGCATTAACTCCCCCTGATAAGAGCATCAATTCACATCCTTGGGCCTTCGCATCCCGATCTTGTACACTAGCTTCTTGAAGATTGACGTTGGTAGAGATTTTGTGAACAAATCAGCTATATTATTACTTGAATGAATCTGTTGCACATTCATAGCACCATTATTTTGAAGATCATGTGTGAAAAATAACTTTGATGAAATGTGCTTTGTCCTCTCTCCTTTTATGAATCCTCCCTTCAATTGAGCTATGCATGCTGCATTATCTTCATACAAAATTGTGGGTAGTTTGTCACATTCCAAACCATATTTGTCTTGAATAAGATGTATTATAGATCTCAACCACACACACTCTCGACCTGCTTCATGAATAACAATTATCTCCGCATGATTAGATGAAGTATTCATGATTGATTTCTTAGTCGATTGCCAAGATATGACAATGCCCCCATATGTAACACATAGCATGTTTGAGATCAAGCCTTGTATGTATTAGATAAATACCCTGCATCAGCATAACCAACAAGATCGGGATTGTAATATTTGCCATAAATAATCTTATATCGATAGTCCCTTTTAGATACCGCAATATGTGTTTGATCTCATTCCAATGCCTCCTTGTAGGGGCAGATCTATATCTTGCTAAGACATTAACTGAAAAAGTAATGTAACGCCTTGTAGTGTTAGCAAGATACATTGGTGCATCAATTGCACTAAGATATGGTACTTCAACCCCCATTATGTATTGCCAGATTAAAACCTAAAATGACTACATCCACCACAAAAGAATATGTCTCTATATAATCAATGCGGGGATATCTTCAATCTTCCTGTAACACAAGTCGTCTTTATGTTTATCGACTTGACCTTTTTCACACAAGAATACATTTATACCTCCAATGGCTTTATACTTTCATGTGTTGGGACTATCCGTCCAACTTCGCATTTTTCATGTGAAATAAATCTTGATTGCGTATTTTATTTTATTTGGCCAATCATTTATCTGTCCAAATTTCATGATAGATTTGAGCTCAAGATCCTCGTCAATATTAATAATATTGAGCGCTACATTATATTAACAATATCGTCGACAATCACTTTATGTCGGTTCCATTATTATCTAACAAAGACATAACTTATTGAGATCTCTTTATCTCATTATTTCAGGTACCTGAGCCTCTCCCATGAGGTCTTATGAAGTTTTATGTCGTGGAGCTCTTCTAGAGCATTTTCCTTCTTATTATGACCATTTTGAATATTTGCCCCTCTTCTTCTTCAAGGAGTTTATCTTTGGAACCGATTGATCTGTTATGCTTTACGCATGACATAGACTCTGTCCCCCATGGACTTTATTCTATTTGGAGCATTAGCAACTGAAATATGACATTTAGCTTTGGGTGAGCAAATGCGTCTGGCAATAATTTGTTAATGAATTATCATTTGAACTTCAAGTTCATATTTTTTTTGTACGAGGATCTATATGTATTCATAATAATTCATTTCACATATTAGTTTCTCAGCTGCCATTTTCTCCCCCTAATGTTGGGACCACCAACACATTTCACAACCTTCCGTGGAAATTCATCTTTGTGCATTGTGGTGGCATAATTAAATCATATAGCACATACATATTTCTATGTAGAAATTATTTGGTTCATGACCCTGAACCGATTGTGATAGGGGAAATTTTCATAACTTGGCTAGATGTGAGCAAGTGCTGCTGTATATTAAATAATACATCTCATACAAAATTTCATTTTTCAGAGTTTTATTCTCATAACCAATGATGTAGCTATAATTGGAGGCATACAATTTTTGTTTTTGCTAAACCGACTTGGATTTAAACCAGTGTTATTAAGATAAATCATCATAATTTATATTCTGGAACTGTGCTCTAATAATTTGAGCAAGCAATCTTGCAAAAACCAAATTGCAAGTTGATACAATGCACATGTGACCATAAAATAGATGCATCTATTAAAATCATATAATAGTAAACGGTCCACATGGCAGGTGACTGGGCCCATATATTTATCACCTTTTATTCGTTTCAGAAATCAAGGGATTCAATCCCAACCTTAACTGGTATATCATGAGAATTAGCAGCACAAGAGAATTCTTGAAGAATCTTCTATTCTTCAATATACGCCAATGGAATTCTCAATTAATTTTTCGCATCATAATTGAACCGAAATGGTCAACCGGCTATGCCAACTAATATTTATTTTAGTAAACCTCTAGTTTACTTGTGGCATATATTCCAAGCATCATGTTTATATTTGTGTAGTACAAATAGAAGAAAACCGAGTAACATTTCATATTTACCAGGTATGATTATAGAAATATGAAGATATTCAATATTCCTTTCATTTATAGTCTCAACATGTCAACCACTTTGACTTATACATTTGAAACTCAAAAATTTTCTTTTGAGACATTTCAATATCAATATCATGAATAATTTTATAGGATAGTAACAAATTAGCTCTTTCGGATTTTTTAACAACTTTTGTACTACAAGATCTTTATCATATCATTCATATGGTAAATGTCTCATTCAGGGAGAAACTTATATCATAATAAATTGTCATGGTCAAAATCATCATAAGAAAAATCATTTATTGCTTTAATTTTTCCTTTAATAACTTTTATAAGGCATGCCAAAATATTTTGGCATATCACATGTACGAGATCAATGACATATTCATCTAACCACACAATAATATTTATTCTCTTATTTCACTCAAACATCTCTCAAGGGCGAGTTGTGTGGTATTCATCCAAGCATGCCTTGCATGTATTTATTCATTATGTTTATCATATATTACCACATTCACATATAGGAATGAGTCTGCGTCTTTAATGCTTATCACAAGTCAAATTTTCTTCAAGAAATGGATCATAATCAGTGACGTGCTTTATTATTTTCATACCAATTTGATAGTAAACATTGCCTTCACATTTTGAAGGACTATTTTGAGAATCTTTATTATTCTCCTTTTATAATCACAGTGATGATTATTATTGTTTTGATCTTTGGAACGCTCACGTTCATTGTTCAACCACTTATCTTCATTCAGACTTATTATACGTCATTGTCACATTCACTTCAAGAATGGAGCAAATCAAGTGGGACAATTTTCATGCCTTTAATGAAAAATATATTATTTTTCTTTAGTCATCACTATATCATCAATATGGTACAATGAGACTCAAACCCAATGTCTTGCCAATATAAATGCATATTAGGCCATAATGAATTGGGACTCATACCTAACTCTTATTATTATGGTGCATCAGGATTTAATCCTGATGTCTTACCCTCAATCAATGGTATAATATGTTAAACGATATTGAGATTCATTTTCAAGCCTTAATTTCAATCACATGCTAAGAAAGTTGTACACAAGTAATTTGCAACTTAGCAAATCAAATTTGCTTTCTTAAATAAGTAAAATCTCAAATTATTGTAAAGCTTTATCAATTATTTGTAGCATCTGTAAAAAAACAATCGTTTGTATGTCTAGTTAGTGCATGCATAATTAAATTATTCAAGTTAATTAGCATGACTTAAAGTGTACCGAATACAGGTAGGACAATACTAGCTAATATGAATACCCTTATTGCACTAAGGTCTTTATAAGGCAATTTTAGTAATAATTTGGCTAAGTGATTTGACATGCTACATAACTAGTATTGTTACTTTTCTAGATTGACCATATAAAGAATTATATGTGCACCTAAAGAATATTAAAATTTTAATATCGTAAAATCTATACCTACATAGTATCTCCATGTGTACTAATATTCTATATTTAGGCTTGTCAAAATAAATAGTTAAATGGAGCTAGTGTAGTATATCATGTTATAATACACAATAATGTATAATCACGCATTATGTTAGGTGTACCCAATTACTTAAGCATGTAACTAGATATACTTGAATTCAATAAGAAAATAGACTTGAAAACAAAAACAATTTCAAGTAACCTCATTATTTCTAACATGTTTTATTTCTACACATAAGAAGATGAATAAGCAATAAAAACTTCTTGGATTAGTCAAAGTAGGATGTAATGTTTTAATGATGCAAATACTATTTATATTCATATTTTGGATACATACTACTGTCAAGAAAGTATTCTTGTTATCTAAGGCTATTGTTGATTACTTCTATTTATATTTTAATAATGCAAATCAATTAAGAAGCAGTTTATTAAAATCATTACATCTTTATTCATAAATAAAGAGATCATGGTGAAGTATGAGTATCTTTCTCTTTCTATTTTTGTTTTTAAACAAAATTGAGAAAAACTAAGTATCCAACAAAACATATCATTATTCTTACAAAAAAATAGAAACATGTTGTACCCGATAATTTTAAATCAGAGTCGAGAACTTTAAAAGAAGATAACTTACCGTGATGGTTAGAGAATCGTGCTGATAACGTGTTATAAAATAAAAGCAATTTAGTAAAACATGAACAAGAAATATAAGCAACTTAGTGAAACATGAACAAGAGATGTGGATAGAGAGAAGGAAGAGATTTTCTTCTTCAATTGTGTGTATTTTTCTATCTATTACAAGGCATTTATATAGGTATAAAAAGCGAAGAAAATATGTCATGGAATATGTCATTGAATATACAAAATATGTCATTGAATATGTCATTAAGAATTTGAGATGAAGATCATGAAAAATGAGTAGACATCCAACATAATATGATATTTATCATAATAGGGCTGAATTATTCGTCTTGACCACAACTTATGATCCCGTGATTATGCGTGAATGAAGTCGTTTGTGACTTTGTAAACCTTCAATTATTATTATTATTATTATAATTCTATTTGCAATCTTTGAATGAAGCATAGCCGGGAGCACATGGGGGGTCGAGAATTGTAAATTGATTAAAAAGAAAGATTTCCATGTGAAACCGCGTTATAAAAGTCATCACATATGCAGACCGTAAAGGATACCTTTTGTATTATAGAATTCTAAAATTATGGCCTAAAAAGTAAATATTTTATTCATGGCCACGAGTTGTAAACTAAGATCCACCTAAGGGATGTGGCTTTTTCTTTTGGTCGTTGGTCCCTCATCTTTACTTTTTTTTATTCGTATTGGCGACAAAATAGGATTTGTATCCTTACATTTTGTACTTAATTATTGAAATTAAGCGGGGAAAACGAAGAAAAAAGAAAAAGAGCAGAAGTTTAAGCTTTAACCAGTGGAAGATTATCTCCATCCACATTTTTTGGTGAAAAGATTTAAGTCGAATTTTTTTGTGTTTAATCTTCCATTTTAAGTTATGAGTACCACCAATAAAAGTTTCGATAAAAGTTCATCCCACAATAACTATGGTTCGATTCTCACGAGCTTTCCTTCTTCCCTCATGTAATATAATGGTAATAGTAATAATAATAACAATATATTTGAAGGTTTTTGGGCCTACAATTTCGAGGTCAACTCAACTAATTAATTTTGATGGAATTATGCAATTTATTTAGAGGGTGTTTGGCAAAGCTTATAAGCTGGTCAAACTGGTTTATAAGCACTTTTTGTCTTATTTACGCATTTGATAAAATTAAAAGTACTTATAAGTTAAGTGCTTATAAGTCAAAAATAAGCAAAAAGTTATAAATTGACCTCCTCCAATTTATCACATTTCAGCTTATAAGCACTTTAAGTTTGACGAAAATATTTACTATTTTATCTCTAAAATACTTCTTTTTGAAATAAAACTTTAAACTCTTCGTATGCCCAGTTCTTTAGCTGGTTATTATTAATTTCAATACTTTTATCCAAACACGTAACTACTTATTTTTTAAATCAACTTCAGCACTTTAAAGTGGTTTTTCAGCACCTAATGCTTATCAGCTACTCTAGATCAGCTAAGCCAAACGGGCTCTTAGTATAGTGATTTATGAAAATTTATCTATTAAATATTGTAAATTATTTGCTTAATCGCCAAACCTAGATATTGGATTTTTTTTAAGTACGTCGAAGGTGATTCTGCAAATCTACGTGTCTGCGTTTTTTATATCCAATAACTATAATCAAATTAGGGGTGATATAGTTAACAACCTCGTTGACGTTTTATTATTAATTATATCCAATAATACCCTTCATTCGAAAAAAGAAAAAAAAATTCCCGTCCAGTTCATCCAGACTCGCTCTATGCTGACAAATGTTATCTATATATCCATTTTGTTTCTATACACATTCATGCTTTTAGAATTGACACATTGGTTACAATTTTAATAAGTAGTAGTCAAGTTGCAATGTATGTGTACTAAGAAAAGTAAACAATAAATTTGTTAAAAAATAATGTATTGTTAAAAAATTAACCGTTGCCAAACTTAAGGCTTAAATAGTTAAATTTTCTTCTTTCAGAAAAGGCCCACCTAAGGCCTGCGAACCGTCTTGTCCCGTCTCATCTCGTTTGTTACGGGATGGGATGGACCTACCGTTTCTTTCCGTTTATTCCTTCCCGTTTAGATCTGTAAATATGTAATTTTTTACTCGTCTAATTTTAAAGTTAGTTTTACAACTATATATTTTTTCTTTGCGGGAATCCTATTACCCCCTCCCCCTCCCCAAACTTATTTTAAATGTAATTGTTTGCACTTTTAATGCTGACAACCAAACTCTTGGCAAGTGGTAAGCTACACGCGCCACACCATGACAACCAAATTCTTGGCAAGAATAAAAAAAATCTGAAAATCATTTTTTCTTGCTTCTCACTCTCCTTTGGGAGAGTCAAATACACACACTGTGCCACGTCAGCATTAAGAGTGCAAATAATTACATTTAAAATAAGTGTAGGGGAAGATTCCCTCAAAAAAAAGTGTGTAGTTGGGATTTCGAGTATAGGTCAGGAGGATAATTGTGTATTTTCCAAAATTTTAACTACAAAATTTTTTCTCAATTTGTTTTTATTTCTTTTGTTCTTCCTCCCACCCATAAATTACACTTTCAAAAGAATTTATATATATATATATATATATATATATATATATATATATATATATATATATATATATATATATATATATATATGTGTGTGTGTGTGTGTGTGTGTGTGTGTGTGTGTGTGTGTGTGTGTGTGTGTGTGTGTGTACACACTTAGATCGGGATAAAAATCTATCGTCGGAAAAAAAATTCGCTGGATAAATGGTATTTGTGAAATTCCGATGACCATCATTTTGTGCCGCCGATAACCAGAACAAAAAGAAAGAGAATTAAATAACCAAAAAATGAGAATAATAAGATATAAGAAAAAGAAGAAAGAATAAAAAAATAATAAAAAGACATGTGGGGGCACTTATAGATCACCACTTGCCAAGAGTTTGGTTGTCTAGTTTTAGGGCGCAAATAATTCCATTTAAAATAAGTTTGGGGGGGAGGGAGGTAATAGGATTCCCGCAAAGAAAAATCGTGTAGCAAAGAATTCGGGTATAGGTCTGAGGGTACTTATGCATTTTTCCTTTCTGAAAAAGACGAAGACTTAGCATAACTTGTTTAGGTCACAATTTTTGTGGAGATAATTTTATCAATGGTAATTGAATTTTTGTGTTTGTTATCCAAGAGTAATTTTATTTTTTTTATTACATAAAAATCATTCAATTTTTTGTTCATTACACAAAAGTCATTTTTCTTTCTTTTGTTACATAAAAATTATTTTACTTTGCTCTAGTTATCACAAAAGTCACATTGTTACTTGAAGTCTATTATGCCCTTAATGTTATATAAATATTCATATTCAAGTGATACCTTCTATTTTATATACTATATAATATATTTTTAACTATGTATTTTATTTATAAATAAAATAACTTAATATTATTTTATTTATTATTTTTCTAATATATTCATATATTTAATTGTTTATCAATTTAAATTTTCAATATATATATTAGTAGCATTATAAAATAACTTTTTTCAGCAATTTCTTTTAATTTAATTGACCGACCAAAGTTGGTCGGTATACCGTTCCGACTTTGGTCGGTATGCCCATTCGATTTTTAAAATACCGACCCAATATTAATGGTCGCGTTTTTGATGGTTATTGGTTATTACCAACCAATTTTTATAGATTTATTTGGACGATTTTTTGCAAATTTTTAATATTGTAATTTATCAAATAACCAATTGCCCAGAAAAATTCCAAAAAAATATCCCTAGATAAATTTGTATATAGTACCTAGGGATTTTCCTTCAGATTAACATATGATTTTTTCTTCATTTTCTTTGTTTGTTTACTTGCGAATTTTCTCACAGAAATGTGCTTGCCGCTTTATTTCTCTACTAATATATATTAAAGTTACTAATTAATTTAATAACGCAACTAATTTATTTTGAAAATTAACATTAAAAAATTAAATATATGAATATATTATAAAAATAATAAATAAAATAATATTAAGTTATTTTATTTTTAAATAAAATATATAGTTGAAAATATATTATACAGTATATAATACATAAGGTATTACATAAATATGAAGATTTATATAATATCAAGGGTATAATTTTTGGGTAATAAACATAACAGTTCAATAACCATGAATAAAATTAACTCATTTTTTTAAGACAGAAACTTCATTTGATGATACAATTATAGAGATCTTTAAAAGAGCTTTAACATAAATCTTTCAAAAACTTACAGAATAGTGTGTCAAGTTACTTTAGTGATTTCACTCAGAAGCGAAGCTAAAGTTTTTATTACGAGTTCGACAAAATTCAATAGCTTTCACCAAAACTCTATATTTATGTTAAGAAATTATATGTATAAATAGTTTATTCAAAACATAATAGTTACCTTTTTTAGAATTCAAAATTCATAAACTCAACATTTTAAATCCTCTTCTGATTGCAACAAAGTGGATTAGTTAAGGAATAGTCTACGAGGACTGGAGAACTACTTGAAGAACTTTCAGAAACCGTGAAATATTCCAGATATTCAACCGTGCCAACAAAAGACTTCAACAATCCCAACAACTACAAAAACTCGAAATTGACATGGGTGACATAGACAACGTCAACGGAAACGTAAGAGAAATGGCACCTCTTGTGCCTGAGGCTGCACTATATGACTGCGCACAACCCACAGCTGACAATCTGGCCACTGCCATTGTTATGCCCGCGATACAAGCAGAATCGTTCCTGATTATGAATAACATGCTGCACTTGTTGCAAAACAAGGGACTATTTTCTGGGACACCAGCCGAAGATCCTCAGCAGCACTTTAAGAACTTCCTGTCGATTTGCAAAACCCAAAGGCAACTCAACGCAACTTCGGAAGCAATCAGGTTGTTACTGTTTCCATTCTCGGTGACAGGAGCTGCTCAGGTTTGGCTAAAATCACTCCCCATAAACTCAATAGAAACTTGGGATGAGTTAGTCAAGCAATTTCACATCAAGTTCCATCCGCCCAACAAAACAGCTCAACAAATTGATGAAATCGTGAGCTTTAAATAGAAACCAATTGATACACTGCATGAGACATGGATCCGGTTTAAAGGAATGTTGGTTATATGTCCATACCATAGTATTCTAGACAGATGTTGGGACAACGGTTTTACATGGGACTGTCAGATAGAATGGAGAACATTGTAGATGCATCAGCTGGTGGGGCATTTTTAGCAAAACTTGGAGAGAGGGTCAGAGTCTGCTTGACAAAATGGCTCAGAATTTGGGGTGATGACTAGGAATGCACCTATCACTCCAGTGGTTCACCTAGTGCCTTTTGATGCATCAAATTCCATGGCTGAAAATGTGGCGACCTTACTGACACATATGAGCATACTCACCAAAAAGGTGGAGGAATCAGGGCAGAAACAGCAAGTGCATATTGTAGAAACTACCCATGGGGTCTTGTGCACATCTTGCATTAGTCAGCCAATTGGTAATCCTTGGAATGGAGAACATGACCATCATCATCACTACCCTGAAGACATGAACTATGTGTCAAACTATGGAGGCTAGAGATAGGGCAATCCGAACTGGGGTCAGCAAACTCAGCAGCCATACAGACCACATCAGCCATAGTACAACGCTGGAATCATGGGAGGTATGAGATCCCCCAACAATATGGAACCATATCCAAGGCAACAAGGGTACAACAATCAGCAGCAAGGGAATCCCCCACCTCAACAACAGCATGGTGGAAGGCAAGAAGATGCATTCACTAGATTTGAAGCAATGACGTAGGAGGATAGTGGCCGCGGCGGAGGATGGTAGAGTAAGGTCATGTCCTCGGGGGGTGGGGGTGGGGTCAGGGGCGAGTAGGGGGGCTGGGAGGTGTTCTGTGGGTAGGGCAGGAGGCATGGGTGGGAAGGGGGTAGCAGACGCTCATACATTAAGGATCGGGTCGTGGAACGTAGGCACTCTGAAGGGTAAGTCCATTGAGTTGGCAAAGGTTCTTCAGAAGATGAGGGTTAACATAGCCTGTGTACATGAGACTATGTGGAAAGGGTCGAAGGCGAGGAATGCAGACAGGATTAAGTTGTGGTATTCTGGGGTCGTGAGAGGTAAGAATGGAGTGGGCATCTTAGTAGATAGGGATATAAGGGAGTTTGTGGTCGAGGTTAGGCGAGTGAATGATAGTTTAATATCTATTAACTTGGTTATTGGGGGTTGCATCCTCAACGTCATCACCACTTACGCGCCGCAAGTGGGCTTAAACGAGGAGGTTAAGAGACACTTTTGGGAGGGCTTGGATGATCTGGTGAGTAGTATTCCCCAATCTGAGAAGTTAGTTATTGGAGGGAACTTTAATGGTCATATTGGGGCTGATGCTGGTTGTTATGGTGAGGTGCACGGTGGCTTCGTCTTTGGGGTTAGGAACGGAGGAGGAACGTCACTGCTTGATTTCGCCAGGGCTTCCGAGATTTTGATTGCGAACACAACATTTCAGAAGAGGGAGGAGCATCTGGTCACCTTCAAGAGTTCGGCGGCGAGGACTCAGATTGATTACCTCCTCCTCAGAAGGAGCGATAGAGGTATGTGCAAGGACTGCAAGGTTATTCCGGGAGAGTCCCTTTCAACTCTTCATAGACTCCTAGTGATGGATGTCAGTCTCTGGGTGAAGAGGAAGAGGTTAGGTGCTCGGGAACAACAGCGGATTAGATGGGGTGTTTTGACTAAGGAGAAAGCATAGGAGTTGGAGAGAAGGTTAGCTGAGGGCGGAGCTTGGAGAAGTTAAGGGGAAGCGGACGCTATGTGGTCAGAGACGGTGAACTTGGTTAGGGAGGTAGCACGGGATGTGCTCGGGTTAGCCAAGGGCTATTCAGGCAGACATCAGGGTGACTGGTGGTGGAATGATGTAGTCCAAGAAAAAGTGGAGGTGAAGAAGGCGGCGTTTGCTAAGTTGGCAGGGAGCACAAGCGAGGAAGAACGGAGAGCGAACAGGGAGATCTACAAGGTGGCGAAGAAAGAAGCAAAGCTGGCGGTTACGGAAGCTAAAAATGCGGCATTTGGTCGCATGTACGAGGAATTAGGGGAGAAAGGCGGGGACATGAAGTTATTCCGGTTAGCTAAAGCAAGGGAAAGGAAGGCGCGTGATCTTGACCAAGTTAGGTGAATCAAGGGCGAGGATGGTAGAGCTCTGATGGGGGAGTCTCAAGTCAAGCAGAGGTGGCAGACATACTTTCGAGACTTACTTAACGAGGATGGGGATCGTAACATAGAGCTAGGGGAGTTGGAGCATTCAGAGAAACATAGAGACCTTGGGTACTGCATGCGCATTAGGGCGGAGGAGGTCATGGGGGCTTTGCGTAGGGTGAGTAGGGGTCGAGCGACCGGGCCTGACGAGATCCCGGTGGAGTTCTGGAAATGCATGGGTAGATCAGGAGTGGAGTGGCTCTCCAGGTTGTTCAATGCAATCTTCAGGACCAAAAGGATGCCGGAGGAGTGGAGGTGGAGTACAATGGTGCCCATGTACAAGAACAAAGGGGACATCCAGTGCTGCAACAACTATAGGGGTATCAAATTAATTTCACACCATGAAGGTCTGGGAGCGGGTGATCGAGGCGAGGGTGGGAGAGATGACATCTATATCTGTGAACCAGTTCGGTTTCATGCCGGGTCGCTCCACTACTGAAGCTATCCACCTTGTCAGGAGGCTGGTGGAGCAGTTCAGGGATAAGAAGAAGGACCTGCACATGGTGCTTATCGACTTGGAGAAGGCATATGGCAAGGTCCCAACGGAGCTGCCATGGAGGTGCTTGGAGGCGAAGAGTGTGCCGAAAGCCTACATCAGAGTAATCAAGGACATGTACGATGGTGCTAAGACTAGGGTTAGGACGGTGGGTGGCGACTCAGACCATTTTCCAGTGGTTATGGGGCTCCATTAAGGATCGGTGCTTATCCCTCTCTTGTTTGCCTTGGTGATGGATGCTCTAACCCGACATATTCAAGGGGATGTGCCTTGGTGTATGCTATTTGCTGATGACATACTCTTGATAGACGATACGAGGGTCGATGTTAATGAGAGGTTAGAGGTATGGAGACAGACTCTCGAGTCTAAGGGTTTCAAAATAAGCATATCTAAGACAGAATACCTGCAGTGCAAGTTTAGCGCCGAGCCGAGCGAAGTAGGCAGGGATGTGATGATTGGATCTCAGGTCATCGCCAAGAGGGACAGTGTCAGATATCTTGGGTCGGTGATTCAAGGGGACAGAGAGATTGACGGGGACGTCACTCATCGAATAGGAGCGGGGTAGTCAAAGTGGAGGCTTGCATCAGGAGTCCTATGTGACAAGAAAGTTCCACAGAAACTCAAGGGGAAATTTTATAGAGTTGTGGTTAGACATGCCATGTTGTATGGGGCGGAGTGCTGGCCAGTGAAGAACTCTCATGTTCAGAGAATGAAGGTTGCGGAGATGAGGATGCTCAGGTGGATGTGCGGGCTCACCAGGTTAGATAAGATTAAGAATAAAGTTATTCGAGAGAAGGTGGGGGTGGCCTCGGTGGATGAGAAAATGCGAGAAGCGAGGCTGAGGTGGTTCGGGCGTGTACGGAGGAGAAGTCCTGATGCTCCGGTGAGGAATTGTGAGCGGCTGGCAATGGTCGGCGTACGGCGAGGCAGAGGGAGGCCTAAGAGGTAATGGGGAGAGGTGATTAGGCATGACATGGCTAGAATGCGGGTTTCTGAGGACATGGCCCTTGATAGGAAAGTTTGGAGGTCTAGTATCAGGGTTGTAGGATAAGGGCTCCTAGAGTTCTTTGTACTCCTCACCCAGGGTTGGGTGAGGCTTGGCAGGTCTATCCATAGATGATTTGTGTATTGGACTATGTCTCCCTTAAGGTAGTTATTTATGGTAGTTACTGTCTGATATTATTGCATTCTATTTTATTTATGGTTCTTATGTTTAGATAATTATTTGCGCTATTTCTGCTGGAGTTACTAATACTCTTTTGTTTTTGTTTTTCCTTTCCTTCACTGAGCCGAAGGTCGATTGGAAACAGCCTCTCTGCCCTTTCGGGTAGGGGTAAGGCCCGTCTACATATTACCCTCCCCAGACCCCACTTTGTGGGACTATATTGGGTAGTTGTTGTTGTTGTTGTATTGTTTTAGTTTGTTTATCCATAGTTATGAGTAGCTAAATCCTTTGTCTAAGTTTGATGAATCCTATTGGGGGAATGAACTTCTTGTTTATGTGAATACAAATTGGTAGTTTCAATCTCTATTTGTTCAACTATGTGTCCGTTGTAGTTAATTGACAGGATCCTCAATTAGTTGTACCTATTTAGTGTGCATAACTCAGGAGAGAGTGCATATTTAGATTATTGTTGAACAACACCACTCCCATGAGGGATCAATAACCGAGGGTATAAAGGCAGGATTAGGGATAACGAAGCTTTGGGTGTAATCTAAAGTGAATTGTGTTAAATAAAGCAAGCTAGTGTATCTCGGGAGAGTACAACTAGTAAATTACTGTGATTACTCAGGAGAGCTTTACAGTAAGAAGAGCGTTCATGATTGATAGAAATATGTTAGTAAATTTGTATGAAGCATAAACAGAAGGAATTCCATCAATAGGGGAAATCATTGCCTTAGTATTTTCTCATCATTGTTTACAACCTTAGCATTCTTGGTTACAGCTCGTTATTTCCTTGCAATCTTAGTTATTAAAGACATCATCCACTGTGATTCAAACGTTTGGGGAAATTGATTCTCAAGAGTTTAGTGGGTCTAAAGATAGTAATTGATAGGTTAACTCTCTGTGGATTCGATTCTGAGTATAACACTCAGGTTATATTTGCAACCTCCGCAGTGTCCTTTTTATAAGGCATAATTGGCGTGATCACAGCAGCAGCGACAACACAAAATAGAAGAAAAACACAAGAAAATAAATAAAAGCAAAAGACCCAAAGATGCACTCATATAATTTAAGTGGTAGAATTATTTCAGAAAATTGAGTTTGAAATTCACCATGAAATTGTAGCTTTTTAACGGAATTAAAACGGTATTTAGCGAAAGACGAAATTCTTTTATTTTTGTCCAAGGCAATAGAATAATTATCTACTAGAAATAGGGTAGTGAAATGATCAACCATATATAATTAAAGCGAAATTCACCATGAAATTGCATCTTTTTAACTGAATTAAAATGCTCTTTATCAAAACACGAAATTCTTTTATTTTTTGGCCAAGGCAATAAGATTATTATCTATTAGCAGCCAGGTAGTGAAATGATCAACCACATATAATTAAGGTGAAATTCACCATGAAATTGCATCTTTTTAACTGAATTAAAACATTATTTATCAAAACACGAAATTCTTTTTTTTTTTTTTTGGCCAAGGCAATAGGATTATTATCTATAGCAACGGGGCAGTGAAATGATCAACCACATACCATTAAAGTGATATATAGAGTATAAATGAACACGGCTAATTGATAAACATACCTAAGTTTGATTTGAATCCAATATATTCTCATTTTTTTAGTTGAAATCTTAATTAACCTCGGCTGATTAAGAGTATACAATTTCATGCAAATTACATTAACTGTGGTCATAAAAAATAAAAATAAAAAAATCCTGTACTTGTCCTTAATAAATTTAGATCCAAGAATAGCTAGTCATGAGATAGTGGAGTATAAAATTTGTCAATTTTGCGAATGCCAAGTTGTTAGGCTTGAAGACATATATAACTCCAAATTGCGTTTAAGTCTTTGTTCTATTAAATATTTCAATTTGCATTGGTCCTTAAAAGTCAAGCCATCGTCTATAAGGCCTAAAATCAATTTTAAAAATAAATATTAGGACGAATATAAATTGAAATAGCTTCAGGAAATTAATTGTTGCTTGAGGTCAAATACATTGTTGATAACTTGGAATATATAGCTTCCTAGATTTACATTTTTCGGAAAAAAGTGTATATATCACATCTAACTAGGCAAATTCCGCATAAAAAGGGAGGAAAAAAATGAAGTGTTATATCCGACAGAACACAAATTCATATAGCACACGTTCTTTTGGACCCAATAACAACATGACCAGGGGTGAACATAGTTTGGTCAAACCGAATTTCAAATTTTTAGATTTTTGGTTTAAAATTTTGAATTACGGATTGGTTTTTTAATTTAGTTTTTAAATTGTTTTGATTTCTGGTTGGATGGTGGATTTGGTACTTTGGATTTTTGGATATCCGAAAATCCAAAAATTTTATACTTTATATTTTGTCCATTATCTATATGCCTATAATAATAACTTAAGAACCCTATCCATTAGATATTATTTCATATGTGTAATATTAATTACTAAATTATTGTCAGAATACTTTATATTTGGACATAGTTTTACTATTACTACTTCTTATCTGTCGTATTAATGTTTCTGTTGCATTTTCTTGATAGTAATTTTATTGCTTGAATGCTTTATTTGGATGATTGCCGTGAGAATGAGTAACTTTTCAGGCAATTTAGAGTACTTCATTTTGATATTCATTTTTGTAAAAAGAAGAAACATCTCAACTTATAAGCTCAAAAATCGAAAATTCAAAATATTCAACCCGTTTAATCTGAAACCGAACTTAAAAAATCTGATATAATCCGTGCTTATTTGGGATTGGATTTGGATAGTCATTTTTTCAATCCGAAAAGTAAAATTCAAACCGAAATTTTATAATTAATCCGAACTGCCCGAACGACCACCCCTAAACGCGACTCAAAAGATAAATCTGTAAAATATACAGATAATACATGTCATGCATTTGGATTATGCCATATAATTAATCTGATGGCTGATATATAGGGCTAAATTGAAAATTTTCGACAGAAAACCATTAAATATAAATGAGACTTTTTCCTAACTATACCATATATGAAACCTTCTTACCAAATATGTTCATAGTATGTATATTACCCGTCCAGTCCACAGTTTTCCTACAATTTAAATATCATTCATTTATTATGGCTGAATCTTCTATTCTACAAACGAGATCTCGAAGCTCGTAATTTTGAAACGGAAAGGAGATTTTTGTTCTTCATCTCCATCTTCATATGTTCTTCTATATATTTTCCACCATTGATAGCCATTAAAAAGCTTGAATGCTTTGAATTCAAATTTGGGGTTTTGAAAATTATTATTTGTTTGGATTGGGTATTGTTGAACATAATCGGGAATATGATTTGGAGTTTATATCTCAATTTTGAGGGGTTTTGGTGAAGATTAGACTTGGTTTTGACTGAATTTCATATTGAAACTCAAAGAAGAAGAAAACATATTTCCAGAAATTATATTTAAATGGTAGATAAATTATGGAATTGTAGATAAATTGTAGATTGGGAAGACTAAAACTTCCACAAATCTTCATCAAAAACGCTATTATGCCGAAAATACCAATTATGCTACAATCGAAATGAGAATTGGGATATTAAAATTCAATATATCCAGTTTGTAGATATCTTGTAGATAAATGTAAATTATTTTATTCTGATTGTAGATACATTGTTTTTTGTTTTCACAAATCCAAAACGATTAAAGCTTCTACAAAACGACTAAAGCTTCTTCGAGTTTCAATCTGAAATTCAGCTAAAATCAAGTCTAAATCTTCACCAAAACCCCTCAAAATTGAGATATAAACTCCTAAACATATTCCGATTATTTACAATAACACCCAATCAAAACAAATAATAATTTATGAAAACTCAAATTTGAATTCAAAGCTTTTTAATTGGGGTCAATGGTGGAATTCAAAATAGAAATGTGGGGGGGGGGGGGGGGTTACGGGTAAAGGTAAAACGTGGGGAGGGGGAGAGTGGGAAGATATAGTCCTATAATTATGCCTAATATAAATGCACTCTTAATTATATCCATGATTTGAATTATGGTATATAAATGGTAATTTGATATACTAAAGTGTAATTAACTCAAATCTTAAACATTGAGGGTAATAAGAATCCATATATGGTATAGGAAGGTAAAACAAAAAAAATTGAAATTTAAATTACAAAAAAAAAAGTTAATTTTTTTTCGTGCTGGTAGGGGGAAGGTAGGGGGGTTAGGGGGTTGGGATAGGTGGTGGGTGGTGCGAAAAATGAAAAAACAAAAATTTTAAATTGCAAAACAAAACAATTAAGGTAAAAATAATCTCTTTTTATTTGCGGTGTAGGGGAGGGGTGCGGTGGGTGGAGGGGTAGTAAGGTGGGTACTAACGAAAAAATTGAAGTTGAAAAAAAGTCTTTTTTTAGAGAGGGGTGGGGTGGGTTGTGAGGATGAGAAATGTTGAGAAAAAAAATTTGGAATAAATTTTCTCTCATTTTGATAAGGAAAATATTTTTTTCCATCTGAAGAAAAATGAGTTCATAAGAAAAAGGCGAAATGAATTTCTGGCCACTCAAACTTGCAGCCGATTTTAAAGCCGATATACGAATTTTGCATTTTTCCATTTGAAAAATCAAACTCCTGAAACCTATAACTAATAAACATGTTTGACCGTTGACTATTCTTGCATGGCGACTATATAGTTGACGTGGCCAAAATGCATGTGAATCGCGTTACTTAGGTGCGTGAATGAATTAATTTTAATTTAAAAATTATAAAATAAAAAAAAGAAAGATAAATTGATTCCCACCCTTTTCCACGTCCTCCTTCTTCACGTCGCCAAAGACACCAGTCGACATTCACTGCCCACACGACCTCCACCCCAGCTGTTGCCCGCCACCAGCTTCCCAAACAACCCCTAAAACCTCCAAACAACATAGCTGCCCAGCTACCAACGAACCAAACATCCCCCACGACCACAAACCAGTGTTCAGTTCGTCCACCATTGACAAGTAATCCCTTAACCATGCTGAACGACACACCAACAGTCTCGTCTCCAACAAACAGCCCGACCACTATCACACCAATAACCCCACAGCTGCTTGTTCCTGCTCGACGACCACCATTGTCACGTCGTCGACCAGCCCCAAACGTCCAGCAAGGTTGCTAACCACTCAAACGACCAAAACAACCCTCGTCATCTTTCCATCTAAGGTTGAAATTCAAGTGAAAAAAAAGGTTGCCATTTTTTCTGGTAGGAATTTCGCGGAATAATTTTGCCGGTTGCTACTCCTATTATAAATTAGATTTTGTGAGTAAATTTTATTTTTTAATAAATTAGGACCTATAAATTACACATGGCAATTAATAAGAGGATAAGTATGTGACATGTTATTTGTGTCATACCGCTTGCAAACCACGCACAATCACATGTGTTTATTAGTTAAAGGTTTTAGGAGTTTGAACGTTTAAATGAGAAAATGTGAAATTCGTGTATCGACTTTAAAATCGGCTACAAATTTGAGTGACCAGAAAATTATTTCACCTAAAAAAATATTTTTAAAAATATTTAATCCAATCAAATATAAAAAGTTTATAAAAATATTTTTCGAAAAAGTATTTTACTTCATACCAAACACATCCTCAATCTGATGACAAGGGACAACCTGTACTTTCCTTTCCATCGCACATTGAGCAGATGTACAACAAGTAAGTTGCAGAGTTGAAGAAATAAGTTAGAAACTTCTTAAAGGAACGGTTCCTGCGGAAGGGACATTTCATAAGGGAACATTGGAATTCACGCAATTGAGGAGATATTATATATACTATATACTGTCTTTTAAAGTGAATTATTATTTTCATTTCTTTCTTTCTTTTATAAATCTTTGATTCTTCATTATATGGTTGTGGGAAATGAATAAGCTATTTAAAAAGGCAAAAGGTAATTTTGGAGCTTTTAAGCTTGGAGATATACATGCTATTAGAGCATGTTTGAATTACCTGATTGTAAATATTTTATAAGCTTGAAATATTGACAAACATTTTTAAGTGCTGAAACTGAATTTTTGAATAAGAATTTATATGTTTAGATAGACATACTAATATTTTAAAGGGGTTTTTTCCTATCTATTGTTAGATAATACGCTTAACGCTAGAGGGGGGGGGGGGGTGAATAGCGTTATAATAAAAATAGCGTAAACTTGCGGAATTTAAAAATTGCAGGAAATAAATGAGTGCGATAAGTAAATAAATAAGAACGAACGCACCGATATATCCTGGTTCACCACAACCCGTGGCTAGTCCAGTCCCCGAGAGACTCTCTCGAGATTTCCACTATCTTCGTCAAGCTTACGGGTGTTTAACAAACCGTTACAGTTGCTCAAGGATACCGCACCTTAAGACTTCACTTGCTTGAGGATACCTCACCCCAAGACTTCAACCACTAAGACTTTGGGTACTTAGCAAACCCGACAAATGAGAAGATATGTTCTTCTCAAAACAACTCTCTTTTACAACAAATACTCTCTCAATAGAGTGGATAAAGAGAAACAAAATAAGCTCTATGAACAACACAAAATTGTCTATCAAATGGCTCAACAAAAGCTCTAAAATGATGCTTGAAAATGATCAATATGTATATCAATATATGCAAGAGTTGTGTTTTTAAAATCAGCTCAAAAGACCTCTTTTTATAGGTGAAAAAGTGGTGCTGACCGTTGCTTAATTGATAAATAAAATCCCTGATTCTGTGCTCAGACAATCGATTGTTTGGAGGTGACAATCGATTGTCTGACCAACGTTCAAAAAACAGATTCCTGAGTTTAGGCTAAACAATCGATTGTTTAAATCTGAATAATCGATTGTTCTTCAACGTTCAAAAATCAATTTAGGATTCTGTGGAAACGGTCAGAATATAATCGATAGTGTGGAGACAATCGATTGTTGATAATCGATTGTGGGACAAAGACAATCTATTATTTTGATATTTAAAAACTTCGGTTGCACACTGTCTCAAAATAATCGATTGTTAAAAGTAGACAATCGATTGTTGACTTCATATAATCGATTATGTTGGTCCAGTGTTCAAAACTTTGGCAACGGATCGATTAAATATCATTGATATACACTTGATATACACTGTGTATACCAGAATTGAAAACTTACTTCAAAACCCATTTTGGTTAAAAATGAAAACGTTAAAATCATTTTGTTTGAAGTATATTAAAAATATTTATGATATATATGATTTAATAAAATGATTTACTTTAATAAAATAATTTTATGCATATTTATGATGACCTAATGTTGAGCCAAAAGATAAGATAACTTAAACGTTGTTCTTACATTGGTTCTACCTAACGACCTACGTCTTAGGTCTTCGGTCTTGAACTCTTTGGCTCGACTTGGCTTGTCTATGCAATCCCGTCATCAATATGCTTCTCGCCATTTGATAGTTTGTCATATTATATCGTTGTTTGACGCTTGACTTCATTGTTTGTCATTCATCAAAACCTATACCTGAAAATCATGCTCATACAACCAAAGCGCACACATCATAGATATACATGATTTCCAACAATTTCCCCCTTTTTGATAATGACAAACAACGGAAGATATGCATATTGAATTCCCCCTAAATTCATGCTATATCTCAACATACAATTTATGCAACCAATTCAATATAATCAATTCAATATAATCAATTCAATATAATTCCCCCTTAATTGAATATTCCCCCTCAATTAAGGCATGCATATCGCCCATATTCTTCCCCCTTTTGGCATTAGCAAAAAGACTATACCAAAAAATTTTAAACCATTGACGATACCAATCATTATAAACAAGATCATATCAAATATTAGTAAATGGCATACTAATGATAACGGTCATTTTTCTCAACAATGCCAATTGTTATTTTAAACTAAGAAAGTTCATCAAAACATGAATCAATCATTTATTATAAACCAAATTGATACTAATTGTTATTTAAAAAAGAACTTATTAGGGCATGCATCGATCAAAAATAATGTTGATTATTATCACATATCAACTATTTGCATTTTTATTCAAAATACGATAACTAACGGACGTTCCCCCTCAATGCATTAAGGTTTCGTGCTTGGTGCATCCACGACAATATTGTAGTCTTCAAGCACACCTGCAAAACAACCTAAAAATAGGTTTTTGGTACCCAACTTCTTTTGGGTCCTTGGGGGTTAGGATAATAACAACCATAATCAACACATAAATCTCTATGTTTAGCAAAACAAACGGGTACAATGTGTCCTACCCGATTACAATAGTGACATACAACATTAGGATTGTGCATATGTCTAGGTTGAGCCAAATGCGTTCTAGGTGATCTAAAGTTGTTCCCCCTAGAACCGTTGAATTTCCTAGAGTCATGTCTAGGTGGTCTAAAATTATTCATTCAAGACTCATTAACAAAAGTCCTAGAGTTGTTTCTAGGTGGTCTAAAACACTTAATCTTAGACTCATTAGTGAGGTTCCTAGGTTTCTTTCTAGATGGTTTAACCTCATTTCTAATATCGTTTTTAGTCTCTTCAATTTTAGGACTATCAACACTACGAGTTTCTAGTGCTTTCCTAAGTTCTATGTTCTCTATTTTTAAAGAACTACAAGAAGAGCAATTGGAACATTTTTCAATGGAAGAAGCTTCATTCAATTCCTTGATTTTATTTTTAAAAACAATAATGTCATTTTCCAAAAAATTATTTTCTTTTTCTAAAACTTCAATTTTACTTTTAAGAACACTATTTTCATTAGTCAATTTTTCAAAATCTATTTCTTTCAAAGAAGAGGATTTTTCAAATTCTTTTTCTTGTAAAGAAAGTGTTTTCTGAAAATCTGTTTCTTGCAAAGAAAGTGTTTTCTGCAAAGAAAGTGTTTTCTTCAAATCTTTTATTATTTTGGAAGCATTAACAAATTCACCATACAATTCATCATAGGCATTTTGTAATTCTTCAAACGAGTGAGAG
Organism: Nicotiana benthamiana; assembly: GCA_034376525.1. Taxonomy (NCBI): domain Eukaryota; kingdom Viridiplantae; phylum Streptophyta; class Magnoliopsida; order Solanales; family Solanaceae; genus Nicotiana; species Nicotiana benthamiana. Next base: position 98,075,493 of record CM067334.1, on the reverse strand, counting down.
TTAGATGTACTTACCTCTTCTTCGTTTGCCACGAGACACAATGCGGAGGTTCCATCGCCTGAGCTGTCCGAATCCCGTGATACGCGCCTATGGTGGTTCTTCTTTTTCTTGTCCTTCTTCATAGACTTACAAAACTTTTCAATTATATCATTGGAAATATTATCATCATCCCTTTCCGAATCACTTACCTCTTCTCTTTTAGAGGATGAGGCTTTGAAGGCAAAATTCGAATTACTTCTAAGATAAGGATTAAGAATTGTGCTATCATAAGTTTCGAGGTTACCTCTTAGTCCATCAATTGTGATATTCGTGAATTTCCATCGACTCTTGGATGGCATTGGCTTTGGAACGCCATTCGGGAGTGAGGCTCCGTAGGACTTTTCGAACAAGATCTTTGTTCGTGTAAACTTTCCCGAGAGCATGTAGATCGTTGACGATTTTTAAAAATCGTTCAAACATAACACCAATGGGTTCCTTCTCCATTTTAAAGATTTCATATTTATGAGTTAGAAAATCAATTTTAGATTCTCCGACTTGAGGCGTACCTTCATAGATGATCTCGAGTTTATCCCACATCTCCTTGGCGGTTGTGCAGCACGAGATTTTCCTATAGTCATCCGCATTGATCACACAATACAATACATGGATGGCCCTTGCATTATTTTCAACTTTCTTGATGTCCTCGGCATCATATTCATTTTCCTCCTTTGGAACCGTGGTTTCTCCAACTTTCTTTGTCGGCATTGGTTCACCGTTTTTGATGATTTGCCACAAACGAAAACTGTTTGCTTTGAGGAAGATACTCATCCGATCTTTCCAATATGTATAGTTTGTTCCGTCAAATAGTGGAGGGCAAGTGGTGGATTGTCCTTCATCCATCGATCCTGCGTTCAATATTCTCAACAGAAAAATACATATTGCTCTCAACCGGTTAAGGCTTTCAGAGAGTTAGGCTCTGATACCAATAGTTAGATAATACGCTTAACGCTAGAGGGGGGGGGGGGTGAATAGCGTTATAATAAAAATAGCGTAAACTTGTGGAATTTAAAAATTGCAGGAAATAAATGAGTGCGATAAGTAAATAAATAAGAACGAACGCACCGATATATCCTGGTTCACCACAACCCGTGGCTAGTCCAGTCCCTGAGAGACTCTCTCGAGATTTCCACTATCTTCGTCAAGCTTACGGGTGCTTAACAAACCGTTACAGTTGCTCAAGGATACCGCACCTTAAGACTTCACTTGCTTGAGGATACCTCACCCCAAGACTTCAACCACTAAGACTTTGGGTACTTAGCAAACCCAACAAATGAGAAGATATGTTCTTCTCAAAACAACTCTCTTTTACAACAAATACTCTCTCAATAGAGTGGATAAAGAGAAACAAAATAAGCTCTATGAACAACACAAAGTTGTCTATCAAATGGCTCAAAAAAAGCTCTAAAATGATGCTTGAAAATGATCAATATGTATATCAATATATGCAAGAGTTGTGTTTTTAAAATCAGCTCAAAAGACCTCTTTTTATAGGTGAAAAAGTTGTGCTGACCGTTGCTTAATTGATAAATAAAATCCCTGATTCTGTGCTCAGACAATCGATTGTTTGGAGGTGACAATCGATTGTCTGACCAACGTTCAAAAAATAGATTCCTGATTTTAGGCTAAACAATCGATTGTTAAATCTGAATAATCGATTGTTCTTCAACATTCAAAATCAATTTAGGATTCTGTGGAAACGGTCAGAATATAATCGATTGTGTGAAGAGACAATCGATTATTGATAATCGATTGTGGGACAAAGAAAATCGATTGTTTTGATATTTAAAAACTTCGGTTGCACACTGTCTCAAAATAATCGATTGTTAAAAGTAGAGAATCGATTGTTGACTTCATATAATCGATTGTGTACTTCATATAATCGATTATGTTCCAGTGTTCAAAAAATTTGGCAACGGATCGATTATATACCATTGATATACACTTGATATACACTGTGTATACCAGAATTGAAAACTTACTTCAAAACCCATTTTGGTTAAAAATGAAAACGTTAAAATCATTTTGTTTGAAGTATATTAAAAATATTTATGATATATATGATTTAATAAAATGATTTACTTTAATAAAATGATTTTATGCATATTTATGATGACCTAATGTTGAGCCAAAAGATAAGATAACTTAAACGTTGTTCTTACATTGGTTCTACCTAACGATCTACGTCTTGGGTCTTCGGTCTTGAACTCTTTGGCTCGACTTGGCTTGTCTATGCAATCCCGTCATCAATATGCTTCTCGCCATTTGATAGTTTGTCATATTATATCGTTGTTTGACGCTTGACTTCATTGTTTGTCATTCATCAAAACCTATACCTGAAAATTATGCTCATACAACCAAAGCGCACACATCATAGATATACATGATTTCCAACAATTTTATCATATACCAAATCTTATTACAAAAAATATTCATAATTTGGTATTTACCCGCCTAATTCATAGTTTGACTACAAAATATGTACGAAACGAAAATAGGTAGATTCTACCCTAAAAAGGTGTCAAATTTATAGGAATCAGATTTAATGGTGATTCTATCACCATTAATTTCGAAATTTAAAAGGGAAGCAAATCCATTGCAGCGTAATTCTCTCCTTCTCCATATATTTTCCACAATTGATAGCCATTAAAAAGCTTGAAAGCTTTGGATTCAAATTTGAATTTTCAAAAGTCATTATTTGATTGGATTGGGTGTTGTTGTAAATAATTCGAAATATGTTTAGGAGTTTGTATCTCAATTTTGAGGGGTTTTGGTGAAGGTTAGACTTGGTTTTGATTAAATTTCAGATTGAAACTCGTCGAAGAAGAAGAAGACATATTTTTCCAGAAATTGTAGTTAAAAATTGTAGAATTGTAGATAAATTATAGATAAATTGTAGATTGGGAGGACTAAAACTTCTACAAGTCTTCTATAATTATGTCGAAAATGCCTATTATGCTACAATTGAAATGAGAATTGGGGTATTAAAATTTAATGTATTCGGTTTGTAGAGATCTTGTAGATAAAATCTCTACAAATAAAATATAAATCAGTTTAAGTATTGTATAAAGTTATATTGTTCTTAAGAGTATCTGCAAAATCACTACATTTATACTACAATTAAACTACAATCTTGTGTAAAACAAAATATTAACAATAAAATTTGCTTTTCATCTACAAAATTTCTATATACAAACTACAAGAACTATATTACGTACATTTAATAAAATTGATAGTAAGAAATGATTTATCTTGTGTTTAGAGAACTGAACACGTTTCTTTTCTTGATTTCCCATAAGAAGAAACTAGCTGGCTAAATTCTGGTGTAGTGGTAAATGTGATTGAAAAATTACTTTTCCTTATACAAAGAGAAATTAGCTGTCTCCATCATCTCTAGTAAAACCTGTCGTTGATGCTCAAGTTGTCTTGAATAAATTAATATTGGAGAACATCTAACTCTTGATTTTTTTCAGCAACCCAGCAAATTGAAGAAGAACGGTTAGCTGGACGAGGAGTTGCATTTTTTCGTATTTTGGAAGTTGTACCTTATGAGGGTGCCGGAGATAAAATTAAATTGCCATGGAATTGACTGAAGGTAAATGTGGGGGTGTGGAGGGTGGGAGGAGAGAGAGGCAGATAAACTAAAATAGAGAATCTATGCTCCTAAAATCATTCCTAGAATAAATGAAGCAATAATTATACCCTTAATTTTAGTTATGATACATAAATTGAAATTTGGTATGCTTAAATGTAATAAACACAAACCTTAAACAAGGAAGGTAATAAGGTTTGGTATATACATAGGTAAAAATCTCAATTAATAATAAGCAGTTGATGTATTTGATAAAAAAAGACTGATAAGTTATTTTTTTTAAATGACTAAAATAACTTTAAAACCTTTACAAAATATTATAAATCAAAAAGTTTTTTTGTAAAGAAAAAGATGAACAACAAATATTGAATGAAGAGAAAGATAGAAATTTTATTTTTGGAATAATTTTGTGATTAAAAAATATCACTAGTAAAAATTTTGATCAAACAAAAAGTGCGTATAAGCTAAAAAGACATAAAGGTATGGCTAATTTTAGCTTATAAGCACTTAAATTATATATATTTTGAGTGTTTCTAAAGGTGTCGATAAGCCAAAATATATTTATAAGCCAGGTTAACTAGTTTATAAACTTATCTAAACGCACTCTATATTTAAAGTGTTTTCTTTGTTCCAATGAACATCTTGATTTAAATCTGTCACCTATAAATTTCTGCCAAACAATTGAACAACACGTTTCTTAGTTCCACTCCCTTTTTCCCAAAAGTAATAAGCGTTGATACCTTTTCTTTTTACTATGATTTTCCAAAACGACCCAAAAATGGAGTAGATTATAAGTATTTTAGATCCACATAAATTGTAAACGTTATGGATCAAGTTTTAGGAGTACTTATACAAATATATATTAAGATGATGAGTTTGAGCCAAGTTGCCCATATCGTAGAGTACACCAAGCAAATGACTCCAAATACTAGGGTACAAATGCTGAATTTAAAGTTTCATGGTTGATTATGTAACGACTCCAGAGATGTTTTTCCTTGTAGGCATTCTGAATTGTCCGCGTGTTTGATTGGCCGCTTTCATATTCTATACTACCATTTAGCATTACTTTCATACAATTTTACGAAATTTGTTTGAAATAAGAATTTTAGCATTGTCCAAAAAAGCAAGAGTTAACTCATTCGAACATCGGCCAGATCGGGTTTGGTATGCTTAAGAGTAGCACTTGCAAAAGTCGAATAGATGTCTTCAAACATGATTATCGGTTCAAAATCATATTAACAAAAATTTACAAGAACGAAAAGAAAATGGATTTATAGCTAAAATAAAGTTGCTAGTGTTCGATTTAATTAAACCAACTTTGCTCGCACAAACAGGAACTTGTATTAAAGTGTCATTGTCTTCAGACAACAACTAGGAAGACTAACAGATTCAAGGAACTATAGCCTGGCGTACGCATGAAACAACCTGCTTTATATTACAAGGGTGACAAAAGCTGAATATGGCTATAACATATTCATAACTTATGTTAATTGTACTCCTACACAATCTCTTGGCTAAACAATTGCTGATAAATTATCCTCATCTACTGATGGCGAAAAAGGTCTCTGCCATCGGAAATTCACAATTTAACACTCGAGGTGATTTCACCAATTCAGTATGTAAATGCAAAATTCCTGAAGCTCAAAGGTAAAACCGTAAAACCGAGGTCTCAGCACTACATTTTTCTTTTTTTTCTTTTAAAGTCTAAATTTGTGGGTACAAGAAGGCAACAGTCTGACAGTCATATATATGATACAGCATGCCACTGCGCCAAAGGTTCGAATTAGAGGACAGAAGTTTCATCTTTTGCGATCTGTAATTGTGTTTCCGGTAGTTGTTCCAAAGAATTTGGTCAGCATATAACAATAAAGGTTCCTATAGAAGCCAACGGTTCAAGGTATTTAGAGATCACAAGCAGCCAGTTTGACTCTTCCTCATAACATGGTGAAACAGGATTTCTGATACTTGACAAGAACATCCAACAGAAACATTTCATTCTGCCATTCAGCACTTCTGTTTAAGAGTAATGGTCAATTGTGCAAGCTCTCATGTAAGAAACACATTTGTCATTCATTCCAGATCACTAATGGTCTTGGAATTCCTTAAGCTCTCACAACCTGGACAATTGTGCAAGCTCTCATGTATATAAATATCACAATCAAGGCAGAAGTGTTGTTTGCAATTTGGACAAGCAACCTGTAGACCTGGCAAATTTCCTGCATCAATCAAATAGAGAGAAAATTAGAATAAGCAAAATGTGAAAAGCTGTACATTAAGTTTGCATAAGAAAAGACAGATTGCTCTTTTCCAATTTTATGATCCCAAGCCATGGTTGGTCGGCTCATTTTCCCGAATCATTTCCCAGTTCAACTGATGTCATCAGAAATTTGTCAACAAAAAAAAACGAGCTGCCTTGAACACAGTCGTCAAACAGTTATCACCAACAACAACAATCCTATTGTAATCCCACAAGTGGGGTCTAGGGAGGGTAGTGTGTACGCAGACCTTACCCCTAACTTATGAAGATAGAGAGGCCAAACAGTCATCAAACGACATAATCACAAACACACAGCAAGAAGCACAAAATTATTATATAAGAAGTTTATCATCTCGGACGTGGCATAATTTAAGCTCTTGATACTAAATGCATCTAATCTTTTGAAGAGCACTAGAAATATTTCTTTTGCTCCAGTTCAAAAGCCAGTTACACTATTAGTGAATGTTCTCTGTTTCTTTACTAATTTCTAATCTGAGAAATGCACATAATAGAGTCTTATTATAAATCATTTCATGATTTCCATTCTAACATAAAATTACACTACTTTCAGCGGACATCAGAACCCAACACCTTTAGGGGTTGTTTGGTATGCGGGGTAAGGTGGGATAAAGGAATAAATTTATATCGTCAACCAAACATCGTATAGACTTGGTCCCAAATTTAATCCTGGATATCCATCTTATCCCACCTTATCCCATCAAACTTGGTACTATTTTATCTCACCTTCTAGGGACTATAATCCCGGGATAATTTAGTCCGCGTACCGAACGACCCCTTAGAATTGTAGATTGCTGCTTTAGCAACAGTTTTCTCTTCTTTTTTTCTTTTTTCAGAAAGGTAATATACCACTTTAGCAACAGTTATATCTGATACTAGGGTGCTCATTGTTATTTGACTCTTGACCAGGTTCGAACATCCAAACATTATGATGTTGGGGAACTTAAGGGGTCCTTCATTCTATAAGGTAAATGTTTTATTAAGATGGTACAGCAATTACATATAAAAAAAGAAGGCTCAGTCTGTTTGACCATTACGCGTCGAGGAATTGGCTATGTAACCAAGGGTCTTACGACCTTCTTGGTTAAAAATGAGTCTTTGGAGTACTTTAAGATTAATTTACGTGTCTATTAATTGTGCTTGCGGGATGAGGTGAACATTGCAGACCATTGGTGGTCGAAAATCATTTTGACTGAATAGAAGTTGCAGCCCCTATAGTTGGACCAAGGACATCAAATGCCCCTGCCAGCAAATTTATGTAGTCTCCGTCATTGACACCTGTCAAGTCCTACTGCTGAGGCAGCATAATGAAGAGTGAGCAATAACTACAAAAGCAGAACAAGATCTATGTATCTATCATTTAAGTACGACCCAGTACAATACCGCTCAGTGGTGTCTGGGGAGGGTAGTGTGTACGCAGCCTTACCCCTACCCTGGGGTAGAGAGGCTGTTTCCAAATAGACCCCCGGCATAAATCCCCAGAATTTGCTCCTGGGGAGACTCGAACTCACAACCTCTCGGTTGTAAGTGAGGGATGGTTACCATCAGACCAAGCCCCTCTGTATCTATCATATTAAGACTATTATGAGCACATTTTAAAGAACATCAAAACTCGTCCAAAATAGTGGTAGTAATCTTCTTGAATTGCATTTTATTACTGTGATATGAATTGTATTTCTTAATATGGCGCTGTTAGAATGATTTATTCATGTTTTCACTTTTTTAAACATGGACACCCCTTACAAAAAATTCTGGCATGCGCCAGTGCTTGCATTCAAGAAACAAGGATAAACGACCATTAGGAAAGAAAGTATTAGAGTTTCAAATTCCTATTTCCCATCAGTCACTCAATTGGAAATCGGTGTGTAGCTGACAATAAGAAGCATCGTTTTGACAATTTGGTATTGCAAAGCAATCCTATAATGGAAAGGAATCTATTTGACAGAGAAATGCATGAGGTTGATATATTTATTCAGAAGATGCACTTAGTGGTATTATCGCCAGAAAAAGAAGACAACCTACTCTGGAAAGCTAGCAAAAAAGGTTTTTTTACTGTTAGTTCACTCTACAAAATACTAAATGCTACCCAGCCGGTGCAAGCACAAAAGTGGCCTTGGAAGATGATTTGGAAGACTACAGTCCCAACAAAAGTGGCAAGTTTTGGTTGGCTAGTAGCACATGAAGCATGTCTGACTCAAAGATAATTTGATGAGAAGGGGTTGGTTAATGTGCAGCAGGTGTTACTTGTGTGAGAAAGCTTGTGAATCCGTGGACCATCTTTTCTTGCATTGTGAATTTACTTGGCAGGTGTGGTCCATGTTCACGGCTAACTTTGGCATCCGTTGGGCAAGTCCTAAAAAATTCAGGAATATATTAGAATGTTGGGAACCTGCATGTCCAGAAGCATCCTTAAAGAAGATTTGGAGAGATATTCCTCTTAGCATAGCTTGGACGATATGGAAAGAAAGAAATAAAGGTGTTTTGAAGGCAAGAAGGAGCAGCTGCAATATGTGAAATACAGTTGTTTACATTATTTGTACTATTGGAAAGATGGAAATGTTGTTATGAATTTTCATGATATGCTGGACATGCTAAACTGCTTAGGATTTTAATGTTATTAAACCAGCAGTATCCTTGTATTTTTACAGTATCAGCTTGGTACTGTTTTTGATAAAATCTTCACCTTATCAAAAAAAAAGAAAAGAAAAGGAATCCTATAATGGAAAACTCAGAGTTGTGCTACATAAGGTAAAGAGTAAAAACGGCCTCCAAGGAAATAGCATCTAAAGTTGGCACAAGTATGACTGCAAGACAAATAGCCCTATATTTAACGTCAATTATGTTTGCCTCCTATAAACATGCAGTTTCATCAATACTGTGAGATTAGCGACACACTCTAACCCTCCACAAGAGTTGATTATTAGTGCTAGTTCATGTAAGGCATATGTTCACAGAAAAACTAGCATGTAATGTATGTTAGCTTAGACATGTCACAATGCATCCTTAAAAATACAGCCAAAAAGGATACATCTCAAGAACCGGAGAACAAAATATAGAAAAAGAAGCAAACGAAGTCCTTTTCCACGGCGAAAAACTAAAAGTTGGAAGAAAATGTAAACCACTTCGTCATATTCTCACTCAATGAGGAAAGAAAAACTTACTTGATTTTTATTAGCTTTTTTCCCTTTTACAACCTCTTACCTTAATCCCTTCCCTTCCCCTTTCTCTCCCTCTTTCCCCATAACCCCACCCAAACAAGAACGTAAATGATACAATATTGTGTGTGGTGATGCTTTTTTTCACAAGGTTCTCATTGTTTATAAATCTGCGGTGATGCTTTTTCTCACAAGGTTCTCATTCTTTATAAATCTGCATAGATTTGATATCATTAAAGAAAGTCTGAAACTATCTTTTTCACTGTTACAATAGGAAGTTTTAACTCACTTAGTTACCCTTCCAGTTCACCATGGAAGTGAATCAATTTGTAAGGATGATAGACACATAGACAAAAACTTTATGTCCTATTATATCAGACAACAACTTTATGCAAATGGTTTTTACCATTCTGTGCAGCTGTAAACTCAAAGAAAGGAACTTTTACTGTTGTCCTCAGTGACACAAGACGCTTGAGGTCAGGGTTATGTACCCCAGGGTTTATCTGATAAACTACTCCATTTGAGAATTCTCTCCTTAACAGAACATCCTAACATTTCCATGAACAAAAACGAATATTTTGCCCCTCCACCCCCCCACCCACCCCCCCAATACACACACACAACACACACAAAAAAAGCAAATGTTTTTATAGACATCCTATGTGACTGGGTGCTTCATTCTCAGATTGGCTTTTAATGGTTACTTACAATACAATCTTCAGAGAAAACTGAAAAGAGTGATGTTCCTTGCTTTGACATGACTCTTATACCACTTGACAGTTCCAAGTTTGAAAATAAGCTTGAAGACTGCTCTTACCAGGATTTAGGAGACTTTGCTGGCAACCAAAGCAATTCTTTGGTAACTTGTGAATATCTTTCAGAAGTGAGGGTGAAACATCATCAAATGGCCTTATTGGGAACAGGTGGTGATATGACCTTGCCAAATGTGGAGAAGACACAAGGGTCAGTCCACAGATACAACATTCAGTAGGTAGCTCACATACGCGTGCTTTGCATCTCGGACAAGTGTATCCACCACCAACCTTAGCCTCTTTATGACATGAACAAATTGAAATGACACCCTCTGCTGCTCTTTGGGGGAATCCCATCTTCATCAAATTTGCAACAGCAAACTCTGCAATTGCTGGAGGAGGTGGGGCATGCTCTAATACCAACTCTTTTAAATGAGGCTGACAGGGCAATAACCATCAATCGAATTAAAAAAAAGTTTAACAATATTGTTCAAGAAGTCGAGAAGCATGTGTGTTGTTCTAATCATTATTCATGAGACAGTTTTACATAGTAGGCAGTTAGAAACAAATGTCTCCTAAATTTCATACAAAATATTTCTTTGTTATCTCACAGGTTTTCACGTTACCGTTACTTCAGACCTCAATAATTCATTCTCACCTCATCCAACGCCACAAAATACATTCCACCAGTCTCTTGGCAGAGATGCTTGCATATATAGAGTTCGGCAGAGAGACCAATAACTGAGCACCTTATCTTAGACGCTTTACATTTTTGGATGGTTTCGAGTATATCCCCCGGATCACATGTGCTAAGAGCAGAATACAAGATAAGAACTTCACGATGACCATATGATGGGATCTGATTTAGGAGGTCACACACAAGATCTAGGCCATTCTGAAGGGATGCATCACCTGACGTCCCCAATTTACCCATCAATGCTTTGATATGAGCCTCCGGACTGCCACCAAAATCGGTTAAACACTGCGCTACTCCATCTTTCAAGACCACCAAGCCAATCTGACTGAGGGGATTCTGATCAAAAAATTCTCTTACAAACGCCTCCACTTGCTTAGCAACTACAACCATTCGGCTTGGTTTATAATCCATTTCTGCAGCTGCCTAAAATTCAAAATGCAAGCAATAATAACTCAAAAGTTTTATAAGGTTCAAGAAATCATGGCCATTCTTGTAGCTTTCAAAATTGTCAAGGCTTAATTGAAATGAGTACTTTAAAGTTTCTCTTTTAATAATTCCAGCTTTCTAGTACTCAAAGCGTTTCAATTTTTTGTTCGAGCTTTCCAAGTTTGCTTGGGTGTTGCGGAGCTATTATCATGTAGGATAAGTATCAAATACATGCAATCAATTCTCAGAAACACTTTCAAGCAATGTGCACAAAGAAACCTAGGGAAAATGTCAAAAAGTTGAATGCTGACATCTTGAAAGGTGGAGAATCGTCAGCATGATCTTTACGTGTAAATGTTTATGATTGTTTATCGCACCTTTTCAATTTTAAAAGAAAGCATGCAGTGCACTGATAAACGCAATTCTACTAAAGGGGCATTTTTAAAGGCAACAGCTGTCATAGGCAGACTCAGTTCACAATTCTCTCAGAATTTCAAAAAAATTGGTCCAAAGGAATCAATGCAATGTGCTGTTCAGGGGTACATGGTGACATCAAAACTGAAAGTGGGTAATCACTAGAATATCAATTAAGTTTACTGATCAAAGACGAGCACCCAATTGCATGCCATACAGCAGCATAATTTTCTGACAAAATCATTCAAAATATTGGTTTCTTAAAACCACTACTAGAAACAGAAAAATACTTAGCTTTCTTAATATCTCATAGCATAATATAAACAAGTTGCAATCACTAAAACTTCAGTCCTAGAGTTCTTTAGAAGAATCAAACTGTATTCCTTATAAATAAGCATTTGCTAACACAAAAAAGGGGATCGCTAGATTGTTCGGTACACTGGATGTCTGGACCCAATAAACTTTATCTTGAGATAACTCCTTTACAAACAGATAAAGTATAGATGCTTTCATAAATTTTGCATAACTCTAAATCAAAAACTAAACCATCAAATGTCAGTAACCAACTATAGCAATGCACTTTTTGTACAATCATAAAGGATTACACATACCCTTGAGAAATCAATGATAATGTAAAGGTAGCGAATCAGGCCCTTCTGAACTCGGGCAGCGGTTGCAGTGCGGAGACGTCGTCGATACTGAGCATGGGATAGAGTTTTGTTGTCAATTGGACGAAGGAGTCCAGATTCATCCTCTTGCAAAGACTCCCATGATCGTTCATCTGCATAAGTTCTTTCCCACGCTTCTCGACCTCTCCCACTTTCCTCATCCTCATCCTCTTCTTCTCGGTTAAATCGTTTTTCTTCATTGTTCATTTTCCTGTCTGATATAATGCCGACTCTCAATATGATGACCAAATACTTGAGAAATTAACTGTAAAAAAGGCAATACTGATACAAGAAGTTACATGTGGGAGTTCTGATCTCTTTGCATTATGCACCCCTATTGTATAAGCTATTTCTCGATTTGCTTCCGGTCCTTGACTTTTTTTTTGGGGGGGGGGGAGGGGGGCACCATTTTTTTCATGAACACTATTGTTTGTTGTTTTATGGTTTGTCCCTTAATGTGTGCACCATTTCTTGGGCTTGCACCCTATATTTATTAAAATTATAGAACATTCCATTTGTGAATGGGCAAAAGAGGGATGATTTCTTTATTAAAATTATAAAACATTCCATTTGTGAATGGGCAAAAGAGGGATGATACCATTGAACGGCATTCTACAACTATGGAACACTGTAACACTACATTCCGCATCTAGTCATCTCTATATTCATTCATTGTAACGTTTTCAATTCCACTTTTATAACACATGCTCTTAAAGGACTTCTCAATGGAGGAATATGCTAAAAGTTTCGTTTTTAAGAAGACTGCTTCAATACTGAAGACATAAATACGTACAATCAAAAGGATCTTGTTGGATTTTACTAAGGCATAGAAAGCCGAATTCCATTTTTTTTTTTACTAATATGATCCTGATCGAAAGAATTTACGAAGCTAGTCAGGTGAAGGAGGAAAAGATTGACCAGTGTGGGAAAGGAGTTTTTGAGGCATGTGTTTTTGTATGGAAATAGTTGGAGATGCTACAAAGATGATTCATGCATTGATAGTATTGAGTAGCTGAGAGAGTGCAAGGTGTTCTTAAATTGTATTATTTCTATTTTGCTCCTTCATAAATGAAATGTTTTGTGACTTTACAAAGTAAATCAGCATACATTAGGGAAAATTCTAAAACAACTGATGATAAATGCAAATCAAGACGGTGCATGCATTAGAGGGAAATACTTTTCATCGGTAAAAAAAAGGATTAGAATAAATTAAAAAATGATGCATACAACAAGGTTGCAAAATGTAAGAAACTCATAGAAGTATATAGAGTAGTGAATGATGAATGACAAAACCCATTAGGTTTACCAAGCCCCTTAATATTTAAAGTTGAAAGAACACAGTTGCTTAGCAAGTTTGAAGCATTAATCTTTTTGATAACCCCAAGTTTGAAACTTTATCATAATATTTAATCAACAGATACATGATCACCAAAATGTAAGAAATGAAAACCAGAAAATCAGCAGAAAATTAGACATGAACAACCCAAAATCACAAAAAAAAACAAACAAACAAACAAAAATTAATCCTAACAAGTTAATAAGCCAACACAACAGAGAACCCCTCGATTGAAATGAAGTAATTTCTAAAGATTTTGAAGAGGTGATAGATAATTAGATTACTTTACTCGTAGTGCGCCGACCAGCTACCCTCGCCGGTGAATTTGGCCGACACGGAGCCGGCGGTTGAGTGGAAGAAGAAACTGAGAACCAGTTAACCTACAATTTCAAAGTAGGATCTGCTCTTTTCAATGCTACACAGCGGCTCGGCAGTGTATTTTGATTCGCCGGAGACGAGATAGAAACAAGAGCTTGGCTTTATAAAAACTGAAAGTGGTAGTACAAAATTGGAGGACTAAGATTTAAGCTTATTTAGTGTGGAATTAATCTTAGGGTTAGTCACTCTGTCCATCTAAAATAGAACGCTGCCACGTACTATTACTCTGTTTTATTTTATAGGACTTTCCTCGACGGAAGACCAATTTAAGAAAGAAAATAAAGAACTTTCATATATTAGTATATAATAAAAATACGACAACAACAACAGTCTCATAAATGGGATCTCAGAACAGTAGATGTTTAATCCAAAAATAGTTTTTATGATCAAAATTACTATTAAAGAATATTAAACTAAAATCGAGTTATTAATAATTAAAATTGTTTCACTTTTTTGGCAATACAGAAATAAAGTAATTAATTGAATTAACAAGTAAAGGAAAGAAAGGTTATTGTAGGTTGCTAATCTTCCCCAGAATTATGAATTGAAAATTTTAATTAAATAAAATAAAAGACTGATTGCATATATTTAGATATATTCAAATGATCATACAAAATGAGGTATGGGTCATTATCATCCTCATTATATATCAAATACAATATTATAAGTGAGAAGCTCGTTAGTATAAAGTTGGTTTACTAAAATATCCTTCAAAAATTAAATGACTAATTTACCCTCTATCTAAAGGTAGTTCAAAAAGTAGAACTACCTCCTTTAATTTGTGATACTTAATGTTAGCTTACTACTTAAATGGAAGTGCTTTTCATTTTCTGATAACTACTCCCAACCTTTTGGTATGTTAAGTACATTGTGTAGCCTTTTCATGTAATATGTAAATTTTATCTTACTCTAAATTAGTAATAAATTGTAGCATTTTCAGTTTATCTTCTCTTATTAATTCTCATTGAGCAATTCTTTTTCTCATTTCTTTTAAGAAATTTTACTACAGTTCTTAGAGTCTCTTCAAAATGTTAAAGCCCCTTTGAAAAATTTCTCTTGTAGATCAATTTTTTTGGGTTCTTTAACTTTCGAGTTTCTCCTGTTACGAATTGAAAAGAAATTCTGTTTCCAGCTCAACAAGTTAGTGCAAGATTCAATTTTATGTGATTTTTTCAGAAGTTTTGCGAATGAGTGAGAGTGCTTGTGTTGTTTTTAGATATTTTGAAAAAAAGAGGTTGGAAGAATTCATCAACAATAGTTTAGTACATATGATCTGTTTGTCTCTTCTTCTTCTTTGTTTCTGCTTTAATTCCTTCTGTTAGATTTTTTGGTTTTATGCTCGTTGTTTGTTACGTATTTTTCATATTTTGGATTTTGCATATTTTTTGACTTACTTGGATGAATGAATCGAATATCACTTTGTGAACTTTTGAAATTAGCTTTTAAATATATATATTCTGCTTTTGAATGTTTTAAGATTATTGAGAAAATTAGAGTTGAGATTCAAGAGTTTGGTGCCAATATTTGTAATAACCATTTTTCTTTTACTCTTGTTATTATTCCGATTTTGTATTTGGGTTTGCTAGGAGTGAAATATTAAGGGGTGAGGGTGGGATTGAACCATCTAAAAGCAAAGTTGGTAAAAAATATATTGTAGAAATATTATCAGTTTTTTACATGTTCAAGCTTTAGACTAATAAAAAAATCTAATTATTGTAACTTCTAATCAATTTATTGTCATGGGATTTCCGTTTGATAAAATTAAAGTCAACCAACGATAACCAATAATTTTTTCTTAAGAGTAAAAAGGCCCCTTAGTGTAAAAGCTAAATTATTAAAAGTCTTTGATATTATAAATTTTCAGAAATTACACTTTATCCCCATTAATATTTTCTGCCGGAAGAAGCGAAAAAATATTATTCTTATTTGTCATAACTGTGATGTTTTTCATTTGTGACGACCCGACCGATCGTCTTAAGAATTAACGCTCTGATCCTCTATTAACTGCTTTCCCCAATTTTATTTCTGCTAATGTGATTTGCAAGGATGTTCGATTTTGAATTTCAGAGAGTTTTTGAACACTAAATCCCTAAACGAGAGCTTAAATATTGAAAAGTTGATCATAGTCGAATAGTGTGGACACAACCTCGAAATAGAAATTAGATAGTTTTGTTAGCTCTGTTGGGTGATTGTGGGGTTAGGAGCGTGTTCGGGTTGTGTTTGGGAGATCTGTAGCTAATTTAGGTTTGAAATGCCGAAAGTTGAATTTTTTAAGTTTCCGGTTCGATAGCGAGATTATGATTTGAGGGCCAGAATGGAATTCCGAGAGCTGCAGTAGTTCTGTTGTATCATTTGGGATATGTGCGTAAAATTTCAGGTCATTCGGACATAGTTTGATTGAGTTTTTGATCAAAAGCGGGATTCGGAAGATTTTTGAAACTTAGGCTTGAATCCGGTGTGTTTTGGTTTTTTTTATGTTGTTTGAAGTATTTTGAAGATTGGTACAAGTTTGAATAATGTATTAGGTGATGTTTGTGATTTTGGTTGATGTCCCGGGGCCTCGGGGTGATTTCGGATGGTTAACAAGAAGTTGAGAAAATGTTGCGGCTCCTGTATTTTTTGCATCTGCAGTTTGGGGACCGCAAATGCGGTGCCGCAGAAGCGAAATTGAGGGAAGTCAGCAGGTTCACCATATGCGAGAAATTTTCCGCAGAAGCGGAACCGCATTTGCGAATTGGAGACCACAAAATGGAGTTGCGGATGCGACCTTGGCTCCGCATATGCGGTCCCAGGGCCGCAAATGCGAATATCGCTGGGCAGAACATATAAGTAGTTGCCTTCGTGAATATGAGATTTTCTTTCACCATTTTCATCCGTATTTGAAGCTTTTGAGAGAGATTTTTGAGGAAAACATTGGGGAATCACTCGGAGGTAGCATCCTTGACTTCATAACTCATTTTTTTGTGATTAAAGACCTAATTAGTGGTGGAAAATTTGAGAAAAATAGGTAATTACGGCTTGAATTTAAGAGACCTTTAAATGAGGATTTCAGGGGTCATTTGGACTCCGATTTCAGTGTTCTTGTTATGTTTAGACTCGTGAGAGTGCGAGACTTGTGAAAATATAAATTTCATTCGATTCCGAGACGTGGGCCTGATGAGGATTTTGGTCATTTTATATAATTTTGCGTATTAGCTTAGAGTTTAATTGTAGCTTGAAATGTTATTTACATTATACGTTAGCCCTTCCGTACTTTTGTTCTTGTTAGACATTCCAGAGACTAGAGCTATGTAGTATTTTTCTCAGCTTGTGGATCCGTGAGTTTCCATGTTTTGGGATAGTGTATCAGATTTTGAGAAGTTATGTGTATATGCCGAGGGACATTTAAATATTATTTTCCTTCAGTTGTGTTTAGCTTTTGATTATTTATTCCGCAAGTTATTTTATTTTTCTCATTTATTAGGCATACCTAATCGTAGAGACTAGGTGCCGTCATGATAGTTCATGGAGCGCGAACTCGGATCGTGACAAGTTGGTATCAGAGCTCTAGGCTGCCTAAAAATGGTGTTGAGGCTTTGCAGGATGCAGATTTGGTCAATGCTATGTAGGATGAACTAAATCAATTTGAGAAAAGTCAAGTCTGGCACCAGATCCGTCATTGGGACAAAATGGGTCTTCAAGAACAAACTAGATGAAGATGGAACAGTTACAAGAAACAAAGCAAGGCTGGTGGTTTAAGGCTATAGTCAAGAGGAAGGTATTGATTATGATGAGAGTCTTGCTCGAGTTGCTAGACTTGAAGCAATCAGACTCCTCATAGCCTTTGCAGCACATATGGAATTCACTCTTCATCAGATGGATGTCAAAAGTGCCTTCCTAAATGGATACCTCAAGGAAGGCACAACCTCCGGGATTTGAAAGCAAGGAGTGTCCTAAACATGTGTACAAGCTAGATAAGGCTCTATACGGTCTCAAGCAGACCCCAAGAGCTTGCATGAATGATTCTCAAAATTTCCTACTGGAGCATGGGTACAAAAGAGGTAAAACTGACAGCACTTTGTTCCTGAAGGAAAAAGGTAAAGATCTTCTTGTTGTGCAAATATATGTAGATCACATAATATTTGGGGCCACTACAGATAGGTTGGGTAAGGACTTTGCAAAACTAATGGGAAGTGAGCTTGAAATGAGTATGATGACTGAACTCAAATTCTTCTTAGGCTTGCAGATCAAACAAAATCCAAATGGAACTATGATCCATCAGCAGACATATACAAAAGAACTAATCAAAAAGTTTAAAATGAAAGAATCCAAAGAAATAGATACTCATATTGCTACAGACACTAAGTTAGATATTAATGAACCTAGTTCATCAGTTGATCAAAAGCTGTATAATGGTATGATTGGTTCACTTTTGTATATTACTGCCAGCAGACCTGACACTGTTTTCAGTGTAGGGCTTTGTGCTCGTTTTTAGGCAAATCCAAAGGAGTCACACTTGACAGATGTCAAAAGGATATTGAGATATTTGAAAGGCACCACTGATTTGTGTATTTGGTATCCCAAAGGTAGTAATTTTGACTTAATTGGATATGCTGTTATTGATTATGCAGGTTTCCTAGTGTATAGGAAGAGTACCTCAGGCATGGCACACTTCCTGGTTCTTGATTTGTATCATGGCTACCAAAAAGCAGAATTTAGTAGCTCTCTCTACTGCTGAAGCTGAATATGTTGCTGCTGCTTCATGTTGTGCTCAATTGTTGTGGATTAATCAACAACTGGTAGATTTTGGAATTGACGTGGGGTGCACACCAATATTCTGTGATAACACTAGTGCTACAAGTATGACAAAGAACCATGTTCATCATAAAATGACTAAGCACATAGATGTTAGACACCACTTCTTTAGAGATAACTATGAGAAAGTGTTTACTCCATAGAACTTTGTGCTACTTACAAACAAATAGCTGACATATTCACTAGGGAACTAAGTAGAGAAAACTTTGAAAGGAACATGTTGGAATTAAGGATGATTAAGATCACCTAAAAGGTCTAGTTCAGAATGCACAATGTAAAAAAATGAAAAATGAATTTTTTTTTGATTAGGAGTACTTAATTCATATAAATATCTGGACTAATTCTTACTCAATCTCGTACTTTAACTAGTATACTCATGTGACATGTGTTTATATGACTCATTGATCTCTTACAAAGTTTTCTATTTTGACATTTGAGGCATAATCAAGAGAAGCTCTACTTGAAGAACCTGGTTCATCAATATATGCTCATGAGAAAGTTCATGTATGTTTCTATACTTTGCACAATTAGAAAGATAAAATTGTCAATCATGAGCAGAAGTCCTAGTTACACCAAACGTACTGAAAGTTTTATCCGTTAAGTATTTGAACCAGTTTTATTAACCTATGAGTCTAACTATAACAGGTCTCTTCCTTAAAAACTAGCGATTTCCATTAATCACTCAGGAGACCAGAATTCTAACTTGATTAGACTCCTAATTGACCTCTGAAAAGGCTTCCATTACTGCCCTAATCATGATCTCTCTTTAAAAACCCACCAAATCACTCATAACTGTCACTCTAATTCCCAAATTTCTGATCATTTGCTTTCTTCTCCAAAAATCCCCAAAATTTTTCAGAAATTCTCCGCCATGACTAATCCTCAAGATAACCCCGGAACTCCCCCAGCACTCTCCCCCAACATCTCATCTTCAACTCCTCCTAGTGAACCCCCAAAACCCAGATTTTTGATGTCAGAAAATGTTAGCTAGAAAAATAGTGTCATCTGGTCCTTTGATGAAAGTCTTGAATGAAAAATTGTAGGCTAGTCAAAGGAAGGAAGTTACAACCAAAGAAAGTGACTCAAGCTCTGAATTAGAGAAAGTCATCTCTGCTAGTGGAGGAGAAGAACCTGGGTCTTCTAATAATAACAAGAGTCAAGAAACCCCAAGAGAGGTAAACACTTGTTTATTGGTTTTTGATGCATTAGAAAGGGAGGATAATAGGTTTGTTCTGGTAAGGTCTGTCAAAAGTGTTGAAGTGGATGAATCTAGTAAAAGGAGAAAGAAAAAGAAGGGGAATGTTTTAGCTATATGTGGTAGTTGAGAAGACGGAGGCATGAAGTCAGGGAGAAGTGGTTCAGATGAAGTTGCTGAGGAACTGGTAAATTTGAGTGAACAACCGGATGAACCTGGTTCATTTGTGGAGGAGAATTTGGCAGATATGCTAAAGAAAGTTGACACAAGTTATGATCCAAAGAAATGCAAGGCCTCCTCACAAAGGACCCCTGTTGCGTCCAAACCAACTAAGAAGAGCAAAATTTCGTCACCTAAGTATGTTGCACCTAGGGGTAAAGACACAAGAAGTAGGGTGAGTTAAAGTGAAGCAAATCTACAAAGGGCACTAGAGGAGAGTAAGACAAAGAAGAAAGAAAGGGGAAGAGCAAAAATGGTTGAAAGTTCTGAGGCTAATGTAGAAGAGGAAGAGGAAGAGGAAGAGATAGAACTGGTCCATCAAGAGAGAGGTACGACAGTGGAAGTTCCATTGCCAAATCAAAGAAAACTAGGTCTTCTGCAAAAAAGCGCTCCAAGTCCGTACCTGCTGAATCCTTTCTAGCTAAAAGAATTAGGTCAGCTACAAAGGAAAAACAAGTACAATTTGAGGAAGAAGAGGATGAAGAGTGGAGTGGAGAAGAAGGAGAAGAAGAGTCAGAATAGAAACAAGATAGATTTTCCAAGTTTGGCAAAAGAAAAATTCTGAAGGGTAGATTGCTCAAAAACCTGGAGGAGCCAGGCATAGTAAGATTGTTGACTTCATTGGAGGCATAAGGATGGAAGGACATGGTCCTTCAGATGGATAGAAGATTGGCCAAAAAAGAACTTGTTGAATTCATGGCTAATGGGACTGTGAAGAATGAGCTGGTAACCAGTATAGTGAAGGGGGTGAAGGTGAAATTTGATGCACCTAAGTTGGGCAGAATCCTAAGCATTCCAAGTGAGAGCTATGATGATTACACAAGGCAAATATGGCCTTGTCTGGATGGTCTGCCTACTGAACTTCAAATCATTAGGAACTTTTGTGATACTACAGATACGATGAGGTGCCTGAAGCAAGGACTATTCAAAAGAGTGAAATGGCGCCAGAACATAAAGTGCTCTTTGAATTTGTGAACAAATGCCTGCTGCCTAGACAGGAGAGGAGGTATATAGCAAACTACATGGACCTGGTCCTCATGCAGTGCTTGGTGGAAGGAAAGCATATTAACTAGATTGCTTTTATTGTTAAGCTACTAAACAGGGTGCTCAATGGTTTAAAGGCTTATGCCATCCCTTATGGGTTTTATTCTGACAGTTGTGCTGGACAAGCTGAACGTTCCCTTGAAGAAATGGGAAATGACTTCCAACAAAGAGCATTTTGGCATCAAAACTATCCAGGCCTGTGATTATCCCCATAGTGTAGGCCATGTTGAACCTGGTTTATCAGTGAAGACTCTAGTGAATAGCAAGGTCAGAGCTTTGGTTCAGGAGGTAGGGACAAAGGATGCTGAGATTGTAAGGCTTCAATCTCGAGTAGTTGAACTGGAAGAAGAGAGGAATGGTTTAAGAGATGAACTTGCAAAGGAAAAGAAAGAGAGTGAAGGGTTGCTCTAAACTATGCTTAATCTGCTACAAAGCCAACCCTCTAGCTCCTCAAAGCCTTAGGTTTCCTTGTCCTATTTTGAACCAGTCTGGAAAACCTCCTAGTGACCCAAATTTGGGAGTTTCTTTTGTTATTGCTCATGGTTGGTAGTTTTTGTTCTTTATTTTTGTGGACTATTATGTAGAAGTAATGCTTATCAATGACAATGTGCATTTTTCTTGCTTTATGTTGATTATGAACTTTATAGTTATTTTTGTCAAGTTGATTTTTGATTAACTTAAGCATGCTTTCACTTGCAGTTGCCCCAGTGGCCAGGAGTAATTATTAATATTTCGGGATTCACATTATTTATGTAACTTTTCGATGATGCCAAAAGGGGGAAGATATTGTGCTTAAACTCTATTACCTGAAAAGTGATGTTTATGACCTAATTAAATTTGGCCCTTAATGATAAGTTAAAATTTTAAGTATTGATATTTCTGCTTAGTTCTGCATATTTTCTGATCAGTAAAAGCACAGAGTTTGTCATCATCAAAAAGGGAGAATTTGTTGGCCCAAGTTTAGTTGAATTTTTGAAGATTGACAAATAAACTCAGTGATGGACCTGGTCCATCTGGTGTGACACAGTCTATATCAACCATTGCATATAAGATTCACGTGAGGAAGATATGTCTTAAAGATATAGCAGCTATATCTTCTGAACAAATCAAAATGATAGTATTTGGGATAAGGAGAATAGTCTCCTTATGAGGAGAGAACACAATCCTAATCTAGAATAAGGGCTGGAATTTGTATTGGCAAAGGACTCAATATCGTCTAAGGATAAGAAATGGAGTCTCAATCAAAGTCTACTTACTAACTCAATAAATAACTGAGTTTGTTCTATTATACATGTATTACACATACACAGAAGTAAAAAATAATTAAGAGCAAAAGAGCAAGTCTGTTTTGCAAGCAATATATGTGAGATATAAGTGTGCATGCCTGAAGCTACTTGAACGAAATAAAAGAACCAGTTCCATTGTGTTTATTCTTATTCTAGTTCAATTGCAGTAGGTGTTTCTATTTGTACCTTTCATCTTATTTAGAAGCAATTGTATTAGGTACTTTGAGTATTCAAGTTAGAGTTAACTTGAAAGTGTCGTAACAGTTGAGGCTGTGTGCCACACTGGGATTAGAGTTAATCCTTAGGTTTACAAAGAGTTTTTGTAAATATTGTTTTGGCTCAGTGATTTTAGTGGAAGTTTGGAAAAATTCTATTGAGTAGTAGGTCGTGGTTTTTTCACCTTTTGATCCAGGTTTTTCCATGTAAAAATCTCTATGTTCTTTATTTCAAGTATTTATTATTCCGCAAACTGCAGTGGTTAAAACACTTAAAAGAACCAGGTTCTTCTAAAGCAAAAGTAGGGTACCACAGAAATCACCCCCCTCTTGTGTGGTATTTACGTTTATAACATCACGCATGTAGTGCCAGTTCAGCCCGAGGTCAGGGCAGCAGCTTCTGAGAAGGAGCAGTTGAGGCTTGATAGGTTCAAGAGGTACAAGCTTCCTGTATTTCGTGGTCCAGCATCGGAGGGTGCTCTAGGTTTTCTTGATGAGTGTTACCACATTTTCCGTACAATGGGTATCTCAGGATCGAGCGGGGTTTCTTTCACTTCATTTCAGCTTCGAGGAGCTGGCTATGAGTGGTGGCGCACCTATGAGTTAGACAGTCTAGATGAGGCTGCTTCACTAACTTGGACTCAATTTTCAGATCTATTCCTGAGGGAGTATGTTCCTCAGAACTCAGGGACGCATGGCGCACAAAGTTTGAGCATTTGCGCCAGGGTGCTATGAGTGTTTCAGTATGTTGTCCGTTACACCAGTTTGGCTAGGCATGCACGAGCCTTGGTTTCTAGTGGTTGTAAGAGGGTTCGCCAGTTTATTGGGTGCCTTATTACCTGCATTAGATCTAGCATGGCTCGTGAGTTGGAGATGGATATTTCTTATCAGCAGGTGGTGAGCATTGCTTGTAGGATTGAGGGTATGTGTTGGCCTAAGTTTCAGTTGGAGTTTTGAACATTGAAAAATGAACTTATCGAAGGACCTGGTCCATGTCGTACTACGCAGTCTGAATCAACCAGTGCACATGTGAACCACGTGAGGAAGATATGCACTAAAGATCACGCGTCAATATCTTCTGAACGTAATCGAAAAGGTTACATTTGGGATAAGGAGGACAGTCTCCTTATATGAAGAGAAATTGATCCTAAGTTAAGATAAGAGTTGGAGTTTGTATTGGCTAAGGACATAAATGGACTACGAATAATAAGTGTAGTTGTAATCAAACTCTAACTACTAAATAAATGTATTACTATGGTTGTTCTCTTTTACATGTAACACACATAAGCAGAAGTAAAGCATATTTGAGAGCACATAAAGTGAGTCTGGTTTGCAAGAAATATATGCAAGATACAAGTGTGTACGCCTGAAGCTACATGAACTAATAGAGAAGAACCAGTTCCATTTGTGTGTTTAGTTAAATTGTAGTAGGTTTTAATATTGTACCTTTCAGCTTTACTAGAAGCAATTGTATTAGGTACCTTATGTAATCAAGTTAGAGTTAACTTGATAGTGTCGCAACAGCTGAAGCTTTGTGCCACACTGGGATTAGAGTTTAATCCTTAGGTTTGCAAAGAGTCTTCGTAAATTCTGTTTGGCTCATTGATTTTTAGTGGAGTTTGGGAAAATCCTACTGAGTAGTAGGTCATAGTTTTTTCACCTTTTGAGCCAGGTGTTTTCCACGTAAATATCTCTGTGCACTTTTTTTCAGTTTTTATTATTCCGCTAACTGCTGTAGTTAGAACACTTAGAAGAACCAGGTTCTTCTAACGTGAGAATTAGGTACCACACAAATCACTCGCCATCTTTTGTGGTATTGACATTTATTAGCATCAATTGGTATCAGAACGGGTTATCCTTGAAGAGGTTAACACCTTAGGAAAAGATCAACATGGGTGCACCACCTGGGAATTGGGAAGGAAAGTCTACTTCTAGGCCTCCACTCTTCAATGGTCTCTACTCTCTTGGTCGAAAAACAGAATGAGAGACCACATCATGGGTGGAGACTATGAGCTTTGGGCCATCATCACTGATGGTCCTTTAGCCATAACCAAGAAGATTGCTGAAGGATTGGATGTTCCTAAGACTAGAGCGAATTGTACTGCTGAAGACCTCCGGAAGTGGAAGAAAAATGCTAAAGATAAGAAATGGCTAGTGTCTGGATTTGTTCCTGATGAGTACAGTAGGATTCAAGGCTGTACAACTGCCAAGGAGATTTGGGAAACTTTACAAAAGGCTCATGAAGGAACACCTTAGGTGAAGAGGTCAAAAGGAACACTAGTGTATTCTCAATATGAGAATTTTACTATGAAGGATGGTGAAACTATCCAAGAGATGTATACCAAGTTCACTATAATGATGAATGAACTTGAGTCTCTTGGAAGGGTACTTCTGGAAGAAGACAAGGTGGAGAAAATTCTAACTAAAGTTCTGCCAATCTCTTGGGAAAGAAAAATCACTACTGTTCAGGAATCCAAAAATATTGCTACTTTGAAATTGGATGATCTGATTGGAAATCTGACTGCCTATGAATTGAGAAGGCAAACCATGAAGATGGATGCTCCAAAGAAAGAAAGGAGTTTGGCTCTTAGAATCTCAGAAAGATATGTTCTTGAAGATGATGAAATGACTATGATAACTAGAGATTTCAAAAAATATCTTATGAGAGGAAAGGGTTCTTCAAGAGGATCAACATTAAACAAACCTAGGGCTCCTGAGAGGCAGACAAACGATGGTTGCTTTAAATGTGGAAAGACAGATCATATGATCAAAAACTGCCCTCAATGGGAGATTGAGTGGAAAAAAGAAAGGGCAGAAAAATGGAACAGGAAGAAGGAACAAAAGAACAACCAAAGCTATGGTTGCTGCATGGGGAGATACGTCAGATGAAGATTAAGCTTAGATGAGCAAGCTCTTATGGCCATCAGATAATCTGAAGATGAACAGGAGGTAAGTATTCTATATCTTAAAAAAATATTAAATTCCTGCCTAAAGAAAAGTTGGCTGAGCTCTTGATAGACTTCATAGATGAGTCTGAAATTATAAACAATGAGAAAGATGTTCTGTATAGGGATTGTGCAATACTAGAAAAAAAATGCAAAATGTTATAGTCTAGGGCTGATGAGAGTGATAACTCAAATACTGAGGTTCTTCAACTGGAAAACAATATCCTAGAACTCAGGTTTGAAAACTTAGAACTGAAAATAGGGACAGGAAAGAAAAAGGTTGATCAATCCTTTCTCACACTAGAAGAAAATTTAGGAAAAATGAAAGATGAGCTGTATAAGCAAGATGAATCAATCAAGGTCATTAAAGAAGAACTAGGAAAGGTGAAGCATGAACTAGACAGAACGTGCAAATGGAACAAGGCTTCTAATGCACTCTCCTGGCTACAAGAGCATCACAGCAGCAACAAGAGAGGACTTGGGTTTGGGACACAAGCTCCAAAATGGTATACCAAAAACAAGTACCTCACTCTTCCGGAGAAAAAGATCTGTACATATTGTGGTAAGACTGGCCATTACAGAAATGAATGCAATGCAAAAGAAAAGGCTAGTCTAAAGAACAAAGCTTTTGTTCAAGAAAAATACAAACTGCCTGGTTGTGCAAAGAAAAATTTAATCATCCGTTTGCCCATAGAAAGGGACCCAAACTAGTCTGGGTTCCTAAGACTAACCCCTGATTTCATTTTGTAGGTCCAAGTGAAAGGAAGTAGCCAAATATGGTACATGGATAGTGGCTGCTCAAAACACATGACTGGTAACAAGGACCAGTTTATTTCACTTGAAAACCTAAAATGAGATAATGTCTCCTTTGGAAATGAGAATAAAGGTGAGATCATTGGGGTTGGAAATGTTGGAACGAAAGACTCTCATTCCATTAAGAATGTCTATTTGATAGATGGCTTGAAATATAGCCTGATAAGTATGTCACAACTATGTGATAGAGGTAACATTGTGGCTTTCATTTTCATAAAATGTTTTGTGATTAACCTTACTACTGACAAGATTGTTTTGCAGGGAAGAAGAGTTAACAATATTTACATTGTAGATTTGTCGACTCTTTCTGAAAATGAACTCGCTTAAGTGTGTTAATTAATGATCCCCTCCTTTGACATAATAAACATGGTCATGCTAGTCTAAATCAATTAAACAAATTAGTTTCCAAGGACTTGGTGATAGGGTTACCTAATATCAAGTTCAAAAAAGACAAAGTTTGTGAGGCATGTGCAAGGGGAAGCATGTAAGGTCATCCTTCAAACCTAAGAAAATGGTAAGTACGTCCAAGACATTGTAACTAGTTCATATGGATCTCTGTGGTCCAATGAGGGCCATGAGCAGAGGTGGTAAAAGATATGTTATGGTGCTTGTTGATGATTATTCTAGATTTACCTGGGTGCTATTTCTAACTTCTAAAGATGAAGCATTTGCAATGTTCACTGCTTTAGCTAGAAATATCCAGAAACAATTAGGGAATCAACTTGCATCCATTAGGTCTCATCATGGAACTGAATTTGAAAATGAAAAGTTTGCTGAATTTTGTGATGAAAATGGAATAAATCATAATTTTTTTGCCCCTAGGACTCCTCAGCAAAATGGGGTAGTTGAGAGGAAGAGCAGGACCCTTGAGGATATGGCAAGGACCATATTACTTTCCAGTGAACTACCTCATAGCTTTTGGGCAGAGGCTATAAGCACTGCTTGCTATATAATTAATAGATGTATGACTAGACATCTTGTAGAGAAAACTCCCTATGCGTTACTTAAAGGGAGAAAACCAAACATATCCCATCTTAGGGCTTTTGGTTGCAAGTGCTATGTGCATAATAATGGCAAAGACTCCCTATGTAAGTTTGATCCCAGAAGTGATGAGGGAGTATTCTTGGGATATTCTTCACATACCAATGCATATAAAGTGTTTAATAAAAGAACTCTATGTGTTGAAGAAAGTGTGCATGTTGTGTTTGATGAATCTAACACTCTTTCTGAGAGATAGGAACATGAAGATGAATCCATTGGACTGGTGAGACAATTGACTGAAGTTATATCAAAAGTCAAGGAGGCATCCAAGAAAGGAGCAGGTGATGGAACAGGTCCTTTCACCCAGGGCAACCTGACAGGGGGAACCAATCTGAGAGAAGCTGTACAAAATTCTCTAAAGGATCCTGTACCTGAACCTGTTCCTCTACAACATAACAATGAAGGAGAAGCTAGCAGAAACCAATTAGTGGGGAAATCTTACAAGTACTTGAGTCTCACCCCATTGAGAACATAATCAATGATCCTACATCTGGAGTTAAGACTAGATCACAACTGAAGAATTTATGTGCATTTAATGCCTTTTTGTCCCCGATTGAACCTAAAGATGTGATTGAAGCTCTACAAGATGTTGATTGGATCAATTCTATGCAAGATTAGCTCAATTAGTTTGAAAGAAGCTAAGTCTGGCCCTTGGTTCCAAGACCTAAGGAGAGGTCAGTCATTGGGACAAAATGGGTTTTCATGAACAAGCTGGAACAGTTACAAGAAACAAGGCAATGTTGGTGGTTCAAGGTTATAGTCAATAGGAAGGCATTGATTATGATGAGACTTTTGCTTTAGTTTCTAGAATTGAAGCAATTAGACTACTCATAGCTTTTGCGGCACATATGGAATTCACTCTTTATCAAATGGATGTCAAAAGTGCCTTCCTAAATGGATATCTCAAATAAGAAGTGTTTGTGAAGCAACCTTCTGGATTCGAAAGCAAAGAATGTCCTGACCATGTATACAAGCTAGATAAAGCACTCTATGGTCTCAAGCAAGCTCCAAGAGCTTGGTATGAAAGGTTGTCAAAAATCCTTCTGTAGCATGTGTACAAAAGAGGTAAAATTGACAGCACCTTGTTCCTAATGGAAAAGGGTAAGGATCTTCTTGTTGTACAAATATATGTCAGTGACATAATATTTGGGGCCACTACAGATAGGTCGAGTAAAGACTTTGCTAACCTAATGGGGAGTGAGTTTGAAATGAGCATGATGGGAGAACTTAATTTCTTCATGGGACTACAAATTAAACAAAGTCCAGATGGAACCATGATCCATCAGCAGAAGTATGCAAAGGAACTAATCAAGAAGTTTAAAATGGAAGAATCCAAGGAAATAGATACACCTATAGCAACTGCCACAAAACTAGATATTGATGAACTAGGTTCATCAGTTGATCAAAAGTAGTATAGGGGTATGGTTGGTTCACTTTTATATCTTACTGCCAGCAGACCTGACATTGTTTTCAGTGTAGGACTTTGTGCTCGTTTTCTGGAAAATCCAAAAGAGTCACATTTGACAGCTGTCAAAAGAATATTGAGATACTTGAAGGGCACAATTGATCTATGTATATGGTATCCCAAAGGTAGAAATTTTAACTTAATTGGATATGCTGATGCTGACTATGCAAGTTATATAATGGATCAGAAGAGCACTTCAGGAATGGCACACTTCCTAGGATCTTGCCTTGTATCATGGGCTACCAAAAAGTAGAATTTAATAGCCATCTCTACTGCTGAAGCTGAGTATGTTGATGATGCTTCATGCTGTGCTCAGTTGCTGTGGATCAAGCAACAATTGGTAGACTTTGGAATTGAAGTGGGATGCATACCTATATTTTGTGATAACACTAGTGCAATTATTATGACAATGAACCTTGTTCATCATAAAAAGACTAAGCACATAGTTGTTAGACACCACTTCTTAATGGACAACTATGAAAAAGGGCTAATCTTCATAGAATTCTGTGCCACTGATAAACAAATAGCTGACATCTTCACCAAGGTACTAAGTAGAGAAAACTTTCAAAGGAGCATGTTTATTAGGGATGATTAAGATCACCTAAGAGGTAAAGTTCAGAATGTGCAATGAAAAAAAAATGAAAAAAATGAATTTTTTTTGTATGGTTAGGAGTTCTTAATTCTTGTGAATATTAGACTAATTCCTACTCAGTCTCATACTGTAAATAGCATATTCCTGTGACATGTGCCTATGTGACTCACTAATCTCTTATAAATCTTCTATTTTAACATTTGAGGCATAAGAAAGAGAAGTTTAATTTGAAGAACCTAGTTCATCAATGCATGCTCATGAGAAAGATCAGGTATGTTTCTAAAAGAGAAGTTTAATTTGAAGAACCTAGTTCATCAATGCATGCTCATGAGAAAGATCAGGTATGTTTCTAAACTTTACACAAATAGAAAATTTTAATTTTCAATCATGAGCAAGGGTCCTAAAAACACCAATCGTCTCAAAATTCTATCTGTTGAG
Organism: Nicotiana benthamiana; assembly: GCA_034376525.1. Taxonomy (NCBI): domain Eukaryota; kingdom Viridiplantae; phylum Streptophyta; class Magnoliopsida; order Solanales; family Solanaceae; genus Nicotiana; species Nicotiana benthamiana. The sequence continues at coordinate 98,045,717 of CM067334.1, read as the reverse complement.
GCTAATCTAACCAGTTTTATTGAAATTAGAATCCTAAGTATAACGGAACTCTATCTCCTAAACCTTAGCAATTCTAATTAATCCTAATTACTTACTAGGGAGACCAGAATTACAAGCTGATTAGACCTCTACTGACACCAAAAAGATGCCGCTTCTGGAAATATAATGACCTATTTTTAAAAACCCCTATAATCATTTCATAACCGTCATCTCAAAACCTCTGATCATCTACTACCTTCTCCTAACCCTCAAAAATTGTCCAAAATTTTCTCAAGCTTTCCAGAAATTCTTCACCAAAAATGACGAATCCCAAGATAATCCTGGAACCCCACCACCAGTGTCACCTAACACCACTTCATCTTCCACACCTCCTAGTGAAGCCCCAATGCCCAGATTCCGTCGCTAGGAAATGATATAAAGAAAAGCTGTTGCGACTAGTTCCTTGAGGAAAGCTCTAAACGAAAAATTAAAGGCAAGTCAAAGGAAAGAATCCCCAGCAAAAGGATTGATTCAAGTTTTGAGTATGATGAATACATCTCTGCCAGTGAAAGAGATGAACCTGGGTCTTCTGACAATGTCACACATAAAGAAGCCCCAAGAGAGCTAAATCCAATTGTTGTTTCTAATGATGTAGGATAAAAGGTAGAAAATATGTATGTTCTGATAGGGGCTGCAAAAGATGTCTCTAGGGGTGATTCTGTGAAATTAAGAAAGAATAAGAGAAAGAAGGTTCTAGTTATATGTGGGAGTGGGGAAGAAAGGGTCTCGAAGTCAGGGGCAAGTGAATCATGAGAGGCTGTTGAAGGGTTAGTTGGTTTGAGCAAACAATCTGATGAACCTGGTCTATCTGCGGAGGAAACTATGGTTGAGATGATGAAGAGAATTGGGGCTAGTTTTGATCCCAAGAAATGCAAGGCTTCCTCACAAAGGACCCGTGTTGCGTCCAAACCAACCAAGAAATCCAAACCCTCAACACCCAAGTCTGCTCATAGGAGCAAGGTTAGGGAGAGTGAAGTTGAGTTGCAGAAAGATGTAGATGAGAGTAAGAGAAAGAGAAAAGAAAATGGGAAAGGGAAGGTAGGTGAAAGTTCAACAGCTATGGCTGAAGAGGAGAAAGAGGAGATGGAACTAGTTCATCAAGAAAAAAAATACTACTGTGGAGGTTCCACCTGCAAAATCAAAGGAGACTAGGACTTCCTCTAAGAAGCCCTCAAAACCAGTTCCTGCTGAATCCTCTCTTGCCAAAAAAACAAGATCAGCCTCTAAGGGAAAACAAGTGAAAGTAGCCATAGAAGAAGAAGATGAAAGTGAGTCTGAACAAGAACAGGATAGGTATGCCAACTACGACAAAAGAAAGATATTGAAGGGAAGATTGCTGAAAGATCTGGAGGAGCCACGCATGATAAAACTTGTCACAGCACTGGAGGCAAAAGGCTGGAAGGACATGGTCCTTCAGATTGATTGAAAATTGGCAAGGAAGGAACTTGTGGAGTTCATGGCCAATGGAAAAGTGAAGAATGGTCAGGTGACCAGTACAGTGAGGGGTGTCAAAGTGAAATTCAATGCTGAAAAATTGGGAAAGATTCTGTATATCCCTTGTGAGGGTATGATGATTATACAAGGCAGAGGTGGCCTTGTTTGTATGGCTTGCTTTCTGAGCTGCAAATAACAAGGAATTTCTGTGACACCAAAACGGGTGAAGAGGTGCTTGAGGCAAGGGAAGTAGAGATAAGTTAGATGAGGCCAGATCACAAAGTACTTTTTGAATTTGTCAACAAGTGCCTACTGCCCAGACATGAAAGAAGGCATACAACTAATTATATGGATCTGGTGCTCATGCAAGATATGAATGAAGGTAAGCAGATCAACTAGCTTGTCTTTATGTTGAAGCTGCTTGAAAGGGTGATAAATGGTTCAAAGGCTCATGCCATTCCCTATGGTTTTGTCTTGACTACTGTGCTTGAACGATTAGATGTTCCTTTGAAAAAGTGGGGAAATGTCCTCTAGCAAGGAGCACTTTGGTGTCAAGACCCTTAAAGCCTGTGACTATCTGCTTAGTACTGGACCTGTTGAACCTGGTTCATCTGTGAAGACTCCTGTGAACAGCAAGGTTAGAGCCTTGGTTTAGGAGGTTAGGACAAAGGATGCTGAAATTGCAAGGCTCAATGCCAGAATTGCTGATTTGGAGGAAGAAAGGAATGAGCTGAGAGCTGAACTTGTCAAAGAAAAGGATAAAAATGAAGGCATGCTCCAGCAAATGTTAAATCTGCTACAAGCTCAACCCTTCAGCACTTCCAAGCTTAGGTGTCATGTCCTTAGTGTCCAGTCTAGTATCCCTTCAGTTTCCAGTTTCCAAGTTTAGGAAGTTCTTTTTCTGTTCTTATTCTATCTTTTGCTCATGGTTGGATATTATGTTTTTCTTATTTGTGGACTGCATTGTTGAAACACCCCTTTAGTCAATGAATGCAACTTTACTTTTTCTTGTTGAATTTGTTCAAAATAGTAATTTAAGCTAATTTGTGATTAACTTGAATATGTGTTCACTTGTAGTTGCCCCAGTGGCCATGAGTATTAATTAACTTCGAGGATTCACCGTATTAATGCAACTTTTCAATGATGTCAAAAGGTGAAAGATATTGTGCTTAAAATTCTAGTGATGTTTATGACCTAAATCTGACCTCCTTGATGATAAGTTACAATTTTCTAACTGTTGATTTTCAGCTGAGTTCACAGGTTTCCTGATCAGACAATAAGCACAGAGTTTTTCATCATCAAAAGTGGGAAATTGTTGGCCTAAGTTTCAGTTGGAATTTTGAAGATTGACAAATGAACTTATGAAAAGACCTGGTCCAACTTATACTACACAGTGTGAATCAACCAGTGCACATGTGAAGCACGTGAGGAAGATAACACTAAAGATCACGTGTCAATATCTTCTGAACATACAAGAAAATATTGCATTTGGGATAAGGAGGACAGTCTCCTTATGTGAAGATAACTTGATCCTATGTTAGGATAAGAGTTGGAGTTTTTATTGTCTAAGGACTTAAATGGACTACGGAGAAGAAGTGTAGTTGTAATCAAACTCTAACTACTAACTCAATATATTATTGTGTTGGTTATCTTTTACAGGTGACACACACAAGCAGAAGTAAAGCATATTTGAGAGCAAATAAAGCGAGTCTGGTTTTCAAGAAATATATGCGAATACAAGTGTGTACGCCTGAAGCTACATGAACTAAGAGAGAAGAACTAGTTCCATCTGTGTGTTTAGTTCAATTGTAGTAGGTTTTAATATTGTACCTTTCAGCTTTACTAGAAGCAATTGTATTAGGTACCTTGTGTAATCAAGTTAGAGTTAACTTGATAGTGTCGCAGCAGCTGAGGCTGTGTGCCACACTAGGATTAAAGTTTAATCCTTAGGTTTGCAAAGAGTCTTTGTAAATGATGTTCGGCTCATTGATTTTTAGTAGAGTTTGGAAAAATTCTACTGAGTAGTAGCTCATGGGTTTTTCACCTTTTGAGCCAAGATTTTTCACGTAAAAATCTCCGTGCACTTTACTTTCAATTTTTATTATTCCGCAAACTGTTGTAGTTAGAGCACTTAGAAGAATCAGGTTCTTCTAACGCGAAAATTAAGTACCGCTAAAATCACCCCCCCTTTTGTGTAGTATTGACGTTTATTAACATCAGTATGCATGCCAGGGAGAGAGAGGAGAGGGAGGGCCAAGAGGTCTCGAAAGTCAGGACATTATTCTGGTGCCCGTGCCTCTGTGGAAGATTGTCATGGTAGGGGTTATATGAGTTGCCCTGTTCATTCAGATCTTCCAGCAGCCACTAGTTCTCCAGCTCCTCCTAGATCTCAAGAGCCATATTATGCACCTCCAATTTCTAGCGCGCCACCTGCAGGAAGTCCTTTCAGAGGTCAGTCAAGTCGACTTGGCCCTAGCCAGTCACAGCCACCACGTCCTCCTAGAGCTTGTGCTGAGTGTGGTGACACATGCCATATGGTGAGGGATTGTCCCAGACTTGGGAGGGGTGCACCTCCACAGACTTCTCATCCACAACATGCCCCGCTGAGTTCTTAGGTTATGGTTATAGTTGCAGTTGCTAGCCCACCTACTCAACCAGCTAGAGGTGGATGTCGAGGAGGTAAAGGTCGCCCTAGAGGGGGAGTCCAGGCCAGATACTATGCCTTTCCTGCCCGTACCGAGGTGGTTGCCTCTAATTCTATCATCACAGGTATTATATTGGTTTGTCACAAAGATGCATCAATTCTATTCGAACCCGGTTCCACTTACTCTTATGTATCTTCTTATTTTACTTTGCATTTGGGTGTACCCCGGGATTCTTTAAGTTCCCGTGTTCATGTTTATACTCCTGTGGGAGATTCTCCTTGTGTGGACCTCTTTTATCGATCGTGTTTGGTTGCCTTAGTGGTTTTGAGACTAGAGCCGATTTATTGTTGCTCAGCATGGTAGACTTTGATATTATCTTGGCCATGGACTGGTTGTCGCCCCATTATGGTATTCTTGATTGTCTCGCCAAAATCGTGGCGCTAGCTATGCCAGGTATACTACGTGTTGAATGTAGGGGTACTTGAGATCACACTCCCAGTAGAGTTATTTCTTTCCTTAAAGGTCAGCGTATGGTTGAGAAGGGGTGTGATGCGTATTTAGTTTATGTGAGAGATGTCAGTATTGATACCTGATCGCGGCCTACTCTGCACTACAATTGAGTATCGAGAGAGGGACTGAGCACCTTTTACTCGATTTAGGGTCGGGATCGATTTCGACAAAGAGCTAGAATTTAGAATCGAGTATCTATCTAGTGTAGGGTTGCGTATGTGTTCCAAATTACACTTCTATACATTGTTGGTGTTTTTGTTTTAGATTTACTTTTATCAAACTACAATGGTAAACGAAACTAGATTAACCTAAGAGTAAAATAGTACGGGTTGTTCAAATTGTTTAAAAGTCACTAGGGTAGTGACTTTCGCCTAGGTAGTCAATTGACAGATACTTAAGTCTAATACATGAGTGACATATTGGGGAATATGATATAACCGTTGAACGACTTTACCCACTCTGCACCTCTCGGTTGTTCGAATGATTTTGCTCGAATTGACTTTCGCAAGACCAATTGGGTAGGAAAATTTGCACAAGCAATCAAGGTTCAAGTCGGGTGTTAGTCTCTCGAGGTTTAACCCTTTAATTGGAGCTATCAATCTCTTGAGTACATTCTTATTCTTGTTGGACAAATTTCGTGGACTTAGGCTCTCTTTCTCAAGAAGATCTCAAGTCAACTAAACACAAACTATTGTTTCCAAATTAAATATGAAATTTGCCAAAATATCAAACACCAATAGTCAATCTAGCCCTAAAATACAAGACCCATCAATTACCCACACTAGGGTTGAGACACAACCCTAGCTTATAGGTCTTGTTACTCATAATTAAAGAAGAAAAATAAAAATTAGATGAAGAACAACTCATATTAATTAATTACTGAGATAAACAATAAGATTCAATGTTGAAATGTAGATAAAATTTCCCAAAATAGCTAAAACTATCAAACCCAAGAGCGCAGCTTACACAGAAAACTATCTGATGCCCTAAAAATAGGAAAAGAATCTATTTATATTAAGCTCAAAAATCTATACAAAAATCTCGTTACGGGGTTAGTGTGGACATCACAAAATGGTGTGCGGCCGCACTAGGGCTCTATACTTGAAAATCTAACTATCTAAACTCGGGCAATGCGGACCACACCAAATGAAGTGTGTTCGCGGTGGCTTCTAGTGCAGTCTGCATAAAATGGAGCGTGGACCTCATTGGATGAAACTTCCAACTGACGCTTCTCTGATTCTTCTCAGTGCATGCGGCCGTATTGATCACAGCGCGGACCGGACAAAACCTAGTGCGGCTGCATTGCCTTTATGCTTGAATGTCATGCTCTCTGAACCTCACTTGTGCGGACCGCACAGAATGGTGCATGGTCGCACTGGCCTTATTTTTCCTGAGCTTTGTCTTGTCTTGATACTTGTGCAAGTTTCACCTCTTTTGAGTTGATCTTTGATATTGTTTTATTTCGTTGATTAAACCTACAATCAAGCACAACTTGTGAGCCTTTGGGACTCTTTTATACAAATTTTTAATCAAAACTTAAGCAAGAAGGAGTGTAAAATGTATCAAAATTCCTAGTTATCAACTCCCCAAACTTAAGCTTTGTTTGTCCTGAAGCAAACAAAATAAGACCAACCCATTAAGAAAAAATCCAAGGAAATTCAGTTGTCCTAAAGTAACCTCATCTAGCATTAATTGGGACTAACAATTGCCGTCAATACAAATGAATCATTAACAATTTTTACTACTTGAAACACCATGGATTAAGTGCGACACAAGAGCATCAAGAGTTGGCTCAACACATTAAAGAACTCTTTTTATTAATTTGGCTATTGTGGAACTCAAACTCACCCATGCTCAACTCTCTCTAAGCTAACATCACCTTTAGAATAGTGGCACTCAGAACGAGATCAATCGAAATTCACCCATCTCTCTCAAGAAAAAGTCACAAGCCTGGGTCTAAGTACCATATGCATGTCCCTTGTGTGAGTCACCACTAATGTAAGCTTCATTCGACTCAAGATCATATAGGGCTTTTGCGGAGACATGGTGAAGGCTATTGGTTCAGGGTAGGAAATGTTTTGTCTAAGTAGGTTCCATCTTTCCTTAAGCCCTTCTTTTGTTTCATTTTGCACAGATTTACTTGACTCTTTAAGTAATTTCACTTCTTTCTAAGGGGTTAGAGAGACACATTGTCACTCTTTTTTATACATTTCAAGCCTTTTCTCCTTTTCAGCTTCCCACACCTTTCCTTCTTTGCTTTTCTGGAATCCCTGTTTATTCTCTTTCATTTGAACCTTATTTATGTCTTTCTTCTTTTCTTTCTTTTTCATTGCCTTTCCTTTTCTTTATTTTTGTGACTTTTTACCACTTTGTTGCAATCCTCGTCTCTCCCCCCAAACTTATATTTTTTCCATGTGCTAAAGGAAAGACTAGGTGCCAAGAGAGGGTGTCTTTTAGAACAGGTGTAGACTTGTATCATGGTTTTTGAAGGAAAAAGATCTAAGGATCAAAAGTGTTGACTAGGGATCTTATCATTGTTAGGTTATGGAAGTGTTCATGCTATCATTTGGAATCAAGGAGAGCCTATAATCATGTTTCAAATCAAAATTCACTTAGGATTTTGCCTCAACAAACATTCAGGGTAAGTTGTAGACCAATGGATCAGGACTTGGACTTGCAATATGATTAATCACCACACAAGCTATGGGATTGCTAAAGACACAGAGTCGGGGGTCTACAATGACCATAGATAAGATTTGAGCACACAATGGTCCTAAAAAATCACTTGATGATTATCGGCCAACACAAGAGTCTCAAGGTCACTACTTTCACCATCCTAAATACAACAATTTGTTTTTGACCATAAGATCAAAGGCAAATGTGCTAGGCCCAAGTGAAGCTTTGCTTGAGGCCCCCTTAACTACTAACTACTAAAAACAAAAAGAAAAACAGACTCAAACCCTTAAGAAGTTTGTCATGCCATCCATCATTGGGAAGAGCCACCCGGTTCACACAAAATGCCATCTTTGGAAAGAACCGTGGCAATAAGAAAACCAAAGGATTATTGCAAACTTTCAAAACCAGAAGCTACGAATCATAAACAAGAAGCTAAGAACAAAAAATTTGCGGAAAGTAAAATGAATATATACAGAAGGGGATTTGTCGAATATACAATAGATGGGATGAATATGTACATTGTAGCATAACTTTATATGCAGACCCAAAGTAAATAAAAGATGTTAAAATTATATACAACCTAAAGATGAAAAGATAAATAAAGCATTTAAAGTATCAAGTATATAAATAATCATCCGAATGAATCCATAAAAGTAGGGCCTACCCCCTCAAATGAAAGATGGCATTGTCCCCAATGCCAACTAATCTAAATAAGCACCAAAAAGAGAAAGGGAAAAAGGATATAGAAACTCTCTATGGCCTATCTGTTTTCATGGGCTCCTGAGTGGTCCCTGGGTCCTAACTGTTCTTGGGAACTTCAGACTGGTTCCCTGTGGCCTTCTACTGGGACCTTGGCCTGGACCTGGACAGGCTCTTGAGGTGCATCCTGTGGCTGACTGGAGGAGGCCTCCGGTGGGTCTGCCAACTGGATGACGGCATCGTCCGCTCTAGAAATCATCCTCTTCCTCTTGGGAGGCCTATATGACTGCTCAAGCTGGGAATGAGTTGCTGCTGCAGGGTCCTGGAACAGTAAACCTAAAGGGAGTTGATCTGTCTTCAGTTTGTCAACATTGGCTCTCAGCTCCTTCAGGGATTCCTTGGAAGCCCATGTCTTCTTCAAATTTTTATGCTCCCTAGCAAGCTCCTTGAGAGCCTTGCTGTGTGAATCAACTATATCCATGAGCACTTTCTGAGTGCCGAGGATTTTCTTTTGGTTAGCTAGAATCTCCTTGAGTGCATCCCTATGGACTATGGGACCTGTGCAGGCGGAGGTGCCGACTGAGCCTTTATTGTGGTAGTAAGGATAAACAACTTGGGTGATGCTGTCTGCAACCAGTTATTGATACTAAGAAGAGTCTGGCTGAGTCGATGAGCAGTCAGTGGGTAAGCTCGGGAAGAGGGAATCTCCGTATTGAGGTGGATGGGCCATGAGGGATGTCTATGGAAGTGGAGGCAGGCTAAGCAAGAGCCACTACTACAACTACCTCTTCAAACTGGCCAGTCGGAGCAGTAGCTGTTCCCTTAAAGTTCTTGCTCTTGGGGTTGTTATCCCCCTACATGCTGTACCAAGAGAATGGGGCCTTTGCTTTGTCCTTGATGCCGAATGGCCTCTTTTCAACTTTTAAGTCCCTAAAGTACATAGTCAAAAAGCTGGGGAAATGGTAGTTTCTGCCATGCTCACTGCCTACTATTGTGATTATCCGAGACATCACATATCCCACATTGATTGGGTACCCCTCCATGATCGACGCCACCAATACTGCCCACTAAAATGGGAGGGAATTTTCATGATTCGTGGGGTCCAACCTTCTAAATACAAATGTTTCCCACCCCTTGCCTCGAAATTCAAACTACGTATCAAAATCTTGACGCCCATAGGCAACCAATCGGGGGTTGTACCCGGGATGGCCAGATATTGTTCCAACCATGGAAGGACCTCCTTGCCCAGTTCCATATTTGCCATATGTAGTGGCTCATCCTCCTCATCGAAGCCAAGGTAGTCATTTATGGTTTTTTCGTCAAAAATCCCCTTCAGGTTTCGCATCTTGGTCACATTGGAACCCTTTTTGATGTGGGCAACGTTGGTGTAGAATTATTTGGCCAAGTACTCGTCGGCATGCACACATTCCCCTAAAATATCCCAGCCAAATCTCTCCCTAAACTGCTTCCTCACAATGGGGTTGTGACGCAGTAGATCTTTATCAACAAATCTCCGCTCTGGGATTAATTTCCTCACCGCCACCATTCCCTGAATTTGTGGTACACTACCTCACTAACAAACTGGTCTTGCCACACCTTTGTTTCCTAGTTCTAGCAATACCCCCCTCCTAAAGTTAAGCTCCTTTTCCTCCTACTTCTTCATCATCTCCTACTGCACCCTCTCTGGATAATGAATCTGTGGGAGAGGTGGAATATTCCCAACTACCTGCACATGAGCCCTCAGATGACCCAGAAGAAAATTCAGTGATGCTTGGGCATTGGGGGATGCTAGAGGTATGTCACTTAGCATGTTCCTCTCCGGCCAGTCAGGGATGTACAGTGGCACGGAGTCTGAAGATACCTCCAGAGAGGGCTTGTACTTACTTCCAGACATGTCAATGGATCTATCGGCAGATTTTATCAACTTTCTTGTGTCTTTTATGTTTTTCCTGGCTTCAGGAGTTAGTTTAATCATTTTCTATCCCACCCCAGAAGGATTATCCTATGCCCGATTATTTAGAGCATTTACCTTGTTGTTTCACCATTGTTTGCGAACACAATCCAATAAGCTAGTTAGTATCAGTATAAGCAATTAGTAGCAAAGTTGTAGAAAAACTGTAGAAGGTTGCAAAAGTTTCACACTGCAGACCACACAAAATGGTGTGTCCACACTGGGGTCAATGCAGACCATAGACAATGTCCATGCAGTCCGCATAGAGGTGGGGTTCAGACTACCCACTCTCTGTATCATGGCCGTACAGACCCCACAAAAGGTAATGCGTCCGCACAGGGACCACTGCGGTCCACACAAAATGTAATGCGGCCGCAATCCCCAAGGTTTAGCTTCAAGACTTTCAGCAATGCTGTCCACACAAAATGTTAATGCAGAACGCACACAAGCACCGGAGAATGCATAAAATCGACCACGGTTCGCACTGAGTGACCTGAAGCAACACTAACTTAGGGTTTCATAAATTTTGATTATAAGTCTTATTTTTTTCACTAAGTAGTGTCCCCACATGTTTTCCTAGAGTACTTAACGAACAAAGTCTATTTTAATCAAAAGATTAACTATCCTAACCTAATCTGTGAAAGAAAATAAATGACGAAAAGAATAATAGTCGAGTAAACAAAAAGGAAAAGAAAATAACAAAATTAAAGCAATTAAAAAGAAGTGGATTTACCAGATGTGAGATGAAGTGAAAATAATTAGTTCCAATTAATTAATAACGAGCAAAGGGGATGATGAACAATGCTTTAAGGCTTTTGAGATTCAATAGTTCGAAAAGTATAACAGGAGGGCCTCAAACCCTATTTATAGAGAAGGACCTGGGGCCTAGCTTACCATCCCAGTGCGGACCGCACAAAATGGACAGCGGTCGGCAATGCACAGCAATTTCAAATTTTACACAGGCAACACACTGCGGTCCGCACAAAATTCCATGCGGCCGTAGTGGTCCACCGCGGACCGGACAAAATGTACTGCAGCCGCGGTGGAAACTTCAGAGAGATGGACACTTCTCCCTTCACCAGTGAGGTCTGCACTAAATTTATTATGGCCGCATTAGCAACTTCAGAGACCTGAATACGTTTTTCCACTATGTCGTGCACTGCATCAACACAATCTTTAACATCTCACAACCAGTTATCCCAAAAATCAATCCTACACTACAAATGAAAATCAAATAAAAACAAAAAGAAAAACACATGGGTTGCCTCTCAAGAAGTACGTAATTTAATATCGCAGCATGACACATGTTACCATCACATCATTTGAGATGAAGAAACTCCACCACGTGGCTATTATCGAACTTTCCAAGATATTGCTTGACCCAGTGCCCATTAACTCTGAAGACCTCTCCATTATTTCTTTTCAAATCAAAAGCACCAAAAAGGATCACTAACACCACTTCAAATGGTCCACTCCATTTTGATTTAAGCTTTCCCGGAGACAGACATAACCGAGAGTTGAACAATAGAGCCAAATCACCTACTTAGGACACCTTTCCACGAGCATATTTATCACGAAGGTACTTCATCTTGTCCTTATACAAGAACGAACTGGAGTAGGCATGGGATCTAAATTCATCAAGTTCATTGAACTGCTCTATACGAAGAATGGCTGCAACATCCCATTCAAGATTTAGCTTCCTCAAAGCCCACATGTCCTTGTGCTATAACTCAACCGACAGATGGAAAGCTTGCCCAAACACCAACCGGTATGGGGACATACCGATCAGAGTCTTGTAATCAGTCCTATTAGCCCATATAGCGTTATCCAACTTCTTTGACCAATCGGTCCTACTTGAATTTACTGTCTTTGACAATATGCTTTTGATTTACCTTTTGGAGACTTCAGCTTGACCACTTGCTTGAACCTCTTCACTTTGTTCATCATAACCATCATTTTGAAATCCATCACAAGCATCATCATATTGCTCAGAATTCCTTTGGTTTTGTTGCCTTCTTTGCCTTCTTTTGCTGACAAGCATATTGACACCCTCCATGTAATTCACTTGGCAAGTATTGTAAACTTAATGAAAACTGTGCATATGTCAATTGGTTCATAATAGTTCTCAGCTCAGCTATAGTTTGCCCATGATCCTGTAATTCCTTGTGCAAATGAGTGACCGTGGGGTCACCTTGAGGCACATTAGCTCTACTTTGCCAAGCCGAAGAAGTGTCAGCCATTTTTGTCAAGAATATCACATGTCTCATCATATGACAACTTCATAAAGTTGCCCCCAGCAAGTTGGTTCACTATGCATCGGTTTGTTGTATTAATGCCCAGGTAGAATGTTTGTTGGATCATATCCTCTGTCATATCATTATTGGGGAATTCCTTCACCATAGTTCTACAACGCTCCCAAATATCATGCAAAGGTTTCGTGGTTTCTTGCTTGAAAGTAAATATCTCATCCCGCAATGCCGCCATATGCCCCAATGAGAAAAATTTCGCAATGAACTTATCTGTCAACTCATCCCAAGTTGTGATGGAATGGTTGGGAAGTCACTCGAGCAGCAATGCCTTCCCTCTAAGTGAGAATGGCAAGAGTCTCAACCTAAGATAATCCTCGAACACATTCGATTGCTTGCTCCCCCAGCATGCATGCATGAACCCCTTGAGTTGTTTGTAAGAATTTTGATTTACAACACCCGTGAAATACCCACGCTGCTCAAGTAAGGTCAATATCACAATAGTTATTTAAAAATTTCCCTCCCTGATTCGAGGTGGGACAATAGCATTTGCATAGCCTTGGTTTGGAAGTACTCTAGGATCCACTCTTGGAGGTGGCAGAGGAGGGTTTGGAATATTATTATTATCATTCGCATTGGCCTGGCGGCCTCTATGTTGTCCTTGAGGTACAAGAGGCACCCCATATCTACCTCCTCCCACGCAATCACATTTCCAAGAGGGTCATTATCGTTGTTCGCTGACATTTGGTACCTGAGTTGTGACACAAAAAAATTACTAACAAAGAAGGAAAGAAGAATAATACACAGAACTAACTATATAGATAGACAAAACCGTTAGCTCCCCCGCCAAAGGTGCCAAAAAGTGATTGCGGCCTACTCCACACTACTACTGAGTAGCGAGAGAGGGTCATAGCAACTTTTACCCGATTTAGGGTCGACATCGATTTCCACAGATAGCTAGAATTTGGAATCGAGTATCTATCTAGTGTAGGGTTCCGTATGTGTTCCAAATTACAGTTCTAAATATTTTTGGGTTATTTTACTTATACTTTCATCAAAATACAATGGTAAATGAAACTAGATTAAGCTAAGAGTAAAATAGTACGGGTTCTTCAAATGGTTGAAAAGGCACTAGGGTAGTGACTTTCGCCTAGGTGGTCAATTGACGGATACGTAAGTCAAAGGCATGAGTGGAATATTTGGAGAATATGATATAACAGTAGAATGATTTTACCCACTCTGCACCTCTCGGTGGTTCGAATGATTTTTCCTGAATTTACTTTCTCAAGACCAGTTGGGTAGGCAAATTTGCAGAAGAAATCAGGCTTCAAGTCGGGTATTACTCTCTCGAGGTTTAACCGATTAATTTGGGATATCAATCTTTTGAGTACGCCCCAATTCCTTATTTGACCAATTTCAGAGACTTGGGCTCTCTTTCTCAAGAAGAGCTCAAGTCAACTAAACACACACTAGTGTTTGCAACCAATAATTCAACAATTAAACATGCAAATTGGCAAGAATATTAAACACACTATAGTCAATCTAGCCCAAAAGTACAAGACCCATCAATTACCCACACTAGTGTTGAGCCACAACCCTAGTTTATGGGCTTAGTTACTCATAATTAAAGAAGAAAAATAAGAAATCGATAAAGAACAACTCATATGAATTAATTACTAAGATAAACAATAATATTAAATGTTTAAATGTAGATAAAATTTCCCAAAATAGCTAAAAGTATCAAACCCATGAGCGCAACTTACAAAGAAAACTATCTGATGCCCTAAAAATGGGAAAAGAAGATATTTATACTAAAATGAAAAATCTGGAAGAAAATACTCATGCGGGATTAGTGCGGACTGCACTAAATGATGTGTGGCTGCACTATGGCTCTAAACTTGAAAATCTAACTCTATAAACTTGGGCAATGCGGACCGCACAAAATGGAGTGCGTCCACAGTGGCTTCTAGTGAGGTCCGCATAAAATTGAGCGCGGACCGCATTGGCTTGAAACTTCCAACTAGTGCTCCTCCGATTCTTCTCATTGCAGACAACACTAAATAGAGTGCGACTACTTTGATCACAGTACGGACCGTACAAAACCTAGTGCGGCTACATTCCTTTTGTGCCTGAATGTCATACTCTCTGAACCTTACTCATACATACCGCATAGAATGGTGTGCGGCCTCACTGGCCTTATTTTGCTTAAGCTTCTTCTTGCTTTGATACTTGTGCAAGTTTCACTCCTTTTGAGATGATCTGTGACATCTTGTCACCTTATTGATCAAACTTGTAATCAAGCACAACTTGTGAGCCTTTGGGACTATTTTGTACACATTTCTAATTAAAATTTAAGCAAGAAGGAGTATAAAATGCATCAAAATCCCTAGTTATCAATATCCCTTCAGTTGATTCAGTCCCATTAGTACGAGATTTCCCGATGTGTTTTTGGCTAATCTTCCGGGCACGCCACCTAATAAAGATATTGATTTTGTCATTGATCTGTTGCTGGGCACTAAGCCCATTTCTATTCCTCCATATCGTATGGCTCCTCCTGAGTTGAACGAGTTAAAGGATCAGTTATAGGAATTGCTTGATAAGAGTTTAATTTAGCCTAGTGTTTCACCTTGGGGTTCTCCTGTCTTGTTTGTGAAGCAAAAAGATAGTTCTATGCATATGTGTAATGATTATCGCCAGTTGAACAAGGTTACAGTGAAGAACCATTCTCTTTTTCCTCGTATTGATATATGTTTGATCAACTTTGGACGCACGAGTGTTTTCTAAGATTGCTTTGCGCTCAGGTTACCATCAGTTTAAGATTCGAAAGCTAGATATCCCGAAGACTGCTTTCAGGACTTGGTACGGTCATTATGACTTCCTTATCATGTCATTTTGGCCGACCGATGCCCCAACAACCTTTATGCATTTGATGCACAGTGTGTTTCGGCCATATCTTGACTCGTTCGTTATTGTCTTTATTAATGATATTTTGGTATATTCCTGGCATTGGGAAAATCATGAGAAACACCTGAGGACTGTGCTTCAGACTCTGAGAGAGAAAGGTTATATGCTAAGTTCTCGAAATATGAGTTTTGGTTGGATTCAGTGGCATTCTTTGGCCACGTGGTATCAAGTGAGGGTATTCAGGTGGATTCGAAGAAGATAGAGGTTGTGTAGAGTTGGCCTAGACCATCCTTAGCTATAGAGATCTGCAGTTTCTTTGGCTTGGCGCGCTACTACCATCGTTTTGTGGAAGGGTTTTCATCAATTGCAGCCCATACGACTAGGTTGACCCAAAAGCGTGCTCCATTTTAGTGGACGGAGGGGTGTGAATCCATCTTTCAGAAGATCAAGACAGCTTTGGCTACAACCCCAGTTTTGATATTGCCTACAGGTTCAAGGTCTTATATGATTTATTGTGATGCATCAAGGATTAGCCTCGGAGCGGTGTTGATGCATGATGGTAGGGTGATTGCCTACGCGTTCAGGCAGTTGAAGATGCATAAGTAGAACTACATTGTTCATGACCTTGAATTAGCTTCCATTGTTCAAGCCTTGAAGATTTGGCACTATTATTTATACAGGGTTCCCTGTGAGATTTATACTGACCATCAGAACTTGTAGCATTTGTTCAAGCAAAACGTTCTAAATTTGCACCAGAGAAGGTTGTTGGAGTTGCTGAAGGATTATGACATTACTATTTTGTATCACTAGGCAAGGACAATGTAGTGGCTGTTGCCTTGAGTCGCCTGGCGGAGAGTTTGGGGAGTTTGGCATATTTACCAACACCGGAGAGGCCTATGGCAATGATGTTCAGGCCTTAGCCAGCCAGTTAGTGAGATAGAATCTTTCAGAGCCTAGTCTAGTTCTAGCTTGCATGGTTTCGCGGTCTTCCTTATTTGATAGTATTAGGGAGCGACAGTATGCTGACCCTCATTTGATTTTCCTCAAGGACAAGGTTCTGCACGGTGATGTGTATTGAGGATGCACGGTTAGATTTGTGT
This sequence comes from Nicotiana benthamiana, assembly GCA_034376525.1. Lineage (NCBI taxonomy): Eukaryota > Viridiplantae > Streptophyta > Magnoliopsida > Solanales > Solanaceae > Nicotiana > Nicotiana benthamiana. Next base: position 98,029,513 of record CM067334.1, on the reverse strand, counting down.
ACCCAATGTTGATGGGCTGTGAGAGTTGATTATAGATGAGGCCCATAGTTTGCGGTATTCCATCCATCCAGGTGCCACGATGATGTATTAGGATTTGAGGCAGTACTATTGGTGGAGGTGGATGAAGAAAGATATAATTGGATTTGTAGCTTGGTGCCTCAACTATCAGCAGGTGAAGTATGAGCACCAGAGCCTGGGTGGGTTGCTTCAGCAGATAGAGATTCTGGAGTGGAAGTGGGAGCGGATCACCATAGACTTTGTAGTTGGACTTCCACGGACTTTGAAGAAGTTTGATGCTATTTGGGGGATTATGGATCGGCTGACCAAGTTCGCTCATTTCATTCCTATGTGTATTACCTATTCTTCGGAGCGGTTGGCGGAGATTTATATCCAAGAGATTGTCCGTCTGCATGGTATTCTAGTTTTCATTATTTCAGATAGAGGTTCTCAGTTCACATCACGATTTTGGAGGGCCGTTTAGTGTGAGTTGGGTACTGGGTAGAGTTGAGTACAACATTTCACCCTCAGACGAACAGAAAGTCCGAGCATACTATTCAAATTCTTGAGGTTATGCTCTGTGCGTGTGTGATCAAGTTTGGAGGGTCTTGGGATCAATTCTTTTTTTTTTCTGGTATAACTGTTAGATTTCATTGATATCAAAGGGATGCACAATGTAAAGTTCTATAGTAGTAGCATGGACTAGCTACTACTCATTTACAAACAATCACTATACTAATACAACTATTAATAACAAAAGCTATCTTAGTATAGGGAATCTACTAGACTATAGCTAAGGAATACAGTTAAGTTGCCGCAAGCCATCTTGCCATCGTTTACAGTTTCTGCCACGGATATGAACAAGCAAAGCAACTTCTCTGCAAAACTGGTCTTCCACAAATACTTTCCCATCAAATCGAATGCAATTCCTTTCCCTCCAAATAAGAGCAACAGTATTTACAAAAACAGAGGCAGTAATAACTTTGTGCCACATTTTGCTCCTAGCTTTACTGCAAATCCATTGGAGTTGAGCTTCCCAATTACCAACTGTTCTATGGTATCCCAGCCAGCAGCATAGTCTGGACCACAATCGATTAGTGATTGGGCATTCAAAGAACAAGTGCTTAAACTCTTCAACATGCTGATTATAGAACACAAAGTTTGCAGGCACTTGTATTCCAAATTTCTGTAATCAGTCAATAGTAGGAAGTCTTTGTTGGGCAGCTAGCCAAACAGTGAACTTTTGTCGAGGTTGAACTTTAGTAGTCAGCATCAGATTCTTCCACTCTACCTTATTGAAACTGGGAATCATTGTAAGGTGAGTTTTTGGATTTGGAATTTATCCAGCCTGCACACTCCTTTCAACTTGCTAAAAAGACCCCCCTGTAGCTTCTGATTCTCCATCACAGCAGTTCTGCATTCCAGAATCTTTCTAACAACCTAAGAAGCTGACTTAGGCATGGGCATTGTTACAATGTCACACTGTTTGATGTAATAACAGTGCAGCCATTTGATCCAAAGACGGTCTTTTTTTCTAGCCAAGTCCCAAAGGAGCTTAGTAATAGCTGCCTTATTCCACACAGTCATATCAATAATGTTGAGGCTCCCAGCAGTAAGTGATCTGCAGACCCTTTCCCAGGCAACCAGAGCCCTTTTAGACAATGTAGCATTTCCAGTCCACAGAAAAGACCTGCAGATTGCTTCAATGGTTTTCAATACTTTTTTTGGCAGTATAAACACTTGTGCTCAGTAAGTCTGAATACCAAAAATAACATCTTTGATCAATTGACATCTTCCTGCATAAGAAAGCAACTTGGCTGACCAGCAAGTGATTTTATCAGTAATCTTCTCAATCAGTGGCAGATAATGATGGATAGCAAGTTTTTTAGAGTTTAGGGGTATCCCTAAATACTTGAATGGAAGCTGACCCTCAGTGAACCCCAGTGTCTCTATTATTCCTTCTCTGGTAATCTGTTGTACACCAGCCAAATAAACAACACTTTTGCCAATATTAGCTTGTAGTCCAGAAGCTTTAGAGAACTTAAGGAAAGCCTCCTGTAGGATCTGGATGGAAATAATATCAGCTCGACAGAACATAAGAAGATCATCAGCAAAACAAACATTAGCACAGTTAAGTTTCCTGCATTTGGGATGGAAGTTGAAATCCCCATTCCTGTGCAACTGACCCAATATCCTATTCAGGTACTCCATAGCCAGAACAAACAGATAAGGTGACATAGGATCACCCTGTCTAATGCCTCTCTTAGCAATGAAGGTCTTAGTTAAACCACCATTCAGCACTAAGGAGTAGGAAACAAAAGTGACACAAGCCATTATCCAGTTAATAAACTTTGTATGGAAGCCAAGATCAATAAGGATCTATTTAAGGAAACCCCATTCAAGGGTGTCATAGGCCTTCCTCAAATCCACCTTCAAGACACATCTGGGGGAAACTCCTTTTCTTGAATAACCCTTGAAGATTTCATGGCTAAGCAAAACATTATCAACAATGCTTCTCCCTTCAATAAATGCTGACTGAGCTTGTCCAACTAAATCACCAATAACAGTTTTCATTCTCCTTGTAATAACTTTGGAGATGATTTTATAGACAGTGGTACAGCAGGCAATAGGTCTATAATCTTTAACAGGTGTAAGAGCTCTAACCTTAGGCACAAGTGCAATAACTGTAGTATTGATCATGTGAGGAAGTTTGCATGTAGAGAAGAAGTCCTTTGTAGCAGCAAGTACATCTTCCTTTACTATCTCCCAGTTACTAGTAAAGAATTCCACAGGAAACCCATCCACACCTGGTGCTTTGTCCTTAGGCATCTCTTTTAGAGCTTCTATAATTTCTTCCAATGTGACCTCTTGAATTAGCATTCTTTGCTGTGATAAAGTTAGACATTGTCCTTCTTTAATAACAGCAGTGTTGACACAAGGCAGTTCTTCAGCACATTCCCGCATCAATGATTTGAACACCTTTATAAACTCATGCTCCATAGCTAAGAGGTCTGTGAGTTTCATACCTGAATCAGTGTATATAGAAGTAATATTATTCTGGCATGTTTAGATCTTCCACTGAGCATGAAAATATTTTGTATTAGCATCTCCACAATCAATCCAACAAGCCTTGGATTTCTGTCTCATAATTTGTTCCTCCAGACAGCTCAATTTCTCAATTTCATTTAGTGCTGCTTTTTCCTCAGTAAATAAAGTCTATGAAAGTGGATTGCGCTGCAACTGTTTCTGTATAATACCCAGTGTCTCCCTAGCCTGAATAAGTTTCTGTTTGTATGAAGCCATATGGATATTTATCTCCTTTAAGTGCTGCTTCAAGGTCTTCAATTTAGTCCATATCTGCTGCATAGGTGATCCTTCACATTTCTGTCCCCAAACCTGTTGTAGAATGGTGAGAAACTGGGGGTTCTCCATAATAGCAATATAGAGTCTGAAAGGTTTAGGATGCAGAAGTTTTTGACTCCCAAATTTTATGAGAATAGGAGAGTGATCAGAAACTGAGGGATTCATGAAGTCAGCTTCTAGGTGTCCATACTACTGTATCCACTGGAAATTACCCAAGGCCCAATCAATCTTGCTATAGACCCTAGTGGTATTACCCTGATTATTTGTCCAAGTGTAATGCCACCCTTTAGCTCTAAGGGGAGTAAGTTGGAGATCAGCAATGAACTCTTTAAACCCTCTGACTTCAGCATCAGTGACAGGAGAACCAATTCTATCTTCAGAACATAATACAGAATTAAAATCCCCACTCAGCACCCAAGAATCTTGACTGGGAACATTTACTGTCCTTAAATCACTCCACAACTGTTCCCTAAGGTTTGCAGTATTATGAGCATAAATGACACTCAAGTGAGTTCTGCTTTTATTTTGAGGGTCTTCTAAGAGACACTGAATAAACTGGTCAGTCACACAGGAAATATGGACCTGAATGTGAGGTTTCCAGAGTAGCCATATCCTCCCATTGACAACTTTAGCGTAGTTGCATTGGACCTTCCATCCCTTAGCAATCTTATCTAAAATCTTCTTTGATTTGTGTTCCTTCACTCTAGTCTCAAGACAACCCATGACATCTACTTTATTTACAGCCAGAAAGCTTTTCAATTCTTTCTGCTTATGGGCTTGATTAAGCCCCCTAATGTTCCAAGTGACAAAAATCATGAAGCATTAGGAAATATGCTTCGAGAAGGCCCCGGATCAGTTCTTTCCATTGGAGGAGTTTGCTTACAACAATAATTATCAGTCTAACATTCGAATGGCACCGTATGAGGCTTTATACGATAGGCAGTATAGGTCTCCAGTGGGTTGGTTTGAGGTGGGTGAGGCCAGATTATTGGGCACAGATTTGGTTCAGGATGCTTTGGAGAAGGTAAAGGTGATTCAGGAGAGTCTCCACACAGCCCATTCCAGACATAAAGGTTATGCAGACCAGAAGGTTCGTGATGTTTCATATATGGTTTTAGAGCGGGTTCTACTTCGGGTTTTTCCTATGAAAGGCGTTATGCGATTCAGGAAGAAAGGGAAGTTGAATCCGAGGTTTATTTGCCCTTTTAGGATATTGAGGTGAGTTGGAAGGTTGCTTATGAGCTTACTTTACCCCCCAGCTGGCAGGAGTTCATCTGATATTTCATGTTTCCATGCTCCAGAGGTATCATGGGGATCCGTTGCACGTGTCGGATTTCAGTTCAGTCTAGTTGGACAAGGATCTATCCTATATTTAGGAGCTAGTGGCAATATTGGACAGGCATGTTAGAAAGCTGAGGTCAAAGAACATTGCATCAGTGAAGGTTTAGTGGTAGGTTCAACCGGTCGAGGAGGCGACATGAGAGACCGAGTAGGATATGCACAGCCGTTACCCTCATATTTTTGGTACTTCAGGTATGTCTCTATGCTCGTTCGAGAATGAACAAATATTTATGTGTAGGAGGATGTGACGGACCGACTGATCGCTTTAAGAATTAATTCCCTGATCCCCTATTAACTGCTTTCCCCAAGTTTATTTCTACTAGTGTGATTTTCTGGGATGTTCAGTTTTGAATTTCAGAGAGCTTTGGGACATTTAGTCCCTAAATGAGAGCTTAAGTGCTTAAAAGTTGACCATAGTAGGAACATTGTGAATACGGCCTTGGAATGGAAATCTTATGGTTCTGTTAGCTCCATTGGGTGACTTTGGGGTAGGAGCGTGTTCGGATTGTGTTTTGGAGGTCCGTAGCTAAATAAGGCTTGAAAGGCTGAAAGTTGAATTTTTGGTGTTTCCAGTTCGATAGCGAGATTTTGATCCGAGGGTCGGAATGGAATTCCGAGAGTTGCAATAGTTCCATTATGTCATTTGGGATATGTGTGCAAAATTTCAAGTCATTTGGACGTGGTTTGGTTGTGTTTTGATTTTTTTCATGCTGTTTGAAGTGTTTTGAAGATTGGTACAAGTTTCAATAAGGTATTAGGTGATGTTTCTGCTTTTGGTTGAGGCGACAGGGGCCTCGGGGTAATTTTGGAGGGTTAACAAGAAGTTGAGGAAATGTTACAGCTGCTGTATTTTTGCTGCTTCTGGTATTTTCGTATATGAGGTTTGAGGACCGCAGATGCGGCACCACAGAAGTCGCTAACAGGCCGCATACGCAAAATTGAGGGAGGTCAGCAAGTTCCGCAGATGCGAGGGATTTTTCGTATAAACGAAACCGCATATGCGATTCGAAGACCGCAGGTGCAAAAATTGGCCATTTAATGAATTTTCTTAGATGCAACCTTGGCTCCACACAATCGGGACTGCAGATTCGGAAATTGTTGGGCAGAACATATAAATAGTTGCCTTCGCGAATTTCAGCTTTTCTTTCGCTATTTTAATCCGGGTTTGAATCTTTTGTGAGAGATTTTTGAGGAAAGCAAAGGGAAATCACTTGGTGGTAACATCCTTGACTTCATAACTCATTTTTATGTGATTAAAGACCTAATTAGTGGTGGAAAATTTGGGGAAAATGGGTAATTAGGGCTTGAGTTTAAGAGACATTTAAATGAGGACTTGAGGGGTCATTTGGACTCTCATTTCAGTGTTCTTATTATGCATGTACTCGTGAGAGTACAGGGTTTTTGAAAATATAAATTTCACCTGATTCCGAGATGTGGGCCGGAGGGGTATTTTGGTCATTTTACATATTTTTGTGTATTAGCTTAGAGTTTAATTGTAGAATCAGTTACTTGAAGTGTTACTTACATTATGCAATTAAATTGAATAGAATTGGGCCATTTTGAGTCGAGTACGCGTGGCTAGAAGTTGGTCTTGGGTTGATTTTTGAGCCGGTTCGAGGTAAGTGGCTTGTCTAACCTTTTGTGGGGGACCTTTCCCTTAGGATTGGTATATTTGGTAATTTAAATACGTTGTACGTGAGGTGACGATTACATACTTGTGCAAATTGTTAGAAAATCCGATTTTCATTAGGTATTTATCAGCATGTTTCCTTTCTTGTTTTATTACTTGTACTATTAAGCCTGTTGTTAGCTTAGAGAAGCATGTCTAAGTGATTTGATTGCTTTGATTGTTCAATCTGTTTACCGAAACTCTGTGCAGCATGATAGGCTAAAATTATTCATTGCCTTAATATGAAATTATTTCCCATCTCTGAATATTTTTCTTGCTGCTACTATATTTATATTGGGACTACGGATGTGGAATTTCGGTATCTCCCCCTTCTATGTTTACTTTGGGACCTAAAGGTTAGATTCCCGATAGATCCCCTGCAAAGTTATATGGAACTACGAGAATGCACCCGGTAGATTCCCCTAGTACTGGTATTTACATTTGGGATTACGCATCGAGTTTCTGGTAGATCCCCGTACATTAATAGTTGGACTACAGGACGGGATCCAGGGAGATCCACTGGACAATTGTAATAAGGACTACAGGACGATATCCTAGGAAATCCCAGATTTGTTACTATTGGTGCTGAGTTGTATTTCTTTTCGTGCTTACTTTGCTTCTATATAATTGTTGTTGTCCTGTATATTCTATTTTATTTTCACTGAAGTGCTTATTTATACTGTTCTGCCTTATACTGTTGAAACTTTATATTTTGTTTAACCTAAGTAGGGCCCTGACCTTCCTCGTCACTACGCGACCGAGGTTAGGCTTGGAACTTATTGAGTACTGCTATAGTGTACTCATGCACTTTCTGCGCATGATTTTCATGTGCAGATCCAGGTACCTCTATTCAGGATACCATTCTTGAGGCGAGACGATTCAATGGGACTTCGAGGTATATATGTTCGTCCGCAGAGCAAGGAGTATCTTTTTATTAGTCCTTGTGTACTCTTGTTCTTGTTAGACATTCCGGAGATTAGAGCTATGTAGTGTTTTTCTCAGCCCGTGGTATTTTGAAGCTTTAATAAATTCGCTATACAACTCATCAAAAGCATTTTTCATTTCTTCAAGGGAAAATAAATTTTTGGAAGAAATTTGACATACCTCTTCTTTGTTGTCTTCTTGTGCCATAAGACAAAGATTTGCGGCTTCGTCTTCCTCTTCCTCACTTGACTCGTCACTGGAGTCGCCTCCCCAAGATATGTATGCTCGTTGCTTCTTGAAGGGTTTCTTCTCCTTTTTAGCATTTGGGCAATTTGATTTAATGTGCCCGGTTTCTCCGCACTCATAGCACTTTATTTGATCTCCTTGCTTTTTGCCCTTTCGTTCATACTCTTTTCGCATGAACTTTTGAAATCTCTTGATAACGAGTCCGAACTCGTTGTCTCCGTCCTCATCATTTTGAGGTTGGCTTGTGCTTGCCTTGAGAGCGATTCTTTGCTTCCTTTGATCATCAACAAGAGCGTTAAGTATAGTAGATTCATAAGTTTTAAGATTACCTCTTAATGCGTCGATGGTGACATTTGAAATGCCAATGTATTCTTGAATCGCGTCGGCCTTGGATCGCCATTCCGGAGTGAGACTTCGGAGAATTTTTCGGACAAGTTCCTTATCCGTGAAGGTCTTCTTAAGAGCATGTAAATCATTTACGATTTTTGAAAATTGTTCAAACATCTCATCGACCTTTTCGCCTTCCTTCATGTGAAACAATTCATATGCATGGGTTAGGAAATCAATTTTGGCTTCCCTTACCTGGTCCGTACTTTCGTACGTAATTTCCAGCTTGTCCCACATTTGCTTCGCCGTTGTGCAACAAGATATCTTCCTGTAATCATCAGCATTTACAGCACAATATAATAAATTAATAGCTTTTGCATTATTTTGCACCTTTCGGATATCATCCGCATCGTATTCATCTTCAGACTTTGGCACCCATTCATTTTCAACCTTCTTGGTTGGAATTTGTTCTCAATTCATTATGACCTTCCAAAGATGAAAACTATTTGATTGTACAAATATTCTCATCCTCTCCTTCCAGTATGTATAATTTGTACCATCGAATAGCGGTGGTCGGGTGGAGCATTGTCCATCACCTATTCCTGCAAAAGAATCACGAGTAGAAGCCATAGATGTTTCTCTCAAATGGTTAAGTCTTCAGAGAGTTGGGCTCTGATACCAATTGTTAGATAATACGCTTAACGCTAGAGGGGGGGGGGGTGAATAGCGTTATAATAAAAATTAGCGTAAACTTGCGGAATTTAAAAATTGCAGGAAATAAATAAGTGCGATAAGTAAATAAATTAGAACAAACGCACCGATGTATCCTGGTTCACCACAACCCGTGGCTAGTCCAGTCCCCGAGAGACTCTCTCGAGATTTCCACTAACTTGTTAAGCTTACGGGTGCTCAACAAACCGTTACAACTTGAGGACACAAGCCTCAACAACCTTTGCTCGGAGATACAACACTCCAATACTTCAACCAAGGAAACACAAGTTCCTTCTTACAACACAAGGGACTAACACTTCCCTTCAAGTGTACAAAAACACTTAGCACTCAAACAAGACACTCCTTTAAGAGTAGATATGAGTAATAAAGCTTATGTAATGAATATAAAATGATAAGCAATAAAGTATGCAAGCTTTAGCAATTGTATGATCAGTTGTTGTGTGTTGTTGTTCTTAAAAGACTGAATTGAAGCTGTATTTATAGCTGAAAAACTTTGTATTACCGTTGCCTAATTGCCAATTAAGAATTGCTGATTTTACTCAGTGACAATCGATTGTCAAAGTACCACAATCGATTGTTTGCCAGTTCTTTCAAAAATCAATCCCAGATTTTACGCTTAACAATCGATTATCTAAGATCAATAATCGATTACTGGCAACGTTCAAAAAATTATTTCCAAATTTTACGTAAAACAATCGATTGTCAGAAATCTACAATCGATTACTTGGCAACGTTCAAAAAAATCATTTCCGGATTTTACTTAAAACAATCGATTATAGCAAATCAATAATCGATTACTCAGCAACGTTCAAAAAATCCTTTCCAGATTTTAATTAAAACAATCGATTATAAGAAATCAATAATCGATTACCTGGTGGTATTTGAAAACATTTTGGCAACGGTCAGTTATACAATCGATTATACTAAGTTAACAATCGATTATATATCAGTCTTGAAAAATCAATTTAGACACTGCCTCTTGACAATCGATTGTTATAGGTTCACAATCGATTATTTAATAACTTTGAAAAAGTCTGGAAGACACTTCCTCAACATAATCGATTGTCATAAGTTAACAATCGATTATTTTGTGACTTTGAAAAATCTGATGGACACTGTCTCTTCACAATCGATTGTCATTAGCTTCACAATCGATTATTTTGAGCTTTGAAAAACTTTGATGGACACTGCCTCATCACAATCGATTGTCATAAGGTTCACAATCGATTGTCATGCAGATTTGAAAAATCTGATGCTCACTGCCTTAACACAATCGATTGTCATAAGTTCACAATCGATTGTCAAGCAGCTGACTTAAACATAATCGATTATCATAAGTACATAATCGATTATCTTAGTCCAGATTTTAGAGGCATGTTTAAAAATCATTTTGACTAAAGTAAATATGCATTATTTAAAATCATTTTGCTCTAAATTAAATATGCATGATTTGTTAAAAATATTTTTACGAGAGAAGCCAAGTCTTGAGTTTAAGTTGTCGCATCAAGATCACAATTAAATACCGACTCATATAAAACTTAATCTCGATCTTTGTCTTGTGCTTGAATCTCGTTATATATCAATTTTGCGCTTGTGCTTGGACCTCATCATATGTCAATTTGCGCATAGTTTGTCATTCATCAAAACCTACAAATATGAACACACGTTTGGTATAGTGCCTTGAGAACGTGTTTCCAACATTTTTATTTCCATGGTTTTATTTTACTTTGTTCTTTTTCTCTTTTTTTTGATCCTTTTTGTTTTTGTGATTTGTAAGGTTTGCCATTTGTGGCCTCAGCTCCACTTCCATTCCTTCTGCTAGGCTTTCTGTTAGCTCTGCATTGGAAATAGTTCTGAGTGTATCTTCTTCTAAAAGGAAGAATGTTGAAGCTTGTGGCTCCGAAAAAGAAGAAGATAATGAAGATAGTTCCTTCGCGAGGAAGCCGTGAGTTAGAAGACGTGTGGTTTTAGATGATGAAGCCACTGTTTCTCATGACCCCCTCCAGGTTCTGTGCCCGTTTCTAAGGAATCACCACTCGCCTCTCTTCCAATGACCATAGTTGCTACTAATGTTAATCCTCCTGTTTCTTCTTCTTCCTTAACTACATATGATAAATATAAATTTTTAACCACTTATTAATACATTCTTGCTTTAGTTTTAGTCCGAAAGTATTGACTTTTGTTCCCAAAATTAATGAAATTGTGAAAAGTGTAGGAATGTTGGAGAATTGGACCTTAATGAACAAATCTAACTCAAAAAGAATGTTCCGGCTGATAAGGGAAGAATGAGAGCAACAGGCCAAAAGTGCAATCTGTAGAGTAAAGCGTGGACCACACAATTATCTCTGCAACCCCAAATCTTGTGTTGATGCTCAGATAATGATTGAAGCAAAGTGCGGACCACATACAGTTTGTGCGGCTGCAAAACATGGTTGCAATAATAAGAATTCAAAAAGTTCAGAGAGTTTGCAAAATGACCAAGGGTGTAGCCTTGCCAAAAGTGGAGCTGCAGAAGCTGAAGTGCAGTCGTAGACCAAATTGTGTGGTTGCAAAATTCCTCAACCTGCAGAACCAAGTAAAGTGCGCACCACACATCGAATTGTGTGGACACATAACCTTCCGAGGAGCATTTTTGTTGCGAATTTTTTGCCACTATAAACAGACAAAAATCACTTTCCTAGGGCAACTTTTATAGTTTTTTGAGTTGTAGCCGTTGTAGTTTACTACTTTTGGTAATTTGTGACCAAATTGGATTAAAAACACATTAGTTTATCATTTTAATTTATATTATGGATTTAATTAATATTGTTTTCATTATTTTCTTCCATTTTTATTATGAGTAGCTAGATATTTTCTAGGATTGTGACTTAATCCTAGTGTGTAAACCTTATGGGTAATTAATATAATGCTTGTTTATGATTGGGTGTTATTTATCCTTGTTCAAATATTATTTCTAGAATTAATGGTTGCAAATATTGATTCATGCCTTTTTGACTCGGTTTTTACTTGAGAAAGAGAGATCTATTTTAGGAAACCTTGGCTAATAAGAAATTGTGCTAGTTAAGGTTTTGGTTAGCCTAATTAAAGGGTTTGAACTAGAGTAGGAAATATCCGACTTGGGCTCATATAAACTATTTGCCTTGATACCCAATTGGGCATGAGAAAGCTAACTTGGGCAAAATCACTCAATGAACGAGAGGTATTGAGTGGGTAATTTAAAGTTGAGCATTATAATACATCTGATTACTAAAAAAAGTATTAGCACAATTAACCCATTAGGCTAACACCTAGGTGAATGTTATATCCCTAGGTTTTTTACCCATATAAAAAAATATCAAAAATAATTACTCATCTTCTAGTCTCTTTCTCTAGTTAGTCATTGCTACTATAAATTGTAGAAGTAAATTACAAAGCCTCTTGTTTGGAAGTGTAATTGAGCTATTTCATCTACGCTCATCAAGTGTACAAGCTAAAGCCCATATATAAACCCCTGTGGAAATCTACCCCGACTCATTATTGGGTACTATTCTTCCAATGACTATTTCCACTAATTATTGAGTTTGGTTTGGGCATGGACCAATTTTTGGCATTGTTACCGGAGAGTTTTAACGGTTTTAGCTATATATGTGAGTATGTTTTTGGAATATCTTCTTTTCTTTCCATGTTACTAATTTGTTGAAGAAATTATAGGTACAAACATGGCGAAAAATAATCTCGAAAATATGCCTTTGGGGGACTTGAATGGTGAGGAAGAACAACAACTCGATGATATACCTCAAGTGCCACAACCTAATCGGCGAGATCGGGTGCCACAAGAAAACATGCATGTACCACTCCTCCCTCTGCCACCTCAACCACAAGTGGCACAATACCGGATATTACCCAATGAAGGTTATGCTAGTACAATAGTCCCTCCCCATATTAGCGCGGACAACTTTTAAATCACCAATGTGAAGGCTTCTTCACCGGTGCACCAACTCAAAATGGTTACAAACATTTGAAAGGCTTTATGGATACATGTTAGGGGAGCTACCAAACTAATATTTTAGAGGATTCCTTGAGCTAAAGGCTTTTTCCTTTCTATCTATGGAGTAAAGCTTTAAATTGATTGAAAAATTAGCTGAACCATTCAATACACACTTGGGATGAGTTGGAGGCCAAGTTCATTACTACGTTTTTCTCTCTCGAGCACATGGCTAACCTTCGGGATGAAATCTTATAATTCAAGTAAGAATGGAATAAACCACTATACGAAATTTGGGAACACAATAGAATAATGGTTAAGGAATATCCTAAAAAAAATATGATGGAGAACATGTTATAACAAACCTTGTATCATGGGATCAACACAACCAAACAATGTGTAGCGAACTAACTAGCTAGTGGAAATTTCATGATAACGCCTTATGCGGAAGCGTGTGACATTCTAGATGAGATGACAGAAATGTCATCGGCTTAGGAATCCCGAGCTAATGTTCCACAATGTGATCTAAATATGATACGCATATACAAAGAGTTGCAAGACCATGGAAAACATATTGCCAAATTGACAACAACCATGACTCACTAGCAACAACCCAACTCAATCAAGTGCAAGCGCTTAAGCAAGTTCATGCTATGGAATGAGTTAATGTGTTGGTGAACAAGCAGAACAGCGAGGGTTCACAAATGCAAAGCAACATGATGGCAATATTGAACAAAGTAATTCTTATAATGAGAAAGAGGATGAAATTCAGTACGTGAACAATTTTCAAGGGAAAAGAAACAACTTCCAAGTCTCAAGTCAACAACAATGGCAACTACAAAATAACTGTGGCAATTGGAGTTCTAACCATCAAGGAAATTTGCATAATAAAAATAACCAAGGAAATTGGTGAGGTAACAATAAAGGTGGTTGGAGAAATAACCCAAGCAATCGAGGGTCAGGTTTTTAAAGGCCCCTAGTGTATTAACAACGAGGCAACCAACCTCCTTATCTTTCTCATAGTTCAAGTTCTTCAAACAATTATATGGGACATATTGAGAATATATTCAAGCAAATGATGGGGAAAGTTTTTAATTCGGATGCCCAACTTGCCTCACACAACACATCAATCCATAATCTAGAAGTTCAAATGGGGAAAATCTCTCAAGCTCTAAATTCTAGTCCTAAGGGTGCACTACCAAGTTACACAGTGGTGAAACCGAAGGGAGGTAACAATATGGGGCATTCTAGGACGGTTATCACAAGAAGCAAAAGATGCAATATTTTACCCAGCTCAAGTGAAAGGCAATTTATCGGTGATGACCAAGTGTTGCAAGAAGAAGAGATCCTAAACAATATTTTTCAAGCAAATGAGGAAGTTCGTATTGATATTGATGAGTGTTAAAGAGAGTGTAGAGGAGATAAACCCATATAAGAAACACATCATTGACATATAGGGACCGGTAGTGCAAAAGGCGATGGCACCATTGCCTAAGATTCCACCTCCATACCTTCAAAAACTTGCCAAGAAAAATGGTATGAATTAATTCAAGAGTGTCATTCAAATGATTAAGAGCCTTTCAATCAATGTGCCATTGGTAGCTTTGGAAAAAAATGCCTGGTTATGCAAAGTTTATGAAAGATCTTGTGACCAAGAAGCGGTTGATGAATTTTGAAACTATTAAGGTCACTCATCAAATGAGTGCAACTGTTCATTCCATATCTCCTAAATTAGAGGATCCCGGTGCTTTCACGATTCTTTGTACAATTAGGTATGCCGAGTTTGCTAAAGATCTTTGTGATCTTGGGGCAAGTATAAATTTGATGCCCTATTCAGTTTTCAAGACTTTGGAAATTGGGAAACCAAGAGCCACTTTTATGAGGTTGCAAATAGCCAATCGTACCATGAAGTGGTCGTTCGGCGTGATTAAATATGTTTTGGTCCAGGTTAAATAAATTAATTCTTCCACCGAACTTTGTTATTCTAAATTGTGAAGTTGATTAGGAATTGCCTATCATTATTTGGAGACCTTTACTTTTCTACGGGTAAGGCTATTTGTGATTGCTAAGTCGGAGAACTCACTTTCTGGGTTGGTGATGAACAAGTGGTATTCCATGTGTGTAAGGTCCATGCGACAACCAAATAGTAATGAGGTGTGTTATTTTATGGACTTGGTGACCAATGTTATTGTTGATGATCCAACTGCTACGATCAATGTTGGTGACATGTTGGAGGCCGCTTTGCTCAATTTTGAAGATGAGAGTTGGATGTAGCAGTGTGAATTCGAATCGGTTTATCGATTAATCGAATCGATTATTTGTTATCGGTTTATCGATATCTGTTTATTGATTTATTGATTTCGATTTCAGTTTCGAAGTTTTCCTTATTGAGTTATCGATTTCGATTTCGATTCTGGCCTTTTCGGTTTATCGGTTTATCGATAAACCGATAAGATATACTAATTTTTTTTAATTTTTTTTTCTTTTACCCTTATTTTATAATACCCTTTCCTTTACCCTAGGTCCCTAGCTATATTATTTTCTCTACCTCATTTAAGGAATGATAATATTTAAAGCTCAAGGGAATGAAGTGCAAATTAATGGAAAAGAGAATTAGCCGTGATGATGTATTTTATTTTTTTATATCGTTGGAGTGTTAATGGTATACATTTGATCCCTTAATTTAATTTCGTTTAATGTGCTTGTTGACACAATATTTATGTTATAAACGGTGTTATTCTTATTTTAGCTTGTCCATATTAGTTAGGCATGTTTGTAGCGATATACTTTCTGTGAAATCCCAAAAATTTGCTTATTGGTGTAATCGATAACCAAATCGATAAGCCCCAAAAATTGATAAATCAAAATAAAAAAAATCAAAACCTTAGCAAAATGATAAGGATAAGCATATGTTCAAATCGATAATCGATAAGTAATTATCAATGAGGGTCAAAATCGAATCGATAAATCGAATGCACACCCCTAGTTGAATGGTTTCATGGAATCTGTGAACTCTTTACAAGGAATGGGGTCGTACAACTATGCACCCTAATAATTATCCTTGGATCTTGAGAATATGAAGACTCCTCCTACAAGGCCTTCCATTGAAGAGCCTCCTACTTTGAAGTTGAAACCATTACCTCCACACACTTGGTATGAATTTCTTGGCCCTTGTTCTACTTTACCGGTTATTCTTTTCTCTTGTTTGACTAATGTGCAGGTTTATTCCATATTGGCGGTGTTACAAAAGAGAAAGAAGGCTATTGAGTGGACTTTGGCATATATTCGGGGTATAATCCCCGCCTTTTGCATACATAATATCATGTTGGAGGATGGCGCTAAACTATCCATTGAACATCAAAGAAGATTCAATGAGGCTATGCAAGAAGTTTTCAAGAAAGAGATTATCAAGTGGTTGGATGTCGGGGTTGTCTACCCTATCTGATAGTTCATAACCTCTCTGATTCAATATGTCCTAAAAGGGGGCATAATGGTGGTCAATGATGATTAGAACAAGCTGATTCCTACAAGAACAGTGACATGTTGGAGGGTCTGTATGGATTATCACAAGCTCAATTAAGTTACAAGGAAGGTTCACTTTCCACTTTCTTTCTAGATCAAATGTTTGATAGAATGGCCAGCCGTGCTTTCGATTATTTTCTTGATGGGTATTTGGTCTACAACCAAATTCTTATTGCTCTGGAAGATCAAAAGTAAACAACCTTTGCATGTTCTTATGGTACTTTTGCTTTTAAGAGGATGTCATTTGGTTTGTGCAATGCACCGATGATTTTCAACGGTGTATGATGGATATTTTCACGGACATGGTGAGAGTCCTTGATGTTTTCATGGATGACTTCTCGATGGTTAGGGATTCTTTTGATAATTGTCTTGCAAATTTAGACAAAGTGTTGACTAGATGTGAAGAGGCCAACTTGGTGCTCAATTGGAAGAAATGACATTTCATGGTTGAGAAAGGTATTGTCCTAGGCCAGAAAATCTCAACGAATGAAATTGAAGTTGACAAAGATTGAGGTGATTTCTAACCTTCCACCCTTGACTTCGATGAAGGGTGTGCGGAGTTTCCTAGGCCATGTAGGTTTCTACTGGCGCTTTATCAAAAATTTCTCTAAAGTGGTGACCCCATTGTGTAAGATCCTTGAGAAGGATGCCAATTTTAATTTCAATGATGATTATATGAGGGATTTTGAACTATTGATGCTCAAGTTGACCAATATTCCTATCGCTACCGCTCCCAATTAGAGTTTGCCTTGAACACATGTGTGATGTGAGTGAAGTAGTACTTGGGATTGTTTTAGCGCCACGTATCAACAAAGTTGTTCATCTCGTCTATTATACTAGTAATACCATGAATAGTGACCAAGTCAATTATATTGTTACAGAGAAAGATCTCATTACTATTATATTTGCAATTGAGAAGTTTCGCTCGTACTTGATGTGTGCCAAAGTTGTTGTCCATACTGATCATGCGACACTTCGCTATCTTAATCGCAAGGAGGATTCTAAAGCCTGGTTGATGAGATGGGTACTCTTTGTACAAGAATTTGATATTGATATATAAGATACGAAAGGTAATGAAAACCAAGAGGCAGGCCACTTGTCTCGTTTGGAGGAGGATGGAAGGCTTCATGATAGCCTTGAAATCAATGACTCCTTTCCTGATGAGCAACTTTTGGCAATTTCAATGAAAGAGGTACCATGGTTTGCATACTTGGCAAATTTTCTTGTGAATGGAATCTATCTGGATGAGTTCTATTCAAACCAAAGGAAGAATCTCAAAAGAGATTTTCTAGATTATTATTAGGATGAACTATACCTTTTATAAATTTTTATGGATGGGGTGATTAGAAGGTGTGTACCGAAAGAAGAGCAAGGCAGTATTCTTGGGAATTATTATTCTTTACCATATGGTGGTCATCATGATGGAACAAGAATGACGACCTATGTTCTTAGTTGTGGTTTCTATTGGCCTACTATTGACAAAGAAGCAAGTGATTCAGTAAAAAGATGTGATGAATGTCGACGGGCCGGTGGAATTTCAAAGAAAAATGACATGCCTCTCACAACCATCTTCGAGATTGATGTTTCAATATTTTGGGCACTGACTTTATGGGCCTTTTTGTGAGTTCTTGTGGAAACACCTTTATTTTGGTCATACTGGATTATTTGTCCAAGTAGGTTGAGGTTGCCAGCTTACCCAACAATGAGGCGAGAAGTGTAGTGACTTTCTTGAAAAAAGAATTTTTTTTACAAGATTTGGTACTCCATGTGTAATCATAAGCGATGAGGGGTACACTTTTGCAACAAAGCTTTTGACACTTTATTTAGAAAGTATGGCGTTACTCACAAGACCAAAACTCACTATCACCCATAAACTAGTGGGCAAGTGGAAGTCTTCAACCAATAAATAAAAAGTATCTTGTCTAAAATGATGAATGCTAATCAGATGGATTGGTCCAAGAAGCTTGATAATGCGTTATGGGCTTATCGAACGACTTACAAAACAAATATCTAAATGTCTCTATACCGGTTAGTGCTCGGGATAGCTTGTCATCGTCTGGTGGAACTAGAACACAAGGCAATGTGGGCTTTAAAGAAATTGAATGTTGATTGGGATATAGTCGCTAAGTTGCGGGTTGCACACTTGAATAAATTGGATAAGTTCTGGTACCATGCATATGCGAGTTTATCCTTGTACAAAGAAAAGATGAATATCTTCATGATAAATACATTTAAACAAAGAGTTCAAGGTGAGCAATCTTGTATTGTTTTTTTACTCAAGGTTGGGGATGTTTCCAGGGAAGCTAAAATCCAAGTGGAGTGGTTCGTTTAAAATTTTGGTGTGGCACCCTTTGTTTCATTAGATTTGAAAAACAAGAATAATGAAATATTCAGAGTCAATGGTCACTCGGTATAGCATTATTTGGGAAAGGTTGGAGATAGCCACGTGGTGGCAGTCATTTACTTCACTTGAGGATACTTTAATATTGCATTGTGCCGCGATGTTAAATCAGGCGCTTTTTCGAAGGCAACTCATATTCTTTTCCTTTTTCTTTTATAGTTATATGTTATTTGGTTATTCTAACTTCATTTGAAGTGTGATACAAGGTTTAGTGTTACATGCAAGAAGGGTGGACTTAAAATGGCTAAGTGTTGAAGGAAAGGCAGACCACATTTTAATTGTGCTGACCACAGAATTTTGTGTGCCACAACAGAGGTGCTTGTGCAGCCGCACATTTCACATGCGGACTGCACAATTGGAGGCTTGCCAAAGTGTCAAAAATGCAACTCTTTGAAGTTTGAGACTGTCAGTGTGGGGCTAATCTGCGACTGCAAGCAGAATTGCGATGTTCACACTAAAAAATGTGCGGACCACACATGAGGAATAGAGAATTGAGGCCGAGGAGAAAGAGCACGGACCACACTTGGATTTGTGCGACCTCACTTGGTCTTTTTCCATCTTAATAATTCTAAGTATAAATCGGAGTTTTGACTTCATTTTACACTTTTTACCATACTCAAATTCATTGTTGCTCTGCAAACCGTACTGAGATATTTTCACTATCCACCACACACTAACCTGTTCTTACACACCTAGTGTACTCACTTTATCTGGTATGCTTCGCTTTATGTTTATCTTTGTGTTAGTTTAATTTTGAAAATTTTAGTTTCTTTTTAGGCCATTTGTTATTAGAGTTCATACATGTGTCCATGTGGGGTAGATCTGTACTAGGTAGTTATTGATACATGCTCAAATAGGTCGGTTTAGTTTGATTTGATATTTATACCATGTTTCCATATTGATTTGCACAACCAATTTCAAAATCTAAGTGAAAAAGACTGCTTGTTCGTGAACATTTAAAATATGCGGCCGCATTTGAATTTGCGCGGTCTACGATTTAGTTATTCTGGGTAACTAGCATAGGCAAGTGCTTTTTTGGTCTCACTTTAATTATGCAGACCACAAAATTTCAAGAATGGTCGAACTTAGGTCCGTATTGTCTATCAGAGATCTGTCTCTTGAGAAAAAAATATGTGGACTGCACTTTAAATTTTGTGGACCGCATGTGAATTATGTTGCCGTAGTTTGGCCATCGCACTGTCTTCTAAGAAAAGGCATTTAAGCCTCTGAATGTTTTTTAGAAATGCATCTGCACTTGAATTTTTGCTGTCCGCACTCCATTTCTGTGGCTCCACATAAGAATATGCCGACCGCAGTTCTCGTTTTCCCACAACATGTTAATCTATAGTAACCCTACTATGTCCACAATGTTCTCTCTTGTAACATGAGTCTTGGCTGTGTTGAATGATGATTTTCAACTAACAACCCTCTTTGTTTTGATACAATAATGGTTCGATCGCGAGGCCACGACAAAATTTCCAAAGGTAGAGGTGAATCCTCTAGAGGTCGAGGCAGAGGTACGTTGCCCCTCAGTATGCCCAAAACTATTAGGAAGAAGTACACAGCAGGCAGGGGAGGGGTGCATACCTCTCTAAGTATAGCTCTTATATCCCGTCTAGGGAAGCTTCTGAGGGAAACTCCATGTATACTCCGGAGGAGCAGGCAGCAGCACAGCCCATGACACAGGGGCGATCTAAGCCCATGAATGTGGCTTCATTATCTCATCATACTTTCGAGGGTTCGAAAAGTGCTAGCTAGAATTCTGAGCCAACAGTTGTTCTAAAGATATATAAGTAGAATAATCAAGATGCCCCTGATGATGGTAGAGGGGGAGGGTAGATATATTGGTTTTGAGAGATAAAATAAGATGGAAATATGGGATGACAAATTTTTTTAGTTTGGCTGCTTTCGCTGATTTCTGGATATGGTGGCCGATGAGATCAGTTTCTGTCGAAGGATCTAGATAGATACAATGCTGGAATGTTGAGGCAGTTTAGATCGAAGAAGGTTGGATGTTGTTCACTAATAGAGTCAGCATTTCACACATCCACAAGGCTGAAAGGTGACAAAAGTATGCATCCTCAAGCTGAGGTTTGGTCAGCACACGCTGAACGCGTACTTTGGTTTTGAGGACTTAGAGAAAAAAGAGTACCTCGAGAAGTTGGAATTGAAAGAAGAAGTCTGGCCATGGATTTCTGAGTTCTTAGCACTACTGGGACCACCTCCACCATGGATTTCTACCGGGGTTCCCATTCAGCAGAATTGTAAGGCCCCGAAAAATTTCGCTAAGTAATCTAGGATTTTGTGATGTAAGTAGGCTAATTAAAATATGTTATGTTCTATTAATATGGTTTACATCAACTGTATTTGGTAAATATTTATATAAGTCTTATGGTAAGTAATTTAGGGTCCAAGGCAAGGCCTAAGTTTAAGGAAAATTGGGAAAGTTCATAATAGGCTAACATTCCAAAATAACTTTGCATAAGTCCGCACTTTGAATGAGCAAATCTAAAAATTTATAAGGTTCTATGTAATGAATAGTATATAAAATGAAAGGTCTTTGATTCTAGTTTACAACGTTCAAGCTATTAGTCATTTAGACATTCCTACACAAAGTTATGATAAAATTACCAAAGGCAAGAAAAATGATATCTTGTGTCAGATATGCGATCGCAAAAGCCATTATGTGGTCTGCGTACTTGATTTGCGATCGCAAATCAGGTCGCAAACTGGTCTAGTATATCCGAGTTTTGGGAACCGAGTTTTGTGACACATTTGAGGCCTGCACACCCATTCTGCAGTCCATTTTGCAACCGTAGACCCGCATTCGGAGAGTTAATCTTCCTATTTTATAACTCGACCCCATTTTAATATATAGTGTTTGGGGCTTCATTTGAAGTCATTTTTCTACTAAATTTAGGGAGAGTTGAGAGAATTTTAGAGAGAGAAGGAGGAACCTAACATTCAATATGTAAGATCCCGTGAAAATGAGTGCTCAAGCCCTAGCAACTCATAGAGTCAGGTCTACCTATGTGTTGGAAGCCTTTTCTACTGATTTTATACTTAAAAATCTAGAGTCAAATTTTTCCGAAAAAAATGTCATTTCTGTGGTCACGAATGCGGTCGCAGATCAGATATGCGGACCGCATATTGACCGCAGAGTTAATCAGAGAGAAGCAAAATTGAATGTTGAAAATGCGGTCCATATGCGATCGCATAACCAATATGCGGACCACATAGAATTCGCATAAATTTCTCGAGGATTTGTGGAGGTCAATTCTGCGGTGCAATATGCGACCGCAGAATGGTTATGCGAGCCGCATTCTCACCGCATACCCAAACAGAGAGGTTAGCAACTTGGGACCATTATGCGGTCCAATATGCGGACTGCATGTCAACTATGTGATCACATAGTTGACCGTAGATCCTGCACGAACATCAGTTTTCTAAAATTTTTAAATTCGACCCTTTTCTAATAAACACCCCAACCCCTCATTTATACACATTTTCTGAACAAAATAAGAGAGGGGGGAGGGGGAGTCCTTGAGATATAAAGGATTCTTCATCAAATTGATCCTCCAAAACTATCCGGGCTGAGAAAAATTTTGAGTTATTGTCTTCATCTCCACTCTTACAGGTAAAATCCCTAGCCCTTTTCTTTAATTTTTCTAATTTAAGCTAAGGGAAGGGAGTCTTATGCTTTGATTTTGAACTAACAATTGAAAACCCTCATGCATGTCACTCAAAACCTAGAATCTAGTAAAGGGAAATTGGATAGAAATAGAGAACTAAGCTAGATAGCTTGGTGACTGAGAATAGGAACTTAAAAAGGGAATTTGACTCCAGGTATATATGGCTAACCTTGATCCTTGTGAAATCGCATTACTTGGCATGTGAATTGTTTGGTAGTTGATATCTATGTTGGTTATTTGTGAACTTCTTGTGACTGGTTTGATTGTGAATGCACCTCATGGTAAAAGTTGAATAACAAGTGATTGAAGGAATCTGTAAATGGTGAAACAAGTCTATCTGTGAAAATAATGTACTTGAAATGTTGTGGGAAATTGTGGTAACTTGAATTGACTACGAACTGTTGAAAGTTAAGAAATTGGTACTAATTGTTATGGAAACACTTGTAACACTGTTGTGGTGATCTATTGAGGTGTATTTGTTGTTTATCTTTGTGACTTGCTATTTGGTTGTGTTTGTTGTGAATTGAAACTGTGCGGCAGGGTCGGGTTGCGCGCCGCAACACGGTGTAATTAGGTATGGGTTGGTGTGATAAGGGTGCCCGAGATAATAAGGGTAGACGAGGTAATAAGGGTGGAAAAGTGATCGAAAGCACTATTGATATATATACATTTGAACAAAATTTTGAAATCATTGATGTGGAATTGTGAAAGGAGATAGCAGAAGAGTTTGTAACTTGTGGGGCATTGATTGCCCCTTTGTTTGAATAATTATACCTTCTATATGTGTTTGATTTCTACTTCTATTGTTGTGTTCTACTTGCATATGGCTTGAGTTTACTTGGGACAAGTTTCGTTCATACACACCAATACAATTCAAATGTGCTGACATCCCTTTTTCTGGGGGCGCTACATTCGTGTTATGATTGTAGGTGGATCTTCAGCAGGTACTCCAGTCCACCGTCCGTAGCGCTTCCTCATTCCCCATTAGCTGCATTGGTGAGCCCCTTCCCTTTCGGGGCCCACTGTTGCTCATGCCACCCTTGTTCTTGTACTTTGGGATCTTATTTTGGTGTATGTAAAAAGGGTATAGCCTGGGCCTACTTACCGACAAGTATAGTACTGTCATCCTTATCCTTAGAGGCTCCGTAGACATGAAATGTGGGTCGTGAACCATGTAGTAAGTATTTTTTGTTTTGAGCATTGTAAATTTTAAACCACACTAATGTTATCTATGTTATGTATGTTATGTAAAAAAGGGAATCTCAATTATAAATAGTTGTTTGCTCTCGGTTAGTAATTAATGGAAAATGTCAGGTAACTCGTGGGTCAGGAAAGGCATCCAGGTCCACTCTACTGGGGATACCCGGTTAGTGCCGGTCATGTCCCTCGGATTTGGGGCTTGACAAACTTGGTATCAGAGCCTAAGGTTCTAAAAAAAGAGTCAAAGGGTGTCTCGGAGCCGTGCCTAGTAGAGCCCTTCTTATTGGTGTTTTGTCGACCATATTTTATACGTACGGGCTACACAGGCATTTAGAAAACTACTCTCTTCTTTCTTATTCCATTTTGTGCGGTGAAGTGAAAAGTGAAAATACTTGTGTCTAACTCGTGCCTTGTTCCGATATTTTCAGAGATGGCACCTAATAATAAGCTTAGACTCGGCCTTGAGGCCAGCGCCACCCCAAGTGTGATCCTGGGCCATGTACCTGACGCCGTGGGTGAGAGTGACTCCCCGACTTTGAATTTTCCTGGCCCGTCCTATTGAGATCCAAGAAATCCTGTTCCACCAGTGGTAGAGGGCGTCACCATCCCTCATACCAATATTCCTAATCCTTGCATTGCTTCATCTCCCGGTTCCGAGGATTCTGATAGGGACCTTAGGGGAGCCATCCGTATGTTGACCCAGTTAGTGGCTGCTCATGCTCAGAGATCTCATGATGCTCTTATGTCCTCCAGTGGACAGGGAGATTTTGCCAACTCCAGAGTCCACTAGTTTCTGCAATTGGCCCCTCCAGAGTTTTCAGGCACAGACCCAGAGGCCGATCCACAAAATTTTCTTGATGAAATGTAGAAGACCCTTCGTGTGATGAAGGCCACAGAATCAGAGGGGGTTGAGTTGGCTTCCTACAGGTTGAAGGGAGCGGCACGGTCGTGGTTCCAGATGTGGGAGGATTCCTGCAAGGAGGGGAGCCTCCGGCTAGATGGGAGGAATTTATGGATGCTTTTATGGATCATTTCTTGCCTGCCAAGACAATGCAGCCCGTGCCACAGAGTTTGAGGTTCTCAAGTAGGGCAGCATGAATGTTTGGGAGTACCATATGGAGTTTGTGAGGTTGTCCAAGTATGGTCCTCAGTTAATGACGACCATGAGTGCTCGAGTTCAGCCATTTTTTCAGGGTCTTACTCCATTGGTGGTGAATGAGGTTTCTACAGTGTCTTGCACTCAGATATGAACTATGGGAAGATTCTGGGTTTCGCTCAGGCCATAAAGGCTAGGAAACTGAAGATACGGGTAGATATGGAGAGTAGCAATAGGGCCCGGTCAATGGATCACTCAAGGAGGTCAACTCTGGGGAGAGGGCCATCCCCGTCATATGATTAGTCTTCAGCAAGCGCGCCGCCATATGTGCACAGCCATTAGCAGGGTAGTTCCTCGAGACCAGCTTCTGACAGCACGAGGTTGCACCAGTCCAGTCATTCAAGGGTGAGGCCCAGCAGCAGGGGGTAGCTACATGTACGAATTGTGGAAGGTTCCACATGGAAGACTTGCTATTTGGACATCCATATGTGTTATTATTGCGGGGTGAGAGGTCATGTTCAGCGGAACTATCGTGCACCTAGACATGGCATGGGTAGGGGATTCGTCCAGCCATTCAGTTCTTCAGGTTCTACATCATCTGTGCGTCATCTAGCTCCAACAGGGCGTGATACAGATAGGGGTGGGGCTCGTGGTAGAGGTGGACCTAGCCAGTTCAATGCTTTGAGTGGTCGCCAGAATGCTAAGTCTTCTCCAGATGTGGTTACAGGTATCTTGTATGTTCAGGCCATTAATTGTTATGCTCTTATTGACCCTGGGTCTTCCTTGTCCTATGTCACTCCATTCACTGCTTCGAGTTTTGGGAGAGAGCCCGAACAGCTTCTTGAGCCATTCTCTGTATCGACTCCGGTTGGTGATTCTATCACAGTCGTGCGAGTTTATAGGAATCGTATTGTCATGGTGTGTGGTCATGTTGCCACGGCCGATATTATTAAGCTTGGAAGGGTAGATTTTGATATGATTATGGGAATGTACTGGCTTTATTCGTGCTTTGCTAAGCTTGACCGTCGGACGAGAGTCATGAGACTCGAGTTTCCCAACGAGCCGGTTATTGAGTGGAGAGGGAATGGTGTTGTGCCAAAAGGTAGGTTAATTTCTCACCTTAAGGCTTTGAAGATGATTAAGAAGGGGTGTATCTATCATTTTGTCCGGGTGGCGGACACCGCTTCAGAGGTGTCTGCCCTCGGGTCTGTGCTAGTTGTAGATGAATTTTTGGAGGTTTTTCTAGATGAGCTTCCAGGGATTCCGCCAGATAGGGAGATTGACTTCGGGATTGATGTGTTGCCAGATACTCAGCCAATATCTATTCCACCATACATGATGGCGCCAACAGATATACGAGAGTTAAAGGAGCAGCTGAAGGACTTATAAGAGAAGGGGTTCATTCGAACGAGTGCGTCTCCATGGGGTGATCCAATTCTTTTTTCAGGAAGAAGGATGGGACATTTCAGATGTTGTATCGACTATCGGCAGCTTAACAAGGTCACCATCAAGAATAAATACCCTTTGCCCCGGATAGATGCTTTGTTCGACCAATTGCAAGGTGTGAAGTCTTCACCAAAATTGATTTGCGATCTGGGTATCACCAATTAAAGATCAGAGAGCGGGATATTCCTAAGACCGCCTTCAGAACCCGTTATGGTCACTTCGAATTCTTGGTCATGTCTTTTGGGCTAACCAACACCCCAATAGCTTTCATGGATCCTATGAATCGGGTCTTCAAGCCATTTCTAGACTCCTTTGTGGTTGTTTTTATTGAAAATATCCTTGTTTATTCGTGAAGCAGGGAGGATCATGCTGATCACCTCAGGTCAATTTTGCAAACTCTTCTTCAGCACTAGTTGAATGCTAAATTTTCAAAGTGTGAATTTTGGTTGGAGTCTGTCGTTTTTCTAGGACATGTTGTTTCCGGTAGGGGAAATTCAAGTGGATCCCCAAAAGATTGCAGCAGTGAAGGAGGCCTAGACCCACGACCCCGATGGAGATTCGTAGCTTTTTGGGGTTGGCGGATTATTATCGGAGGTTTGTGGAGGGGTTCTCTACCCTCGCCTCCCCATTAACTAAATTGACGCAGAAAACAGTCAAGTTCCAATGGTCTGATGCTTGTGAGAAAAGTTTTCAGGAATTGAAGTCAAGGTTGACCTCGACACCGGTGTTGGCTTTGCTGGAAGGCACGGAAGGATTTGTGGTGTATTGAGATTCCTCCAGGGTTGGTTTAGGGTGTGTGCTTATGCCACATGGGAAGGTTATAGCGTATGCTTCAAGGCAACTCAATAATCACAAGAAGAATTACCCGACGCATGATTTGGAGCTTGAAGCAGTTGTGTTTGCCTTAAAACTATGGCAGCATTACCTTTATAGGGTCCATGTGGATGTGGTTTCGGACCACAAGAATCTCCAATATTTGTTCAAGTAGAAGGAGCTAAACTTGTGGCAGCGGCGGTGGTTAGAATTGCTCAAAGATTATGATATGAACATCTTGTACCATCCAGGGAAGGCGAACGTGGTGGCCGACGCCCTCATTCGGAAATCCGTGGGAAGTTTGGCTCACTTGGGAGCGGATAGGAGGTTCCTAGCTCAAGAGGTATATCAGTTGGCCAATCTTGGGGTTTGTATCTCGACCCCAAATGAGGAGGAGATTATGGTGCACAACGTAGCTGAGTCGTCGCTTGTAGCGGAAGTCAAGGAAAAGCACTTAATTGATCCAGCATTGGCACAAATAAGGGAGTGGGTTCAGAGTAGCAAGATTTCGGCATTCTCACTCAACGGTGATGATAGAGTGTTGCGATGTCAAGGTAGGCTATGTGTTCCAGATGTAGCTAATCTTCGGGAGAGGTAATGGCTTAGGCCCATTATTCCAAAATTCGGTGCACCCAGGCTCTACAATAATGTATGACGATCTCAAGGAAATGTATTGGTGCAGTGGTATGAAGAGGGATGTGGTAGACTTCGTATCCAATTGCTCGAACTATCAGCAAGTAAAAACCGAACACCAGCGGCCCAATGGGCTAACCCAGCTTATGGAGATACCAATGTGGAAATGGGAGATGATCAACATGGATTTCATGGCAGGACTACCTCGCACTCAGCGCAAGTTCGACTCATTTTGGGTGATAGTGGATCGACTCACCAAATAAGCTCACTTTATGCCAGTCAAGTCCACCGATTCTGCAGAACAATATGCTCGATTGTATATCAAGGAAATAGCGAGACTTCATGGTACTCCACTTTCTATTATTTCGGATTGAGGGGCTCAATTCACAGCTATCTTTTGGACAAAATTTCAGCAAGGGTTGGGTACTCAGGTGAACCTCAGCACGGCTTTTCACCCACATACTGATGGTCAAGTAGAGCGGACTATTTAGACGCTTAAAGTTATGTTGCGGGCTTGTGTCTTGGATTTCAAGGGTAATTGGGATGATCACTTGACCCTTGTAGAATTTTCTTACAATCCATGCTAGCATCCAAATGGCCCCATTTGAGGCATTGTACGGGAGGAGGTGTAGCTCCCTGATTGGGTGGTTCGAAGTAGGTGAGGCAGAGTTGATAGGGCCGGATCTCGTGCACCAGGCCATGGAAAAAGTTAAAGTCATTCAAGAAAGGATGAAGATTGCTCAGAGTCGCCAGAAATCCTATGCAGTCGTGCGTTGAAGGGAATTGGAGTTCAAGAGGGTGATTGGGAATTCTTGCGGGTATCACCCATGAAGGGAGTCATGCGATTTGGGAAGAAAGGGAAGATAAGTACTAGATATGTTGGTCCTTATCATATTATTCAGAGGATCGGACAAGTTTCTTATAGATTGGAGTTGCCCCCTAAAATATCCTTAGTGGATCCAGTGTTCCATGTGTCCATGTTAAGAAAAGTGGTTGGGGATCCGTCCACCATCATGCCAGTTGAAGACATCAAGGTTACTGAAGAGATATCATATGAAGAGATCCCGGTTGCTATTCTTGATAGACAAGTCCGTAGGTTGCGAAATAAGGATATCGCTTCGGTCAAGGTGTTGTGGAGAAACCAACAAGTTGAATAGGCCACGTGGGAAGCGGAAGATGAGATGAAAGTAAAATACCCCTATTTGTTCGAACAAGTCTAGGAGTGGTCATGTAAGTCCTTGTCCCCAAGCAAACTAGCATTGTGTCCCCTTTGGTGTAAAAGTTCCTAAATACTTCACTATTATAATTCTTCAAGTTGTGCCAAAATATTATGTGTTTTAGTTGTAGATAATTGACCCATGGTAGAGCGAGTATAAAGCAATAATGATTAGTTTTGCATGGAGGGATTGTATTGAAATGACTAACTGTGTCGCACTCCCTAAAGTAATCAACTATGTGCAAAAAGGGTGCTAAACAATTGAATGTGTGCAGGTATGAAGGTAATGAACTAAACCATAGGCAACCAATCTTGTTAAATGGAGGTATCATACTCTTGTGATTGTGATAAATGCATGGCTTTGATAGTACAGACGATTAATGCTTAATTTAATTGCATGTGGTGTATCAAAAAGGTTAAAAGTGTGTCGAGAGTTTGAATATGTATAAGTGTGAATATTGTGTTAACTGTTATAGGGGTAGCAAGATTTGTGTAGTGGTGCTTGGAAATATGTTTTGGGACTCACTGACAGGTGGATATGTCCATATTATAAAGGAGGCTCTGCCAAAATATACCTAAATCATAAGAGTTATTGAAAAACTTAGGAGCTTGCATATCATTCTTTCCAACCATTTTATTTTGGAAGTTCTCATTCGAGGACGAATGATTTTAAGTGGGGGAGGATGTACAACCCCGTGAAAATGAGTGCTCAAGCCCTAGCAACTCATAGAGCCAGGTCCACCTATGTGTTGGAACCCTTTTCTACTGATTTTATACTTAAAAATCTAAAGTCAAATTTTTTTTCTAAAAAATGTCATTTCTGCGGTCAGGAATGCGGTTGCACATCAGGTATGCGGACCGCATATCGATGGAAGAGTTAATAAAAGAGTAGACAAATTGGATGTTTAAAATGCGATCCATTATGTGATCGCATAACCAATATGCAGACCACAGAGTCATCGCAAAAATTTCTCGAGGATTTGTGGAGGTCAAATTTGTGGTGCAATATGCGACCGTAGAACAGGTATGCAGACTGAATTGTCACCGCATACCCAAACAGAGAGGTCAACAATTTGGGACCATTATGCGGTCCAATATGCACGCATGTCAACTATGCGATCGCATAGTTGACCACAGATCCTGCACGAACATCCGTTTTCTAAATTTTTAAACCCGATCCTTTTCTAATAAAACACCCTAACCCCTCATTTTTACACATTTTCTGAACAAATCAAGAGAGATGGGAGGGAGAGTTCTTGAGAGAGAAAGGATTCTTCATCAATTGATCCTCCAAAACTATCCGGGACGGTTTGATTGTGAATGCACCTCATGGTAAAAGTTGAATAACAAGTGACGGAAGGAATGCATAAATGGTGAAACAAGGCTATCCGTGATAACAATGTACTTGAAATGTTGTGGGCAATTGTGGTAACTTGAATTGAGTACGAACTCTTGAAAGTTATGAAATTGGTACTGATAGTTATGGAAACACTTGTAACACTGTTGTGGTGATGTCTTGAGGTGTATTTAATGTTTATCTTTGTGACTTGTTGTTTGGTTGTGTTTGTTGTGAATTGAAATTATACGAGAAGGTCTGGTTGCACACCACAACATGGTGTAATAAGGTGTGGGTTGGTGTTATAAGGGTGGTCGAGGTAATAAGGGTGGAAAAGTTATCGAAATTACTATTGATATATATACATTTGAACAAAATTGTGAAATCATTGATGTGGAATTGTGAATGGAGACAACATGAGAGTTTTTAACATGTGGGGCACTGATTGCCCCTTTGTTTGACTAATTGTACCTTCTATGTGTGTCACGCCCCAAATCCGACGGACATGACGGGCACTCAACCGGACATCCCCAATCGAGTGGACCTGGATGCCTTCCTTGACCCACGAGTTACCCCACATTTTCATTACTTTACTAACCAAATGGAAACAACTGTTTATAATTGAAATACCTTTTTACAAAACATACATACATACATGATATAGGCATGGTTTACAAATTACATTACCCAAAATACAAAGTACATGATACATGCCTCGTGACCCTCACTTCATGTCTATGGAGCCTCTAAGGATATAACGTGATAGTACTATACCGGTAACAAGGCTCCGGCTGTACCTTTTTACAAAAAAAACCAAAATAAGACTACCAAAATACAAAAACAAGGGTGGCATGAGCCACGTAGGGCCTCAGAAGGAAGGTGTTCACCAATACAGCTGACGAGAAATGAGGAAGAGCTACAGAGGGTGGACTGGAGTACCTGCTGAAGATCCACCTACAATCATAACACGAATATAACGCCACCGACAAAAGGGACGTCAGTACATTTGAATTGTACTGGTATGTATGAACAAAACTTGTCCCGAGTAAACTCAAGCCATATGCAAATAGAACAAGAACACATCAATAGAATCAATAATCAAACACACATAGAGGTATAATTAGTCAAACAAAGGAGCAATCAATTTGGTATTAGAGCCTAATGTTTTAAAAAGGAGTCCTAGGGTGTCTCAGAGTCGTGCCTAGTAGAGCCCTTCTTATTGATGTGTTGTCGACCACATCTATTAGTAGGGGGCTGCACGGGCATTTAGGAAACTACTCTCTTCTTTGTTTTTCCATTTCGTGCGGTGAAGTGAAAAGTGAAAGTATTTGTGTCTAACTCGTGCCTTTTTCCAAAATTTTCAGAGTTGGCACCAAAGAAGAAGGTTAGACTCGGCCTTGAGGCCCATGCCATCCCATGTGTGATTGTGAGCCATGTACCTAACGTCGTTGGTGAGAGTGACTCCCTGGCTTTGAATTTTCCTTGCCCGCCTTTCCGAATCCTAGCACTCCTATTCCAGCAGCACCAGAGGGCGTCACCATCCCTCATGTCGATATTCCTAACCCTGGCATTGCATTAGCTCCCGGTCCCGAGGCTTATGATGGGGACCTTGGGGGAGCCATCCGTCTGTTGACCTAGTTGGTGGCTGCTCAGGCCCAGAGATCTCATGATGCCCCTATGTCCTCTAGCGGGAAGGGAGATTCTGCCAGCTGCAAAGTCCGCCAGTTTCTGAGATTGGCCCCTCCAGAGTTTTCAGGCACAGACCCAAAGGCCGATCCGCAAGATTTTCTTGATGAGATGTACAAGAAACTTTGTGTGATGAAGGCCACAGAATTAGAGGGGGTTGAGTTGGCTTCCTACAGGTTGAAAGGAGTGGCACGTTCGTGGTTCGAGATTTGGGAGGATTCCCGCGAGGAGGGGAGACCTCCGGCTAAATGGGAGGAGTTTGTGGATGCTTTCATGGATCATTTCTTGCCTGCCGAGACAATGGCAGCCTATGCCACAGAGTTTGAGGTTCTCAATGAGGGCAGCATAAGTGTTTGGGAGTACCATATGGATTTTGTAAGATAATCCAAGTATGCTCCTCAGTTGGTGTCGACCATGAGTGCTCGAGTTCGACGGTTTGTTCAAGGACTTAGTCCATTGGTGGTAAATGAGGCTTACATCAACCTTGCACTCAGATATGAACTACGAGAAGATTGTGGGTTTCGCTCAGGCCACTGAGGCTAGGAAATTGAAGATACAGGCAGATAGGGAGAACGGAAACAGGGCCCTGTCAATGGGTCACTCAGGGAGGTCAGCTCCGGGGAGGGGTCCATCCGCCATCTCGGTCATATATTCAGTTATCAGCCAGCACACCGCCATCTGTGCACAACTATCAGCAGGGTAGTTCTTTGAGACCAAGTTCTGACAGCAGAAGGTTCCACCAGTCTAGTCATTCGGGGGTGAGGCCCAAGCAGCAGGGGGAGCTATATGTCCCAAGTATGGGAGGTTCCACATGAAGACTTGCTATTTGGACATCCCAGTGTTTTACAATTGCTGGGTGAGAGGTCATGTCCAGCGGAACTGTTTTGCACCCAGACAGGGCATGGGTAGTGGATTCACCCCGTCATTCGGTTTTTCAGTTGCTACATCATCTGTGCATCCTCCAGTTCTAGCAGGGCGTGGTGCGGATAGGGGTGGGGCTCATGATAGAGGTGGACCGAGCCAGTTCTATGCATTGCATGATCGCCGGAATGCTGAGTCTTCTCTAGATGTGGCTACAGGTATCTTGTCTTTTCAGGCCATTGATTGTTATGCTCTTATTGACACCGGGTCTCATTTGTCCTATATCACTCCATTCATTACTTTGAATTTTGGGATTGAGCCCAAACAGCTTCTTGAGCCATTCTCTGTATCGACTCCGGTTGGTGATTCTAATACAGCCGCGTGAGTTTATGGGAATTATGTTATCATTATGTGTGGTCGTTTTACCACGGCCAATCTTATTGAGCTTGGGATGGTGGATTTTGATGTGATTATGGGAATGGACTGGCTTTATTCATGCTTTGCTAAACATGATTGCCGGACAAGAGTTATGAGATTCGACTTTCCCAACGAGCCGGGTATTGATTGGTAAGGGAATGGTGTTGTTCCAAAAGGTAGGTTTATTTCTTACCTTAAGGCTGCGAAGATGACTGGAAGGGTGTATCTATCATTTTGTCCGGGTGGAAGATAACACTTCAGATGTGCCTGCCCTCGGACCTGTGCTAGTTGTAAATTAATTTTCGGAGGTATTTCCAGATGAGCTTCCAGGGATTCCGCCAGATAGGGAGATTGACTTTGAGATTGATGTGTTACCAGATACTCAGCAAATATCTATTCCATCATACAGGATGGCACCAGAAGAATTACGAGAGTTAAAGGAGCAGCTGAAGGATTTATTGGAAAAGGGGTTCATTCGACCAAGTGTGTCCCCATGGGGTGCTCCAGTTCTTATCGTCAGGAAGAAGGATGGGACACTTTAGATGTGTATCAACTATCAGCAGCTTAACGAGGTCACCATCAAGAATAAATACCCTTTGCCCGGATAGATGATTTGTTCGACCAATTGCAAGGTGCATAATTCTTCTCCAAAATTAATTTGTGATCCGGGTACCACCAACTGAAGATAGGAGAACGGAATATTCCTAAGACCGCCTTCAGGACCCGTTACGGTCACTTCAAATTCTTGGTCATGTCTTTTGGGCTAACCAACGCCCTGGCCGCTTTCATGGATATTATGAATCGGGTCTTCAAGCCACTTCTCGATTCCTTTGTGGTTTTTTGTATTGACAACATCCTCATTTATTCGTGAAGCAGGGAAGATCATGTCGACCACCTCAGGACAGTTTTGTAAACTCTTCATCAGCACCAGTTGTATGCTAAATTCTCAAAATGTGAATTTTTGTTGGAATCTATTGCTTTTGTAAGGCATATTGTTTTGGGAAAGGGGATTCAAGTGGACCCCAAAAGATTGCAGCAGTGAAGGATTGGCGTAGACCTAAAACCCCGACGGAGATTCGTAACTTTTTGGGGTTAGCGGGTTATTATTGGAGGTTTTTGGAGGGGTTCTCTACCCTTGCCTCCCCATTAACTAAATTGACGCAGAAATCAGTCAAGTTCCAGTGATCTGATGCTTCTGAGAAAAGTTTCTAGGAATTGAAGACAAGATTGACCTCGGCACAAGTATTGGCTTTGCCGGAAGGCACAAAAGGGTTTGTGGTGTATTGCGATACCTCTAGGCTCGGTTTAGGGTTTGTGCTCATGTAGCGTGGGAAGGTTTTAGCGTATTCTTCAAGGCAACTCAAGGATCACGAGTTACCCAACGCATGATTTGGAGCTTGAAGCAGTTGTGTTAGCCTTAAAAATGTGGTGGCATTACCTATATGGGGTCCATGTGGATGTGTTCTCGGACCAAAAAAGTCTCCAATATTTGTTCAAGAAAAAGGAGTTAAACTTGAGGCAGTGGTGGTGGTTAAAATTACTCAAGGATTATGATATAAACATCTTGTACCATCTAGGGAAGGCGAACATGGTGGCCGACGCCCTCAGTCGGAAATCCATGGGTAGTTTGGCTCACTTGGGATCGGATCGGAGGTTCCTAGCTTGATAGGTTTATTAGTTGGCCAGTCTTGGGGTTTGTGTCTCAACCCCAAATGAGGAGGAAATTATGGTGAAAAACGTAGTAGAGTCGTCACTTGTAGAGGAAGTCAAGGAAAAGCAGTTCATTGATCCAGCATAAGCACAAATATTGGAGGTGGTACTAAGCAACCAGATTTTGGTATTCTCTCTCGATAGCAAAGGTGGTGTGTTGCGATGTCAAGACATGTTGTGTGTTCCAGATGTAGATAACCTTTGGGAGAGGGTAATGGTGGAGGCTCATCATTCTAGGCATTCGGTGCATCCAGGTTCTACAACAATGTATCACAATCTCAAGGAAATTTATTGGTGGAGCGGTATGAAGAGGGATGTGGCAGACTTTGTATCCAAATGTTCGAACTGTCAGCAAGTAAAGGCCGAGCATCAGTGGCTCGGTAGACTAACCCAGCTTATAGAGATACCAATGTGGAAATGGGAAATGATCAACATGGATTTTGTGACAGGACTACCTCGCACTCAGCATAAGTTCGACTCAATTTGGGTAATAGTGGATCGACTCACCAAATCAGCTCACTTTTTGCCAGTCAAGTCCACCGATATTGTAGAACAATATGCTCGATTGTATATTAAGGAAATTGTGAGACTTCATTGTACTCCACTTTCTATTATTTCGGATTGAGGGGATCAATTCATATCTAACTTTTGGAAGTAATTTCAGCAAGGATTGGGTACTCAGGTGAACCTCAGCACGGCGTTTCATTCGCAGACTGATCGTCAAGCAGAGCGGACTATTCAGACGCTCGCAAATATGTTGCGGGCTTGTGTCTTGGATTTTAAGGGTAATTGGGATGATCACTTACCCTTTATATAATTTTCTTACAATAATAGCTTCTATGCTAGAATCCAAATGGTCCCATTTGGGGTATTGTACGGGAGGAGGTGGAGATCCCCGATCGGGTGGTTCGAAGTTGGTGAGGCATAATTAATAGGGCCGGATCTTGTGCACCAGGCCATCGAAATAGCTAAAGTCATTCAAGAAAAGATGAGGACTATTCAGAGTCGCCAGGAATCCTATGCGGAGGTGCGTCGAAGGGAATTGAAGTTTCAAGAGGTGATTGGGTATTCTTGCGGGTGTCTCCCATGAAAGGAGTCATGCGGTTTGGGAAGAAAGGGAATCTATGTCTTAGATATGTCGAGCCTTATCAGATTATTCAAAGGATCAGACAAGTGGCTTATAGGTTGGAGTTGCCTCCTGAAATGTCCTTAGTGCACCCGTTTTTCCATGTGTCCATGTTAAGGAAAGTGGTTAGGTATCCGTCCACCATCATGCCAGTTGAGGACATCAAGGTTACTGAAGAGATGTCATATGAAGAAACTGCGGTTGCTATTCTGGATAGACAAGTCCGTAGGTTGCGAAATAAGTAAATCGCTTCGGTTAAGGTGTTGTGGCGAGACCAACAAGTCGAAGAGGCCACGTGGGAAGCGGAAGATGAGGTAAAAGTGAAATACCCCCATTTGTTCGTATAAGCCTAGGATTGGTCATGTAAGTCCTTATCCCTAAGCAAACTAGCATTGTGTCCCATTTTCTGTAGAAGTTCCTAAATACTTCACCATTATATTCTCCAAGTTGTGCCCAAATTTTGTGTGTTTGGTGATAGATAATTTGTCCATGGTAAGGTGACGTAAGAAAATAATGATTAATTTTGCATGGAGGAATTGTATTCAAATGATTGACTGTATCATACTCTTGTGAGAGGTAAATGGCCTTGATAGCAAAGATGATTAATGCTTAATTTAAATTATTGTGGTGTACCAAGATGGTTAAAAGTGTGTCGAGAAGTTGAATATGCATAAATTTGAAAGTCGTACATTTTATAACTATTATAGGGGTAGCAAGATTGTGTAATTGTTCTTGGAAATAATGGTTTGGGACTCACTGACATGTGGATATGTCCATATTACAAAGGAAACTCTGGCGAAATGTTTCTAAATTATAAAGGGTTAGTGAAAACTTAGGAACTTGCATACCATGCTTTCAAACCATTTGATTTCGAAGTTCTCATTCGAGGACGAATGATCTTAAGCGGGGGAAGATGTAAGAACCCATGAAAATGATAGCTCAGTTCCTAACAATGCATAGAGTCGGGTCTATCGATGTGTTGGAATCCTTTTCTACTGATTATACACTTAAAAATTGAGAGCCAAATTTTTTCGGAAAAATGTCATTCTGTGGTTAGGAATGCGATCGCAGATCAGGTATGCGGACCGTATATCGACCACAGAGTGAACTAGAGAGTAGCTAAATTGGATGTTGAAAATGCGATCCATTATGCAATCGCATAACCATTATTCGGACCGCATATCGACTGCAGAGTGAATCAGAGAGTAGCCAAATTGGAAGTTGAAAATGCAGTCCATTATGCGATCGCATAACTAATATGCGGAATGCGTAGTCGTTGTATAAATTTCTCGAGGATTTGTGGAGGTCAATTCTGCAGTGCAATCTGCGACCACAAAATGTTTATGCGGACCGCATTCTCACCGCATACCCAAACAGAGAGGCCTGCAATTTGGGACCATTATGCGGTTCAATCTGCAGACCGCATGTCAACTATGTGATTGCATAGTTGACCGCAGATCGGTCGCGAATAGAAGTTTTCTAAAAAATTTAAACCTGAACCTTTTCTAATAAAACACCCCTACCTCTTATTTTTACACACTTTCTAAACAATACAAGAAAGGGGGAAGGGAGAATTCTTGAGAGAGAAAGGAATTTCCATCAAATTGCATCCAATACTATCCGGGCCGGGAAAAGTTTAAGTTATTGTCTCCATCTCCACTCTTTCAGGTAAGACCCCTAACATTTTTCCCCATTGTTTTCATGATTAAGTTATGGGAAGGGAGTCCTATGCTTTAATTTTGAACTAACAAATGAAAACCCTCATGCATATAACTCAAACCTAGAATCTAGTAAAGGGAAAATTGGATAGAAGCATAGGGTTGTGTTAGATAGCTTGGTGACTAAAAATAGGAGCTTAAAAGGGGAATTCGACCCCAGGTATGTATGGCTAACCTTGATTCTTGTGAAATCACCTTGTTTCGTATGTAAATTGTTTGGTAAA
The DNA here is from genome assembly GCA_034376525.1 of Nicotiana benthamiana. Lineage (NCBI taxonomy): Eukaryota > Viridiplantae > Streptophyta > Magnoliopsida > Solanales > Solanaceae > Nicotiana > Nicotiana benthamiana. Next base: position 97,991,853 of record CM067334.1, on the reverse strand, counting down.
TAATATCTATGTTGGTTATTTGTGAGCTTCTTGAATGGTTTGATTGTGAATGCGCCTTGTGGTTGTCACACCTCCATCACGAGCTCACGGAGGTAAAAGTGAAGTAACAAGTGATTGAAGGAATCCATAAATGGTGAAACAAGCTTAAGTGTGATAACAATGTGCTTGAAATATTGTGGGCAATTGTGATAACTTGAATTGAGTACGAACTGTTGAAAGCAATGGAATTAGTACTAATGCTTATGGAAACACTTGTAATACTATTGTGGCGATGTCTTGAGGTGTACTTGTTGTTTATTTTTGTGATTTGATGTTTGGTTGTGTTTGTTGTGAATTGAAACTGTACAGCGGGGTCGGGTTGCGCGCCGCAACATAGTGTAATAAGGTGTGGGTTGGTTTGTTAAGGGTGGCCGAGGTAATAAGGGTGGCCGGGGTAATAAGGGTGGAAAAAGTGATCGAAATCACTATTGATGTATATATATACACTGAACAAAATTATGAAATCAATGATGTGGAATTGTGAAAGGAGACAGCAAGAGAGTTTGTAACCTTTCGGGCACTGATTGCCCCTTTGTTTGACTAATTGTACCTCTATGTGTGTTTGGTTGTTGCTTCTATTGATGTGTTCTTGTTCTATTTGCATATGGATTAAGTTTACTTCGGACAAGTTTTGTTCATACATACCAGTACAATTCAAATGTATTGACGTCCCTTTTGGCGGGGGGTGATACATTCATGTAATTATTGTAGGTGGATCTTCAATAGGTACTCCAGTCCACCACCCGTAGCTCTTCATCATTCTCCGTCAGCTACATTGGTGAGCCACTTTCCTTCCGGGGCCCTACGTGGCTCATGCCACCCTTGTTCTTGTATTTTGTGAGTCTTATTTTGGTTTTTTGTGTAAAAGGTATAGTCGGAGCCTTGTTACTGACAAGTATAGTATTGGCACCTTATATCCTTAGACGCTTCGTAGACATGAAGTGAGGGTCATGAGGCATGTATCATGTACTTTATATTTTGGGAAATGTAATTGATATACCACGCCTATATCATGTATGTATGTATGTTTTGTAAAAAGGTATTTCAATTATAAACTATTGTTTCCATTTGGTTAGAAAAGTAATGAAAATGTGGGGTAACTCGTGGATCAGGGAAGGCATCCAGGTCCACTCGACTGGGGATACCCGGTTGAGTGCCGGTCAAGTCCCTTGGATTTGGGGCGTGAGAATGTGTGTTTGATTGCTACTTCCATTGTTATGTTCTACTTCCATATGGCCTTAGTTTACTTGGGACAAGTTTTGTTCATACATGTCAGTACAATTCAAATGTGCGGACCTCCCTTTTGCCAGGGGCGCTATATTCATGTTATGATTGTAGCTGGATCTTCAGCAGGTACTCCAGTTCACCATCAGTACTTTTCCTCATTCCCCGCTACTGGTGAGGCTCTTTCCTTCCGGGGCCCTACGTGGCTCATGCCACCCTTGTTCTTGTACTTTGGGATCTTATTTTGGTGTATGTAAAAAAGGTATAGCCAGGGCCTTGTTACCGGCAAGTATAGTACTGTCATTCTTATCTTTAGAGGCTCCATAGACATGAAATATGGGTTGTTAACCATTTAGTAAGTACTTTGTATTTTGGGCATTGTAAATAGTAAACCACGCTAATGTTATCTATGTTATGTATGTTTTATAAAAAGGGAATCTCAATTATAAACACTTGTTTGCACTCGGTTAGTAATTAATGGAAAATGTGGGGTAACTCATGGGTCAGGAAACGTACCCAGGTCCACTCGACTGGGGATACCCGATTGAGTGCCGGTCATGTCCCTCGGATTTTGGGCGTGACACAATCATCCAATCTTGCATCAATTTTCAAGAATCAAGGAACCCAATCCCAAGCTCTTCATCTAAGAGTTAACATTCTATACATTAGGCTTTAATTTCGAGTTTGGGGTATAAGATGGGGTATTGAGATATGGTTCTTGGCTGTAATACTATTATGTATACATCCATGTACAAATTAGATTTGTGGAAAGATTTTTAAACATAAATAAGTAAACATTGAGTTGGGAATGAAAGAAACCTTGTAAAAGATATTTGAAATCAAGATGCACAACTAGTATTTGATGAAATGCTCAAACAAGCTGAAACAAAGAATATCTTCCTAATTTGTATTTAATTTTGTCATATTTCAAAGTAGATTGGGATTGTTAGAATTTCTGGAACGTTGTAGTAACTTAAGGAAAGATTAAACAAGGTATGTATGTCTAAATCCCTGTCTTTGAGAAATTGAGCTTCGTTGTTGTTCGTGTGAATACGGTAGATTAAAGTTAAATTATTAAATTGATTATTGTTACACATGAATTTGGGGTTGCAAACTTATTTTAAAAGATGTATTCAAATATGATCAATGTGCTATTCTTGATAATTTGAAAAGATGCAAGGACTATGAATCATGTATTGAACCTTAGATAGAAATTGAAGTGCGTTGTTGTGCCATCTATGTGAAATCTCATGTACACTTACAATCTTAGTTGCTCTTGTGTTCCCATACTCTCTTAAGTTACAAACCTAACACTGAAATTGGGAATTATGTGAGATATAGCCTAGTGCCAAATATATGATGTGACAGTTGTGGCCCCAAGTGCCAATGAAATAATTTGAGGAAAACAAAGATTGAAATGAGATGATTGATGAAAATGGAGAAACGCCTCGGTAAGGCGTCCTAGCTGACAAGGCCGTAATCAGACGCCATGATATATACATATGGTGGTAACGTATTGATAATTGAAATAACAAAGTGTGAATGGAATATTGGTAACGTCTCCGGGAGACGGCCTAGCCGATCGGATCGAGATCGGATTCCACTCAAGATAACGGTGGTGATGTGAACAATGTGGAATAGTATGGAATGCCCCAAAACAAAAAGCTATGGGAAAATGATATGAGAATTGCATGATTCATTTATTTGATAATATTGTGATCATTTAAAGTGTTTGAGTTGTACTTTTGATTTCCTTATTATTTTATGAAAATTCTTTTAACTAGATGGTGTTTAGATATACATACTAGTGCTATTCAATAGCACTAACATCCCTTTTGCCGGGGATGCTACGTCTTTGATGGCTGTAGGTGTTTCGATAGCAGGCAGTGTTGGTCGTAGCTAGTGCCGCATCTTCCTTTCAGCTGATTTGGTGAGCCCCACTTCATTTTGGGTTCCTGTTTCATCTATTTATCATGTATTTTGTATTTGAGATATGGCCGGAGCCTTGTTACCGGCATTTTTATATTATATTACACATCAGTTATTTTTAGAGGGTCTATAGACAGGTTGTGGGTAGTGTCAGATATTAGAATTAATGTAGAAAGATTGATGTTTGGCAAAGATTTATAGACTTGTAATATTTTGATAATTATGATTTAATCTGCTAATGGAAATGAAATGAAAGTTGTTAATGAAATACTTTTTAAGTATGATTAATGGATTGCATCTCCTATTTAATTACGAGTTGGGTTGGGTAGGATGATACCTAATAGGCTTGCTTAGTCGGTCTTACTCGGTTGAGTGTCGGTCCCACTTCTCGAATTTTGGAGCGTGACAAACTTGGTATCATAGCCTAAGGTGTTAAATTGTCCTAGGATATCTCAGAATCGTGTCTAGTAGAGTCCTTCTTATTGGTGTTTAGTCGACCACATCAATAAGTTGGATGCTATTCGAACATTTAGGAGTTTCACCCTTCTTTAATACTCCAGATCGTGCAGTAGAGCTCAAGATAGGGAGCTAATTTCCATTCTATGTGTTAATATCAAGATGAGTAATTCATGATTTTGGAAGCAGTAAGGAGGGAATGCCCCAACCATTGAATATGAGGGAGATTACCCAAGCATGTGTTAGGAGAATGTATGGAGCCATAAAGGGATTGGTAAAACTTTTTGCTAAGGGGAGTACCCTTGTTCCTATTAATGTCTATACACCACCAGATCATGTAGTATATCAGTATGTTACCTACATACGTTAGGGATGTTGAGTCGAGGAGTATTGGTTAAGTCATTGCCCTACCAACCTAATGTCATTAAGTGAGTCAAATCAAAATTTCTACACATTGTTTATGTACATCCATATTGAAGAATTCTCATAAACATGCTCTTAACAATGTGTTGAATAACAAAACATTGAATGTATCGACTCTTTGAATGAGATGCATTATTCATGAATCCATCTATTACAAATCCTCTTATTTACATACTTGTGGAATTAAGTTCTATAATTGTGTCCTTGAATGGAGTTATGACTCTAGGATTAATACTTCCGACTTGCTTTTCCTAAATTCTTAATAAGGGACTATACTTGATGAATTTCTTATAGAATATTTTATTGAAATGGACAACACTATGTGGTGTCGAGTTCTATGTAAAGAATCCTAGCATTGCGATCCTTCTTGAGTCACTCTTTTACTCAATTGTGTATATGGCTTATATGGATTGAACAATCAATCTACTTTCTTGTGAATATCATCATGAAAGCTTCTTACTGTCTAGTAACATAAGAGCATACCTTAACACCTCACATGAGTGCATGTCAATCGAAATGGTCACTGTGGGCATAATGTCTCTCTGAAAATTGAGATCCTCACATCCCCATCATAGGAAGATTTTGTGTCGCCATAACTTTCATGTCCACTTAGGACATCCCGCAATAAGTAGCTTAATTATCTCAATATTGTGGTTGCTCGTGGCTTGGTCGTATATTGCAGTTGAGAGTTAATACAACAGAAGTATATCTAGCTTATAACAGATGTTCATTTTCTCTTTACACCTCCATAACATGTGTTAGTTGTTTTCTTTAGTTAGTGAATTCATTGTGCTAGTTTCCCTACACTCGTTCGATAATCATGAGAGAACATATCCTTCTATGAGTCATTGTAACACTTCCTTTCTCGTAAGGACCCTTACTAGGCTCTCCATCAAGACCAAGCACACCTTTGGCTTGTTATTATAGCACAATGCATGTTTCTCATGTTTTTCTATTTCATTAGCATCTGGGTAGTTCTCAAGTCAAAATCCATGAGGATCTTATTATGAACATCTGCAAACCCTCCATGATTATTCTATGCTATCTCATTGGGTTCCCATATCACTTTAAGTTCATCAAGAGTTGACAGTATGTCGCAATTGCTGAGATTAAATGATCTCCTTTTGATAATGGATTATCTACACATGCACTAGTCCAACAATCTGCTTATAAGTCTAACTCTCACCTTTAGGTTTTGGGTTGACTAAGGAGAAATACACCTAGTAACACATTTATATGTCAAAGCCTTTCACTCAGTCAAGTCTTATAGCATCTCCCAATGTGGGTTGTAATAGCTGGTTGTGTAGAAGTGTGTTAAAGTGCTTCATTATGAAGTAGAGTTTCTAAACATAATTGGATTTTAGAATTCTGGAGTTGTACATCATGTGAATTTATACAGAGATCTTCTTTAAAAAATGTAGTTTCTCGTGATTGCTTTATATTACCACCATTTCTAGTGGTTACAATGTAAAGATTACTTCCATAAGGCTCTCTCACTTTCTTTTCATTTATCTTGAATCATGTGTTATTTACCCGTAATCTTCAATGCGGTATTATCTCAATTTCTCGACTTTTATCCAACAATACGATTCGATAAAATTCCTCTCATTTTTATGTACTCTAAAAGCCCCCTTTTCTAAAAGGACACTGAAAGTGGATAAATTTCCCCCTACTATAGACTTCTAATGTTTTAGGCTTAGTTTAAGCTTGTTGGTTCCAACTGGTGTTCATTAGTTTTGCTACCCTACTATCTATTTCATCTGATGGCTCTCCTTGTGAAATTAATTTTTGTTTCATGGCATCAAAGAGGAAGTCCTATAGCATTAAAGATGGGGTCATATTCCTTTTGTTAGAATAAATAAAAGATGTCGGTATTCCTTATAGATGTTCTTCTAACAATCATTTACCTACTCTACTTGTCCCTGTGACTAGATAACCTAAGTTACTTTTTTTGATAAATGCATTAAGACAATACCAACTCGTAATGATTTTAAGTTCCTTCTTGACATTGATTTAAAATTTTCTAGGGCTACGTGGGATTTTCTCATAGGTTCTAAAAGTAATGATTTCCCCTAAGTTAAAGCTTATATTGACGTAATTTCAAACCAAAGTGCGTCCCCTTTTCAAAATGATTTAAAGGGGTTGGATTGGATAGGTTATGTGGCCTTCTGCTCCCCCAACTTCTAGAATAATTGACTATATCATTGCCATGTGATGGGAGTTTTTCTACCCTTGGTATTCCACCTCCTTGGGTGGATGAGAGTGTCATTTTTCTTTCTCCTCGGAGCATCATGTTGACCGTTAGAATGCCTCTAACCAATGAATATTTTTGTCCCAACATTTAGCTATCCTAGCTATGTGGTTTTACTCATGAAAGGTTGAGATTAGATGCCTTCAGATTTTTGCACATATCATGAGCATATTTGTTTTGAAGACAAGTTGTCGTATCTTTAGTTCTCTCATATAAGGTCAATTGTCAGTGAGGGTTAAGCTGTTTGAATTATGATAATCTCATAAGTGTTAAACTTCCTTTTCATCCTCATGCACTTGTGGCATAGAGTCCTTGTGTCGCTTATGGTTAGGAGTGAAATCAAATTCCACGTGTTTCATTTGCGGCCTCAATCATACCCATGTTGTAAGAGTCTTACCATTTAAACTCAACTACTTACCTTACACTCAGGGACATAACTGGTGTATCCTACCTAATTACTTCTTTAAAAATCTTATGTCACATCCATGGTATCAACCTTATCTAAGAATATTAGCTACCGCTATGCTTTATGCTTCATTTTTTTTATTTATCTGATAATTGATGTAGTCACCATTATTAAACCATGTCAGCATCATTAATAATCCTCATATCTCTTACCATGTAACCTCATGAAATACTCTGCTCAACGTATAATTGGATCCCTGAATAATTCCAGCTCAATCTTGAACTTCGTGTTCTTCATTGCATTAAATTTATTAGGTATAAAGGTCCAAACATGTCAAATAGGGATCATCCCCGTGTGATCACATATATTCTATAGGTATTTTTATGGCCAGTTTATGATAGCACATATTACAGTAATCGTTGAAGGTCATCGAAGGTTTATCATCGGTGTTTGAGTAGAGATTTAGAATTCGGGAGGGGTGAACCGGTTATTCTCAAAATTTTCCCTTGTAGATGTTATGTGAATTGATAATGAAGGGTACGCAATCGCATTTCCCATTAGGTCGCACTAGGAGTATGATGTTTCCCCATAGTTGTTCCGCATAAATTTGTATTTTCATATGTTTATGTCTAAGAAGGTAGGTGAAGATCATTTGTGTATCATCCTGGTGTAAATTATTGAAGGTGAATGTTAATGGATAGTTAGCTTATGCGAGGTATCTAGCCATCGTCCTTGTTAGATAAGTTTTGGGGTAGGATTACTTCCGTGAATGTGTTATGGCAAAGCTTGTGAATCGAGGAAGCCACCTTGAAGGCCGAGAGTATCATGCAAGGGAAATATTTTCGCTTGATTATATATCAACAATCTTAGACTTGAAAGGTACTTTATAGGTGTTATAATCTAAAATGTGCAGTCCATGTCCAGGTATCATCGTGATAATCTAGTGCTTGTAATGCTGAGGTTCATGTTATTGATATATACATTGTGGTGCTTTGTCTCATTGTGGAAATGTTATTAGGATGGTTTTGGTGGTTCTCTGATAGGTGGATAGGCAAAGTTACAAAGGGGACTCTGCCAAAAAATTTTGAAAATTTTGGGAGTTAGTCAAAATTTAAGGACTTGAGGTAGGTTAGAAAGGATATATATTAAGTCAAGAATTTAGGGCAAACTCTACTCCTCATTCGAGGACGAATGATCCAAAGGGGGGCGAATGTAAGGTCCCGAAAAATCTCGCTAAGTAATCTAGGATTTCATGATGCCACATATACTAATTATAATATTTTATGTGCTATTAACATGGAGTACATCAGTCGTATTTGGTAAATATGTGTATAGGTCTTATGGTAAGTACTTTGGGATCCAAGGAAAGGCCTAAGTCTAAGGAAAATTAAAAAGTTCATAATAGGCTAAAATTCGAAATGAGTTCACACAAGTCCCCACTTTGAATGAGAATATCTAAATATTTATGCGGTTTTATGTAATTAATAACCTATCAAATGAAAGGTCTTTGAGTCTAGTTTCCAACACTTCAAACTGTTCGTAATTTGGACATTCCTACACAAAGTTATGATCAAATTACCAAAGGCTGGAAAAATGTGTTCCTATGTCAGATATGCGATAGGAAAAGCTATTATGCGGTCTGCATACTTGATTTGCGATCGCAAATCAGGTCGCAAACTGGTCCAGTGTAGCACAGTTTTGGGCATCGAGTTTTGTGATGTGTTTGCGGCCATCATACCCATTCTGCGGTCCATTTTGCGACCGCAGACCCGCATTCGGAGGGTTAATATTCCTATTTTTATAACCCAACCTCATTTTAATATATAGTCTTTGGGGCTTCATTTGGGGTCATTTTTCCACTTATTTTAGAGAGGGTTGAGAGTAGAGAGATAAGGAGGAACCCAACATTAAATCATCCAATCTTGCATCAATTTTCAAGAATCAAGGAACCCAATCACAAGCTCTTCATCTAAGAGGTAAGATTCTATACATTAGGCTTTAATTTCGAGCTTGGGGGTATAAGATAGGGTATTGAGGTATGATTCTTGGGTGTAATAATATTACGTATACATGCATGTACAAATTAGGTTTGTGGAAATATTATTAAACATAAATAAGTAAAGATTAGGTTGGGAAATGAAAGAAACCTTGTAAAAGAGATTTGAAATCAAGATGCACAACTAGTAATTGATAAAATGCTCAAACAAGCTGAAACATGAATATCTTCCTAAATTGTGTTCAATTTTGCCATGTCTCAAAGTAGATTGGGTTTGCTAGAATTTCCGAAACGTTGTAGCAACTAAAGGAAAGATTAAACAAGGATGTATGGCTAAAACCCCATCTTTTAGAAATTGAGCTTCGTCGGTATTTTTTGAATACGGCAAGATTAAAGTTGAATTGTCAAATTGATTATTGTTCCACATGAGTTTGTGTTTGCTACCTTATATTTGTGAAAGATGTATTCCAATATGATTAATGTGCTATTATTGAGGTGAAAGGACTATGAATCATGTATTAAAATGCTTAGACCTTATATTGAAATTGAAGTGCGTTGTTGTGCCATCTATGTGAAATCTCATCTATGCTTACAGTCTTAGTTGCTCTTGTATACCCATACTCTCTTTAAGTTACAAACCTAACACTAAAATTGGGAATGATGTGAGATGTGGCCTAGTGCCAAATATATAATGTGACTGTTGTGGCCCCAAGTGCCTATGAAATGATTTGAGGGAAACAAAGATTGAAATGAGATGATTGATGAAAAAAGGAAAACGCTCAGTAAGTCGACCTATCCGATCGGGCCATGATCGTACGCCATGATATATACATATGGTGGTAACATATTGAAACTAAAAAGTGCAAATGGAATATCGGTAATGTCTCTGGGAGACGGCCTAGCCGATCGGGTCGAGATCGGACTCCGCTCAAGATAGTGGTGGTGATGTGAACAATTTGGAACAGTATGGAATGCCCGAAAACCAAAAGCTATGTGAAAATTTCGTGTGAATTGCATGATTCTTTTTTCTAATAATGTTGTGATCATTTAAAGTGTTTGAGTTGTACTTGTGATTTCCCTATTATGGTATGAAAGTTCTTTCTAACTAGATGGTTCTTAGTTAGATATACTAGGTCAATTCGATGGCTCTACGTCCCTTTTGTCGGGTGCTACATCTTTAATGGATGTAGGTGTTTCTATAGCAGGCAGCGTTGGTCGCAGCTAGTGCCGCATCATCCTTTCAGCTGACTTGGTGAGCCCCATTTCATTTGGGGTTCTGGGTTTCATCCATTTATCATGTACTTTGTATTTGAGGCATAGCTAGAGCCTTGTTACCGGCATTTCCATATTATATTACTCTTCAGCTATGTTTAGAGGCTCCATAGATAGGTTGTGGGTAGTATCAGGTATTGGAATTAAAGAAGAAATATTGATGTTCAAAAATTTACAAAACTTGTAATATTTTGATAATTATGATTTAAGCTGCTAATGGAAATGAAATGGAAGTTGTTAATGAAATACTTGTTGAGTATGATTGATGGAGTCCATCTCCTATTTATCTATGCGTTAGGTTGGGTAAGATGAGACCTAACAGACTTGCTCAGTCGGGCTTACTCGGTTGAGCACCGGTCGCACTCCTCAAATTTTAGGGCATGACATGAACACAATGAGCCTTAAGGCAAAAGGTAGGCCAACATTTATGTGTAGCAAGCTTGACCTGAGCTGGAATGAGAACAACTTGCCTATTCCACATGCAGTTTTAATGGCTTCTATCATGGCTGGGTACCCTCAATGTGGTTGTCATGATATCAGCCAATATCTCATTGGTATTACAGCAGACTAACACGGTTTACCCCTATCCCAGTATTGTCATAGAGCACCTTGCTGATGCAAAGGTAGAGCCAACAACATTTGATACAAAGGTGAAGCTAAAGACGCTTTTTCAGTGGTACTCGCTACATGGTCCAACCAACCTGAAGAGCGCTCAACCTTCTACAACTACAGGCCAGTCTGATGAGCTGATAGTGGTAGTTTCTGACACAACTGATATTCCATCTACATCAGCTAAGCCCTCTGCTAGTGCAGCTTCTATGCCTCTGCTACCATCTTCAGCTCCATCTACCGCTTCTACCACAACTTCTAGGGCAACCACTACTCCAGTTCTGAGACCTGTGCCCAGCCTCCCCACTTTCTTCTTTGCGAGTCTCCCAAAAATTGATGATTCTCAAGAAATGGATGCAGGTAACTACTTGAAAACTATCTGAGATATCTAGTACTATTGCAGTGTAGTCATCCACACAGGCACCGCAAGTTTCTACTAACCTTGATGAGAAGCTGCACAAGATTCTGGAAAATAAGAAGTTGATTATGGACACTCTGGTACAACATGAGTTAGTTATTGAGGACTTGACTAAATATGTGAAGAAGGTGAAATAGTCTTGGGACAACTAGAAGTCAGTTGATAAGCTTAGGAATGAGGTGACCCGACTTGTGACACCTGGGGATTTACCATTTGACATGCTTCTTGACCCAGATCAGCCCACCCCAAATCCATTTGCACAGCTTGCTCCAGCTATCCGGTTTGATGGGCCATGACTTCCTGACGCAGTGTGTGTGATGTTTGCCACTCCCGACACTCCCAGATATTATGATGAGATACAGTTGGCTGAGCCAACGAGAGTTGATGTTGTTGTGGACACTGAGATGTCCAAGGATGTTTAGGGTGTTTCTTCGCCCTCTCTCTTTTCTCTCTTAATTTGTTAAGCATTGGGGGCAATTCTTACTTTATTCCGGGGGGGGGGGGGGGGATTTTTTTTGTTGGCACATTTGTATACATTTGGACTGTAATAATTGGATAATTTCGCTTTTTCTTAGTTTATCTCTCTTTAGCTAGTTATTGCTTTCATTAGCTTTTTTAATTGTTTACTTTGATTTTTGTTTTGTTAGTAGCTTCTTTTTATGTTAGTAGCTTTCATGTTTTTCGTAGTAGTATATATATTATGCCTCTCATTTTCTTAATGCCATGGTTGTTTCCAAATGTAGTTTTGTCTGAACCGGGTGACTCTTCCCGATGATAGATGGTGTGACAACCTTCTTAAGGGAATGATTCTCTTTTTTGCTTAGGTAATAATAATAGTAATAGTAATGAATAAAATCCCTAATCAGTTCATTCTCAAAAAAGAGTTTTTCATGCTTCATTTGGCACCAACACACTTAACTGCGTGCTTATGGTTTGAAACAAAGTCACTCTATTTAGAGACTTTGAGAATCTTGAGTTGACTTTGATAATCATCAAGTGGTTTATTGGATCATAGTGATATTAAACTAGATTGTGGTTGTTGTAGGCTCTTGACTTTATCCTCTTTTACGGTCTATTTGCATGAGGGGTGAGATGCTTTTTCATTACTAGTCCAAGTATCTGTGCGAATGGTCTATACCTTGCCCTAAATGTGCTTCAAGGTGAAATCCTATGATTTCTTTGTTTTGGAGATGATTGTAGGCTTTCCTTCATTTTTTTGAGCTTTCTGTTGCCAACCAATATTTTTATCCTAGTCAATCCCCTTTGAGCCTTTAGCCTTTCTCATTTGGTAAACATGTTATAAGCTTTTATCCATTTTGTCGTAATCCTCTCTTGGCACATGAACCTTCCTTAACACTATTAAGAAATAAGTAACTTAAGGTATAAGTTTTGGGGGAGAGTTGAGGAATTTGAAAGAGGTATCAAGGCATCAATAAAGAGGAAAGAAATGATCTCTACGAAAAGAGAAGGCAAGAAAAGAACAATAACAAAAAGAAAATGCCAAAAAGAGAATAAAAAGAAGGGTTGATGAAATAAAAAAGAGGCAACTATCTCTACTATGAGAATCAAGGGAAAAAAATAAAATGAACAAGAAAGAGAGATTTTAAGTCTCTATAGCCCAAAAAAATAAAATGCCTCTAAGAGTTTGTTAATCTGAGTCAAGAAAGGAAAATTTGGAGTGCTTAAGGAAGGGTGTAACCATTTACCCATATGATATCTTACCCCAATATAAAAGCTTTTATTACAACCGAAAAAAGTCCTACTTGATTTTGACCGAGTAAGCTTACATTAGTGGTGATCTACATAAGGAGCAAGCCTATGGTACTTGAAGCATTACTTGTGGTCGCAAATCTGGTGTTGATAATTAGATGATGATTGAAGCAAAGTGTGGATCGCACACAATTTGTGCAGACGCAAAACATGGTCACACTGACAAGAATTAAAAAAGTTTAGAGAGTTTGCAAAATGACCAAGTGTGAAGCCTTGCCAAAAGTGCATCTGCAGAAGCTGAAGTGTAGCCGCAGATCAAATTATGCGGCTGTAGCATACCTCAACTTGTAGAACCAAGTCAATTGCGGACGGCACATGAAATTGTGCGGCCACAGAACCTCCCAAAGAGATGTTTTATCAACAAATTTTGGGCCACTATAAATAGACAAAAAATACTTTGTTAGGGGAAGTTTTATAATTTTTGGGGTTGTAGCCATTGTGGTTAACTACTTTTTGTAATTTGTGACAAATTTGGGTCGAAAAACACATTAGTTTATCATTTTAATTTTGTATGATGGCTTTAGTTTGTGTTTCGTCTTTATTTTCTTTCATTTCCATTATGAGTAGCTACATATTTTCTTGAGTTGTGACCCAACCCTAGTGTTTAACTTTATGGGTAATTAATATAATACTTGTTTATGATTGGGTACTTGTTATTTAGAGGTGTTCATGCATTATTTCTAGAATTAATAGTTGCAAACATCGCGCCATGCCTATTTGACTTGGTTCTTACTAGAGAAAGAGGGACCTAATCTAGGAAAACTTGGCTAAAAAGAAATTGGACTAGTTAAGGTTTTGGTTAGCCTAACCAAAGGGTTTGAATTAGAGATAGGAAAAATCTCACTTGAGTCCATACCAACTATTTATCTTGATGCCTAATTGGGTTTGAGAAAGCCAATTTGGGCAAAAATCACTCTATAAATGAGGGGTATTGAGTGGATAATTTAGAGTTGAGAGCTATAATATACCTCGATCACTAAAACAAGTGTTTACATAATTAACCCATTAGGATAACACCTAGGTTAATGTTGTATCCCTAGGCCTTTTCGCCTTTTGAAAAACAACAACAATAATTACTCAGTTTGCTAGTCCTTTTTCTCTAGTTAGTCATTACTAGTATAAATTGTAGAACTAAATTACACAACCTCTTATTTGGAGGTATAATTGAGCTATTTCATCTATGCTCATCAAGTGTGCACCCTAACACCCATATTTAACTCCCTGAGGGAATCGACCTCGACTCATTGTTGGGTACTATTCTATCAACGATCGTTTCTACTCATTGTTTAGTGTGGATTAGGCGTGGACGAATAGCCGGCCCTATTGTCGTTCCTGTCGATGCTTCTCGTGAAGAAGCCAGAACTTCTAGCGATAGACAAGGCATGAATAAAATTTTGATTGAAGTCCGCGATGGTAGGAATCTATTAAAGAAATCAGGTCGAGGTGTTGCATGTTGATACCATTTATTGTCTCAGTGGAAAGGGAGAATCTTGAATCTCCCATCTCCTTGACTTTAATGAATAATGCTATTCATTCTTCCCCAAGGTATATCCACATTCTCTTTATATTCCTTACTCTTCGTTCATTTTTATAGCTCTTCTCCCTTGTCTTTCTGTAGCTCAATTTAACAAGCACAAAGCTCATGAAGAGGATATCTTGGACTAGTCAACAAGTGATTGAGCTGTGCACCGAAGCTGATAACTGGAAGGAACAATTTGGAAGCCTTCAACTTAAAAAGATGTTCTTGTTGAGGAAAAATGAGATTTGGAGCAGCAACTGAAGAAACCACCGTTGTATTAGCAGTCTTGAAGTCTTCTTACAATCAAGTTGAAAAGGCTCCTTTGCTGAGCAGCACTCAAAGGCAACTTAAGAGATTAAAAGTTTTAAAGAACTTCTAAATCAGAAGGAGGTGTACGTAGGAGATTTTGTGAAATCGCTCGCCCAAGATCAAGAGGATCTCCATGCCTCTTCTAATAAGATTCAGTTGCTTGAAAGTTATCTTGAAACTTTAAAGGTGTCCTATGACGCTTCAAAAGCTGAGAAAGAAGACTTGAGGGTTGAGATTGAACAGTTGGAGAAAGATTATGAAGCTCTTGAAGACAAGTTAACACTTGATGTTAGTTGGATTTTTTAATATCCGTCTCAAGACTTTGACTGAGGCTAGCCAAGAAGATTTTGACCTTAATGTTGATTGCAAAAGATAAGGAAGCGATTGAGAAAACTCAGCAACATCAAAGCTTCACAACATCCGAGGATGAAAGTTACAAAGATGATAGAGATGGACTTACTCCTGGTCAAGAAGATGCCAAACCTTCGTCTTCTCAAGTTGATCCTTCTACCCCCATTGATGGTACTCCTTAGTTTCTACCCTTTGTCTTAGAAGTGAATTTAAATGGTGTTTGTTGAAACTTTTTATTTGTTTTTATTTCTAAGTAGTTTTTTTTGGAAGTTTTCCTTTCTTTATTTTTTATGTCGATATAAATATTATTTATTTTCATACTATGCCTTTTTGCTATTAATGTTCTCGAGCTTAGCTTATACTTGCATCCAAAAGATTTAATAGACTGTGTTTTTAGTATGCACGATTTTTTTATAAAAGATCACCTTTTATATTAACAAATAATGACAATGATGTCTCATCTTCATATTGGTTCAAAAATATGAAATATGAAGTAATTTGAAGAAGTTTTTATTTTTAAACATTCAAATAAATAATCATATACAGCATTTTCATAATTTCTTTCAATATAGAAGGTTTACAAGTACGGGTACAGTTTTCCATAATTAAATCTATGGTCTTAACCTAAAAGCTCTTGGGAGTTTTCTATTGGTTCTTCGAATCTTTACTGCCCATTCTTTCTGCGTGCTTGGGCACTTTGAAAATTTGACACTTTCTTCAAGGTTTTACCTTTGGCTAAGCTATGCTTTTCTGGTGTACATATTATTTCCTTGTGTACTTCTCCATATGCATAGTCCCCCCCCCCCCCTCCCATTGTTTGAGTATTGAAGCATGAGGTCTTGTGTCACGACCCCAAAACCCGACCCGTCGTGATGGCACCTATCGTGAAACTAGGTCAACCTCAGCTCAACAATCAACACGATAATAACAAGTTTAGAGACATTTATGGAAGCTTTTAACAGTTAAAGAATTATTTGAAACATAATGAATTCCAAGAATAGATACAATCCAGCCCAAATACCAGGGTGTCACTGAGTGAATGAGCGTCTAAGGGAAATACATAGTCTAATGTAATGTCTAAGGGAATAACTGAAATACAACTAGAAAGTAAGGTGGATAGCCAAGGCCTATGAACTTCGTGCAGATACCTCAATAATATCTTAAGTCAAAAGCCTCGATCAACCACCGCCACTTGATCCAAAGTACCTGAATCTGCACACGAGGTACAGGGGGTAACATGACCATACCAACTTAGTAAGTAACAAGTCTAGGGGGTAACATGAGCACACCAACTCAGTAAGTAACAAGTCCAACCTTTGGACTGATAGGTAGTGACAAACTCAACCTCCTCAAAGATAACAGAATACGACAATGTAGGTCTCCCTTCAATCAAATAAACAACTCGAACAGTAAAAGTGAGCAAGTATATACACGGTAAGAAAGTGTACCTCCATGACAATGAATATGCTACATGCTGAGTGCCTCATATGACCACAATATCAATTGTTCGTCCACTCAGTGCTGCATATGGCGCATATGGCCCAAGGAAGATCCATCCTGAAATATATACATCTCTGACAGTAGCAACTCAGTATTGAGGAAGGCCATTCCATCCTATAGAAAAGATCCATCTCCATAAAATCATAACAACCTTACAACCACTCGGTACTGTGTATGGCTCACAAGGCCCAGGGAAGATCCACCCCAGAATATATACACATCACGGACCATTATCATCCAATACCGAGGAAAGTCATTCCGGCCCTATGTAGAAGATACATCTCCAGGTATCAATACTTTGGACAAGATCCATGTCAAGGAAAGATCCATCCCCAATATCATCAACTGCGCTCACTAGGGGTGTAAGAACTCTGAGGGGCTTCTCTTAGTCCAACCGCTATAACAAGCCAATGAAGGCATGTTTAATATCTCTTTGCGGCGTGTAGCCCGATCCCATACTGTCACTCAATATCAGACTCTTGGCCTCACTCAGTTATCATTCTTCAGTCTCTCACACACGGGCTCAAAATGTCATGATACTAGCCTGAACAATGATGTGATGTGTGAAATAACAATAATCAAGACTAAGGCATGATATAATACAATGAATAGGACTGAGTAATCAATGAAACTAATGATATGACAACAAGAAAGGACCTCTTGGGTCTGAACAGTATTGGCGTGAAGCATAACATGATAATTAGCATCATTTACAGCTCATCAACTTAATCACATAATTAACACAGATGTCAGCAAGAAAGAGTCACTAAGCAGTGCCAGGGAATGATCCAGGCCGTAATTCTCATGGTACACGCACACACGCCCATCACTTGGCATTTGCGTCACCTCAATAGTATTCATAGAACATACAGTTCGGGGTTTCGAACCCTCAAAACACAGTTTGGAAGCGTTATTTACATCAAGTCAAGCCAAACTCTAGCCCACGACGCCCTTTCCTCTCGATTTGGGCTCCAAATATCCCAAATTTAACCATAATAAGAACCATAACATCAATATATTCTAAGGAAATAAAGCCCACGCAAAAATAATCAAATTTCATCAAAAGTCCCGAAATTAGTCAAACCGACCCCCGGGCCGACGTCTCGGATTCTTATAAAAATCACATCAATAGAATCCTTATTCTCCCATAAGTCTATAAATACCAAGAACATTAAAATCGGACCTCAAATCACCACTCAAAGCTCTCCAAAACTCAAGCCCTAATCTTCCAATTTCTTCTCTAATTCCCGCATTAATTTCATTATTATACCATGTAATAGTTGCCACAAACATAAGATATAAGGTCCAAGTAGCTTACCTCACTGAAAACACTTAAATTCCTCCTTGAAAACGAAGTCTCCAAGCTCCAACTCGGCAAAAAATAGTGGGTAAAATACATAAATTTGCGAAGTGAGGTTTATGTAGCTTATGCCCAGCGATTCTTGCACCTGCGGTCCATTTCCTGCACCTGCAGGAATATATCTATGCTCTAGCCAAGCGCTTCTGTGGCACTTAATCTCCCTTAACTGCATCTGTGACTCCCTACCCGCACTTGCGATAACGCATGTGCGTTCATTCTTCCACACCTGCAGCTCCTGGCCTTTGCTCATGCGGTCATCGCACATGTGGTCCCCTTACCGCATGTGTGGTTATAACAGAAATAGCTGCTTTAGCGGCATTCTCAAATTTCCAGACTTTCCGACAATCATATGAAATCATCTTGAGGCCCCCGGGACCTCATCCAAAAATACGAACAAGTCAACGTGGTCGTAACAATCACTTCAGCAGTGGAAAGAACAAAATATGTGCTCCAAGTCCTTGGGTTGTTGAACATAATCCAACCACACCGGAATGGATGGTACAAAGCCCTCCAGCTTTTCATACTTTTGGAGAACTTCAGCTATCAAGGAGACGAAAAGCTATGTGAAGTAAAAGAAGAAAAGGTCGTCGATTGCTACTAAGAAGCTAACAGAACTTTTCAAAATATAACTTATTCCAATTTCCGGAACACTTTAAAACAACATTGAAACACCAACTCGAAAAAAAGTCAAAAACTCTCTGTCTTCTCTCTACTTTCTCTCTCTAAGATTCTTGGCGTTTTTTTAAAAGCTTGGCAGCCATGGCTGCTATGATCTCTCCCTAGCCTTTGGCTGTGGGAGAGACAAACAAAAACGTTGCAGAACATCCAACAAACACCAGCCAAAAGCAATCGTATGCAGCACAACTCCAACAAAAATAGTATGCGTCAAAAATATAGTTAATCCATGTCACAGTCGTGCATGGAGAACCGGTAATTGAATTATCCATGGAGGAGGTCAATGAATTTAAAAGAGAGGAAGGGCTTCATCAGGAAGTTGTGGTGAAATTTTCATATGGAAAACCAGAACTACATGAGATAAGAAAGAATCTTCCTATACAGTTTTATATTCAAGGTCCATGTAATATTGGACTATTGGGATATCGTCAACTGCTGATCCGTTTTGATCTATTCAATAATTTTGTTAAGGTCGACTAGATATATGAAATCAAAAGGTGAGGAATTCTTCTTTAGAACCTTTCCATGGTCTCTAGAATTTAATCCAAGGGAAGAAACATCCATGGTAGTCGTGTGGGTCTCCTTCCCAGGTTTGCCTCCTAATTTCTTTGCTAAGAAATCTTTGTTATCTATCGCATATGTTGTGGGTAAAGTCCTAGTTGTGGATAAAGCAACGCATGAGAGAACTAGACCTAGCGCAGCTAGAGTTAAGGTCATTCTTGATCTTATATACAAACATCCACAAAAGGTTAAAATTGTTATGAAGGATAGAGTTACTGTAAAGTCCATCGTGCATGAACAAGAAATTGTTTATGACATTCTTCCAAGTTACTGCACATACTGCGAGCATCAAGGGCACAAAGAAATATCTTGTAGATTAAGGATGAGACATTTTGAAGAGGAGGCTATTGAAGAAGAAGCAACAGATATGCCAAGTATTGATACATCCATGACTGAAAAATTTAAAGGAGATTCTAGGGATTATCTCACTAGTAGAAGGGCTGGACAACAGAAAAGTGTTACAACACAAGGAAAGGTTGATCAACAGGTTGCTGCTACTATTTTGGCACCTAGTGTTAGTGCAAAAAACATAGCTAATCATGCTGAGGAAGAAGACATTGTTGGTAAAAATCAACTTCCCCGTGTTGCTGCTACATTTTCAAAAATAGATCATGGTGTGGAGTCTGCAATTGCAACAGGATCACAATCATTACAACGTACTATGCAGACAGCTGGAAAGGAACAAACTAATAATTTGGTGGGCTCTATGAATGAAAAAGACAACACTTCTGTTGATCAAAAAATCAATATAGACGGTTTTTCAAGGGTAGATGAAAAAGCTTGTGAAACATTGAAGCACAATTTTGAAAATTGTCATAAAGCAGCTGATCAAATGGACTAAATGGGAGAATGTCCATAATGAAAGCTGGAAACGTTGGAAAAAAAGAAAAGAAAAATGTTGGCCAGGATCGTGCAAGTCAAATAAAGGAACCTACTTTTGCTATTGATGTGGGATCTACTGAGAAATAATATGACAAAAGTGGGGGCCATGTACATGGGCCACTTCATGTTAAAGCTCCTGTTGATGACAATTTGAAAAAAGATGACCGTGTTTGTCAATTTTCAACAACAAAAATAATTGATGGCAAATTGGAAAAAGAGGACAATGCAGCGGGCCCTCTTGATCTTTTGACTAAGCATCATGATGCCAATATATAGCAAAATTCACATGGAAGTTCAGATTTTACTAAGGGACCGATGGAGAGAGATGAGGAAAAGTAAGTGGGCCAGTTTGCTCGTTTGAAAGGGAAGCATGAGGCACCCAATAATAATGAAAATGTGGGCTCAAGCAAAGGCAAAAAGGAAAACACTAAAGTATTGGCTGGTCAAAAAGTTAATACTATGATACAAATTCAGTCACAACTCATACAAATATCTACTGGTACAGAGCGTGTTGGTGTTACTAATGATGCAAAGGCTGGAACAGTAGCTGGAGAAGCCACTACGTCTGCCTTGAATCGTATGAATAAGCCAGTTGATCGTGCAACTGATGGAGTGCAAAATGCCGAAAATTTTGAGCAAAATGGTCAAGTGTTGGCCTCATCTTTTCCAGGCAGTGGCAAAGCAAATAATGCATCTCCAGCAGGCTACAAAAGTCCAAAGGGACATCTTTTGTGTAGAAGAGCTGGAAAACATGTTCCTCCACTTCCTACTGTTGAGGACAATGTGCATGTTTCAGTTGAGAATAATTTTAGTGTTGTTGGACTAGCTATTGCTAATCGTGCAACTGATGGAGTACAACAAAAGCAGATTTTGGAATTTCTAGTGTCCCCTGATCGAGCAACCGATGCACATGTTCATGTGCAATTTGATCGACCACCAAAAGCAACTGGAGTAACAAATGTTGGAAAGAAAAACATTGCAGCTATCCAAGATCATAGTTCCAATGCACCAACTTTACATTTTTCCAATCCTAATGTGGAAAGAATCATCAAGGACGCGCAGCATGAGATGATGATGAAGGAAACTATAGTCCAACAACCTTTGGTTGCGCTAAATACATCCGTATATGATGTCCCCTCAAATTCAGTTGAATCATATGGTGAATCCGGACAGCTATTGATATCAACTGGAAATAATAATGAAACGCATGAGGGTGAACACGAAAGTTCCTGGGAATCGATCGATCTTGAAGTCGTAGAGTAGGAAGCAATGGAACCAGTGCCAGATAAATTCTGTTGCGCAAATTTTAAAAGGGAGCAGGAAAAAAGGCTTAAAAGCGGTTTTCATTTTTCAAGTCATTGAGTGGAAAGATTAATCAAGGATGAAATTCAAATTCCATTTTTTGAAAACACTCTAACTGGAAAATTAAAGACCAAGTGGGAGGCTCCAGATTTCATTCCATGTAAGCCTCCTTGTCGCACATGCATTCACTTCTTAGATACACCACCAAACACTGTAGATGACCACATTGGAACGAGTAAGTCAGGTGCTATCTAGATGAAAAATGCAATATGGTCCGACAAGAAACCAAATGTTAGGCAAATTCCAATGAGAGCGGCCAAACAAAAGCAGGTTGTAACAACTTCGTCATCGAGGTCCAACCGTTCAAAAAATAAAAGATGATTTTTGAATACTTTTTGAACAAGGTAGATGAGAATGACAAAGAATCTCAAATTGAAAATTTTACAAGGTTGGAAACAAAGGGGAAACACAATTGGGTACTACATTTTATTCTACAACTTTGTTAGTATCCTCATTTGTAATCTTATCACAGAGTGTGTTATAAACTCTCTTATGATCATAAAATATTTGGTCCTATCAAGTTCTTATTTCTTGAATTCTTGTAAATAACTGAGGTTTTCAAGCCTCAATAGGATTTAGTACGGGAAGTTTAGCCCGGTATCTGTTATATGGGTAACAATGCCGGTGTTATTGCCCCCTTATTTGTACTTTTCCTTATTGTTGTATTTCTCTATTCTGTTATTAATAAAATATTAGCCCTAGGTACTAGCCTAGTGGATTGCCAAAAAAAACACCAGCTCGCCTTCGAATTCAAGCTTAAGGATTCTAAAACTTCCGAATTTTGCAACCATTCCAAAAACCTATCAAACCTCATCCGAATGACCTGAATTTTTGAACACACGTCACAAATGACACAACGGACCTACTCCAATTTCTGAAATTCCATTTTGACCCCGATATCAAATTTTCCATGACCAACCAGAAAATGCCAAAATTCCTATTTCGCCAATTCAATCTTAAATCTACCAGACCTCCAAAACATATTTCGAACACGGTTCTAAGTCCCAAATCACCTAACGAAGCTATTCGAACCATAAAAGCCAAATTCCGAGATCATTTACTCACAAGTAAATTTTCGGTTGACTTTTCCAACTAAATGGTCAACTTAAGAGGTTAAGTGTCTCATAACATTCAAAAGCTACTGCAAATCCAAGCCAACTAACACGATACAATGAAATGTAGCTAAACAACACATAAGAAAGCAGAAACCGGGGAAACAGAGTGCTAACTCATGAGAAGACCGGTCGGGTCATTACATCCTGCCCCTCTTAAATAAATATTCGTCCTCAAATGAGCTTAAAGTTGTTTGGAAAACCATCAAATCGCTGTGTAACCTTACCATGCACATACTCGGGGGTGATCCCATGTTACCCTATCTCATATAGGTCCGATAACACCACATAACTGAAGTTTCACAATCCAACCAAGCCCATGAACCAAATTTCCCTTTTCGAACTTATCTATGAGATCAGAATCTCTCATCTATACATTTTATAAGTCTGAACAAGTTGTATCAAACCATATCCATAACCCAATATGTAATCACATGATACACCATATAACTCAACCACGCATAGCGATAACTCCAACTCACAACAACTGCTCAAACAATAGAATATCGATAATAAACCTCTTATCAAATAAAGCCTCATTCCAACACTTCCGTGTACTGCCAATAATGAAAGAAACACACAAAAATCATAACCATTCCTCAGATCAACCAGTCATGAAGCTCCATCTCCTTTGGCAAGCATCATAATAGATTTCTCAGCTGAATCCTGATATTATGCTTCCAACGTGCTGGAACCGAATTATAGTATTCATACTAGATCCTAATGAACTCATCTAATCAACACAAACTACTCTAGTGACATGACACGTTGATACAATCTAAATCCACAACCCGTGCGATCCGCGTACTAATAAGCAACAGTCCAAATGTACTCAAATCATGGAAAAGCGATTCAAATGAGAGAGTTGTACTGCAAGCTCACTAGTTCCATCACAACACAATGCTGAGAATCTATCGCACATCATAGAAACCTGAACACACGAATATAACCCGAAAGGTTAGACCTCCACATAACTTCGCTACATTATTCGACCTTATCCGAACATTGGTCCGCATGAAGCACCTTGAATCACTATGCTCAAAATCAACAACCACGCCTAATTTGGTGTCTAGAACAAAAAGCAAATCCTCATAACCATGGCGAAGAAAATGACATAACACCACACAAACCTGAAAGTACACAACCGATACGCCATTCATCGAGCAATACCCGATACTCTTCTCCATCAAATTCTGCTACGAGACTCCAACAGAACCGCACCATATGTGCATATAACCCACAAATTATAATTCCTAAAAATACGAAAAGGTAACTCATAGATCACTCTAGAACACTAATAAACTCAATAATAATCGAATCGACATATCTCTCAACAATAGCAACTCGGAGTCAACAAAGCTGACTCGATGCAGAACACACATCCATATTGTCCTACCAATGAATCCCTTATCGATAAGTTCCTAAAGTTTCCCCTTCAACTCCTTTAACTCCTCTGATGCCATATGATACGGTGCCCGGCACCAAATCAGTACCAAAATTAACAACCCTGTCTGGCGGCATGCCCGACAGCAGGAAACACATCCGAAAAATCCCTCACCATTGCAACTAAATCAATAGTAGGAGTCTCTGCACTGACATCCCTCACGAAGGAAAAATAAGAGGGAAAACCTATTACAAACCATTAGTTGGGCCTTCAAAAATAAAATCACACTACTGAAATATAACCCATAGAACCACGCCATTCAATCTGAATACAAAACATACCTCTAATACTCAATCATTCCACGAGGGATACTCCTACAATTCTTCTGTGCCACCAAGCAAACTTGAATATCAGCAGTCTATCCAACAAGAGAGCATCGCAATACCAATGAATTACACTTAACTCAAACACATTTCCCTTTCGGAAATGTTTACTCTCATCAAGCCACACCAATTTGTAAAAGCATTTACCTAGTCATTTGAAACTGCCAGTGCTGCCTAAGAATTTAAGACCTTCCTTTTATAACTGAACCGTGACCTTACACATGCAAATTTCAATCATACACTACATATCGCATGTACCATACCATCCTAGGAAAATCATAAGAACTTCATATCCCTTCCGAACCACAAGAATTTATGTACTCAACTAGCCGATCCATTTGATCCCATCTAGAAAAAAACCACTATTCATCACATACTCCTCGTGCCAGTTGAAAATATATATCACTAACCGCGGTAGAAACCATCATGAACTCTCTGAATTCTATTTGTACAAAACCAAACCGTCAGGACTGAATCCTTATAACTCAACCAAGCTATGTGAGTCACCAAAAACCCAAGAGCATCGCCACGAAACACCTGTAGAAACTCATTACCTCATAAGCACCCAAAGAACTAATCATATCCATTCCCTTGCCTATCCGGACTACTACCAAGATGTCCTATTTATCCAAATTGCTGCAAAACAGAGAGTTAGGCCCTTAACCCCACCGGACTCGACCATTTAAATCAATAATTAGTAAAAAGTATTTAGTTCTCCAAATCAATGCACTTAACTTGAATGTCTGTTTGGGTTTCGAGAAAACCCGATGGACTTTGGTTTAGGCTATCCTAATGGGTCATTATGCGGACGACATAACTGACTTGGCTAAGTTTGACCATGATGCATGAACAATTAAATGTAGTAAGGTTTCTACTTTTGAAGTGCTAGACAAGTTACCCTTGAGTGGACAACTCAAGAGGGAAAGGCGTGGAACCGTCGACGACACCGTTGATCGACTGGTTTTACCGCAAATATGCCTTTACCAAATTTAGGGGGTTTGTAAATATTGGAAGAGTGCAACCACTCATTATAAATGTTGCTATAGGATTTGTTTGGCACTAGTGGAAAATGATTGAAGGATGCAATTACAACAATGAAGTAAATACATGTATTTTCACGTTCATAATGATTTTAATAAATACTCGAAATTAAAGACGGAATTGAAATAAAGTGAGGTAATAAAGCAATAAAATAGTTTAAAGGAAAAGAAAGACACGAAGAAACAAGTTAGTAATTGTGAAAATAATAAAAGAAAAGTAATTGAAGCAATAAATAAAGAAAACGGTAAAGTCACAAAACACGTAATGGTAAAATCCTAAAAAGAATTCCCAGCAGAGTCGCCATGCTGTCGACGCGCCTTTTTTCAAGAGAGAAATCGGGTTTTACGAAATTATGGGCAAAACAACTCTATTTCCCGTTAAGAAATCGGGTCATGGAATTAGAAGAGTCGCCACATAATGATTATAGTGTGTTAGGACACTTTAAGATGAAGAGAGTGTTTTTGAGAGAAAAACCAGAGTGGGCAAGGGCTTGAAATTATCTCGAGGGGAAGGTGTTAGGCACCCCTTAAGATAAACAAATGTGGTTCTCGACCGTGCTAATTGTGACTTTATAAAGAGATGAAGCAATTAAAAAAATATGGTTCTCATGTAGGACATTCACACAACTTGAAAGCTTTAAAGAGAGGGGAGGTCACACGCTTGAAATAGGAGAGAGGATTAATTTGAAAAGCATTAAGAAAGCATTTAAATAAAGCACATAAGAGAAAGAAGTGTCCTAGGTTTAACTATAATATGGATCATTCGATACAATATCCCACACATATTCCCAAAGAGGGATCGCTTGATATTATCTCATCAACATCATCTCCATATTCTACCCTCCCACCCCGTTAAGGTATTAAAACGCGTTGGTATCGTTTACTTATCGCATGCTAATACCCGTCCCAACCTGTTAGTCCCGGGGAATTAGGACTTCTAATCCTAAGGAAGGGGAGAGAGATAGGATATATAGAGAGAGAGTATTCAAAGGTAAAATACTAGAGCGACAGTCAATACAAGTAGCATATAAGAAGGATGCAAATAAGCAATTACATGCTCAAATAAACCCTGTAACATACAGCAAGTAGTTTAGCATGACTTCAATTACTGATTTGGTCTTTAAAAGAGGTTAGGAGAGTAGGCACAATAGTTTGACATAGGAAAGTTAGATAGAAAATCTGCTTTGCGCCCTCCGGGTCCGTTTTAGAAGTTGACATGACTTTTAGAAAATCCGCAGAAACTTTAGAAAATGTTAGCTTCAGATGAAGGTCTATTTAGGAAAGATTTAAAGTTGCAGACCATTTTTAGAAAAGAAAATGCAGGCTTCAAACAGAAGTTTGTTTAAAGATTTAAAAATGCAGACAAGTTTTGGAGTAAAGAGCTATAAATTAGTCACATGAGTTTAAGTAAAGGGAGTTGTAAGAAGATTAGTTCACAAGACCTTAAAGAAGTTTTGAAATGCCTTAAACACATGAAATTAAGCAAACAGTCATAGATTTAGTATAGAAAACAGCTTGTAGGTTCATGACATTACGAAAAGGGTAGACCTGGGCCCATTTGAGATAACCCAATTTAGGATAAGTTGAAAACTGGATCATTGGAAAACATTAGATGAGTCTAGACTTAAACTTACTTGCTAATCCATTAGTTGCTGCTTTTATACAATTGGACGTCCTACTGTTTTGCTTAGCTTTTATATAGTTCCTATAGGCATGATATCTAGGTGAGATTATAAGATGCAAGCCTACTAGCATGGTTTCTATATGAAGTTGATGCAATACGGAAGCCTATAGACATGGTATCTATGTGATTGATGCAACAACATAAAATGGGCATGGTAACAGTATGCATGGATAAAATAAAAATCCTAAGACATGGTTTCTACTGATGTGAAGATAAATGAGCCTATAGTCATCATTTCTATATGATGTGGATGCAATAGCAAACTTTTATAGGCATGTTTTCTATATGATGTTGTTGCAATAATGAAAACCCTATAAACATGGTATCTAAATGAGACGATGCAAGAAAGTAAACCCTTATAGACATGGTAACTATGCGAAATCGATGCAAGGCAGTAAAGACCATGTAAACATGGTACCTATATGAGATGATGCAAGAAAGTAAACCCCTCCCATATTCTCTTTTACTAGATTCCCCAGGTTCTTTTATTACAAATTACTTACAAAAGTTTGGACAAGAAAATAACATTTGAGAAGTAAATGCATCAATACTACAACAGACCCGAAGAAGCGCAAAGCGACTTTAATGTCCAACGTATGCCTTTTACCAAATCCGAGCTCCCAAGATCTGAGGATTTTCTCTTTTTAGAGTGTTACAAAGTTCCAATGGCTTTCAATGGAACCCAGGCATTGCTTACACTCTAATGGGAATAGTGCAAGTGTGGAATTACCAACCCTAAAGCGTCCGAGTTCAGATGAGACTCTGGGGTCCCCTAAGCATGGCTCACCAGAGGGGGTGAAACTTAAAGAACTAAGAGTAAATGTAAAAGCGAGGAATTGGAGGAAAACCAATATGAGAGGTGGTCATACCTAGCCATAACGTGAGACTGGCACACCTCTAACCTCTTGCATGGTGCAACAGGAAAGAGCAGACTTGAAAACAAGTCAGACTAGGGTCTGTATGTTGATTCGGGCACCAACAGGCCTGTATCAAGGCTCAAAAACATAAGATAGGGGATGGGGGATGTGATTTCTTTGAGTAAAGGCTATTGACAGCCTTAGTTCTAGACTAGAAATCGCAATAGGGTGCGACCCTTGTCCAGATCAACTCACATACAAACAAGGAGCAAGGAAATCATATAAAAGCAGTTAGCATACAAGCTTAAATTGAAGCATAATAGTGCACAATCAAAGGAAAGTATTTAACATGCTGGACTTAATAAAACATTGAATGTAAGCACCCAAAGGGAAAGGGGAATCAGGGATTAACATGTTGTAGTTTAAACTAAAGGCATATAGAGATAAGGGTCATGGTTCAGGACTATCCTAAGCATAAACAGATAAGGGGGCAAGGGGAAGGGGGATTATCATGAAACTAAACTGAAGTATATAAAATAGGTGAGGTATCATGAAAAATTGAGGAAAGGGGGGAAGGAAATTGAACATGCCAATACTCAAATGAATTACTGAAACAAACAGGCAGACAAAGGGGTAAGGGGAAGGGATCTATCATGCAAGCTTAATTGAAATGACATAACAAACAAAGAAGAGGAGAGTGCAAACAGATACTTGAAAGTTAATAAATGAAGTTAGGAGCCTATCAGTGCAAGTTTGAGTAACAAAACAAAGAAATTCTTATAATTAGTCTTGGCTTTCAGCCGGCTAATCCTTAGCAAGAGAGCAAGTAACAAAGAAAGGAGAAGAGAAGAGAGTTTTTAGTGAGTAAGAGTAGAGAGAACTCGAGTATCAGTTGTGTCTTAAGTGACAAAAGAGAGAACCTATTTATAGTTGAAAGAGAAGCAACAGTAAGGTAAGGAAATATTCAAAAATCAATCAATATCAATTAAGGAGAAGGGAACCCCTTCAATTAACGAACCAGATGAAAAAATAAATAAGCGCAGGTCTAATTTTGGAAACAAATATAGTTTTAATCACAGAATATAGGGTAAATACACATAAGAAATTTGAAAATCACACGGGTAGGGCATGTAAGGCAAGTAATCACCCGGGAAATCAAGGAGTCAAGATATTAATCGTTCGAAACTAGTCAAGAAACAAGGAGCAATTGGAGAATCAAACAGTTGTACAAAATCAATTTAGGGTTTCAGGGAAAGGGGAAAAGCAGCATTATAAAAGATGCAT
The DNA here is from genome assembly GCA_034376525.1 of Nicotiana benthamiana. NCBI lineage: Eukaryota > Viridiplantae > Streptophyta > Magnoliopsida > Solanales > Solanaceae > Nicotiana > Nicotiana benthamiana. The sequence continues at coordinate 97,962,797 of CM067334.1, read as the reverse complement.
AAGTTTTGAATATACGAGAGACTGACAAATAATAGAGTAGACGTGTAGCAAATACAAGAAGCAAACATGGCTGGCTAGGGTTTCACAGAGAAAAAGAATGGAGAATACCCTTAGAGATTAGGGTTCCCACTACAAGTCAGAACACAAGGAATATCATAGACGAAGACGAACAAGAGCAGAACACTATAAAGAAAGCATAGAACAATTAACCAAAATCCCTAGAAAGGTATCAGTGAGACAAAACACTTTAGAGCTATAATAGAAATGTCAAAATCATGGAGAAGAACACCCAGTAGCAAGAATAAAGACAAAATCAAAGAAATCGGATAAGTCATAGAAAACCCTAGGTTTTAAAAACGAACAGTTTTGAAATCATGACAAACTGAAGAAAGAGATGAGAAACACTTTTTTTAAAATTTCATAAAACAACTAGTGCTCAAAGAAGATCCTAAGATAACACCGAGAAAAATGAAAGGAAGAACCTCGAATCATTAGGGTTTTCAGAGGAGGCCTAGAAATGGCGAGAAAAGCCTGAACGGCTCATCAGAGCTTGGCAAGGACCCAAGGCTTCAAAGGGTTGCCGGAGAACAGCCGTGAAACTCCATTGAAGGACCTTCGGTCCAGTTACTCTCGAGATAAAACCCCGATCTTCGAAACCAAAGGCCAGGAAAGGTGATGAATGGACGAGCATGGAAGTTTCAGGCCATGAATGGCCATAAATGCCGGTGAAGAGGACCGGAGAAGACTAGGGTTCTCAAAGACCCAATAGAGCATTTTGGGAGTGAAAGGCGACGGCTTGGTAAAAATGAAGATAGGGTTAAGGGTTTGGGGGGTTTAATTTGGTAAGAAATAACGTGGGTCGTTGATCTATGAGATCAACGGTCAGGATCACAAATGGGAAATGGGTCGGGTTAATTCGAATGGGTTTGGTTCAAATGGATTAGGAAATTGGGTGATATAATTGGGGTTAAAATTGAAAGACTAAGGGCTATATTTTAAATAGACAATTTTCCCAAATTTAATTTTATAAAAAATAGTAAACAATTTTATAAAAATCTAATAAAATTATTGAGATAATAAAATACGTTTGGGAATTAATTAAAAATACCAGGAGCAGTTTTTCACTTGACCTACCTATAAATTGGCAAATAGGATAAAATTGCAATTTAATGCAATTTTCATTTAAAAATACCTAATAGTATTGTAAAATCCTGTAAAAATTACATTACTTGTATTTTTATGTAAATGAGAGAATAAAATAATTTATTTATTAAAATAACAAGATTAGATGTCAAATATTGGATTTTACAGTACAAAATAAATTATAAATTGGTTTTAAAATACTTGAAAAAGAAATTATAGAAAAATACCAAACCTCTTGTGGATGTTTATATATGCATTCACAAGCTATTTTGAAAGTATTTTGGGTACAAAAATACATAGGGAAAATTTGGGTATCAACACCAACAATCGCTTCCAATTTAATATTTAGTCTCAAAACCGACGCTTTACGAATATTATAGTAATTTTAGAATAATAATCCAAAAATAATAATAGAGTAATAAGGACAAATACAGAAACCGATAAACACCCATAAGATCTGGGGTCACGAATCTAGAGCATCTAAGCAAAACCGGATAATACTATCTGAATGGAAATAATAAAATCTGGAATATATGTAATAATAGTAAACTGGAAAAAATGAAAAGCAACCAGGTCCTACGAACGTCATGCAGCTACTTCAACGACTCTGGAAGACCATGAGCGTCCGATAAGCCTCCGGTGTACCTGAATCTGCACACAAGGTGAAGGGAATAGGGGTGAGTACTACCGACTCAGTGACTAATAAGCATATATAATGACTGAAAATAAGAAATCCACGAAATGCCACAAAGCAAAGCTTGAACTAACAATCCTATACCTTAGCTACGAACTAACAGCAAATAATTAACTCAAGTACCAGATAAAGATGCAATGCAATGCACATGAATACGTTGCAGCATGCAGCCCAATCCGTTTAACGTCGACGGCGCTCACTGGGGGTGTGTACAAACTCCTGAGGGGCTCCTTCAGCCCAAGTGCAATGTCAATATATCACCGCTACGGCGTGCAACCCGACCCATGCTCAGTCTGCAGTATGCATATGAGTCACCCAACAAATTCAACTTATTTCCAATTTTCAAATTCTTAGGAAGAATATAATTTAATTATTTAATTTCAGTAAAAGTAAATTAGCATTTCATTACGGCGATTAAACACAAGACTGAGATCAATGATTATGCAAATCATGTTATCACACAGATATTCACCCTAGACGGGTACTATAGATCGGCACAAGGCCCCAAACATGGCATTAAGCCCAATTATCATCAACACAATGTGTGTACCAGCCGCCAATAATGTATATTTCGCTCTCGGAATGGACAAAATCTCAATCCCCAATCATATACCATTCTGCAACTGCCATGGGGTGCGAGTCACGCCCTAACATAGTGTCACGATGTGATAAACCGGAGTTTCAAACCCTCAGGCCATCATCTATACAAACTACTAACCTCAAGACGACCAAAAGTCTACTATGTGATGCCCTTGCCCTTCAAATTTGCTTCCTCTCGTGACGAATCTCCCCAAAAATCACACAAACATTGATGAAGTTCGATTTCTAAAAGATGGTGTTTTAGCCATACATATCTGAAATTCGTCCCCTTAATGATACTACAATGATGCAATACTATTACGTAACTTCCATCTACAATACAACACTCAATAGGGCCAATATTACTAAAAATTTCCATATCTTATGCCGTTTAGGCATATTATCAAACACCTTGTAGGCATAGATATTTACACCTCCTTACTATAGTATTATCCAACTAGTACCACTAACCAACAATTCATCCCACCATTATTCTTTGACAATCAATATTCTTAACATCACATGTGTGATCAACCATTCACACCCAAACCAATAAAAATTCCATCAAATAAACACCTTTAAACTCCTACCATGTTCATGTAATTAAATTGGGAATTTATGGCTTCCAATCAACATACCATAAGTTGTAATACATGATTCATACTCATAATTCCATATTAACCCCATATATGTAAGTCTAAGGTATAGGATTACCTCTTGTAGACCAAATCTTGAAAGTCAACTTTGGGGTGTTTTTGAGATTTTGAAGAAGTCCTATGAAATCCAATCAAAATCACATTGTAACTAGTGATTGTAAAGTGAAATCACCATGAAAACACACTTAAAAACTCACATTAGGTGTGCAATTGGATGCCTTGGTCGAGTTGGGGTGTAGAGGAAAACCTATGCTTGAGAAATGAATCAATTTCTCAAATTTTTGGTCTTTAGAGTACTTAAAACTCCTCTAATCGCACGTTTTCTCGCGGTCTTCGCACGTTTTTGCTGAACATTCTGCCTCAGACACGCGAAACACGCATTTTCGCGGTGTCTTCTCGCGCTTTGACACATGTTCAATCAAATGGTCATAACTTATTGTGTACACCTCTAAATGATGAACAGTTTATTTCATTAGAAACTAGACTCAAATTGGTTTAATTTGATAGGCTGATCCTCACACAACGCCTGATATAACTGGAGATATGGTCATTTAAAGTAAGGTCTTGTGCACACTCATTTACAATTTCGTCTATTATGAAATTTTCCAACTTCGAAAGTTCCCATTAGCCATCCGAAATCACCCCGAGGCCCCCGAGACCTCAATCAAACACTCAAACATATCTTAAAACATTATTAAAACTTGTTCCATTCAGAAAAACTCCATAAAAGACACCAAAACCATCGAATTACATTGAATTCTCTCTTAAGTTCTTCCAAACTTCCAAAATAAGCATTATGATCAAAAAGACGACCAAATCACCTCCGAATGACATGAAATTTTGCGCACACATCTCAAATCACAAAATGAAGCTACAGAAACTCTCATAATTCCATTCCGACCCTCGGCCAAAATAGGCTAACTTTTACACCAAACCTCCGAAATTACTTCCGGTTACTCTCCCAAAACTTAAATCATCCCCCAAAACTAACCAAATTATCGGAAATAAATTTCGAGCCCTCTAACTCACAAGTCAACTTCTGGTTGACCTTTTTTCCAAATTGATCGTTCCTTAAAGAGACTAAGTGTCTCATTTCTTAACCAAATCACTCCAAATCAATTTCATGCAACTCATACGGTAATAAAACATAAGAAAACAGAAAATGGGAAGAACGGGGGAGTGACTCATGAGATGACGGGTCGGGTCGTCACTTTCTCCCCAACTTAAACAAATGTTCGTACTCGAACGTGCCCAGAGTTGTTCCAAAAACCCAACAATTGTTGGATAACCTTACCATGTATAAATCCTGGGGTGATGCCACGTCACCCTATCCCATATAGGTCCAATAACACATTTAATCGAATTTACACTATCCAGTTTTGTCCATAAATCATAGAACTACCTTTTTACTTCTGAAACCATCAATATGATAAAAATCTTACACCTATACTTGAATAGTCTCGAACCAGCTGTAATACCCATACCTGCAACCTCGGGTGAAATCATATAACATACTGCATAATTCAAGCACTCGAAATGATAACTTTTATTCACTGCAATTGCCCACAATAACCAAATACATATAGGAAATCCCTTATTAGCTAAATTCTTATTCAAACACTTTCATATACTGCCAACGATAATTGGTCACGCAATAAATCATAACCAGTGTTCATATCAACCATTCATGATGCCATTTTTCCTCTAGCAGTTATCATAACAATTTTTTTTAATTGAATCTCGATGTTTACCCATCAAACGTGCTTAAATCAAATCTGATTGTATTCATTAATGACCCCAACGATCACTTCGGATCCAACACACCACTCTGGTGATATTACACATTAATACAGGACTAAGTCACAGCATGCATAATATATGCACCAATAAGAAACGGTTAGAACATACTAAAATCATGAAAATGACTCCGCTGAGGGAGCGCGATCTTGTCCAACTACTACTCCACAGGAAACACCTTGAGTCATTATGCTTGAAATCGACAACCACGCTCAATTGATGGCTAGAGCCAGAGTAACTCATTACGCCCACGGTGAAACAAATAACATATACTACACAAACCTGATAGAAAATAATCCAACTAACTTCGCCACTCAACCCGTGGCATTTCCGGCATAGCCCAGGCCACAATAGTTTAAAACTCCCCGACGATGAGACAACCAGTCTAAATTCTGACATCACATACAAAATCTAACATACCAGCAAGTAAAGATCCACTCGAGCCTCCCAATCCTGATAGCCGCTAAACAGTACCGACGCATACGATCCACAACCACAATATACCCTGTACATGATAACTCCCAGTCTCCAACTCCATATAGCACACACATCATCATACCTGACCCCAATATTACTGAAGTGCCATCAACTTAATCGCATTGGCCTTTTTCTGAACATGAAACCTCTAATTGCCTACAACTGTCTAAATCCTTCACAACATAACACATATATCATACCATCCTATGGTAACATGACGACTTCACCTCTCTTCCGAACCATGAACGCTTACGTACTAAACTAGTCAAGGACTTCCATTGATCCCATCTAGAAGAAAATCATTACACATCCCATGCTCTGCATGATATACATAGGTATTGTTCAAATTCTTACAATACCGACACGACAGATAAGATCTGTATAAACGCATAACGCCGTCAAATCAACAATTCATTGGGTCTATACTTCGGGCAAGAACTATCGCATCATTTTGAACCAAACAATGGTCTTAGCTCCTTAATTTACTTCATATACTCATATTGCACTGATCTCGAATTCAATGGTCTCGTCTCACCCATTACGAACTGCTCAGGCAATAAACATAATCGAAAGTCACATATGATGCCTCAATATGCCAATAGGCTACCAATTCAAACGTGGTACAAACGGAAAACAAACTCAGGAAGGAATTACCAATTGTCGACGCCCCCGTTTTTCCCTAAGGAAAAATCAGTTTTTACAATATTATGGGCAAAACAACTCTCATTCCCGTTTGGGAGTTGGGTTATGGAATTTTAAGAGTCGCTACCTAATGATTATAGTGCATTAGGACACTTTAAGAAGAGAATAATTTGAAAAGAAAACCAGAGTTCGGGTAAGGGCTTGAGATTACCTCGAGGGGAAGGTGTTAGGCACCCCTCAAGATCCACTAGTGTGGTTCCCGGCCATGTTAATCGTGACTTTATAAAAAGATGAAGCAGTTAAACAAGTAAGGTTCACACATATAACATTCATACAACTTGAAAAAGCTTTAAAGAAAAGGAAGGACGTAAATTTTAAAATAAAAAATAAGATTGATTTGGAAAAGCATTACAATAGAAGAACATCTGAATAAGCAAACAAGAGAGAGGAGGGTCCTAGGTTTAACTATAATATGGATCATTCGATACAATATCCCGCACATATTCCCAAAGAGGGGTCACTTTATGATATTAGCCCTTTTTTTGTTTCCGACCTAAGGCTTACCTAAGCGTTATTAAAGATGGTGAGCATGCAATGGTTTCTAGTTTTAACGAGGAATTGTTAACCAGTTATTTACCTAGATTATCGAAGTGTTTAAACAGTTGCAAAAAAAATCCAAAGGCATGGTATCTAATGCACAAAAAGGTCCTATAAACATGGTATCTAAATGTGATGGTGATGACTTGTTGATTATTAACTAGTTATGATTATGAGAATGTACAGAATAACAAACTGAAAGAAAGAGACATAGGAGTAGAATTTCCATATGTTAGATGTATGTCCTATACATGGTTTCTATTGCACAAATAGATAATTAAAATCCTATAGTCATGTTTTCTACCCCTTCCCCTTAACTAAGCATGCATAACCGTCCCAATTTCACAATAAACCCCATTATTCTTTACAAGTTATTACAGACCAAGTAATTAAAAATACAACAGTGATAAAAAGGAAGAAGCTATTCTATAGGGAGCCTCCAACCAGGCCCAAGATCTCCAACCTCACTTCTTTCGAGTTTCACAGCCATTACCAAGGCTTGGGTACGGCAAAGTTCCCTAAGGGTTCGTTTGAACCTTGGCCAATACTAAGCACCCAAAATATCATAATTAGACAGTGCAAGTGTCGAAATGCCAGCCTTGTGCATCAAAGTTCAATGGGTGCTCAAGGCTCCCAAAGAAATGCTTACACTAAGGGGGAAGAACCTAATTCCAAAGAGTAGTGAGATTGTGATTAAGTTTGAGAGAGTTGAAAATAGTTGGGAACCAGTTTGAGAAAGCAGTTGAAAGAATTGAGAGAGTTTATGAAAATAGTTGGAAGAGTTGCAAGAGTTCTTTTGAAATCATTTAGACTGACAAGTTTTAGAACAACAAAGCATCACACAAATAAGGGCAAAGTGGAAGAGAACAAATAAGCAAAGTAAACTACTCACACAGGTGACACATTGGAAGAAAGTAACCAGACATGGTTGCAAAACAAGAGTTCAGTTCTTACTGTACCAAACTCTAATACATTTAGCCTCAAACAGAGGTTTTAGGTTAACCAAGTAGCCAAATAGACATGTATGCATGGTAGTAGTACACAAGGAAAAAGTAAACATTCATTGAGACAGGGGAGGGGGTAAGGGAGCATGTTAAGCTGAACCAAATAGACTAGTAAGTAACATGCTAGTGACAAAAGGAGCAACAAAACCATAAGTAAAAGCACACAAGAAACATTATGAAATGCATAATTAATAGAAACATGTTGTTGTGGAAACTATATCTTAAAGGGGTGACATACCAGTTGCAAGTAATAGACCACAATAACAATAGTGCACAAAGGAACAGGGTGAGCAGAGAGTGTAGCATCAGAGAGAATAACAGTGTGCAGCAGGAGTATGAGAATGGCAGCAGCAACAGACCCAAGTAAACAAACAATAGAACCCAGTAGTGTAGAAGTAATCAACCCAGGCTACTCAATCTTGGCTTTTAGCCGATTGAGTGTTCAAATAAGAGAGTAAGAGAGTATAGCAGAGAAAGAGAGAATTCAGAGAATCTGAAGTTGTGAGAAATACGCAGTATGTGTTGGTGTGTTCAATGAGAAAGGTGAGGAGTATTTATAGTTTTTTGAAAATAACAGGGAATGGGTTGGGAGTATATAATTATAGAAATAGTACCAAATTGAATCAATCACAGGACCTTAATTCAAATTAATCTGGGATTTAGCTATATCATATAAGCAAAAAATCAATCAGACGACCAATTACACCATAGTAAAGTAGCAGGCCTATAGTATGTAATAGAGGCCAAATACATGATACTCGAATAAGGAAAACATATACTGAATATTGTAAAGAATATTTAAGAGCCCAAATATGGTAAGAATGCAAAATTAACTCTGAAATTAGTCAAAGAATCACGGACGAGACTAAAATCAAAGGGAATCAGGGCTAATGATAGAGAGCATTTCACAAGCAAGGAAATAATTCAAGAAATCAATGTAAGAACTTTTAAGGAAAAAGCATAGCTATTAAGTATTCAAAGAGATGCACAGAATCATTCGAACAACAATTAGACCTATAAACACAATAGGCGTGAAAAGTCAGAGAACATGATGCAAGAAATCACAGAAGAGTAGAGGGTTGGAACCCTAGTAAAAAAGTTTAAATCATGGAACTTAGAAACCAAACATGCTCGTAACAAAAAAAACATATAGTGCATGCATACATAATACTCAAAGGAAACATAAGATGTAGTGGTCTTGAAAGGGGGTCAGAAACCCTAGCAAGAAAAATTAAAGTATGGGACCCAGGTTAACAAGGAAACAAAACAAACACACACAAACGAACATAAAGTGCTCAGAAAGAGCAGAAGAAACGATTTTGAAGAAGGGGTCAGAAACCCTAATTTGAAAGAGTAGTAACCATCTGAAATTTGAAATAACCGGAAATATTAAGTAAAAAATAGAGTAGAAAACAAAATCAAACCGAGAGTTGTTTTAAAAGAGCAGAGATTAAAGAGGTTCGAGTATAAAAGATTAGGGTTTGCAAACAAAGTAGGTAAAACGAAGAACCTAGCCGTGAAACTCGTATATAATGCCATAGAAGGCATCATCGGACAAAAACCACCAGAGAAGAGCCGGAAACATACCCAAGTGAAGCTTCAGTGACCGTCTTTCATGGCGAAAGCTGCTGGGCTTCAAGCTTTTAGAGAGAAAGCAACGACACAAGGATTCCATGGCTACTAGAGGTCGAGAGAAGTAAGGGAGGAGTATGGCCGGAGAGGCGATGAACTTCATCGGAGAAGAAAGAACCAGAAGGTCTTAGAGAGAAGGGAGAGCATTTTTTAGACAGATAGAGAGACGGGTCTATAGGAATGAGGGTTTGGGAGGAGTAGGTTAGATCTAATTAAGGTAACTTAATATGGGCCGTTGATCTCATTTGATCAACGGCTCATATCAAGTCAAAGGTGGACCGGGTAAAAAATAAACGGCCATGGGCTATGAAATTAGGTTAAAATTGGGCTAAAATGGGGGGTTGAATTGGGCTATATTGTAAATAAAATCTGGCTATAGTTTAAATATCCGATTTTCCCCAACTAATTTTATAAAATAAGTAAAATAGTTTAATGGCTAAATTGAAAGAATAGAACTACTTAATAACCTATAAATACTAAATTAAAAATATTATAAATAATTTTATAGTTATGAAACATAGCAAATTGCAAAATAGGCCACAATTGCAATTTTGTGTAATTGTTTTTAAAATTCCAAATAAATTTGTAAAAAATGTGCAAAAGATACATAAATTATATTTTTGGTAAATATGGTAGTGAAGCACATTATTCAGTAAAAATAATAATTTGGAAAATAATTTTGGCCTTCATACTATCAAAAATAAGCAGTAAATTGATTTTAAAAGATCTCAAAAATTAAAGAAAAATACCAAAGTCTCCCGGACTGCTTATATATGCATACATATACTATTTTGAAAGTATTTTGGGTGCAAAAATAAATAGGAAAAATTGGGTATCAACAACTGCCCTTCTTTACCCGAGGAGGATGAAAGAGCTGTCGGGTAAAGATAAGATGGCTAATTTTGACCGAAAACGGCGATTGTAAAATAACTTTGACTGCGCTCTGGCTTCTGAGATGCCTACATATCTCTGGTTTTACAAGAATTAGAACATATGTAGTTCAAGAACCATTGACGGGATATGCCGATAGAAGTTCGGAAAAGACGGGTGCAACGGGGTTTGAGATTTGATAATGGTTCGGAGATCAACCGGGCTGCGGAGAAATGGAGCGGGATCGCTCCTGGTGAGGTGGCCGTGCCGGCCGGTGTACCTGCAAATGAACGGTGTGCGGATATTTTGCATAACTTAAGCGTGATGCAAGTTCCCATTGGACCATGAGTGTTGTCTTCGGACGATTAGGATGGCGTCCTCACACTATGATGTCCTGGGCTATGAAAAGTAAAGATTCGCATGCCATGAAATGGTGTTCTCGTGCTATGCAGATGGTGCCTCCGAACTATGACGTCTTTGAATAAGCTGCCGATATTTCAGCCCATGAGAAGGTGGCAATATTTCAGCCGAATGAATGCAAGGGTGGCAATGTTTCAGCCAAAGCGAGAATTTAAAATTAAGGGTGGCGATATTTCAGCCAAATGAAACCAGGTGGCGATCAGCCAAAAAATGCAAAATAAAGGAGGTAGAGCTTAACCTCGGAAGGCAGAGAACAGCCTTATGCAGGAAGGAGGTAGAGCTTATACTCGTAAGGCAGAGAATAGCCTTATGCAATGCAAAAATGTAGATGGAGACAGAGCTTAGTCTCGAAAGGCAGAAGGTAGCCTTATGCAAGATGGAGGTAGAGCTTAACCTCAGAAGGCAGAGAATAGCCTTATGCAAAATGCGAGATGGAGACAGAGCTTAGTCTCGAAAGGCAGAAGATAGTCTTATCCAGGATGGAGTTAGAGCTTAACCTCGGAAGGCAGATAATAGCCTTACACAATGCAATAAATGCAGATGGAGACATGGCTTAGTCTCGAAAGTCAACTTTCAGTTGACTTTTTGTTTTCCAAATTGATCCTTCCTTAAAGAGGCTAAGTGTCTCATTTCTTAACCAATCACTCCAAATCAATTCTAACGCACCTCATACCGGTAATAAAACATAAGAAAATAGCCTTTGGATTGATAGGTAGTGACGAACTCAACCTCCTCAAAGATAACAGAAATAATATACAAAAACGTCGGCATTCCTTCAATTAAATAAACAACTCAAAACAGTAAAACAAAGCAAGTATATACAGGGTAAGAAAGTGTAACTACTATTCCTACATGCCAATGCACATGCTGAGTGCCTCATGTGCCCAAAATCTCAAATGCTTTTCCACCTAGTATTGTATATGGCTCATATGGCCTAGGGAAGATCCATCCCAAAATATACATCTCTGACAACAGTGACTCAGTACTGAGGAAGGTCATTCCAGCCAATGGAGAAGATCCATCTCCAGATAATAACAATAACAACCTCACAACACTCGGCATTGTATATGGCTCACAAGGCCTAGGGAAGATCCATCGCGGAATGTATGCACATCACTGACCCTAGTCATCCAGTACCGAGAAAGGCCATTCCGGACCTATGGAGAATATCCATCTCCAGGTAGCGATACTTCGGACAAGATCCATGTCCAGGGAAGATCCATCCCTTAATATCATCAACTGCGCTCACTTGGGGTGTAAAAGACTCCAGAGGGGCTTCTATTAGCACAAGCGTTATAACAAGCCAATGGAGGCATGTTCAATGTATCGCTGCGGCATGCAGCCCGATCTCATACTCTCACTTAATATCCGGCTCACAGCCTCACTCTGTCATCACTCTTCAGTCTCACACACACAGGCTCAAAATGTCATGATACTAGCCCGAACAATGATGTGATGTGTCAAATAACAATAATTGAGACTGAGGCATGATATAATATGCATGAACCGGACTGAGTACATAATATCAATTAAGCTAATGATATGACAGCAAGAAATAACCTCTCGGGTCTCAAAAATTTTGGCGTGAAGCCTTAACATGATAATTAGCATGATTTATAGCTCATTAACTTAATCACATAGTTACAACACATATATCAGCAAGAAAGAGTCAATAAGCAGTGTTTCATGGAATGATCGAAGCCTCGATTCTCATGGTGCACACCTACACACACGTCACTTGGCATTTGTATCACCTCAATAGTAATCATAGAACACATAGTTCAGGGTATCGAACCCTCAGAACCAAGTTTGAAACCATTAATTACCTCAAGCCAAGCCAAACTCTAGCTCTTGATGCCCTTTCCTCTCGATTCGGCCTCAAATGCCCCGAATCTAACCAAAATTAGAACCATAACATCAATATATGCTAAGGAAACAAAGCCCATGCAAAAATATTCAAATTACATCAAAAATCCCGAAATTGATAAAACCCGACCCTCGGGCCCACATCTCGAATTCTTATAAAAATTTCATCAATAAAATCCTTATCCTCCCACGAGTTTATACATACCAAGAATATCAAAATCGGACCTCAAATGGCCCCTCAAATCACCACTCAAAGCTATCCAAAACTCAAGACATTTCTCTAATTCCCCCATTAATTTTATGGTTATATTACGAAATAGTTGTCACAAACATAACATATAAGGTCCAAGTAGCTTACCTCAATTAAAACACTTAATTTCCTCCTTGAAATCGAAGTCCCCAAGCTCCAACTCGGCCAAA